>OX579637.1:10502265-11702265 GCA_951230915.1 Antitrichia curtipendula | reverse complement strand
GAAATCGACACTAGAGTCAATGTACTCATAGTACAGTCCGTCTTAGAAATCCACCTGTATCGTCTCCAACACTCTGGAAAAACAAACACTGGAAGCGGTCGAAATCATGCAGACGCCGCAACTTTCATTCTAGTATTACCGTTCACAGCTTAAGAACATATCCACGCATAACAAAGTGCAACTCGGGAGACGGTTCGCTCGAGCACAGAACACCTGTAGGCAACAAATCACTCACCGCGGGGATCCACAAGTATACTGAACAAACGCACTCCACGCAGACGCACAAGCACCGTAAACAAGAGCAAGAAGCTAACATGAAAACAATGGACACGAAAAGGCCTTGCCCAACAGCAAACCACAATCGCAAGTACGCGGGAGAAACCTGGCAGGAAGAGTTGGAGGGCTTTTCGAACGGCTGCATGTGGTATTATTGTAAAGGAATCATTTTTTCCTGAAAAGCGAATACAATTGTCATCAATGAAGAAGGCATTTCTGAGGTCGTGCTGCTGCCACATTCCTCAAGCACAATCCGCCGCTCTAGTACGGCCCCACTCTCTCTATGTTTAGGATCCTGAACCTCTAGCATCTGGCTACAGTTCTCAATCTCTGACATCTAGCTACAGTTCCCGTTCCCGTTCCAGCTAGTACAGGTAATTTCACTTGACCGACTCGGTCTAAACGAGACATACAAGACTCGGGAATTACATCGGCAACTTCTAGGAAGACATTAAGCATAAATGCAAGAATGATAAAAGCACTCCACCAGCAGTTTCTTTAAGGTCTGTACACGATGCATTCACCTACAATAGGTAATACTGGCAATTCTCGCCATTCCGAGCTCAATGAATACCCTAAATATACCTCATGTTAAAAATACCTCACTGCAAGTCGATATCCATCCATCTATTGCAAATACCAGCGTGCTGGAATCAAGGCGTCAGCATACGGAATACAAAATAGATAAACATGGTTGCAGAAATTGGGGATTTCAGGTCTGGAACACAAAAGTGTAAAGCAAACTCGAAGGGTTTAGAGTTCAAGAATCACAGGGTAGGGTACCACGGTTTTTACGAATGACCACTATAAAATTTTCACTTCTACTTTCACGAACATGACGTACACCAAGGTGGTTCTACGTATTCTCACTACTTCATATAACAGTAGAACACGTAGAAGTTCATAAAATATACATAACAAATTTATGAAAAATTACACCACTAAATGCACCAACAATGACATTTGGAATTGGGATCCATAAACTACAGGGCAGAGCTGGTCCTTTTTATTATTCATTCACGTGGAGAAATTAGAGTAATGCGGCTAGAATGAAATCTCCACATGGATTCTACATGTGGGGATTATTTACAACTTGTACATTTTTTTCGACCCTCCAATTGCCAACAAATTCCATGACATTTGGAATTGGGATCCATAAACTACAGGGCAGAGCTGGTCCTTTTTACTTTTCATTCACGTGGAGAAATTAGAATATAACGGCAAGAATGAAATCTCCACATGGACTCTACATGTGGGGATTATTTACAACTTGTACATTTTTTGGACCCTCCAAGTGCCAACGGATTCCATGACATTTGGAATTGGGATCCATAAACTACAGGGTAGAGCTGGGTCCTTTTTAGTTTTCATTCACGTGGAGAAATTAGAGTATAACGGCAAGAATGAAATCTCCACATGGACTCTACATGTGGGGATTATTTACAACTTGTACATTTTTATTGGACCCTCCAATAGCCATCGAATTCCATGGCATTTAGAATTGGGATCCATAAAGTACAGGGCAGAGCTGGTCCTTTTTACTTTTCATTCACGTGGAGAAATTAGAGTATAACGGCAAGAATGAAATCTCCACATGGATTCTACATGTGGGGATTATTTACAACTTGTACATTCTTTTGGATCCTCCAATTGCCAACAAATTCCATGACATTTGGAATAAGGATCTATAAACTACAGGGCAGAGCTGGTCCTTTGTACTTCTCATTCACGTGGAGAAATTAGAGTAATGCGGCTAGAATGAAATCTCCACATGGATTCTACATGTGGGGATTATTTACAATTTGTACATTTTTTTGGACCCTCCAAGTGCCAACAAATTCCATGACATTAAGAATTGGGATCCATAAACTACAGGGCAGAGCTGGTCCTTTTTATTTTTCATCCTTGTGGAGAAACTAGAGTAATGCGTCTAGAATGAAATCTCCACATGGATTCCACATGTGGGGATTATATACAACTTGTACATTTTTATTGGACCCTCCAATAGCCATCGAATTCCATGGCATTTAGAATTGGGATCCATAAAGTACAGGGCAGAGCTGGTCCTTTTTACTTTTCATTCACGTGGAGAAATTAGAATATAACGGCAAGAATGAAATCTCCACATGGATTCTACATATGGAGATTATTTACAACTTGTATGTTTTTATTGGACCCTCTAATTACCATTGAATTCTATGACATTTAGAATTGGGATCCATAAACTACAGGGCAGAGCTGGTCCATTATACTTTTCATTCACGTGGAGAAATTAGGATACAACGACAAGAATGAAATCTCCACATGGATTCTACACAGGGTTGTCTATCCGGACGTGACGTGGGATTTTCAGGTCCAGATGTCCGTCGGCTTCAGACAGAACGCGTCCTGATGCGTCAGAATTGCGTCAGGACCGAAATTTTTTTTTTTTTTTTTTTTTTTTTTTTCAAGGACGGCCTGCCCGTCGACCTGGACGGACCGTCTGTCCACAGGGACAGCCAGCCGTCAACAGAGCCGGCTGGCCGTCCACAAAAAAAAAAAAAAAAAAAAAAATTATTTTTATTTCGAGGACGGCCTGTCCGTCGACCTGCACGGCCAGCCGGCCGTCCACAGGAAGGACAGAGTGTCCACATTAAAAAAAAATATATATATATATATATATATATATATATATATATATATATATATATTTTTTTTTGTTTTCTCGATCCTCACGGAAGCCGAGGTTGAATCCTGACGTCTGTCCGGATATCCAGACGGACTGACAGGACCTGACAGGGGCAACCCTGATTCTACAAGTGGGGATTAATCACAACTTGTACATTTTTATTGGACCCTCCAAGTGCCAACGAATTCCATGACATTTGGAATTGGGATCCATAAAGTACCGGGCAGAGCTGGTCCTTTTTACTTTCCATTCACGTGGAGAAATTAGAGTATAACGGCAAGAATGAAATCTCCACATGGATTCTACATGTGGGGATTATTTACAACTTGTTCATTTTTATTGGACCCTCCAATTGCCAACGAATTCCATGACATTTGGAATTGGGATCAAAAACTACAGGGCAGCTGGTCCTTTTTACTTTTCATTCTTGTGGAGAAATTAGAGTATAACGGCAAGAATGAAATCTCCACATGGATTCTACATATGGAGATTATTTACAACTTGTACTTTTTTTTGGACCCTCTAACTACCAACGAATTCCATAACATTTGGAATTGGAATCCATAAACTACAGGGCAGAGCTGGTCCTTTCTACTTTTCATTCTTGTGGAGAAATTAGAGTATAACGGCAAGTATGAAATCTCCACATGGATTCTACATGTGGAGATTATTTACAACTTGTACATTTTTTTTGGACCCTCTAATTACCAACGAATTCTATGACATTTAGAATTGGGATCCATAAACTACAGGGCAAAGCTGGTCCTTTTTACTTTTCATTCACGTGGAGAAACTAGAGTATAACGGGAAGAATGAAATCACCACATGGATTCTACATGTGGGGATTATTTACAACTCGTACAATTTTTGGGACCCTCGAAGTGCCAACGGATTCCATGACATTTAGAATTGGAATCCATAAAGTATACGGTAGAGCTGGTCCTATTTACTTTTCATTCACGTGGAGATATTAGAGTATAACGGCAAGAATGAAATCTCCACATGGATTCTACATGTGGGGATTACTTACAACTTGCACGTTTTCAGTGGACCCTTCAATTGCAAACGAATTCCATGACATTTAGAATTGGGATCCATAAACTATAGGGCAGAGCTGGTCCTTTCTACTTTTCATTTACGTGGAGAAATTAGAGTATAACGGCAAGAATGAAATCTCCACATGGATTCTACATGTGGGGATTATTTACAACTTGTACGTTTTTATTGGACCCTCCAATTGCAAACGCATTCCATGACATTTGGAATTGGGATCCATAAACTACAGGGCAAAGCTGGTCCTTTTTACTTTTCATTCACGTGGAGAAACTAGAGTATAACGGGAAGAATGAAATCACCACATGGATTCTACATGTGGGGATTATTTACAACTTGTACAATTTTTGGGACCCTCGAAGTGCCAACGGATTCCATGACATTTAGAATTGGGATCCATAAAGTATACGGTAGAGCTGGTCCTATTTACTTTTCATTCACGTGGAGATATTAGAGTATAACGGCAAGAATGAAATCTCCACATGGATTCTACATGTGGGGATTACTTACAACTTGCACGTTTTCAGTGGACCCTTCAATTGCAAACGAATTCCATGACATTTAGAATTGGGATCCATAAACTACAGGGCAGAGCTGGTCCTTTCTACTTTTCATTCACGTGGAGAAATTAGAGTATAACGGCAAGAATGAAATCTCCACATGGATTCTACATGTGGGGATTATTTACAACTTGTACGTTTTTATTGGACCCTCCAATTGCAAACGAATTCCATGACATTTGGAATTGGGATCCATAAACTACAGGGCAGAGCTGGTCTTTTCTACTTTTCATTCTTGTGGAGAAATTAGAGTATAACGGCTAGAAAGAAATCTCCACATGGATTCTACATGTGCGGACTATTTACAACTCGTTTATTTTTTTGGACCCTCCAATTGCAAACGAATTCCATGACATTTGGAATTGGGATCCATAAACTACAGGGCAAAGCTGGTCCTTTTTACTTTTCATTCACGTGGAGAAACTAGAGTATAACGGGAAGAATGAAATCACCACATGGATTCTACATGTCGGGATTACTTACAACTTGCACGTTTTCAGTGGACCCTTCAATTGCAAACGAATTCCATGACATTTACAATTGGGATCCATAAACTATAGGGCAGAGCTGGTCCTTTTAACTTTTCATTCACGTGGAGAAATTAGAGTATAACGGCAAGAATGAAATCTCCACACGGATTCTACGTGTGGGGATTATTTACAACTTGTACGTTTCTATTGGACCCTCCAATTGCAAACGAATTCCATGACATTTGGAATTGGGATCCATAAACTACAGGGCAGAGCTGGTCCTTTCTACTTTTCATTCTTGTGGAGAAATTAGAGTATAACGGCTAGAAAGAAATCTCCACATGGATTCTACATGTGCGGACTATTTACAACTCGTTTATTTTTTTGGACCCTCCAATTGCCAACGAATTCCATGACATTTGGAATTGGGATCAAAAACTACAGGGCAGCTGGTCCTTTTTACTTTTCATTCTTGTGGAGAAATTAGAGTATAACGGCAAGAATGAAATCTCCACATGGATTCTACATATGGAGATTATTTACAACTTGTATGTTTTTATTGGACCCTCTAATTACCATTGAATTCTATGACATTTAGAATTGGGATCCATAAACTACAGGGCAGAGCTGGTCCTTTCTACTTTTCATTCTTGTGGAAATATTAGAGTATAACGACAAGAATGAAATCTCCACATGGATTCTACATGTGGGGATTATTTACAACTTGTACATTTTTATTGGACCCTCTAATTACCAACGAATTCTATGACATTTAGAATTGGGATCCATAAACTACAGGGCAAAGCTGGTCCTTTTTACTTTTCATTCACGTGGAGAAACTAGAGTATAACGGGAAGAATGAAATCACCACATGGATTCTATATGTCGGGATTACTTACAACTTGCACGTTTTCAGTGGACCCTTCAATTGCAAACGAATTCCATGACATTTACAATTGGGATCCATAAACTATAGGGCAGAGCTGGTCTTTTCTACTTTTCATTCTTGTGGAGAAATTAGAGTATAACGGCAAGAATGAAATCTCCACATGGCTTCTACATGTGGGGATTATTTACAACTTGTACGTTTTTATTGGACCCTCTAATTACCAACGAATTCTATGACATTTAGAATTGGGATCCATAAACTATACGCCAGAGCTGGTCCTATCTACTTTTCATTCTTGTGGAGAAATTAGAGTATAATGGCAAGAATGAAATCTCCACATGGATTCTACATGTGGGGATTATTTACAACTTGTACGATTTTACTGGACCCTCCAATTGCCAACGAATTCTATGACATTTGGAATTGGGATCCATAAACTACAGGGCAGAGCTGGTCCTTTCTACTTTTCATTCTTGTGGAGAAATTAGAGTATAACGGCTAGAAAGAAATCTCCACATGGATTCTACATGTGCGGACTATTTACAACTCGTTTATTTTTTTGGACCCTCCAATTGCCAACGAATTCCATGACATTTGGAATTGGGATCAAAAACTACAGGGCAGCTGGTCCTTTTTACTTTTCATTCTTGTGGAGAAATTAGAGTATAACGGCAAAAATGAAATCTCCACATGGATTCTACATGTGGGGACTACTAACAACTTGTACGTTTTTTTGGACCCTCCAGGTCCCAATGAATTCCATGACATTTAGAATTGGGATCCATAAACTACAGGGCAAAGCTGGTCCTTTGTACTTTTCATTCACGTTGAGAAATTAGAGTATCACCGCAAGAATGAAATCTCCACATGGATTCTACATGTGGGGATTATTTACGACTTGTACGTTTCTTTGGACCCTCCAAGTTCCAACGAATTCCATGACATTTGGAATTGGGATCCATAAACTACAGGGCAGAGCTGGTCCTTTCTACTTTTCATTCTTGTGCAGAAATTAGAGTATAACGGCAAGAATGAAATCTCCACATGGATTCTACATGTGGGGATTATTTACAACTCGTACATTTTTATTGGACCCTCCAATTGCAATCGAATTCCATGACATTTAGAATTGGGATCCATAAACTACAGGGCAAAGCTGGTCCTTTGTACTTATCATTCACGTTGAGAAATTAGAGTATCACCGCAAGAATGAAATCTCCACATAGATTCTACATGTGGGGATTATATACAACTTGTACGTTTCTTTGGACCCTCCAAGTTCCAACGAATTCCATGACATTTGGAATTGGGATCCATAAACTACAGGGCAGAGCTGGTCCTTTCTACTTTTCATTCTTGTGGAGAAATTAGAGTATAACCGCAAGAATGAAATCTCCACATGGATTCTACATGTGGGGATTATTTACAACTTGTACATTTTTATGGACCCTCCAAGTGCCGACGAATTCCACGACATTCGGAATTGGGATCCATAAACTACAGCGCACAGCTGGTCCTTTTTACTTTTCATTCACGTGGAGAAATTAGTGTAATGCGGCAAGAATGAAATCTCCACATGGATTCTACATGTGGGGATAATTTACAACTTGTACATTTTCTTTGGACCCTTTAATTGCCAACAAATTCCATGACATTTAGAATTGAGATCCATAAACTACAGGGCAGAGCTGGTCCTTTTTACTTTTCAATCACGTGGAGAAATTAGAATAATGCGGCAGGAATAAAATCTCCACATGGATTCTACATGTGGGGATTATTTACAACTTGTACATTTTTTTTTGGCCCTGTAGGTGCCAACAAATTCCATGAAATTTAGAATTGGGATCTATAAATTATTTTGCAGAGCTGGTCCTTTTTACTTTTCATTCACGTGGAGAAATTAGAGTAATGCGGCAAGAATGAAATCTCCACATGGATTCTACATGTGGGGATTATTTACAACTTGTACATTTTCATGGACCCTCCATGTGCCAACGAATTCCATGACATTCGGAATTGGGATCCAGAAACTACAGGGCAGAGTTGGTCCTTTTTACTTTTCAATCACGTGGAGAAATTAGAGTCTAACGGCAAGAATGAAATCTCCACATGGATTCTACATGTGGGGATTATTTACAACTTGTACATTTTTATGGACCCTCCAAGTGCCAACGAATTCCATGACATTTGGATCTGGGATCCATAAAGTACAGGGCAGAGCTAGTCCTTTTTACTTTTCATTCCCGTAGAGAAATTAGAGTATATTGGCAAGAATGAAATCACCATACATATTCTACATGTAGGGATTATTTACAACTTGTACACTTTTTTTATACCCTCCTGTTGCCAACGAATTCCATGACATTTGGAAATGGGATCCATAAACTACAGGGCAGAGCTGGTCCTTTTTACTTTTCATTCACGTGGAGAAATTAGAGTAATGCGGCTAGAATCGAGTCTCTACATGCATTCAAGAAGTGGGGATTATTTACAACTTGTACATTTTCTTTGGATCCTTTAATCCCCAACGAATTCCATGACATTTAGAATTGGGATCCATAAACTACAAGGCAAAGCTGGTCCTTATTATTTTTCATTCTTGTGGAGAAATTAGAGTCTAACGACAAGAATGAAATCTCCACATGGATTCTACATGTGGGGATTATTTACAATTTGTACAATTTTTTGGATCCTCCAATTGCCAACAAATTCCATGACATTTAGAGTTGGGATATATAAACTACAGGGCAGAGCTGGTCCTTTTTACTTTTCATTCACATGGAGAAATTAGAGTAATGCGGCTAGAATCGAGTCTCTACATGCATTCAAGAAGTGGGGATTATTTACAACTTGTACATTTTTTCTGGACCTTTTAGTTGCCAACGGATTCCATGACATTTGGAGTTGGCATCCATAAACTACAGGACAGAGCAAGTCCTTTTTACTTTTCATTCACGTGGAGAAATTAGAGTATAACGGCAAGAATAGAATCTCCACATGGATTCTGCATGTGGGGACTATTTACAACTTGTACATTTTCTTTGGACCCTTTAATCGCCAACGAATTCCATGACATTTAGAATTGGGATCCATAAACTACAGGGCAAAGCTGGTCCTTATTATTTTTCATTCTTGTGGAGAAATTAGAGTCTAACGACAAGAATGAAATCTCCACATAGATTCTACATGTGGGGATTATTTACAACTTGTACATTTTTTTGGACCCTCCAGTTGCCAACGAATTCCATGACATCTAGAATTGGGATCCATAAACTACAGGGCAGAGCTCCTCCTTTTTCTTTTTCATTCACGTGGAGAAATTAGAGTCTACCGGCAAGAATAAAACCACCACATGGATTCTACATGAAGGGATTATTTACAACTTGTACATTTTCTTGGACCCTCCAAGTGTTAACAAATTCCATAACATTTGGAATTGGGATCCATAAACTACAGGGCAGAGCTGGTCCTTTTTACTTTTCATTCACGTGGACAAATTAGAGTAATGCGGCAAGAATGAAATCTCCACATGGATTCTACATGTGGGGATTATTTACAACTTGTACAATTTCTTTGGACCCTTTAATTACCAACAAATTCCATGACATTTAGAATTGGGATCCATAAACTACAGGGCAGAGCTGGTCCTTTCTACTTTTCAATCACGTAGAGAAGTTAGAATAATGCGGCAGGAAGAAAAATCTCCACACAGATTCTACATGTGGGGATTATTTACAACTTGTACAATTTCTTTGGACCCTTTAATTACCAACAAATTCCATGACATTTAGAATTGGGATCCATAAACTACAGGGCAGAGCTGGTCCTTTCTACTTTTCATTCCCGTGGAGAAGTTAGAATAATGCGGCAGGAATAAAATCTCCACATGGATTCTACATGTGGGGATTATTTACAACTTGTACATTTTTATGGACCCTCCATGTGCCAACGAATTCCATGACATTTGGAATTGGGATCCATGAAGTACAGGGCAGAGCTAGTCCTTTTTACTTTTCATTCCCGTGGAGAAATTAGAGTATATTGGCAGGAATGAAATCACCATACATATTCTACATGTGGGGATTATTTACAACTTGTACATTTTTTTGAAACCCTCCAGTTGCCAACAAATTCCATGACATTCGGAATTGGGATCCATAAACTATAGGGCAGAGTTGGTCCTTTTTACTCTTCAATCACGTGGAGAAATTAGAGTAATGCGGCAAGAATGAAATCTCCACATGGATTCTACATGTGGGGATTATTTACAACTTGTACATTTTTATGGACCCTCCAGTTGCCAACGAATTCCATGACATTTGGATTTGGGATCCATTAAGTACAGAGCAGAGCTGGTCCTTTTTACTTTTCAATCACGTGGAGAAATTAGAGTAATGCGGCAAGAATGAAATCTCCACATGGATTCTACATGTGGGGATTATTTACAACTTGTACATTTTTATGGACCCTCCAGTTGCCAACGAATTCCATGACATTTGGATTTGGGATCCATAAAGTACAGGGCAGAGTTAGTCCTTTTTACTTTTCATTCCCGTGGAGAAATTAGAGTAATGCGGCAAGAATGAAATCTCCACATGGATTCTACATGTGGGGATTATTTACAACTTGTACATTTTTATGGACCCTCCAGTTGCCAACGAATTCCATGACATTTGGATTTGGGATCCATAAAGTACAGGGCAGAGTTAGTCCTTTTTACTTTTCAATCACGTGGAGAAATTAGAATAATGCGGCAGGAATAAAATCTCCACATGGATTCTACATGTGGGGATTATTTACAACTTGTACATTTCTTGTGGACCCTCCATGTGCCAACGAATTCCATGACATTCGGAATTGGGATCCAGAAACTACAGGGCAGAGTTGGTCCTTTTTACTTTTCAATCACGTGGAGAAATTAGAGTCTAACGGCAAGAATGAAATCTCCACATGGATTCTACATGTGGGGATTATTTACAACTTGTACATTTTTATGGACCCTCCAAGTGCCAACGAATTCCATGACATTTGGATCTGGGATCCATAAAGTACAGGGCAGAGCTAGTCCTTTTTACTTTTCATTCCCGTAGAGAAATTAGAGTATATTGGCAAGAATGAAATCACCATACATATTCTACATGTAGGGATTATTTACAACTTGTACACTTTTTTTATACCCTCCTGTTGCCAACGAATTCCATGACATTTGGAAATGGGATCCATAAACTACAGGGCAGAGCTGGTCCTTTTTACTTTTCATTCACGTGGAGAAATTAGAGTAATGCGGCTAGAATCGAGTCTCTACATGCATTCAAGAAGTGGGGATTATTTACAACTTGTACATTTTTTCTGGACCTTTTAGTTGCCAACGGATTCCATGACATTTGGAGTTGGCATCCATAAACTACAGGACAGAGCAAGTCCTTTTTACTTTTCATTCACGTGGAGAAATTAGAGTATAACGGCAAGAATAGAATCTCCACATGGATTCTGCATGTGGGGACTATTTACAACTTGTACATTTTCTTTGGATCCTTTAATCCCCAACGAATTCCATGACATTTAGAATTGGGATCCATAAACTACAGGGCAAAGCTGGTCCTTATTATTTTTCATTCTTGTGGAGAAATTAGAGTCTAACGACAAGAATGAAATCTCCACATAGATTCTACATGTGGGGATTATTTACAACTTGTACATTTTTTTGGACCCTCCAGTTGCCAACGAATTCCATGACATCTAGAATTGGGATCCATAAACTACAGGGCAGAGCTCCTCCTTTTTCTTTTTCATTCACGTGGAGAAATTAGAGTCTACCGGCAAGAATAAAACCACCACATGGATTCTACATGAAGGGATTATTTACAACTTGTACATTTTCTTGGACCCTCCAAGTGTTAACAAATTCCATAACATTTGGAATTGGGATCCATAAACTACAGGGCAGAGCTGGTCCTTTTTACTTTTCATTCACGTGGACAAATTAGAGTAATGCGGCAAGAATGAAATCTCCACATGGATTCTACATGTGGGGATTATTTACAACTTGTACAATTTCTTTGGACCCTTTAATTACCAACAAATTCCATGACATTTAGAATTGGCATCCATAAACTACAGGACAGAGCAAGTCCTTTTTACTTTTCATTCACGTGGAGAAATTAGAGTATAACGGCAAGAATAGAATCTCCACATGGATTCTGCATGTGGGGACTATTTACAACTTGTACATTTTCTTTGGACCCTTTAATCGCCAACGAATTCCATGACATTTAGAATTGGGATCCATAAACTACAGGGCAGAGCTGGTCCTTTCTACTTTTCAATCACGTAGAGAAGTTAGAATAATGCGGCAGGAATAAAATCTCCACATGGATTCTACATGTGGGGATTATTTACAACTTGTACATTTTTATGGACCCTCCAATTGCCAACGAATTCCATGACATTTGGAATTGGGATCCATAAAGTTTAGGGCCGAGCTGGTCCTCTTTACTTTTCATTCACATTGAGAAATTAGAGTATAACGGCAAGAATGAAATCTCCACATGGATTCTACATGTGGGTATTATTTACAACTTGTACAATTTTTGGGATACTCCAATTGCCAACAAATTCCGTGACATTTGGAATTGGGATCCATAAACTACAGGGCAGAGCTGGTCCTTTTTACTTTTCATTCACGTGGAGAAATTAGAGTGTAACGGCAAGAATGAAATCTCCACATGGATTCTACATGTGGGGATTATTTACAACTTGTACATTTTCTTGGATCATCCAGTTACCAACAACTTCCATGACATTTAGAGTTGGGATTCATAAAGTACAGGGCAGAGCTGGTCCTTTTTACTTTTCATTCACGTATAGAAATTAGAGTATAACGGCAAGAATGAAATCTCCACATGGATTCTACACGTGGGGATTATTTACAATTTGTACATTTTTTTGGACCCTCCAAGTACCAACGAATTCCATATCATTTGGAATTGGGATCCAAAAAACTACAGGGCAGAGCTGGTCCTTTTTACTCTTCATTCTTGTGGAGATATTAGAGTATAACGGCAAGAATGAAATCTCCACATGGATTCTACATGTGGGGATTATTTACAACTAGTACATTTTTTTTGGACCCTTTAGTTGCCAACAAATTCCATGAAATTTAGAATTGCGATCCATAAACTATACGGCAGAGCAGGTCCTTTTTATTTTTCATTCTTGTGGAGAAATTAGAATATAACGGCATGAATGACATCTCCACATAGATTCTACATGTGGGGATAACTTACAACTTGTACATTTTTTTGAAACCCTCCAGTTGCCAAAGAATTCCATGACATTTGGAATAGGGATCCATAAACTACAGGGCAGAGCTGGTCCTTTTTACTTTTCATTCACGCGGAGAAATTAGAGTAATGCTGCTAGAATGAAATCTCCACAGAGATTCTACATGTGGGGATTATTTACAACTTGTACATTCTCATTGGACCCTTTAATTGCGAACAAATTCCATGACATTTAGAATTGGGATCCATAAACTACAGGGTAGAGCTGGTCCTTATTATTTTTCATTCTTGTGGAGAAATTAGAGTCTCACGGCAAGAATGAAATCTCCACATAGATTCTACATGTGGGGATTATTTACAACTTGTACATTTTTTTGGACCCTCCAAGTGTTAACGAATTCCATAACATTTGGAATTGGGATCCATAAACTACAGGGCAGAGCTGGTCCTTTTTACTTTTCAATCACGTGGACAAATTAGAGTAATGCGGCAAGAATAAAATCTCCACATGGATTCTACATGTGGGGATTATTTACAACTTGTACATTTTTACGGACCCTCCATGTGCCAACGAATTCCATGACATTTGGAATGGGGATCCATAAACTACAGGGCAGAGCTAGTCCTTTTTACTTTTCATTCTTGTAGAGAAATTAGAGTATAACGGCAAGAATGAAATCTCCACATGGATTCTACATGTGGGGATTATTTACAACTTGTACATTTTTATGGACCCTCCAAGTGCCAACGAATTCCATGACATTTGGAATTGGGATCCATAAACTACAGGGCAGAGCTGGTCCTTTTTACTTTTCATTCACGTGGAGAAATTAGAGTAATGCGGCAAGAATGAAATCTCCACATGGATTCTGTATGTGGGGATTATTTACAACTTGTACATTTTTTTTGGACCCTTTAATTGCCAACAAATTCCATGAAATTTAGAATTGCGATCCATAAACTACAGGGCAGAGCTGGTCCTTTTTACTTTTCATTCACGCGGAGAAATTAGAGTAATGCTGCTAGAATGAAATCTCCACAGAAATTCTACATGTGGGAATTATTTACAACTTGTACATTTTTTTTGGACCCTTTAATCGCCAACAAATTCCATGACATTTAGAATTAGAATCCATAAGCTACAGGGCAGAGCTGGTCCTTTTTACTTTTCATTCACGCGGAGAAATTAGAGTAATGCTGCTAGAATGAAATCTCCACAGAGATTCTACATGTGGGGATTATTTACAACTTGTACATTTTCTTTGGACCCTTTAATCGCCACCAAACTCCATGACATTTAGAATTGGGATCCATAAACTACAGGGCAGAGCTGGTCCTTTTTATTTTTCAATCACGTGGAGAAACTAGAGTATAACGGCAAGAATGAAATCTCCACATGGATTCTACATGTGGGGATTATTTACAACTTGTACAATTTCTTTGGACCCTTTAATTACCAACAAATTCCATGACATTTAGAATTGGGATTCATAAAGTACAGGGCAGAGCTGGTCCTTTCTACTTTTCAATCACGTAGAGAAGTTAGAATAATGCTGCAGGAATAAAATCTCCACATGGATTCTACATGTGGGGATTATTTACAACTTGTACATTTTTTTGGATCCTCCAATTGCCAACAAATTCCATGACATTTAGAATTGGGATCCATAAACTACAGGACAGAGCTAGTCCTTTTAACTTTTCATTCACGTGGAGAAATTAGAGTAATGCGGCCACAATGAAATCTCCACATGGATTCTACACGTGGGGATTATTTACAAATTGTACATTTTTTTGGACCCTCCAAGTACCAACGAATTCCATATCATTTGGAATTGGGATCCATAAACTACAGGGCAGAGCTGGTCCGTTTTACTCTTCATTCTTGTGGAGATATTAGGGTATAACGGCAAGAATGAAATCTCCACATGGATTCTACATGTGGAGATTATTTACAACTTGTACATTTTTTTTGGACCCTTTAGTTGCCAACGAATTCGATGACATTTAGAATTGCGATCCATAAACTATACGGCAGAGCTGGTCCTTTTTATTTTTCATTCTTGTGGAGAAATTAGAATATAACGGCAAGAATGACATCTCCACATAGATTCTACATGTGGGGATAACTTACAACTTGTACATTTTTTTGAAACCCTCCAGTTGTCAACAAATTCCATGACATTTGGAATAGGGATCCATAAACTACAGGGCAGAGCTGATCCTTTTTACTTTTCATTCACGCGGAGAAATTAGAGTAATGCTGCTAGAATGAAATCTCCACAGAGATTCTACATGTGGGGATTATTTTCAACTTGTACATTTTCTTTGGACCCTTTAATTGCGAACAAATTCCATGACATTTAGAATTGGGATCCATAAACTACAGGGCAGAGCTGGTCCTTTTTACTTTTCAATCACGTGGAGAAATTAGAGTAATGTGGCAGGAATAAAATCTCCACATGGATTCTACATGTGGGGATTATTTACAACTTGTACATTTTCTTTGGACCCTTTAATTGCGAACAAATTCCATGACATTTAGAATTGGGATCCATAAACTACAGGGCAGAGCTGGTCCTTTTTACTTTTCAATCACGTGGAGAAATTAGAGTAATGCGGCAAGAATGAAATCTCCACATGGATTCGACATGTGGGGATTATTTACAACTTGTACATTATTATGGACCCTCCAATTGCCAACGAATTCCATGAAATTTAGAATTGGGATCCATAAACTACAGGGCAGTGCTGGTCCTTTTTACTTTTCATTCACGCGGAGAAATTAGAGTAATGCTGCTAGAATGAAATCTCCACAGAGATTCTACATGTGGGGATTATTTACAACTTGTACATTTTCTTTGGACCCTTTAATCGCCACCAAACTCCATGACATTTAGAATTGGGATCCATAAACTACAGGGCAGAGCTGGTCCTTATTATTTTTCATTCTTGTGGAGAAATTAGAGTCTAACGGCAAGTATGAAATCTCCACATGGATTCTACATGTGGGGATTATTTACAACTTGTACATTTTTTTGGACCCTCCAAGTGTTAACGAATTCCATAACATTTGGAATTGGGATCCATAAACTACAGGGCAGAGCTGGTCCTTTTTATTTTTCATTCACGTGGACAAATTAGAGTAATGCGGCTAGAATGAAATCTCCACACATATTCTACATGTGTGGATAATTTACAACTTGTACATTTTCTTTGGACCCTTTAATTGCCAACAAATTCCATGACATTTAGAATTGGGATCCATAAACTACAGGGCAGAGCTGGTCCTTTTTACGTTTCAATCACGTGGAGAAATTAGAATAATGCGGCAGGAATAAAATCTCCACATGGATTCTACACGTGGGGATTATTTACAATTTGTACATTTTTTTGGACCCTCCAAGTACCAACGAATTCCATATCATTTGGAATTGGGATCCAAAAAACTACAGGGCAGAGCTGGTCCTTTTTACTCTTCATTCTTGTGGAGATATTAGAGTATAACGGCAAGAATGAAATCTCCACATGGATTCTACATGTGGGGATTATTTACAACTTGTACATTTTTTTTGGACCCTTTAGTTGCCAACAAATTCCATGAAATTTAGAATTACGATCCATAAACTATACGGCAGAGCTGGTCCTTTTTATTTTTCATTCTTGTGGAGAAATTAGAATATAACGGCATGAATGACATCTCCACATAGATTCTACATGTGGGGATAACTTACAACTTGTACATTTTTTTGAAACCCTCCAGTTGCCAAAGAATTCCATGACATTTGGAATAGGGATCCATAAACTACAGGGCAGAGCTGGTCCTTTTTACTTTTCATTCACGCGGAGAAATTAGAGTAATGCTGCTAGAATGAAATCTCCACAGAGATTCTACATGTGGGAATTATTTACAACTTGTACATTCTCATTGGACCCTTTAATTGCGAACAAATTCCATGACATTTAGAATTGGGATCCATAAACTACAGGGCAGAGCTGGTCCTTTTTACTTTTCAATCACGTGGAGAAATTAGAGTAATGCTGCTAGAATGAAATCTCCACAGAGATTCTACATGTGGGAATTATTTACAACTTGTACATTTTCTTTGGACCCTTTAATTGCGAACAAATTCCATGACATTTAGAATTGGGATCCATAAACTACAGGGCAGAGCTGGTCCTTTTTACTTTTCAATCACGTGGAGAAATTAGAGTAATGCGGCAGGAATAAAATCTCCACATGGATTCTACATGTGGGGATTATTTACAACTTGTACATTTTTATGGACCCTCCAAGTGCCAACGAATTCCATGACATTTGGAATGGGGATCCAAAAACTACAGGGCAGAGCAAGTCCTTTTTACTTTTCAATCACGTGGAGAAATTAGAGTAATGCGGCAAGAATGAAATCTCCACATGGATTCGACATGTGGGGATTATTTACAACTTGTACATTATTATGGACCCTCCAATTGCCAACGAATTCCATGAAATTTAGAATTGGGATCCATAAACTACAGGGCAGTGCTGGTCCTTTTTACTTTTCATTCACGCGGAGAAATTAGAGTAATGCTGCTAGAATGAAATCTCCACAGAGATTCTACATGTGGGGATTATTTACAACTTGTACATTTTCTTTGGACCCTTTAATCGCCACCAAACTCCATGACATTTAGAATTGCGATCCATAAACTACAGGGCAGAGCTGGTCCTTATTATTTTTCATTCTTGTGGAGAAATTAGAGTCTAACGGCAAGTATGAAATCTCCACATGGATTCTACATGTGGGGATTATTTACAACTTGTACATTTTTTTGGACCCTCCAAGTGTTAACGAATTCCATAACATTTGGAATTGGGATCCATAAACTACAGGGCAGAGCTGGTCCTTTTTATTTTTCATTCACGTGGACAAATTAGAGTAATGCGGCTAGAATGAAATCTCCACACATATTCTACATGTGTGGATAATTTACAACTTGTACATTTTCTTTGGACCCTTTAATTGCCAACAAATTCCATGACATTTAGAATTGGGATCCATAAACTACAGGGCAGAGCTGGTCCTTTTTACGTTTCAATCACGTGGAGAAATTAGAATAATGCGGCAGGAATAAAATCTCCACATGGATTCTACATGTGGGGATTATTTACAACTTGTACATTTTTTTGGACCCTTCAGTTGTCAACGAATTCCATGATATTTGGAATTGGGATCCAGAAACTACAGGGCAGAGCTGGTCCTTTTTACTTTTCAATCACGTGGAGAAATTAGAGTAATGCGGCAAGAATGAAATCTCCACATGGATTCTACATGTGGGGATTATTTACAACTTGTACATTTTTTTTGGACCCTTTAGTTGCCAACAAATTCCATGACATTTAGAATTGGGATCCATAAACTACAGGGCAGAGCTGGTCCTTTTTACTTTTCATTCACGCGGAGAAATTAAAGTAATGCGGCTACAATGAAATCTCTACAATGAAATCTCCACATGGATTCTACATGTGGGGATTATTTGCAACTTGTACATTTTTCTGGACCCTCCAGTTGCCAACGAATTCCATGACATTTGGAATTGGGATCCATAAACTACAGGGCAGTGCTGGTCCTATTTATTTTTCATTCTTGTGGAGAAATTAGAGTAATGCTGCTAGAATGAAATCTCCACATAGATTCTACATGTGGGGATTATTTACAACTTGTACATTTTTTTGGACCCTTTAATTGCCAACAAATTTCATGACATCTAGAATTGGGATCCATAAAGTACACGGCAGAGCTGGTCCTTTCTACTTTTCATTCACGTGGAGAAATTAGAGTATAACGGCAAGAATGAAATCTCCACATGGATTCTACATGTGGGGATTATTTACAGCTTGTACATTTTTATTGGACCCTCCAAGTGCCAACGGATTCCATGACATTTGGAATTGGGATCCATAAACTACAGGGCAGAGCTGGTCCTTTTTACTTTTCATTCACGTGGAGAAATTAGAGTAATGCGGCTAGAATGAAATCTCCACATGGATTCTACACGTGGGGAGTATTTACAAATTGTACATTTTTTTGGACTTTCCAAGTACCAACGAATTCCATAACATTTGGAATTGGGATCCATAAACTACAAGGCAGAGCTGGTCCTTTTTATTCTTCATTCACGTGGAGAAATTAGAGTATAACGGCAGGAATGAAATCTCCACATGGATTCTACATGTGGGGATTATTTATAACTTGTACATTTTTTTGGACCCTCCAATTGCCAACAAATACCATGACATTTGGATATTGGAAGCATTACTTACATGACAGAGATAGTCCTTTTAATATTTTGTATTGCTTTTGTTGTTTACTCATTTATTTATTTTTAGTAATTTATACTTGAAGTTGGTAAAGAGTTGTGGCATTCAATTTGTGATTGAATTTGGCCCTCGTTGTATTGTTGTGGCCGAAATTTTGAAAATATCATGGAATTTCATGTATGGATTCATAGAACTTAATTGAGGATGTTGGAATAATCCTTAGGTTCTGTATTATACTAATATTTGAAATTCATTCCCATTCAAAAATTCATCTTCATGTGATACGGGAACAAATCGGGATTGAATTGGGCTCTGTCCTTGAATGGTCCTAAATTTAAAAATGTCTTGAAATTTTACAGTTGGATGCATACAACTTAAATTAGGAAGTTTTTATTTTCCTTAAGCTTTAGAGTCTACCACCATTTGAAATTCATAGGGGCACGCATAGGATTTAATTTAGTAATTTTTAATTGTCCTTAGAATCTTTATATCAATTTATTGTTTGTGAAACTATCGGATAGAAGAATAAGATTGAATGAAAAAAACAATTGTTATTCTTATAATCGGTTGGTTTTTTATATTTAAGTGAGACAACATTCTATTTTTACATTGTTTTCGAAGAAATAAGAATATGAAAACCATGTATGATATCTTTAAATCTTTTAAGGATTTCGTCATTATTGTCGGCAATTTAACTTGAATTGGATTATAGAATTTTGAACTTCTTACATCACTTTCACTTTCAATGTCAAATTGCTTGTAATTTTAATTGATAGATTCTAACGGTATTTAATAAATAAGATGATTTCCATGGTGAGTAGACCGTCCATTCTAGATTAGTTTATTTTGGACATTTTCAAATTCTTTCTATTCTTTTAGGGGCCGGGGTGGATTGACCCCCTTGCTCGGCCCTGTGGGTAAACCCTTTTTTTTGCACATGATTTTTTTTGCAAATTTTGAATTTTTATTTGCGATGAGAGTCCTCAAATTTGTTTAGTTAAGTCAAGAATATACTTTGGAACAGTCCAAAATAGGGGGCTTTTTTTTTAAATGCACCTTTGGTAAGGCCGAGTGAGAGGGTCAATCCACCTTGATTCTTTTAGGGTGACGAAGTCAAAATTCCCCACTTCTATTTGGTTGCCCTATAGGATTCCCGGCTATAGGGTTTAGGGTTATAGAGTTCCGTCTATAGGGTCCGCAGCTATAGGGGACCAAAATTTTAGGGTTCTAAAGTGAGGGCGGTCGGGGAAGGGCTGATTTCTGAAGCTGGACTTCCTGCAGCAATTTCCGCTTCTGTGATCGTCGTCGTCGTTCCACGTAGTCGTAACCCTCGTCGTGATTCCCGTTACAATTTTTGTCTTCTTCCTGGTTACCGGAGATTGGAGGTCTGCAAGTGTGTGGTTCCCGCTCCTGAGTCCGTGGTTCTGGGTTGTTTCCGCCGCGACGAGAGTGGTGCAAGCTGTTGGGGGTTGGGAGGCGCGCGTACGTGCTACTGCGTGAGGCGGCGGAGGTGCGAGGCGCAGCGACGGGCTTCCAAGCGCGGCGTTGCTACTCCGAGGAGGTTCTGCGAGCTCTTCAGGTAAGGGTTTGAAATGAAGTATGGATGTATGTTTTGTTTGCGGGTTCGTTTTGAAAGTTCAGAAATATTCTTCAAATTGTTCTTTAGGGTTTAGGGTGTAGATCAATTCTGGGTTTGTTGCTTCCATTGCACACGCTCAGAGTTACAGTTGCAGTGAATTCCTTAATGTAAGTTTGTGACTTAGTTTTCATGCAAATGTGATTTAGGGTTTAAAGCATTAAATTTCTTGAATTTGGGGTGGTGAATGTGTGAGTATTCCTGCAATTCCTGCAATTGTGCTATAGGTTTTAGAGCGTTGAACGGTTCCGTGTTTCTGATTCCGGTGGACACGCTGAGGGTGACAATTGTAGCGTTTAGATAAGAAAACTAATGCCGATTCACAAGGTCTAGGTTGTAGCCTGCCGAGCGTTGACACATTGCGTCTGTTTCGGTTTTTTTGTTGCAATTTCTGCATGGACTGGATTTCTGAATTCAGAAGCGATTTGTGCACTAATGCCGATTCACAAGGTCTAGGGTGCAGCCTGCCGAGCCTGCCTGAATTCAGACGCCATTAGTGCAATTTGCGGTTTAGGATTCATTGTGGTCACTCCTTGCAATTCTTCTAAGAATATAGGGTGTCTTTGTTTTTGCTTCATTGTTTTTGCATTTTTCATTTTGTATTCTTCCTGTGGCTTTTAAGGTTTGTTTGAAACTTGTATTATGAGGTGAGAGTTACTGATTTCAGTGAGTATCAGTATGTTAGTTTAGGGCCAAGGTGCAAATGAGTGAGTTGAAGTAATTTGAATTGTAGAAGTATTAACGATTCTTCATTGTCAATGCTGGCAGATTGTAAATGCAAATGTGCTGTTGTTTGGTCAACTAGTTTCCTGCATTCATCGACAAGTTGACGTGCCTGGATAAGAGGGTGCCTGGATTTTTGTCATATATTGGATGTAAGCATTTGGACTCCAGAACTGTCGCTGGAGTTGTAGGAGAATCCTCCAGACATAGGTCATAGAACCCTGGATGTGCACATCCCTCTCGCATGACGTAAAATTATCTCGATCCGTGCCAAATTATCTCGACCACAGTGCTTTCATGCCCGAAACGAGAGAGGAAACGCCAGCATTCGAATAAAACACAACCCAGGCAAAACTATTAAAATTAATGTGGAGCTAATAATCAATCCCTCCCCCCTAACGATTTAAGTCAACTCGAGTTAGCCTGCAGAAGAAATTGCCTTGAACTGAAAACAGTGGAGACAAAAAACTCAATAAACCACATTCGTAGGGAAACCAAACAGTTAACTCGACTCGAGACAAAAGCAGTCCACACAACACGAACAGGATCCTCACGAAGTTATCAGCCCCAAAATGAACAAAAGCAAGAATCTGAAACCCGGACACAGTACCTTTAAGTCGATCCGAGTTAAACTAAAGAAGTTCAGCTGGCCCAGGACTCGGAGGAAGACGATCGCTAGACATTGACATAAGACAACTAGCACGCAAAGAGCAGAAAAAGACTGTACATGAGCGGTCCCGAATTGAATGCACTGGCTAACACTAACAGAGCTAAACAGTCACAGAAATGAAAACAGTATCTGCGATACTGGTGTTAACTCGAGTCGACTTAAACAGAAGTCTTTCTAGGTCTTCTCTGCCAGTAGAGGAACTTAAATCATTCGGGCAATTGAGTCCTTCCTCTAGCAAGTCAACCTGTGCCATGATAGACACCCAATCGATGAGATACACGCCGTCCAGTTGTAGAATATTAAGGCATTGTTAACTTGAGGCGAGGTAAAATAACTGAAGAGCTTGCTGTAGTACAGACCGAACCAAGCAGCATTTAAATCGACCCGAGTAAAACCGATGGAGGCTAGATGGCAAGAGATTCAGAGGAATACGACCGCTAGAACGTGCAGAGAAGAAAATGACTAAATACACCCGGTCTATGTTTTGCATGCACTGGTTAACTCTATAAGATGAAAACAGTACCTCGGTTACAGAAGTTAACTCGACTCAACTTAAACAAGACTCAATTCAGGTTCCGTTGCCAGTTGAGGAACCAAACGTAAGCGGGGAGTGGAGTCCGTCCTCTAGAAGGTCACCTTGAAAAAATTCGATGTCACACATGCCGTCCAGGTGTAGATACCCAAGGGAATGTTAACTCGAGGCGAGATAAAGAAATTCACGAGCTTGCTGTTGTGTGTAGATGGAATCGCAGAGGGAAAAACTACAGACACACTTCAAGGTCTTCAACATACCTGAAGACGACGCAGAAGAATACGGGGACATCGATATCCTCCGTGAATGCTGGGTGTGGAAGGAACCTGAGCAAGTGGATTTCTGGACGACCATGCTCGTCCCCATGTCAACAGAGCTAAGCTTCATGACCAAGTACCTGAGAACCGAAGCGTTCCTCCCAGTGTCCCTACACGAGTCAATCAGGGAGGTGACGACAGGGCTTGACGGGATTATCTTCGTCTGCTGCAAAACCACGGATGCTGATCAGAGTGAGGAATACTTATTTTCGTACGTAGTGCACACTCGTAAGACCATCTACTCCGTGTCGATGTACTACAGCAGCTTGACAAATTCAAGCTTCCAAGATCTCCAGAACGACCTCGAGAAAAACATCGCGGACAAAAAATGGATAGCCAAGGATGGAGGGCCATTAATTTGGAAATCTCTGGCATCTAAACTGAATGCTCTTATAAAATCGTTCGACTACATGAAGGTCAGCGTAGAGGAGAAGTTGAAGAAAATGGCTCCATTGTCCCTTACTCGGGATTACAGCGTCCAAGGTGGTAGCCAGTCATCGTTAGTAGTGGCCACACCAGAGACGGGTCGGAGCCACACAAGAAGGAAAGCGACTGAGCGATATGCTTGAGGTAACCCAGTCGAGGTGTCGCCACCAGTTGCTAAAGGCCGAGCAACGAAGACCGTTTCGGCAAGTGCAAAATCAATACTAGGTGAAAGCAGCATGGCCTCCGAAGTCCTTGACATTCCAGAGGACATTGGCGGGCATGTCAAGGATATCAAGTATGAGGAGTTGTGCAAATCCTTTGATGACTACTGGGCGGCATGCACAGACTCATATATCACAGGAATTGGAAACAGACATAGAATTCAACTAGAGCAGCTGGAGACGCCGCCACAGAATCTGAATATCCGTGAGCTGGAGGAAGCCGGCGTGAAGAAGACTTTGAATTACCTTCTCAATATGCCCGATCCTGAAAAGAAGATGACCCTTTGCGTAATGCCACAGGGTCAGACGAAGAAGCCTGACAAGTTTGAAGACATCAAGGATTGCAAGTTTTGGATGGTCAATGGCCAGCATTGCGTGGAAGCAGCTTGCAGGATGCAAAAAATGGACAGAATTTCGATTGCCAAGGCAGAGAAGTTCCTCGAATGGGAGTGCTTTGTTGTTTGGAATAAAGACGACAAGATTATCCGGAAGATTTCAGCGTACTATAACTGGGTAAACCATTTCCAGAACTTTATGCCAACATGGGCTACAAACATCATCGGGGCATGCTACGTTTGGACACAGATGGGGAGCCCTTGGCCACCTCGGGAGCCAACTGAATTGGGCAAACCTGTCAAGCAACAGAAGAACACAATCAAGGATATTAACAATGCAATTCATTACGCGGTAATGGCTTTAACTCGGGTCGAGTTGATATCTATGATTCGTATATGCGTTGAGGCACTCCAGTAATCTGATTGAATATGTCAAGGTTCATTTCTATTATCACGAAAGTTTCTCTCGATGCGAGTTAATTGCCGTGGTGTTCTCGCTAATGCTGTTCTTGGATGATTGAATAGGACTTCAAGGATGCTGTGAGGCTGAGGTTCTCCATGATTGACACAAAGAAAAACCAGAGGGATATGAGCCAGAAGAGGGAGATTGACATCCACAACGAGATTAAAATCATTACAGCCGCACCAGATGTCTACGAGCTTTGGAGCCAGGTTATCTCTACTCATGCCCAAGGCAAGCTTATCAACCCCGATTCCAAGACAAATTTCAACCATAAAAAGGGTTGGGATGCGGAGAAGGACGGTGTTATAACCAGAGAATTTTTTAAGTGGATGGGGAACTGCTCCAAGGCCGATCTGAAGCGACTTGCTTTGCATTTGCTGAACAGGACCAAGGGTAGAACTTTGGGGTATCCGAAGGTCACTATGAAAGCAACGAAAGGGATTTTCCAGGACTGCTATACGGCAAAGGATTGGCTAGAGAGATGCAAGCGGAAGCAGGTTGTGAAGAGGCAACTTCATCACCTGAAGCCAAGCCTTCGGCTATTCGACAGTGAGGGGAACTATAGGAAGAAGGAGTGGAAGAAGTTCAAAAAGGATTATAACGTGACCAAGGCCACAAAAAACACTCGGGTCACCGCTCCCGGGGAGCAATTCTTCTCATTGTCAAAGATGCCCTCGAACAAGTTCAAGAGCATCGGCGAGCTGTCTGGTATAGCCAAGGAGTTCTTCAAGGTCTTCCTGGAGAGCAAGGGCCGATTCGTGAAGCCAAAAGCAAAGGCGTTCTTTAGACCTTACGATATGAAGGATGATGAGCTTGGAGATTGGGACACCAATGTCTGGGACGAGTCCAAGAAGTCGACATTGAAGTTGGCTATCATGGACTTCAGGAACATTCCTGGGATTGACGAGAAAAACATGTCCGCAGATTGTCCGCCGTATTATATCAACTTCCTCTCCATTCTTGAGACGCACTTCGACCCTGAGGTTACCAATCCACAGGTTTGGCTATGGATCTGTGGAGAGAAAGAGGTTGAAGTGGACCTCCGCAATTACATTCAAAAATCTCACTATGGAAAGACATATGCAGTGCATTATGCGGACTACGTTCCCGGGCCATTTGAGCGGGTGGGAGACCTGCCGGAGCGGAGCGCCCGTGCAAAGGATCCCATTCAATTGCTCTTCTTGGTTAAGAACGGGACAACACTGAAGACCACGAGAATTCCGAAGCGGTTTATGGTAGCTCCAAAGTCCAGGCACAACACTCGGAGGCAGGGTTACAAAATTGATTACAGGTTGCACAACACAGAGCTCCGAATGGAGTTCTATCTCAAAGTGTTGGACCTGTTTGTCGCACCCAGAGAAGACGTTCTGTCCATTTTTGTTGGCGGGAAGCTAAATTGTGCTGCCTGGGTATGTTCTCATCAGCCACCGTTTGACTTCACTCGAGTCGATTTGAAATTGCAATATGTACTCCTCTCTGGTTCCCGAGATGAACTAGCGCCTTCTATTCGTGGGTGATTCTGTTAATGTGTTCGCGGTCAGATTTTATAACCTATCGTGTTCATGATTACATGATTTGTCTAACTTTCCGTACTTGGTGGCTGCAGATGAACTCAATGGACCATTACGTCATAGGCAGCAGTTATAACAAGGAAGATTTTCTCAACCTCTGCTTGAATTTGGAGGCCATGGATAGAGACGATTTCCTTGACTCCCAATACTTCCTTGACGAGGATAATTTTGAGATTAAACAAGGGAGAGGAGCATTGTCCTCCAAGAAAGGAAAAGACCCCGTTGAACTTGATGATGATGATGTTGATGACGCGTCTGCGGGAGGAGCCACCGTAAATGTATACTCGGACGCGCAGGATCCGGTAATGGATTCGGAGGAACCAGTGTTTGCGATGGTGGATTTGACACACACAGGTGGTCATGGGTCAGCCGCGTATGTGGAGTCCAGCGACATGCGGGGATCATCTGGATCCTCGGCGCAACGAGATCAGACCCCGGTTTCTAATCGTTGAGTCTTGCAGAAAAGGAAGGCGGCTCCAACACGAAGGAATTCACATGAAGAACCGCAGCAGTGGGTGCTTGATCTTGTTAATCAGCAAATGGAGGAGAGCGCAAGAATGAGAGAGGAGCAGAGGGAGGAGAATAAGGAAATGATGAAGGATTTCTTGGCCACACTTCCCAGCGTTGTTGCTAGCACATTGCTATCGGTTAAGCCTTTGATGGTGCAAGATCCTTCATCACAATCTCCACCGATGCAGATCGCTGGTCACACTCATGCTTCCGCTGATAGTAAGAGGCAGAAACACATTGGTTCTAGCAGTGTTTCAGGTAGTCAGACCATGCCAGAAGCGGTTGTTGCTCAAGAGTCTCCTGCACCTGCATCGAATAAGGCGGAGTTCGTGTGTGTCGAAAATGAAGGCCACGGTGAGCATATGCAGGAGGATCTTCCTGCGATAGTGGTGGAAGCAAATATTGCTGGTTCCCTGGACGCAGAGCAGCAAATCAGCGGCGCACATGATGCGGAAGGAGTAGAGGCGGAGCAGTCACAGGACCCTGTTACTGGTAATCCTCTAGGTTGTTCCCTGTGACTCTCTGCCTCTAATTCAACTCGACTAGAGTTGAAATCTTCATCCCTTCACATCATTTAGTGAAATGTCTAGTTATATAGTCTTAGTTCGACTAGATCTTGATCCATGTATTTCTTTTGTACCACGTCCTCTTCTGAGGGGTTTTTTAATATATGGAAATCTTATGGACTTTTCTTTTACATGTCAATCTCGCAGGCCCAATGGCTGTATCAAATTGTTTACCTATGCTACCGAGCTCGGCTTCTGTCGATTTCATTGCACCTTGTTCTGAGCGTGACTACGAGGAGTCATTGATTCCACATGATGAATCCTTCTTAGGCATTCAAGAGCCAGAACCGTCGTCAGCTGAGGAAACAGTGGTCCGAGATGGACATGATATACTAGATGATGCACTTCTGATGATGCACGTTCCTTCTCTTGGCGCGGATCTAGATGCTGTCGTAGTCTCCCCTAGGACTGTGGTGGCTGATTCTGTAAGTGCAAATGCTTGGATGTTTCTTTTCCAGATTGTCGTACTTTCTTCCTTTCTAAAATTATGTTCCCTTACGTATGTGGGTGTACATTTATTGCTGCTTATACTATGATGGTATGACTTTAACTCTTCACCCATGTTGTAATTTTTGCACAGGCTAGCATTGATGCATGCGTTTCGAGAGGAGAGGCAGAGGACCGTGTCCTCCCTCCATTCACGTCCGGGGGGGCAAAAAAATGGATCAACGTCGTCCTGGATCTGAATGGGGTACTCTGTATCTGTGAGGATAAGAAATACAATTTCAGGGAGAACAGATACATGGAACCTGAGAAAATTCATTCGGACTTAGAATCGGTCATCATTGGTGTCAAGAAAGTCACAATTCGACCCCATTGTCTAACTGTTCTGCGGGAGTTATCCAAGATCGCAAATCTATCGGTCTGGAGCTCTATGAAGAGGTCCACAGTTAGGTCTATCTGCGATTACTTGTTCTTAGGTTTAGACCCCCCTGTGCATATTTTCAGGCAGGAACATGTGACATTTTGAAGTGCACTCTTAGAAATGGAAAGTTAGGCACGTACAAGGTGAAGGGAACAAACAAAGACTTGTTTCTTAAACCGCTGGACAGATTGTTTCATATGAGTGATTCCTTGTTTACGAGTGAAAATACGCTTATAGTCGACGACAGTCCTGCAAAGCACGTAACCAATCATCCAAAGAATGTGATTCTTTTCGAGACGTGGTCGTACCGGGAATATGGAGCGTTGGATGGGATTCTCATTGACCATCTTCTTCCTTACATCCAGCACTTGCATGCAGCCAAGCCAGAGGAATTATATCGCTTTCGGAGAGACAATATTTTTGGGCGTTTGCACCTTTTTTACGAGGAGGATCAAACCGAATTTAAAGAACTCACTGAGGCAGTGGAGTACTCAAATAGGACTTTCCATCAAAGTAGCGTAGGAAATCCTAATTATTCTTCAACGTTCGAGGAGTCCAGGAGACCCCAACATAGAGAGGTCAAAGTCTATGAGATGGGTCTCGTAAATTACCACGGGTCAGAGTCAGTGTGACTGAACATGTAGGAATCGCCTTGTATCAAAATTATATGTTCCTGTGGACTATTTATAATTTTGAGAATTGCAAATATATTGTGTCTATACTATTATAGTTTTGCTTATGTTTGTAGGATTGATTGTGGCAATGTGTATGCTCCTTCTATTGACTGTATTTTTTGCTATGGACAGTTCATCGTATCACAACATGCTTTGAAGCATGTCTTCTATTCAGAGTTAACTACGCAATCAACAATGGATTTTTCCATGATGCCTGTCGATGATGGGGTTGTGGATAGTCTTCCAAAGGATAGAAAGAGGGCTAAACCTTTGAGCTCCCCTTCTGCACTCAAATGTTGTCCATTAACCAACTCTCCAAAGAATGCAATGACGCAAAGGAAGCTGTATGACGATGAAATGGATGTAGCCGTTGTCGTTCAGGTAATGGGCTGGATTCTTTGTAGTTGGCAACCTATCCCGTTTTTCGTTATTGGGTAGTTTTTGTTTTAAAAAGTTTGTTTAATATGTTATTTCATTTGTTTTTTCAGGGTGATGACATACGTGATGAGTCAATTGAGTTCCGCCTCATCGGTTCTCGCGATTCAACGTCCTCTCTTTGCAAGTATCCAGAGCGGACTATGTTGCGTAATGTTCTTCGACGTACTTTGCCTGCGTGCAGTTCACTAGGAGTACGACGCTGCAATCCTAAGTCCCTTGATGTTAATCCTGTATCCGTGCATTTAGGACGCCGTGCATGGGATGCTTGGGAGTTGAGGTCCTTGAAGAAACAAAGGCAAGAAAATTTAATCCAAAGATCTTCAAAAAATAATGGATACAGTCGAGGACCTGATATATTTGCAGCGATGGAGAAGTTGAAGTGTACATCGCACTTGTAGTACTTAGATTTTATGTTCTACAATACATCTTGGTCTTCATTAGAGTGAAGATGGGTACTAGTTTATCAATTTTACGCAAGTATTGTTGAGTGATATAGATCTTTTTGTAGCAAAGGCTCAAATTTAGAGGAGGGGCAATTTGAGATGTTAATTATTACAAACCGGATAATCAAAATACTACATCTTCATTGCTCGTAGTAGTCCTCCAAATAGAAGTTTGAGATGATGAGGCCTCAGAATTGAAGAATGAAATAGATGCTGAGCTTTGGATTGGATCTAAGTAGAAGAACTATGTAGACGAACTAATCAACGGCTGTAACAGTAGGCAATGCTTCTACAAATGCTAGTCATTGAATTTATATTGTAGAGTACATAATGTACATATCATTAAGAGAAGTACACATTGTTTAAAAATTGGGATGCCCAGATCCTAAACCATTGAAAACATTCAATATGTATTCATTTGATGATTACTTTCTATATACTAAGTACTAAGTATTCTGAATGACTACATGAATTTCTTTGATTTTTGACTTGCATACGTGCTTTGAAGGTCTTTACGTTGCTAATTTAATAATTATTGGTACATGATTCTTCTAAAACAATAGTTTACAGTTGCTCCCAAAACTACCATATCTCTGGAAAACTCCCATTTTAATGAATATGATGTTAAAGTTAGTTAACAGCTACTTTTTGAAATGCATGCACCTAGACGTGAGTTTCTATTTGAAGATCCACATTTTGCGGATTGTCTCGTAGTTAGACACTTAGTTTGGAAGGATAAAGATGACACGTGTCATTCCCTGGTCCTCTCTTTTTTGATCCTTGGGCCTTTTAGGATTTCTTAGGGTTAGTATTTAGGGGTTGGAAGTTAGTTTCAACTCTGGGCGTTTTCATATTCTTGTTTTCCTATTCAATTTCTGCAAAGAGAGCTTGGGTTTCACCTTCATAAGTATTGGTCTGAAAAGTCTTGGTCTTGTATTGAGGAGTTAGGTAGTGTTTTGACCATTGCTAGTTCAAGTAGTTTGGTAGTGAAAGCTTAAAGAAGAGGAGAATTAGTCCCCGAATTCCTTCCGGATCCGTGTCCAAGAGTATTGAGGATTGGTTCTGTAAACCCTTGTGTACTTGGAGGGAATTCCATCTGCTGATGTTTTTTGGAAAGTCTTCTGAGCGAGATAGGTCTTCTTAGGTTAGGTGAATCCTTGAGAGGAAGGGCAAATGCTAGCTGACGTCTAAGAGGTCTTGTTGCAACTGGAAGAGAGGAACTGGAAGGTAGGAGGAATCTCCTAGTTAGTAAGGTGCCACATCCCACTGTTTGGATTGCATCTGGATGAGTCTATCATTGTAGTAATGTGGGGATTATAGGGGTTTCTTGAGTGACCTGCTGGCGTGGATTAGTTTCCGGGTTAGTTATGAGGAAGAACTTGCATCCCATCCTTTTATGTCTTTTTGTTATTTTCCTTTTTAGTGAAATCTTCAGTCACTCTAATCATTTGGAGGGTAGGATTTACGCGTCCTTCCTTAACATAAGAGCGGACCCCTCCGTATACGAGGCTAAACTTCTACTTTCGGTTACTAATAGTTTAAGGTACCAATCCGGATTTGGACGAGGAACAGGGTTTGAACACTCTTTCCGGTTCCGCATCCGCATCCCTGAGTGAAAAGTTGTTGCTTTAGATAAAGAGAGGCACAGGATGATGACACTCCTCTATGTCTGGTGAAGTGGTGTAAAATTGTATGGGTCTGAAGAAAGAGTATTCTAGAAGTACGAGTGTTCAAGAGGGAGTTTCCGGTTTTTAGTTCCGGATTCCTTTGCCTTGGGTTTGGTTTTCCGGATTCCATACCGATAATTTTGAGGAATCTGTAGTTAAAGTCCTTTGGGAACGATACACGGGTCATCTTGGGTGTTTTGTCATTTAGAACACCTAAAGGTAGGATTTGTGCTTCCTTGTGCTACGACACTTGAGTCTTCAAAAGCTTCTTCACAACTTCTTGCCACCACGCCATCTTTTCACGGAATTCCTTGGCTTCATCATCTCTTGCATATCCTGGCACTTCCGGTTGCATCTGTAGCATTATTTCCATGGTGTTGAATATGCATGTCTTTAGAGTGTTATCAATCCACAATTGGTATTGGGAATAGTACGTCTCCTCTACGTCTCCAAAATCTTGCGATGCTCTGCACTTGCTTAAAATTCTTGCCTCTAAATCAGCAGTCAATTTGAAGATGCTGTGCGATGGGTCCCTTAGGTAATTGGCCTTCAAAAACTGTGTAGTTTTTCTTGCATACCAGGACAGACAACCCTCATATGCATAGTTGGTATAACTGGGAGGAGGATAGTTTGAATCCTTGTCATGTGCTGTTATGGTCTTCTTTTTCTTTGTTTGCCCTGCACTCCTTGTTGCCTCAATAACAGGTATATGCATAGTAAACAATGCCGCATCATCTAAATTCCAAATGGATTTCCGTGTTGAGCTGTTGCCTCCCTATAGATTAGCCATTGTGGTCGGAAAAAATACTCACGTTGGTTTCTTCAAGTTCGTAGTTCAGAGAAGCAAAAATTCCCCTTCCCCTACCAACTCACACCCCATGGCCCACAAGTACGCATTCAGCCACTTCGAGGTGGATGAAAGGCAGTGCGCAAGGCCGGGAGTGGAGAACGCGAGTAGGGGCGACTACTTATGTACCCGCACTCGCTCCAGGGCGATTGCGGGTTCCAGAAAGGGGCGACCGCGGCTGTAGGGCGACCTCGTCTGGGGCGACTGCGGGTTTGCTCCCCTTCAGTTTCATTGTTTTGGATTAGTACTCAAGAAGTTATGGACAATCTTCTATTTTGGTCAACTTCCACCATTCTTGAAAAAACAACTAATTAAATTCATGTTTGAATGCAAAGATCACAGTTTTTACTAAAAAATACATAGACATAGTTCATGAATCTTTGCTAGAACAATCTTGCGATTATTGTTTTTCATTTCCATCTTAGAACTCTTCAAATTTTAATTTTGCCTTCTATCTTGACCCTACTTGTATGTAACAATTACTTTCGAAAAGTGAAAACTAAATGTTTTTATATTGAATTTTAGTTCCTAAATTCTCAAACCACGACTTCATTATAAAAAATTTAGAAACAAAAATTGGTGGTGGCAAAGTATTAAATTAAGAAGATTCAAACAAATCTAGTTGATGAAGATCCCCAAACAATTGATTTCTTCACTTCAAATTCAAATATCTTCCAATCTACATGGTAAAGGATTTTGAAATTTCTTCTACACATTATTATACTAGTCTACTACAACATTCTAAAGCCAAAAATGCCAAAAAAAACAATTTCTAAAGTTTACAATTCATGGCTAAAGAAATGGCATTCTTCATGCTTCTTGAGGAAAAAATGGCCTTCGATCCTTCGGGATTAAATTCAAATCTCAAAGACTTACATAAAATTGTATCAAAAAATATTTTTGTTGCAATATTTTAATTCAATATGATACATATGTATGGAACATGCATACACACATCTTCCATATTATAAAATGACTCCCTTCAATACTTATTATATGACGTACAAAGTATGCAATGTGAGGTGCCATATGACTATATTTTATAAATTACATATCTCTATGTTGGTTAACTAGATTTTGCCAACATAAATCCATAATTGTATTGTCTTGCTGAAATCTATAAAATTATTTACCTTATGAGGGCCAAGTATAACAATCTAATCATGATAAAGAAATACCTATTTTACAAACTTTGATATCGCCCCTACCCTCCCAATATAGAAATCTCTGCATGAAAAATTGTAAAACTTTCCAAAAAGTACTCATTGAGGGGAAGATATAGATCAAATGATTCCTACATGTGTCCACAACCAAATTAAAAATTTCAATAACAATGACTTTATTGAATTATAAATATAAATCCATGAGCATTAAATAAAAAATTTGTAGAAAATGCAATTTTATTTTTGGAAACACAAATTTGATTTGCTACACACCAATTAGGAAAAATGCAATTCTATTTACGCTTACTAAAAAATACCAATTATGATCCACCTTACTATAAAAAATTTTGAATGGCTCAACGAGGTTGTTGATAGGATTACTATACTTGATTGTGCATTTCTTCCATGTGTCATAAATTCAGAAAGTCTCTTTATTTGTTCCTAATCATCTCTTCCAAATTGAACTTTTGTTCCCTACCCGCGGTCGACCAAGACGAGATCGCCCCAATCCCGCGGTCGCCCCAAATCCAAAGTCTCCTACATTCCCTCATTTAGGCAGAAAAGGACTCTCTCTATCCAAGGTCGCCCAAGACCCGAGTTCTCCAGTGACCTTCTTTTTGGGCAGGAAGAGAGGGTCTATCCCCACCCGCTGTCGCCCAAGACCCAAACTCTCCTGCGTCCCTTCATTTGGGAAGAAAGGAATTCTCCCTACCCGAGGTTGCCCAAGACAAGGTCACCCCACACCCAGGGTCACCCAAGACCTGAGTTCTCCAATGCCCCCTCATTTGGACAGGAAGAGAGGGTCTATCTCCACCCGCGGTCGCCCAAGACCCAAAGTCTTCTGCATCCCTTCATTTGGGCAGAAAAGAACTCTCCCTACCCGAGGTCGCCCAAGACGAGGTCGCCCCACACCCGAGGTCGCTGTGAGCCCTTAAGTTAGCACTTGAAGCTCTGCATTTATTTTTCGCAATTTACTGTTAGTTTTTGGTGTTTATTCATGCAAAATAGCATGAATTAGTAGTTGAGAGGAGTTTGGTAGAAATCCCTACCAGATTAGTGAGGAACCTTCCTAAATTCATGGAAAGCACAAAATACTCTACTTTTCTATGTTTGTGTCTTAAGCTCAGTGTCTTAGAGTCCATATTAGTGTGTTAGAGAAATATGAAGATGTGAGAGTTAGCCAGTTCTAGTGTCTTGTTCATGTAACACTTGACATGTGAGTACATGTGACATCCTGGCTAAAGTGCAAGAGTCTATATCAAGGCTTAGAAGTATCTCGATCCAATTCATATAGAATATGGACTAGTTACATGAAGACCTATAAATGTTGAAGAATATAAATCAGAATGCAAAGTAGAAGAAGGGCGAGGTGATTGGAGCTTACAGAAAGGTGCTTTTAGGGTAAATGCATGCCAAGAGATCAACAGCAGAGCTAATCATCCACAACAACCTCGGTACCAGAATAATTTCCCCTCCGGGCGAAAATTATGAAGGAATTGCTAAAATTAGTATCCTTATTGGAGGTTTGGTTTTGCCCTTGGCCTTTGGACACTTCCCAAAAGATTGTCCAAAAGTTTCGGGATTTTACAAAACTCCACGATGATTCTATGGGAAGTCAACCGCCTTTGAAACTGATGGTAATTTCCTAGAAAATACCCAAAGTGCGGTAAAATCTCACTAAAAATTAGATTAGAGTTTTATGTATTAGATAAGCGACCTGTCAAGTTTGAAGACTTTCTGATAGTCAAAAGTACCCAAACCGGCAACAACATTAAATTTAACAAGAATTTACAACATGACGGCGGATTGACCGGCGAACCAGGAGCTAGCGGTGTCCGAATGTCGCAAACAAGGAATGTTTTCTTACTCTCACAAACCTTCCAGGCAACCCTAGCCAGTTAGTTTTTTCGGAAAACTCAAATTCCATTAGTTGGGATTTTGACCTTTCTCTAGAATTACTGTTAGTGGTTTTTACAAATATTTACAGCCTAGAAGAAGGGGGTAGGAGGTCTTGTAGACTATTTGGGGTCTTCTGAACGCGATGGCGCAATTGGTTTTCAATTTGGAGTTTTTTCCTAAAAGATAGACAGGGCCAGCTCTTAGTTTGACTTTTTTAGAGTAATTAGCAGTAATTCGAGGTCAAATAACAAAATATCTTGGTGAAAATTGAAGATTGGATTTAGTTAAGATGTCAAATCTTTCCTTTAAAAGCCAATTTAGATTAAACTAAGAATATTTGGAATTGACCTAGGATTAAATTGCAAAATATCTAGGTTAATTAGGGTTATTTTCATAAAATCTTTGGAAAAATCAAGGATTTGATTTAGGCAAGATTCCAAGGCTAATTAGAGCCTCCAAGGAACTTGCTTGAGGACCTTCCTTCCTATTAAACAAAGATTAAATGCAAAATATCTTGTAGTAGTTTAGAATTTAATTAGGTAGTTAGTTAAACATTTTTTTAACCGACAACTTACCGGGGAGGGCTTGGCTCGAGTATAAAAGGCCTCCCCTCAAGGTTGTCGGTACCCTCATTTTTATTATCAAACCTATGCTCATTTTTCATTTCTTTGTTATTGCTCTGTTGTACTACCGACACGTTGTTGGAGTACTTTTAGACCCAAAAATTGGCTAATCCTTTCTATTTCTTTACAATTTGTGCTAATTCTCTTGTGTTTTGAAGGACTAGAGGGTCCCTTCAAAACATATTGCTTTCTTGTTTGAATTTAGAGGTTGAAAGCGCCAAAACTTTGATTCTTTCCTTAAGATTACTTGATCCAATACTAATCCAATACTAATCCAATACTAATCCATTGTGGCACGTGAACGCATTTGGTACTAAAATACTTAAAGCGGCGAGGCTTGACTTTGCCAAAAGTGTTTTGGACTAATATCCTACTCAAAGTTCGTTGTATAACGGAATTTGAGGTTTTAATTGCTAATGTTCAGTTAAACACTTTCATGTGTACCTCCTTTAGCGGTTAACCCCTAAAGGTTTTTGACTATGTTTTCACAAAAAACGCTCCCAGACTGCCATTTCTAGTACAAGTACCAAATTTTGGGAAAAAAAACATTTTTGGACACATGTAACCGTATGATCTTGTAGTAAACTAGTTTGAGAAGATGTGGAAAAAATTTCAGAAATTTCCACCGTGTAGATTGCAAGATATTAGCATTTGAAGTGACAAAAACCCTTTTTTTGTCCCTGCGAAAAACCGGGCAGCTGCACTTCACATGGTCACATTTGTATGAAAAAATGTCCAAAATGGTGGTAACTCTTTGGATTCATTCTTCAAAGCAAGTTAGCTACATGCTTGAAAAATTTCAGATCATTTGGAATTGTAAAACATATAGGAAAAAAATAGTAAGTAGAAAGAAGTAGAAAATGATTCAAAACACTAAATTGTTAAGGATTTAATTATGGAATTGAAAAATGCCAATCCAAACAATTGTAATGTTGTAATAAACAATCTGCACCTTATGTTTATATTTTTTTCCAAAAATATTGAAAATTGAGTTAAATAAAGGACTTCAAAGTTTATTTTAGAGTAGAGATTCCATAACTACCCGCAAACTACCCACAACTAAAATTCCTCATAACTTTCATCTCATAAATCAAAGTGGAATGATTCAAAGCTTTCCTTGTGCATATAAATCTAGAGAACCAATTTTAAATTTTCATTTCTCTAGAAAATGATTTTTTAAGAAGTTTTTTTTGCTGCCCGGGCTGCCCGCCGAACAATGAAAACTACATATCATAGCATAACTTTTTAACCATGTGGTCAAAAGTTATGAAAATTGTTGGGCCCTAAAGCTACTCCTCGGGCACATCTTGTGTGAAAATTTCAAAGAAAAAAAATAAAAATTCCATTCGTGGTGAGCTGCCCAAAAACGCTATGTTGTCAAAAAACGGTGTTTGGTCCTTTAGGGGTTAATTGATTAACTTTATTTGAAATTTTGGAAGATTTGATTCTAATGTTCAGTTAAACATTGTCATGTGTACCTCCTTTAGCCTCTAATTTTCATAGTACTGAAACTTGTCCTAGAAGCTCCGTTCAACCTGGAGTTGCTCCCGCACGACGAAGCTTTGACTTTGAAACCTGGAAACGGGTACTTAAAACTTTAATTCGTCTGTTATTTCCTGGGGTTGCTCCCGCACGGCGGAGCTTTGATCTTCTAGGGTTAGAATTTACCTTTATGAAAAAACACTAATTCTTGGTTTGTCCTGCTCGGCAAAGCTTTGACTAACTAACTAAAATAAGATTCTTTGGAAGCTTATTTAAGTGCCAACTTCGTTGATTTTCCTCCTTTCCGTGTTATATATGTGGTGGAAGTATTTGGTCCCCAAACTTGCCTTGGTTGTTTGTTTCATTAAAATTGTTTTGTTTCTTTCATCAAAAGTAATAGTTTTTATTCATTTTCTTGGTTTTTCATCAAATTCAATTCTTACATGATTATTAGTTTGGGTTGTTTGATTTTTAGTTAAGTATTCCGATAATTGGTTAAAATTCTCAGCCCATCAAAATTTAGTGTTATTTGCCAAAGACACCAGAAAGTTGGATAGCCCAAAAGTTTGGACAGCCTGAAGCTTGGACAGCTCGAAACCAGCCACGGGAACGGACTGACGCGGGAACGGACTGACACGGGGACGGCTGACGCGAGGCGACTGATGCAGGAACGGACGGGAACCAACCGCGGGAATGGAAGGGAACGGACGGGACTGTCCGCCAATCAGAGGCCGACACGTGTCCACACGGAGGAAAGGGGCCCGAGCAACGGGGCAGGCAATAGTAGCATCAGCATACGATACAAATCCAACAACAAACACCGAGTCCAGTAGCAAACACTGATGCCATTAGAAGAACTGAAGTTCAGAAACAAACATTGAAGTCTAGCAAACAGGCTCTCATTGCTTGATCGTTTAAAAACTCATCATCAAAATATTAAGGGGATTGGTTGTTGCTTGCCACACTCGGACTTTGATAAAAATTCCTCTCAATAATCTTTGAAATTTCTTGCCTTCTCTCGGAAGAGTACTACTCACTATCAATTCTATAGCCAATCTCGAAGTTCAATAACAATGAAAAAATGAATGGGGAAGAAAGAAGAATATAACAAGGAATGGAAGGAATTAGAAAACGTGATGGAATTTTAGTATTAAATAACGATTAAGGTGAGAATCTAACTATTCATCAACTAATTGTTTTGGTATTGCTTATTCGGTTTATTCTTTCTACTAATCATCGATAGATTTGTTTTTGATTGTTCTTGATTATTTTATTAGAATACTATTCATCCATTTGGTTTTAGTCATTAATGAGAATTCCAAAGCCAAATTAGTTGTTTGTTTGTAGTTTGGAGATTTGTTTTATTAGGCCTAATAAGCCAAAACAATAAAAACAAACAACAACTAATATCTTGGAATATTTAACAAAATAACTATTAAACAATTAGCAATCGAATAAAACTACTATTCATTGAAAACTTGAGAAAATGAATTAATTTATCATTTAATTTAAATCCCTAAAACCAAAGGATTATTTCCAATTGCCAAAACTAACAAAACTTGACTTTTAGATAGGTTTTAGAACTACAACCCAACAACAATTGGCTCAAATTTAACCAAATTGGCGTGACTCATGGAAGGCAATGGAGGACCATGAGGAGACAATCATGTTCGTGTATTGCGACGACGGAACTGTTGATGTTCTCGATACCGAGGTATGATTTTCAAAATTCATTTGACTTTTCTTTTCATTCTTTAGATTAGATTTAAAAACCAAAATTAACAATTAAGAACCCCGATAGCTAGTTAGAATTTACAAATCATTAAACTTAGATTAGTAACTTAGAATTGGAATCCATCTAATAACAATTAGGAATATTCTTAAGGAACAATTAAAAAACCTTTTGAAACTATAATCTTTAGAGAACTTTTTGAAGACTCCTAACCACCTTTTACTTTCAAAATTACTTTAATTTCGAAAGGAATAAGAAGTGGATAAATTTTGGCTTAAGTTTGAATGCAAATTCTTAAAATAGTTCAAAATTAGGTTCTCTCAAAAATCCATTGGTACAACTAATTAAACATTTAAATCCTAATACTTAGATTCACTTAGAATAGATTCTGGCTTAGATAGATAATTACTTGCATTCAACTAATCATAAAGTCCTAATTCTTTAATCATTAGTGTGTTTCAAATTACTTAGATTAGATCAAAACCAACATAACAAAGTGTCCATTGCTTGGAAAGCCAAAGTACACTACGTTGATTTCATCCCCTAGAAATTACTTTTCATGCTGCTAAAGCCCGTGTGCACGTTTTACCTTTAAAGGGGGGAGATTAAAACACTCACAGTCGCCCAGGACCCGAGTTTTCCAATGACACCTCCCTTTGGACAGGAAAAAAAGGTCTATCCCCACCCGTGGTCGCCCAAGACCCGAAGTCTCTAGCATCCCTCTCTTTTGGCAGAAAGAGAAAGTCTCTCCACCTCTCCCCAGCCGCGGGCACCCAAAGATGAAATCAAAATACAATAATCCAATTGTAAAATAGTTGTAACAGCAAAATTAAATCCTTTGACAAGTCGATTTGTTGAAATTGCATTCCGAAATGATAGCATGAATCCCTAAAGGACAATTGTCCATTGAACATCCAATTCAAAGGCCTAAGGCATGTACAAGTGAATAGCGAAGTAGGGTAATTGCAAGAAACACCTGCCGTTTTCTGGCCAAAATGGCTGTAGTACTGTAGTACTATGACCTTTTGCAATAAAGTTTTTAAAAATAAAATAAAATATGGATAATTTGTAAAGCATTCAAAAAAGTATGCATGTGAAATTTGAAGTCTATAAAAAATTATCTCTAAAAGTTATGCACAAAAAAAGAAGCCTAGGAAAATAGAAGAAAATAGATACTTTTGAGTTTATTTTTAGAAAATAGTAAAATAATTCAAATAATTCAAAAAAAAATATCCATTTTTCCTTACTTGTAGGTTCTCCTTTTTCACTATTTTTTTTTTTGGAAAATAAAAATTGTGTTCTTTGCACGTGTACATAGGTAGTGCACTTTGAGCACATGCGGAAGGTGAATACTTTATTATTTTTAGAAAATCTCTTCATAGTCTTGTGTAACTTTAGTATAACTCCTTGTTCCCCAATTTTCACTTTCAAATTCTTCTTTTTGGATGGGAAATAGGACTCAAAACCCCTAAAATGGCCAAGGTAGACATCCAATCGGGGGCAGTTTAAAAATAGTAAATAAATTTCGAAAAATTGGAAAAAAATACTGAACTTCTAAAACTTTTATGTGTACCTTCATTTCAAATTTCACAAAAAACGGACATACGATGCAAAAGTTACAGCCAAAATCCACTTGTCCAAGAGCAAGGGGACAAAAAATAGGACAAGTGTTTCTTGCAATCACCCAGTAATACAATGTCAATAGTGAATTATAATTTGGTGCAATGTAAAAGGTCTTCCCAAACCCTAATCCTTAAACCCTAATACCAAGTTTATTAATTTTGTATGCCATGCCTAGAGTTATGTAATCCCACTTCTTCTGCTTCTTTACAAAGAAATCACCTAAATATATATAAGTGACATCCATGTTTTATTTTTCATTGTGATTTTTTTTCAAATCAACGGCCTTTCCCCTTATATGTAATTTTGAATAAAATGAAGTAAATGGTGCATGACTAAAATGAATGGTGGAGGAGAAAGTAATAAAATGAGGAATGGATTCACTAAACCTCCACCCATTAGACCCAAATGGCCTATCTTCCACATTTTGGTGAAGAAAAAGCTTAAAAGTCTTGCGGAACCTTACTAAATTCTTAATTGTGGTAGTTGACATGTTTTTCATTAAATTCATTTCAAAGTGTCCCATGAGCATCCAAAATCAGATTTAGAAAGTGAAAGATTTTGATCTTTATATTCATGTTTTTGTGGCAGGGGCTCTATTGCAAATCTTTATCTTCTAGTATTCAAGGCTCTAGTAAATGCTTCTTTTTTATTTTATTTTTTCTAAGCAATGGTTTCCCATTTCTTTCTTGAACAAAAAAAGAAACCCTTGAAACTGAGCCTTAAATACAAAAAAAATTGGAGAAAATACCACATTAGAACGTACTAGGAAATAAATGAAGAGAAATTATTTTAAGAAGACGTTAATTGATTGGGGTTATGCAGGTTATGCCCTTTAAACTCATATTTTTTGGATGACTAAGATTGTAGTTTTGAAATGTAATAGTAAGATTAGAAGGCTTCAAATCAATTTCATGTAGGTGAGAAGTGACAACCTCTTCATCAAACTTTATAATCCTTCAACCCATAAGTGATATTGTTGTATTTCCTTTTTTCCCGTGATCTCTCACATGTCCAATTTGGGATTTTTATGGCTATAATTTAATTAAACTTGATAAAAATGTTTTCAAACATTGGTTTTAGGATAAATTTAGAGCAAATTCAAAGAAGCTTTTAAAAGGCCTAAGGCATGTACAAGTGAATAGCGAAGTAATACAATGTCAATAGTGAATTATAATTTGGTGCAATATAAAAGGTCTTCCCAAAACCTAAACCTTAAATCCTAATACCAAGTTTATTAATTTTGTATGCCATGCCTAGAGTTATGTAATCCCACTTTTTTTGCTTCTTTATAAAGAAATCATCTAAATATATAGAAATGACATACATGTTTTATTTTTCATTGTGATTTTTTTTCAATTCAACGGCCTTTCCCCTTATATGTAATTTTGAATAAAATGAAGTAAATTGGTACATGGCTAAATGAATGGTGGAGGAGAAAGTAATAAAATGAGGAATGAATTCACTAAACCTCCATCCATTATATCCAAATGGCCTATCTTCCACATTTTGGTGAAGAAAAAGCTTAAAAGTCTTGTAGAACCTTACTAAATTCTTAATTGTGGTAGTTGACATGTTTTTCATTAAATTCATTTCAAAGTGTACCATGAGCATCCAAAATCAAATTTAGAAAGTGAATGATTTTGATCTCTCTACCCGTGGTCACCGTGCCTTGAATTCCATGAATTTCAAACTTAAATTTTCCTCCTTCCTGGACCCGAGGTCACCCCACCCGCGGTCGCCCCTGCCTTGGATTCTGGGAATTTGAAACTTGAATTTTCCCTCCCTCCCAGACTTGCAGTTGCCCCACCCGCGGTTGCCCAGGCCTTGGATTCCGGGAATTTGAATCTTCAATTTCTCCCTCTCTCCTGGATCCGCGATCGCCCCCAGCCGAAGTCGCCCAGTTGGATGCTACACCCGCAGTCGCCTTGATCCGTACGCGCCCCGAGGCAACTTCGGGTACATAAGAGGTCTCCCCCTCCCATTTTCATCACTTTTTTCTAGCGTTGCGCACTATCTTTCATCCATTTCAGAGCGGCTGAATGCGTGCTCGTGTTCTGGGATTTTGGGACTTATATCCACGCTACAAAATTTGCGTCACCAAACTATCCTTTTTTTGGTGGAGTTCCCAAGGTTGAAATCATCCACGATGGACGCTAACACGTAAAAGATCAAGAAGAAAGGAGAAAGCCAACCGAAGAACCACCGCATCCTTCTTAATCCAGTGGCTGTGGCATTTCAAGGTTGGGATCGAATCATAGGAAATTGGACGATGGTGATTTGCAAGAAGTTTGTGGGGTGGTGCCATATTGACAAGCTCTTCCCTCTTCATCGGCACAAGTTGCATCTAAAGATGAATGCTGCAAATCTACATTACTGCAAGGATGGCGCATTTGTGCAACACTGTATCGAAGTGCATCAACATTTGTACAACACACGAACAGTGGTCAGGAGCAAGGTTCCGTTGTTCATTTGCCAAATGGTGTATGCAGAGCTAGTCTTGGCGCGAACGGTAGATTGGACCACCGTGAAGGCATCGAAGCTTATCACCATTCCAAGAGCCAAAGACATTCCGAGGGCGAGTCCCTCCGCTAATCCGTGGGACGGGCTAGGAAAGAAGAAGTTGATCCAAACAGGGGTGGCAGATGAAGAATACGTGTTGTCAACTCACTCGAGTTCAGCTAACGAAGAAAGTTCGGATGAAGAACTTACCTCGGGCGCCCCCATGGATGCAATGGAAGTAATCCCATTGGATGTTACCCCACTTCAGGTTCATCATCCCGAAAACGATGAAGTATTGCAACACGTGCTCGCATGCATCCAAATAGAAGCACTTGATAGACTGGATAGAGAGATTGAAAGGAGGTGGTGCCGCCTTTGTTGGCATTGCCTTGGGTGGAAGAAGTACCGGCAATGGAAGAATACGTTGAAGTTTTGTATCGTTGAGATACCATTGAAGCCAAAAAATAGTTTTACAAAGAGAAACTTCATTAGCTTCTTCAAGATTTGGCAAGGACAGAGCAAGCATGTCAGAATTTACAAGAAAAAGACTATGGAAACTTTTGATGGTGAATATGTGTCCACCCTCCAAGCAAAAATTGAAAGTGGGGAAACCCGTTTAGATGTGCAAGCTAAAGAGATAGCAGATCTGGAGGCATTTTACCGGGAATTTTTCGGTGGTCCAAATAAAGGGCCTAGCGTTGGCGGCAGTGAGGAAGTCAAAGCTCGGCTTGCCAAAATTATAGGAGATTGCAAGATGGAAGAAGATCGGTACATCAATGCAAAGAGAGGTGTGGAAGAAGGACGGTCAAGGATAATTCACCTGACCAAAATCGGGGATCGGGCCCCTCTTGATCATGTCTTCGAATTCAATGTCCAAGATGTAGATAAGCTATATGAGATACCGCAAGTGGAAGTAGCCGACTTGAAAAAGAAGTTAGCTACTTGTCTCTCGTTGGAAGAGAATTTGCAACGAAGCATGCGTCAGCTAAACCAACACATTGATTTATCCAAATCGTGGAGAAAAGCTTGGAGGCAAGGTTATTTTAAGACCTTTGGGCAACGTAATATGGCATATCTGAAGAGGGTAGAGAACAAGGTGATGGTCGAGTTGGAATCCGAGAAAAAGAAAAGAGAAGAGAAGGGCAAGAAGGATATTGCATGATTTTGATTAGTTGCAATTGTTGTAGGACTATATGCTTTGTAAACATGTATATATACCCGCGGATTATGTATTTGAGATTTAGGATTTAATGCAAATTTGTCCATTTCAAATCTTGATTTTCTATTGTTGAGGGCTATCAGATATAAGGCTCTAGGAAATAGGGCTCTTATACATTAGAGGTTGGAGAAAAATCACATCAGAATTTAAATTACAAAATTTGTGGACTACAATTTCATTATACATAAATTGATTGTAGTTCAACATGTTATGCCATTTAAAACTAACCATCTTTGAAGAGGCTACTTCTTCAAATAGAACACGGGAAAAAAAATTAGAAGATATCAAATTGGTTTAAAATTTGAACATAGTTATGATCAAACATTGTAATCTTCCAACTCATAAGTGATGCTGTTATGTTTTGTTTTGCCGTTACACGTGGAGCATGTGCCTTTCTTTTTTGGATTTTAATTACTATTCATCATATTGCTATAAAATAGTAAAAATTAGCATTTTTTCAAGTAATCCAATTGGAATAGAAAATGTATCTAATAAGCGTACCAAGCATTAGGTAGATGCAAGATCAAGAAATGCCATTTGAATTCATGAAATTCACAGCAGTAAAAAACTACAAGAAATGCCCAAAATTCATTTTAAGGGTGATTTGTGGATTAAGCATCTTCTTCCCTAGAAAGGTCAATAGCACCATAATGTAGTAAGTTGCAATACTATTTACCACAAATATACTAAAGTGGCCTCCACAAAAATGAATTAGATCAAAAAACATTTTTTCCATCCTACATTGATAGGTGAAGTCATCCAGTGGACACCTAACGTCCACAAGCGGCCCTAGAAAGAAAAAAAAAATTTGCACACATGCTTACCCATGGACCATGGTCGCATTCTATTGGATTTGCGGTCGCCCCACAAAAGGACGTGCAGGCACCTGGCAGGCACCCGAAGTCGCCCCCTGAGCCTGTACCCATGGTCGCCCCTGTACCCAAGGTCGCCCTCACCCACAACCCCTCTTGGACTATAAAGCCTAAAGGGCAGCAATTGCCTCTCATCTTGCTCCGGTGATAAAACTCTTGTCTTGAATCTTCTAAAGAGGCTTCCTGCGGACGTTTTGGTTCTTCAGAGGGCAACAACCTAGCTTTGAAAGGTTCATAGGCCCACTCTTGGCGGGTGGCTTTGTCATTACTTCTTTTGATTGATTTGATTTTTTTGATAAAGTAATTTTTCTGTGCGACCCATTGCGGATCCGCAAGATGGCTGGCCGAGGTGGTGGGAGGACGACGCCTGCTAACGATACACGTAGGGCTACAAAGGAGTGGGACCCTTGGCTCATAATGTCCATTGAAGGTGATGCCTCCTTGTATCCAAAGAAATGCAGATTTTGTGGGTGGAGCACAGTATTTGTACGGAAGAGGGCATTGATTCACTTTAGATTTGGGGCCACACGCTGACAGGATTGTTGTCAACATATCCCTGCAAACGTATTGGAAAAATTTAGGAACTATATGGGGGTTGTTCCAAAATTCATGAGCTACGAAGAAATGTACGATGTGCCGATTGCACTCAATGCAGATGATGGTGTTGATGTGCCCCTTGTTGAGCCTGAAGTGGAGGTGGATTTGGAAGGGTCCGAGGACCCTAGTCGTACAAATGAACCATCGACCCCTAATCCAGATTCAGTAGATTCTACTCCAGCAATAGTAGAGAGAAGGAAGAATCTGCCTTCCATTTTCCGTCAAAGAAATATGGATGAGGCATTACAATTGGCCCTCAGACAGAAGTTAGATAAGATGTGGGCTTCCTTCTTCTATGAAGCCAACATAGCATTTAACGTCGTGCGACATCCTGCGTTTATAAACAAGTGAAGGAAACGGCTATAGTTGGATTTGTGTATCAACCGCCATCATACAATGCAATGCGCACGAAAATGATAGATGTGAAAAAGGCAGCTGTAGAAAACATGGTCTCTGAGTGGATGACGAACTCTATTGACCAGTATAGAGCGACTATTTGTTCAGATGGATGGTCTGATACCAACACTCGTCCTTTGTTGAATATAATGCTCGTATGTCCTGCCGGAGATGTCTTTTTGGGCTCGGTGGATAGCACAAGGGTGAGGAAGGACATTGCCTACACAACCGATATTATGGCACAATACATAGACCAGGTTGGACCAGCAAACATTGTTCAACTATGTACAGACAATGCCGCAGTAATGACAGGGGCCATGACAAGGTTGCAAGAAATGTACCCTCACATGTATAAACAAGGGTGTGCAGCACACATTTTGGACTTACTTTTGGAAGACTGGGAAAAGGAAAAGAAGGTGATTGAATTGGTAGAGGTCTGTAGGAAAATTTGCACATTCATCAAAAAATATCAGCTCACTTTGGCTTTGTTTCTGAAATATTCACCGAACAAGGTGTTGAGACTCCCTACCTTAATGCAATTCGCTTGCAACTTCCTCATGGTAGATCGTCACGTGGACTGCAAGCAACCGTTGCATAACGTGATTTTAGATGTCGTATATGCCGTTTGAAATGAGTTTGTTTCAGCGGAAGAACGGATACGTAGTTCAACGACGAGCCGTGTGTGCAAGGCAAAACATTCTTTCAGAAGCATTCTAGGTGAAATGTGAGAATTTTCTGCACATGGTACAGCCTGTGCTCCTTGCTCTTCGAGTGTTCGATGGGAAGATCCCGGCAATGCCCAAAGCTTTGATGGTGATGTAGAGCTTGAAAGAGTACGTATACTCGTTGAAGAATGAGCCCTTTTTTCTAGACCCTGTGATTGCAGACAAGTACGAGAAGTAGTTTGACGCTCGTTGGAAATTGATGCTAACAGATTTGCACTATGCAGGTGCACTATTGAATCCATATTTGCTTGATATAGCAACCATTCAAAATAATAGTGAAGCCAAATCTGCCTTGAATCGAGTCATACGAAGACTCAGCGAGCCATTGGGAGTGTCACCCGTAGAGGCAATGAGTGAGCTTGTGGAATTCAAAGAAAAGACAGGCCCATTTGACCCTTTGATGGAGGCTCCTGATATCACTCAAGGTACACTACTGCCCCATCAATCATGGAACCATGTGGATGGTAATGCTCTCTCAAAAATTGCAAAGAGAATTCTATCTTTGACATACTGAGCATCTTCATGTGAAAGGAATTGGAGCATGTATTCGTTTGTACACAGTAAAGTGCAAAATTGCCTAGCCACATCCAAGGTGGAGGCATTGGTGTATATTTACGCCAACAGCAAGCTCAAACGTGAGAAACGTGGACACAATCCTGCCCTTTTCTACAATAAGTATCTAATGGATGGAGATATCAAAGGAGAGAATGAGGAGCCATTGTCTTTGGGAGACAAAGATGACGTGGTTTCTAGAGCTGCTTGGGTTGCCGATAATTGTATGGAGGAAGAAGAGCGCTTGCACAAAAATCCTTGGGTTGGAATGATGCCTGCTGCTGTTGACCTCCCCCCAAGACGACGTTACGGCCAGACTTTTACGGATGGCAATGATGAGAACAATTCTGGTGAAGAGGAGCCCCTACATACACCAGAACGGAGCCGCGTCTTTGCGTGGGATGAAGCTCCAACCACATATTCACCGCTACCGCGGAAAAAAACTTTTGATGACAACAATGACGGCGTACAAAATCCAATGCTTGCACCAGAAGAGCTTGCAGGATCTCCGGTACTAGCACATTTGTCTTCAAGCATACCAATGAATCTCCGGAGTGCTGCACGAGTTATTGTGGAAAGTCAAAGAGAAGAAGAGGCAGCACACATTGATGAGGTTGTACATGAGGGGTGCCCAATTCCTATAGTAGTGAATGCGTGTACCACCCGAATAACAGAAACGGTGGAGTACGATTCAGATGTGCCTCTACAAGCTATTCTGAATTTGAATCGTAATGCACCCTTAAATCAAGGAGCAAGTCAGAGCGTGGCTACGGTCACAAGGTCTATTCCAACCCATCTGCCAAGGCCGCCGGTGCATCGAGGTCCACCACAGACCATTGATGAGGAAGTCCATGCCTCAGCTTCGCAACCCACTCAACCTTCATCAACGTTAGCCTCAGGGGCATCATCATTGGCCACGCGTAGACACAACAGTGGAGGAAGGAAGCGTATTAGGAGGGTTCACGAGGTGGTCCATAGAAATCCTAAACGTCAAAACCAGGTTGTCCAACGGTTCAGCATAGGGGCGGAATGTTCCAATCAAAATGTCGGTCAATCAAGTGGAGGAGGGCGACACCGTGCACCCAACACTAATGGAACCACGGACGTGTTGAGGCGCACAAAACCACTGGTGCAAACAGAGGGCGTTGCCGGTATAGATACTGAAGTGCAGAATTTGAATTCAGAGATAGAACGAGAGGTACGAAATGTACTAGTGCCAAGAGAAGAAGATGAGAACAAGAGCTCGATCGACAACAAGAATAGGGACGAGTCGCATGAAGAAACAGACCCCAACGCTGATGAAGTGTCGAATAATGACGACTTTGACCCTAGTGAGTAGATGTGGAGATAGTATAGTACTATCGTAAGGATTCAACATACATTTTTTGTAGCAAAAATTTGTAGTTGAAGTTTACAATAGATTAATAGTTTATGTGTGACTTTTTTGTACATCCTCATATTAAAGTATGTGAGGCTGAGAAACACATAGTAAGGTTTAAATTTTTTTGGAGTGTGTAGACTTTCACAAGCATTGGATTGGTGACCATAACAAAGTAGTAGGAAGTGCAATGCAAATACAACTTCATTTGTATTCCCCAAACCTAACCCATATATATATGAGTTATTAATATAATTATAATAATTATTGTGGACTCATATTGGATTTTGTACATTCATTCAAATGACAGGAATTGAATTCTACATTTCCTGAGGTATATTATTCAAAATTGCAAATTGTGTAAGCCGTTATGAATAAGTGGCCAATGTAATGCTTCTTAAGCATGTAATTTTTTAAAATATTTTAATAGATGTCATGTTCAATTACAGCAGAGGCCACCAGTGGTCGCCCTTAGACCCGCGGTCGCCGCCTGAATCCTCCACCCGCGGTTGCCTTTGGACCCGCAGTCGCAGTCGTCTACACACTGGGTATCCGCAGTCGCCCCCTCAATCTCCTACCCGCGGTCGCCCAGTAACTCTAGACCAGCGGTTGCCCATGTAGACCCGCAGTCGCCTCATTTCTTGAAGCCGCAGTTGCCCTGATGTTTGGACCCGCGGTCGCCCTTCCCCGACCCGCATGCACCCGAATCCGCAGTCGCCTACGCTGATGTGGTTCTGTTTTTCCACATCACTGTGGATAGTCAGACACGTAGGACAAATCCATTTACCATGGGGTAAAAAAATTCAAAACCCTAAATTTTTTTTCCAAGCATTTGTCGCCCATACATGACACTTGTCTTATACGACACGCGACGCAATACGTCCAATACGTCACCAAAACCCGAAAACCCGTCCGACAAGACAACCCTGCTTGAGCTACATAAAGACTCAAATTTAACAAGAAAAAGTGACCACTACCACCTTTTTAAAAATAAAAATCTTGAAGAATATAAGGTGAAAAAATACTTGATTCATGATGTCAATGCAATTAGATAACTTGGTACATTAGCGCGGATATGACATCAATCAACGCACATAAAACAAACTTAATCAACGCCCCGCTAAAGGTACATGAATCTCACCAACTCCATCCTCATAAAAGTGTGGCTTATTGAAACAACAGTTTTTTAGAGAAGCCTCCCCATCTAAAATCTAATAGGAAAAATAAGAATTGATAAGAAATGATAAGTCTTGATTTTAGCTATAGGATATTTTAGAAGTCTTTAGTTAGCCTTTGTAGAAACTCTAATAAATCTCATTGGAGGATTTTTAGAGGCTCTTTAGAACCCAAGTATAGTGTTGAGTGCAAGCTTAAACTTTCTATATCACAATTAAGGGACCAACCACTGCAACCTTCAAATTCTTTGTCACCATGATTTCAAGATGAAGTTGAATCTTTGGCACAACAAAAATGATCTCATATTGATTAGCAATGACGTTATAATCTTCAACCCAACACTTGAGCTTTAATAATTTTATTACAACATTCTTTAATATTCCAAAGCATTCTTTTATTAATTGCAAAGTTTAGAAGTTGATGACCTTTTGTGATTCTTATATGTTTTTGTTTATTGAACTTTAAAATTATAACCTGTGTTGATAAAAGTGAATTCTTATATGTTAAACTTCATTGGTCTAACAATGGAATCTAACAATGGATGAAGGCCATATTCATTAAAATGAGACAAACTGGTCATTACGAGAACCTAAGTCCCCTCTTTTTAAAGATAAGTTGTTGGAGGCAAAGACAATTATGGGCAACCTTACCAGCATTTAATCAAAAGATTGCTATTTTAAAATGGTCATGAAGATAAATTTTTGTTATATTTTGTAAAAGCTTAGAGCAATCACAAACTCAAATAATGCAAAATGGAATTCTACATGGATGATCAACAAATATATGACATTTATAACAAGTAGTCAGTCTACGTTGAAGAACATGAATCTACTTGAGATCCCATCTACATATGAAACAATTTAACTCGCTTATATATATACTGTAATGCCTAGGAAATGAAATCATTCCCGTAATTCTAATGATTGACTGTGATAGTGTAAAATATGAAGGCCATGTGCACCTGAAGCATTTGCCTTTACTAAAATATGTATGTGAATGAATATTCTATTAATAATAATGGATGCTATATGAAATTCATTGCATTCTAAAGGGGAATCAGTCCACTAGCTCTTTGCTGCCTCATTAACTGCTTCTACTTCTTTCAACATGCTCAACCCTCTAAGGATATCCTCACATCGAGAAAGCTTTGGCTATTCACTCACAAAACGGACAGGAACAAATATGCCCATCTACATTAGTTCCTTCACTTCTCTCCGTCGCTTGCGTTCACTTCTGGCTATGTTATCATTAGAAAGAGATTTGCAACTTCGACAAGGCAACCTTGGAAATGGTCTATAGGTAATTCTTATGTGCGGATCAACAGCTGTTGATGATCATGTGTAATTTGACCTTCGAAAGTTTCAAAGAGTTGTTCAATGGAATATAGGTACTCCAAAAGGCAAAGATTTGCCTCCCATGGATTGGAAGGGAATGGAGCCAATAATCTCTACAATGCGTGTGACTTGACCTATATTGCATGCACCCAATAAGACTTTCTTCTTGCAACTTCGGAATCTGTACTATAATCATCACCTTATAGAGGGTGATATGCAACTGCTACAGGTGATTTTAGTCCATCCTCAAGGCGAGGATCCACCGCCTGGTGTTCTTCATCTACATATAGTTTCCTGTGCGGGGTGTTTGAAGTTCGTAGCGTTGGCAATTGTGAGCGCAATCGACTAGGAATTAAGTCACTCTTCTTCAGAGGTGAGGGTGAGCAAGTCGGGGTCCTCATTAATCTCCTGCTTGGTGGGCTGTCGACCACGCCTTCTTCCACATTCCCCTTCAAGAAGCCGATGGCTGTAGAAGCCACATCCGTGGCAAAGCCTAGAAGGTAAGGCCTAGGATAAAATGATGAAAAGAAGCTCCCTCCAGCCGACTTGGATTTCCTTGACATAGGTGCATTCGATCCAGACAACAAGCTCTTAGTGAGCGGTTGTCTCTATTGCAACAAGTGCATTACGGACCCTCCAACCTGAAGAAAACAGAGAGTACATAACCCTGACACAATTTATCCTTGGTCCAAAGATAACAAACTACTTGCACAATTAATATCTTCAATTCACTGATAAAACAAAGCTTCCACAATTATTCTCCAGGGTGAATGCAAGAAAGACTAGTACTATTTTTTGTCACACTTGACGTGTCAGACTTGTTATCGGCTATAACTTTTGAAGAATGAATCCAATTAACTTGAAATTTTTTTTGAAGATGACTTATCTGATCTTGTTTAGATCCCTTATTTTTCAAAAATATTTAAAAATCATTTTATATTTAAATTTCAATTTGGCTAATTTGTCACACTTTGCAATTTAGGGGTTTTTAGTACTGGGGAGAATCCAAACTTAATGATCTAGATCTGAAATTTCTATGGTCTATTTCCATAGTAGGAACTCATGTATCTACCAAAGGAAATTTAAAAATATTTTATTTTATGCCCTCCACATACGTGCAAACAGGGCTCCCTTGCGCGCGCAGTTCTGAACATTCAAAATTGTTTGAAGATCATTTTTTTGGTGAAATGTCTTTCCTATAAAGTCTTCCCAAGTGGCCAATTTTTAGTTTCCTTAAAAATTGTTTTTTCTATTTTTTACAAATTAAAATGTGAAAGTACCTATTTTCATGAGATTTTGCACTTTTTCAGTTCTCCTACTTAGAGAATTTTTCTATGATTTTCCTTCCTAGGGTAACTTCTTCTTAAAGGTGTATAAATTGAACATATTTTTCAGATTTTTTAAGAAAAAAATTTCTAATTAAACAGTACTCCCAAAAAAATCAGCAGTACTGTGGAAAACGCTACGCAAAGTGGACGGTCTTTCTTGCATTCACCCTCCAACCAAAGAGAACAAAATTTCAAAGATCACAATTTATCCTTAATCCAAAAGATAACTCAAGATAGGAAAAACAAGGAATCAAATCAAATCAAACTTCAAAATTTTACTAATACACATGAATGAAATTTACATAAAAATTTGTATTCATACTATATACAACACTTTCTACAATCAACTAGGACATGTAGAAGTATATTTCTTCCTATATCTCTCCAGCTCAATCACTAGTCTCATCCCCGGCAAGACAAAATGGGACCCTAAATTTCTAGGAGACTCCTTCATGCCGCCTAAAACTCCATCCGCAAGATGGGACTCAAAAGACCAAGAGGATGCGCCAATGCAATTTGCATCAACGAACTCGCGCAAGCAACCAAGTGGACATTCCTCATGAAGTCGCCTCAACCACGGACCCAAATTTTCCAACAACACTTGTCCCTATGCATCTCATAATCCCAACTCTGGAAGAATATTGCGTTCCCGTTGTCATTGTAGACGCTCTTTTGCAGAGAGTTGTCAATGAGAAGAGTATTGTCCTTGCTACAAGACGTTGGATCATCAGGGTCTAGGAACAATTACTCTTCAAGCACTTTGAGAAGCAAGATCTTCCAAAGGCTTCCAGCTTGTTTAAGGAATTTTTCCTTCGAGACTTCTACCATCCTGCATTTGTCTTGACCTAGGATGTCGAATGGCACCTTGCTATTTTGGAACAAGTAACCAACGACGGGTTCCACAGTCTTCTTCAGCACGGAGCTCCAGGCTACAATGCAATTTGAGATCCAATTTTGTTAAAGTATTCACTACACTTCACTCAAGTATCCACACTATTCTACAAGACAAAGTCACAGAGTGCAGTTTGTTGATGCCAAATAATCAGAGACTGCCCATTCCCTCCTGTCAATCAGAATGAATCAACATAAGAGTCCTTCATGAGAAATCGACAACACGAATATCCATTACATCCCAATGGACAGACTCATGAATAATCAAAGGGGTTTAAAGATGCTGGAGACTATACCTGACCAAAATCCATATTGGACGTGTCTTCGTCCATGTAATCCCCGTATTCTACACTCTCATCTTCGTAAGGCGGGTTCTTAAAGTCAACCACCATCTTATGGATTGGAGAGGCAATCACAAAGGGAACAGGTTCCGCAACAATCTCACCTTCCTCATGCGTCTCTAGCACTGATTCCCCTTGGAGTCCAATATCAACAGGCCGACTTAAGTTATCCTCGCATCGAAGATAATATCTTTCAGCTTTGGGTCTTGCTTGTCCAGTTGCAGAGGGCAAAATCTCATCATGGATCTGTTCTTCTTATCGAACATTGGGTAGTGCTAGCTTCTAGAATAATTCAACAGGCTGAGATATAATACTGTCCTCATCCAAAGTAGGATGAAGAGCAGCATTATCTTCGACTCAAAGATCCTCTAGGATATTGGCCAAGATTGTTTGTTGAATACGGCCCTAAGGTAAAGCAACATTGTCTTTGTCTCGAGGATAATGCTGGGTGTTGGCAGAAGTTGACTTCTGAATGGAGGCTCGTGGAGAAGCAACCTCTCTATAACTAATATATTGAAGAGATAGACGGATCTTGTGTCATTGTCTTTAGAGAGACATTTTATTTTTGGAGTTTCTCAAGTTCTGCCTTTAGCAATTCCTTCTCCAACTGCTCCGCTACCCATTTGGCTTCTTCTTCTGCCCGCTTCAAGGCCTTCTTTGCCACCCTTTCCTTCCAGTAGTCCCTATTCTCTTACTTTACCGGACACAAAAGTACTTCACCCTGAATTAGATGGACAATGGACTTCGCAGCAGGCCCAGGTTGCAACTCCAAAGTAGATAAACTTCATGGTTGCCTCTTGACGGCCCTTCTACATCAAGCTCTAGATCCTTGTAGTCAATGTCATTTAAATCTAAGTAGGATTCTTTGAGGTCATTGAAATTGTGTATGGCCTCTATCCCCTCAATGGGCTTCTTGCCCTTCTTTCTGTTCTTCTTTTCTACCATTGCCATCACCTCCATCTATTGCGTATCCTCTGCCACTTTCTCAACTCCTGGAGGATTCAATTCCGGCAACCGATTCATCACATTGACATTAGTTCCGATAACAACCAGCTCGTTGTAGCCGACCATCTCGATGTTTGTCCCAAATTCACTAATGCCGAGTTCCATAGCACCTCCGTCACCAACAAATTTGGTTTTCCTGTCTGAGGATACCACGATTCCTTCCTTCGATGGCGTGGACTTAGAGTTCAATTCCAGAGTTGCCAAGTTGCACGGACGTTCATAACTTGGAAGGAATGGTGAATTCTCATGGTAGAAGTTGTTAATGTCTAAGGAATTGCCATACTTTGCCTTCTCCAGGAGTTTCTTAAATAAATGCTGCTCGGTACTCAGATCATAATAAAACAAGACATACATCTGCAAGACCACCACAACATGTTAATACTTACTTCTTACAGCCGCATTAAATTGTAGAGCTAACATCTAGCGCAGTTATCCTCGAGTCAAAGATAAATGTTAAGCAGTGTATGAATAAGATTTGATATATGAAAACGTCTAGGAGATCCACATTGATATTGAAATCATATTCTACAACTAATGCTAACTGCTGATCTCAGATGGTTATCCTTGAACCAAAGATAACAACCTGAGTTCAATGGTTATCTTTGGCTTGAAGATGATTGACAGTAGGAGTTAGAATCTTACCTTTTCGGTAATCATAAACTTTGACCCTGTGTAAATGCCGATGACGTTCACTCCCTTCACACAGAAGCTCTGGAGAATGTCAATGTAGAACTCCATCCTCAGCTCACTAGGGTGGATCCTATACTTGACCTCTGTATTTTTCTGGAATTCCTCGTAGTAAAGGATATCGTCCGTCGAATAAACCTTCTTTACAGCATTTAGATTTTTTGGCTTGCCATCCATACCTTTCTTCAACACGAATACAAGCTTCACCACGGAAGGTGTGGCTCGTGTCGTGGTGTTGTCCAACCTCTCAGCATTGCTAGGTTGGTACGTAGATACTTTGATCTCAAACTCCTTGAGCCGTGCAGCTGCAAATTTTTTGGCCGTGTCCAAGTTGAATTGGCTTCCCACAATCCATAACCAAGAGTCCGGGGTAGTAATTCTAGGCTTCAAATGAGCAGCCAAGTAATTGAGTAGTGGAGAACACGGAGGACCATAAGTGGATCCAACTTTTGATCTAGGTAGGATTCAATAAGGAATCTATGACGGCAAGCCATAGTTCTCTATTAGCGTAGGGCCACTAGTGGCTTGTTACAAAAGCCTACAGATAGCATTGGTGGCCCTGGATGTACACATTGCCCTTCGTCTCCACAACTTGCTTCTTCATCTTCAAAAAACTCTTGAAGATGGGATAGACCTTAGACAATTTTGGGTTGTCCTTATAATCTATGGCAATCTTCTTTTTTGCTTCATTGGTCAAACGCTTCATTGGACAAGGTGATGAGGAGAAAATCTAACAAAGCCAAAGTGAACTTGTTTGTGCGCTTCCATTTCTTCTAGACCTCATCGATCACTTCATCATGTGAGTCCCTGAACTTCAAGGACTTGTTGATGGCCATAAATTCCTCCATAACGATTTTCTTGTGCTTCCTACATTCCACCCAATGCTCGGCCTTATTATTGTCCATGCACAAGATCCTTGCAGCACCCACGGAGACTTTCATATACTCCCGGGTGCGCCATTCAATTCTTCTAAGTAGATGGAGGACAAATTCCTTAAGGTCCTTATCCGTGAAATGCCCTCAGTGCTTGAAAAATTCTCTCTTCAATGAGAAGTTTTTGATACTGAAGTTCTTCGTGCACTTGTTGTATGCAATGCATGTGACAAGATCAACCAACTATCCGTCACTGTGTTTCTAGAGAAACTCCTCCCACAATTGGTACATCTTGTCTACCAATGTAATTATTCTAATTTCATTTTTGACATCCAACGCGAGTTTCATCTTAGCGCCTTCTTTGTCCGGGTTAATGCTACAATACCGTATCAACACAACGTCTACAAATTCCTGCAAGGCAATATTGTCATTGAAACAACCGTCAATTATGAGACAATAAGTGATCATGAGGTAGAGCAAATCATTCTTGACTTAAGGATAAACATATTCATGTCCTTCACCAATGTTATACAAATACATTACACGTTAGAAGCAATGCACCATTACAAATCAATACTTGCCACAAATAAATCTTTGCCTCGAAGATAAACGAATAGTAGATTGCTTACCTTGTATACAGCGGCATTATTAATGGCATTGCTCCGTCTTGCCAATCCTTCTCCTTCAACATTAGTTGTCCACTTGAGTTCCTTCCACACCTATCTGCAAGTAGAAATCTGGTTCCCTCAAGTCGGTTGGCTATAAACGAGATGATTGGAGGAGTTGTACCACTTGGATATTTCAGTCAGCTTCTTTGCGTTGAGCATATAGATGATCATTGCAACCCATGCCTGCAGGATGAATGCAAGAAAGACCGTCCACTTTGCATAGCGTTTTCCACAGTACTGCTGATTTTTTTGGGAGTACTGTTTAATTAGAAAAAAAAAAATTTTAAAACCTGAAAAATCTGTTCAATGTATACACCTTTAAGAAGAAGTTACCCTAGGAAGGAAAAGCATAGAAAAATTCTCTAAGTAGGAGAACTGAAAAAGTGCAAAATCTCATGAAAATAGGTACTTTCACATTTTCATTTGTAAAAAATAGAAAAAACAATTTTTAAGGAAACTAAAAATTGTCCATTTGGGAAGACTTAATAGGAAAGACATTTCACCAAAAAAATGATCTTGAAACAATTTTGAATGTTCAGAACTGCGCGCGCAAGGGAGCCCTGTTTGCACGTATGTGGAGGGCATAAAATAAAATATTTTTAAATTTCCTTTGGTAGATACATGAGTTCCTACTATGGGAATAGACCATAGAAATTTCAGATCTAGATCATTAAGTTTGGATACTCCCCAGTACTAAAAAAACCTAAACTACAAAGTGTGACAAATTAGCCAAATTGAAATTTAAATATAAAATGATTTTTAAATATTTTTGAAAAATAAGGGATCTAAACAAGATCAGATAAGTCATCTTCAAAAAAAAATTCAAGTTAATTGGATTCATTCTTCAAAAGTTATAGCCGATAACAAGTCTGACACGTCAAGTGTGACAAAAAATAGTACTAGTCTTTCTTGCATTCACCCTGCAACTCCACCATTCGGGACTCGCAGCATCCGCCACTTTGCAGCATCTTGAAGGCAATGATGCTATGTTGGCTATTAATTATAAGGAAATTCTTGTCCTTAATGTCATCCCAGCCCGAACGACATTCCTTTAGGAGCCTTTTGTTGGCGTCAACCGGAGTCAGGCATACAAATTGTCTTTGTTGGATGGACCTAAGATGAACAAGTGTCTCCTTCATTTCTTCTATAATCTTCATCTCCAATTTCTGAATGATGTAACTTGGAGGGGCTAGATGGCATTTGGAGATGTTCATCTTGAATGGCATGGGATCAAAAATGAAGTAGGATGCATGCTTGTTCCAAAAAGATTTCTGGTATGTGTCCACCACTTCAAATTTCTTGATGGACTTATAGTTGTCCGTCTTCCATGTAGGAACATTTGTAAGCGCGGAGCCTGAACTTTCAAAAATTGCAGGCTGACTAACCGTCATAGGTTTTTGGCACTTCTCACTCGCCTCAACGATCTCTGAATTTGGATTCTTCCTTTTAGGGACTTGAGTTTGCGTTGTTCTCCTTCCACTCCCTTTGCTCTCTATTCGGCCACGTGCCCCTCAAATTGACCTTGCCTCAACATCTACTTCACGCCTCATTTGGCCACAACCTAAGGCCTAACAAGGTTGTTTGTCTACATGGTTTTTAGCATACTCCTTCAATCTATTGAACATGTACCCAGTCCTCCGTGCCATGAAAATGACATTTTTACGAATCCAAGATGGAATCTTTGTTGGAATTCATCCGCCAACGCATCGTGGTTCCCCTTGTGTAAATCCCTTATGAGGTTATCAAGATCAAACGCTTCCACATCATCTTCTTCATGCAAGACAATAGAGTGGGTTTGGTTTGTCTCCTTTCCGGTTTGGTCGCATGCATGGAGTGTTATGACAATGAATTTATCTTGATGGTGCTCCACAAGGGCAACCTTCTCGTCCAGGTTCCTAGTTGACGTATATTCCTGAATCCTTCACCTTGTGGCGTAGAAGGACGTAGTCCTTTGACCGATTTATTCTGAAGGTCCAGGAATCTACAATAGACTTGAATTGCCAGAGCTGGCCGTAGAGCTCTAGCATGTTGGATATGAATGGCTCCTCACTGTCCATTTGCTGAATGACTCAGGGAATGGGGCAATGGTTGAGTAGTTGTAGTTCTTCACCTCAGCCATTTTGAAGAACATCTGTGGAGAGTGACAGATCATGTTAGTAATTTTGTGTAGGATTATCTTCAGTTCAAAGTTAATTGTAGTATCTATCTTCACAACTATATACTATTGTTGAGCGAATTATATTAGGAGCCTAGAACCTACATTGATTGGGAGTATCTTTATATCGAGGATAATCCTCTTTATGGTTGATGATGCTTATATTCTAACTAATTCTTTTAGTTTGTTTATCTCTATTCATGTTTGCTTTTTATGATTTGGGTTATTGAAATTATGTCCTTCTTTTAATACATTTTTGGTGGTCTATCTCTATAATGATTATCTTTGGGTCGAGGATATTTATCCTCAACCCGAAGATAGTTACTCTATTATTAGTAGTTCACAAATGCCTATGATTATTACGTATTGTTGCAATCGGGTATCATTATCTTGGACTCGAAGATAATGTTGTTTATGCAATATGAGTTTAGTATATTGTTTTATGCTATTGTGTCTCATTTTTATTTCATCATTTGCAAGAGCATGTTTATCCTCGATGCAAAGATAAACATGTTGGACCCAATGATAATTATCCTTGACCTGAAGATAATCATGTTTGACTTGACGACAATTATCTTCGAGTTGAGGATAATTATCATTGGGTCTAGCATGTTTATCTTCATATCGAGGATAATTATATTTAGCTCCATGATTGTTTCAGACATGAATTACAGTGTGGAAAAATGAATATCGTGTTCAAAATCCTAAATTATATGCTTATTCAGAGCAATCACAGAAGAAGATCATGCAATCGTAGCTTCTCGCACAACACACACCGAACGCACTACGACACATAAGACTAACTGAAATACAGAGAGCAACAGTACAAAAGGTATAATGCACAAGCGCTACAAGAGGAGCAAGCGGAATTAACAAAACCAACAAGAAACTATACGATGAAAGCTACAGAGTATGATAAGCACGACAAGCACCACATGAACTTGCAAACGGGAAATGGCAGAACAGGAATGCCTACCGCCAAACGGGAGTGACAACCTTCCGAGGTTAATTCCAAGCCTATGCTCAAACTTCCCACCCAACCTTGCATTGACCTCCGGAACCAATACCAAACTTGTCGTCCAAAATCTGAACCTGCAATCCCAACCTACTTCTCCACACTACGCCTACAATCCTATATATTACTCATTCATGAAGTGAACTATTTTAAGTTTTGGTGTTTGAAATTTTATAACCATTGAATGACGGGTCGGTCATGTATAAAAATCATTTGTATTGTCACCTTGCAAATGGTCCGATTAAAATAATACAAAATTTGTAGATGATCTTTCATTTTCACAAATTCTTTTGAAGATGAATAATTGCATTTTTGTGCTACAGTAGAGAATTCTTTGTCATCCATCGGACACAAAACATCCACCTCGATGTTTGAGGATTAAATATTTCATAATGTTTGATTTTGTCTACTTCCCTAGTATAAAGGAATTTGTAAGAAGTAGCCTTCTCTTTTTACTTTCTAAAAAATGATTGAATTGCGTTTGATTAAATTTTGATAAAGCATTGTTTTTCTAGATTCGTCTATCTTTTGGATCCAAAAACACTTAATTTGAATCATATTCTTTTTCTTTTTCATCACAATTAAGAAACTTCATCTATATTTTTAATATAAGTTGGAAGTAAATCTTAGATTGCAAAAAAAAATTACTTTAATCTAGCAAAAAGTAAACATTTGATTTGAAATGGTGTAATTAGGCCCCATGGTAGACGTTTAAAGTAGTCCCCAAATTAATTTAGACTTCATGACCATTGAATAGAAACACAATTTGTTTGTATTAAAAAGGGCAACCTACAAAACCGACCCCTCCTTGTACTTTAAAGAAATTCCAAATAAAATTCCCTAAATGCATGAAAAAATGTAAAATTTGAAAGGAAAATAATAGGCACGAGTTTAAAATACTCCGCAAATGTAGAATCCATGACCATTAAATAAAAACACCAAATTTTTTTTCAATTAAGAATTTTTGAATTCTTGAATTTCTTGTGCAAAATAAACTATGTAGTAGTGACAAATAATTACTTTGGGGGCTTAACTTTATGGCCAAATCCTATTTGGGCCAATTTTGTAGGTTTTCATTTTTTAACACCATAATTCACTAAAATCTATAGGCCATATCTTGTATTAATTACATTTTTTTCAAAAGTTATTATTAAACATAATTTTTGAATTGTAGCAATTGTAGTATGTTCTCTTTTTAAAAGACAATCATGTGCGTAAAGAACTAAGTAGTCACACGTATTTGTCCTCAAGTAATGAAGTTTTAAAGTGAAACTCAATGTCATCGAAATGGTAGATGGATCAAGTGATAATCATGTATTTTAAAATGTAATGGTTAAATGTCGAACAAATCATAATTAAATTTAGCTTCAAATTTCTTATAATACTAAAAGACTTACCCAATAATGCACAATTTTGTAGAAATAAGTCATTATGTTTAATTTTGTGGCCTCATACAAAGTTATGATCTATAGCATAGCTTACTTATTCAAAATAAAGCCTCACATTATTTCATTGAATTTACTTATTTCATACATTCAAATGATTGGTTCATTTGATGTCTTTCACATTATTTCATCCAATTGTAACTACTCTCTCGCTAATGTAAGCATACTTTAACCAAGTTCAATCACTCCGGACCTCAATAATCATGAAAAGCTCAAGCTTTCACAAATGACTATAATCACACATCCCCTAGTACAATGATGAACTAACTTGAGAGTAGAAAATGAAGTATACTTGGAACTTAATCCTAAAAGGGCTTGACAGCCCTTTGCGGCCATATAGTATAATTATTATAAACACGGTGGTATTTGACCAGATAAATATTAATCAAATATTTTTCAATATAAAGTAAATTAATGATCATGGTAGTGTGTAAATAAGAATATATCACAATATATAGTAAACCACAATTGAAAAATTATAAGGCTTAATATGGGTCATATAAAAGGACCCCAAGCGCCTTTCTAAGGTTAAACAAGTTCTTCATAGTCAACATATAACTAAGCAACTTAGAAGACATAAATAATTAGTAAATGTCCAATAAGGCACAAAAATATAGTTATGTACTAATAAAAAGCCTACTTTTGGGGCAAAAAATAAAGAATGATATAATTTTTTAAATATTACTTGCAAATATATTTTTCTCATTAACAACATGATATCCATTTACATAGTCAGTAAGTGTATTAAAATGTGAACTGAAATCACAAAAGTTGTAGACCGATGCAAAAGAAAAGGAATTGTGACTTAAAATAAAGTTATACGTTGAAGTAGGAAATATTTATACGACATGTGATTTGTGATCATACAAAATGCAAGCTTAGCAGTATTCTACAAAGTAACTTACAATGGGCTCAAAGAGAACATGAACTGTACACTATACTTTACAATTAGAATTAATAAATTCAACAAAGTCAAATATATTTTACGAGTAAAATCTAAACCTTATAGAAAATTTGAAATTGAATATGTATAATTTCTATCCTTTTTTTGGCTTCTCTTGCATTTGAATTGTCAAGCATTGGTTACGTGTGTTTCTAAAACAAACTAAAAATAAATGTCCTATGGATTCTAATGCATGGCGTTCTGAAATGGGAAAAAATTTGCCCTACATTTAATGTGGACAGGATTTTTGAAGCATTTTTTGGTATCATGGACGTTTTAAGAAAATAGGAAATGGCCTATTTTTTTTAGTGCATGGCATTCCAAAATGGGAACGTGAGAGGCCCAAATTTAATTTGGCCATGCACTTTAAGTATACATAGTATTCACAAATTCTACCTATTTTTTGGGCTTTCCTTCTTTCACACTTTCATTTCAAGATCTTTACAATTTATGACTGGCTTCTATAGAACAACAAACATGCCTCACAATTTTGGTGCACATTGTTGGAAAAAAAATGAATTGGTAGTTAAAGTTTATATATAATCCATGAATTCCACATAATTTCAATCTTTTTAAAATGTCTTTTTTTTTCTAGAAGTCTTTAACACATGAATTTACATAATTAGCATCAGGGTTTTAATATCTATACCACATGTTTGTAATGATTCTAAATTGAACATTTTCTTTTACCTCTTCCACACATCAATTTGAAGAGCTTAAGAGTTCACAATTTTACAAAGTACGTGAAATAAGTCATGTTCATGGTGCACTCTTTCAAGGCATTTTCTATGTTTGTATCTTTTTTTTTGTATTTTAGTCAATGAAGTCTTCTTTAATGTCTAATATATTTGTTGAATTCATGAAGCACTTTGAAAATGATCCTTAACCTTCAAACCCTAAACCCTAAAGCAATTTTTCGGGTTCAACAACTTTTAAAGATAAATTTACGCAAATCGAATTCCAAAATAAGGGATCTTCTGAATCTGAGATTCCTTTTCAAGAAAATCCTACTTTCCATGACAAATGACATGGGGCTGTATTTCTATAAAGTCTTCATTCCCTGACAAGAGATGGTTGCCAATATTTTCGCTGGTAAAATTTTACCTATTTATAAATAAAGATTGAACATTGGACTCCATTCCACCCCATTAGCACCAATTACGTGATAGGAATGTCAATGCCTCTAAAGCAGGGAGATCCCCCTCCCTTGGTTCTTGAAATTCCTAAACGTTCAAATTTCTTGCTTAGTCATCTCGCCACTTTCTTCATTGTCTCTCTCTTGTGAGCTCTCCAAATTGCCTCATTTTCTTGTTTTCCAACCTTTCTATCTTACTTCACCTCCTACATGCATCGTTACGGCACGGCCTGTGAACTTGTGCATTGTCAATTCATTCTGTATTTGCAAAGTTAGTAGTGTCTTGGAAGCTTAGTATCGCTTAAGTTCTCGTAAGTTCCAGGTGCCTTTTTTATTTTTTCTTCTCAAAGTTTCTATTTTTGGTGTCATTGATTGAGAGTTGTTTGATCATAAACCGTATTGTTGTACAAAGATACAGTGTTTTGTTCTCCATCCTTCAACTACAAGTGATAGTCTTGAGCAGTAAGCATTTGGATGGCACAGATTTCATGGTCTATATAGAATTTCACATGGTCTGAACTCCCCTATTTCTATAAAGTCTTCATTCCCTGACAAGAGATGGGTCTAAACTCCCCTATTTTTACGCCAAAGAATCCGGAAACTACATCTTTACTAGCCAAGAATGATCATAATATCCTCGACTCGAGGATAATCCACAACAACAATCCCTATTTATCTTTGAGTTGAAGATGAGTATCATTAGTTTATGATAATGTACATTATGATCCTTAGAAAATGTATAATTTGAAGAGGCCAAAATGCATTTTCTGGAGTATATGCAATTATCTTCAACACGAAGATAAATAATTTAGTAACTAATAATTATTGGATAGACTATGCTTCCAATGAATATACCCTATTTCTTCTTCTTTTTCACTCTCGGAATGATCCTAATCATGTTTGTATTCTGATTCTTATCTTCAAATCAAAGATAAATAGTTGTAGATCAATTTTGTCAAATTGATTTCATTGCAATTATCTATTTTGGTATATATACTATGTAGAATGCAATCTTAGAAACTTATCCTTGAATCAAAGATAGAATTGATATTCATGGTAGTAATTATTTATGTGTATCTTTTAGAAAATCATAATATACATCAAATAGGCCTGAAATATCTTTTTGAGGAGGTTTCACTGGTAAACGTTCTATAAACATTTATCTTTGAATCAAAGATAAGTTTTTCATAAAATATTAGCTCACATGCTTAGTTTGAGAACTGGTAATAAAGAAAGAAAGTAATAATGGTCAACAGTTATTGACATTTTATTTATCTTCGGTTCGAAGATAAAATGATCCTTCCCATTCATTTTCAATATTGTTAGGTGGTTGGATATTATCTTTGGCAATATCATTTCAGACATAGACATTTGAATAAAAACATGTCTCTCGCTCTCTAGATGATTATCTTTGATTCAAAGATAAATTTAGATGCTTTAATTTACTACGGATTTGTATGTGAGATGGTTGATTTGAATGATTCTGATATTCTTATTTTCAACGTATATTATATAGAATAAATGGAGTTCATGGTTTTTGGGTAGTTAGGTAACTCACTTTGCATTCCTCTCGCCCTTGTAAGAGACTTCATATCCTTATATGAAGACTTGTATAAATTCATATCTTCGACTCAAAGATAATTTGGCAATGAATTTATAGAATTTCGTGTATGATGTATCATGGACTCGTGGATGTGATCTTCTATTATAATCTAATGTCAGTTAAATTTTTTGCAAGATGGATACTCATGATGTCGACAAGTTTACAATTACGGTGCTAGTTTTGCTTGAGGGTGTTGCACCTTGCGAGGGAATACTACATGGTTCTTGGTATACAAAATGTGCATCCTCATAAATGAAGGGCCGGTGGAAGTGGAAAAAGAAATTTGTCACAGTATAGATGCGGATCTTGTCATCAACATGAACGCGGAGCCTCTTAGTGATGATCGCGTCGTTATTCATATTGCAAAGTCTTTATGTGAGGAAGAAGTTCCTTTGGAGTGGATGTAGTCAATGCACTCTTGGCCCATTTCGAGGGTCTATTTGAATGGTGCTAGTTTGTATGATCATGAGCAATCACATTTCTATAGATCCGCTCTAAATGGGACCAGGCGGCAAAGACGATTTGGAGTTCGTTCCTATGAAAGCTCGCAAGAGAGGAAGGAGCCTAACAGCCTCCCCAGAAAAGATGTCCTTCTCACCCCGTAGTCAGTGGCTAAAGTGTCTAGCAAGGAGTGTTGCACCAAGAATTGTGTACAACCATTTCCACGTGGGCAGATTGAAGCCATTCGGTCCATAATGTATGTTGATGGTGGAGTATACATTCAAAAGTCTTGTTTGCTTGATGTACACGGGCAAATCCACCGTGACCAAAATAGGAGGGATATGATCACTTTGTCAAAACATGAAGTTTGTCTAACAGCTTGGTGTCATATTCATGGAGTATTAGGGGCTATTTTTTACAAATACAAAGAGAAAGCTAAGAAGGAGGACAAGCCAAAGTATCATCATAATCTGGAGATGAAGAAGCCTCGAACCTACACTTTACAAGTGACAGCCACTCTTTGATTAATGGTGGACAACGAAGCTGACACAATGCCGCACAAAATAAAGACCCTTGATTCTAGGGAGAAAGTCCCCTCCATGGTTTTACCATCTGGATTTCACTAGAAGGATAAATTATCGAAGATTAACAATGTGAATTCATCATTTCAATTGCAACATATTTTAGCTAGAAGATTGAGCAACATCCGACATCAATCTTTTCCAGAGTGCGCTCCAAAGGCTAGGAGTGATAGTTTTGCACGTTGCGGATAATGCGATAGGTTAAAGTAGCTGAAGAGTGCTTGCACTCCTGGTTCATGAGCGCATTAAGTGTAGGCCTACAAATTGAAGGCGCACCTCAATGGACAGAAGGCGCATAGGGACTTGTATTATGGAAATCGTGGAATGTCATAGATGTTTCCTGACAAAGTTTTGACCATTATCCATGATAAAATGGATCACTTAAAGACCGCTTCTCTCCATTTCTCTCACAAGAACAAAGGAAACGATTTATTCATGAAGATGCCCGTGGCAGTTACGGGCATGATTGCTCATGGGCATGGAGATGTGCAATATGCGCACTATGGCTTAGACATCTTCCCCACAGACTCCAACCATACTAGACAATCAATTGCAAAATTGTTAAGACATTTGGAAGTGCAACCCAAGCATTCATCTCGTGAACTTTTTGCAGGAGGTGATCGTTCTGAATTGACAAAGGCTTTGTTATTAGGCTCACAAACTTATACGGACTCTCTTGGGTCACCTCCAGATGAGTTGGTGGAAGCTAAACCCCTTCCTCCAACATTGACTCTTCAACTTGACAATGCTTTTGGTGACAACAAGAACCATTGGATTTTTTCATTTTGCTCTCTCCTAGTCTGTAGAGCTATTTTTTGAGAGATTTACATCAATTTCCTCATTGTTGGACACACTCATGAGAACATTGATGCTCTCTTTGGTCAATGGAGTACCAAATTGAAGACAAACGATTACCCTACACTTCCAAGGTTAATGAAGTCTTTCATGGATTGCAAAACATAGCCTATGATTCCTCATCTCATTGAAGAGGTTCCTGATTTCAAGTGTTTTGTAGAGGGGTATTTGCATACAGGTGATGATTATGTATTGGATCATTCTCAAGCGCAGCAATTCAAATTTTACAAGGATTCCAATGGATGGCCCTTGATGCAATACAAGATTTTGTTTACTGATGTGGATTGGTTGCCAAAGGAAGGTGGAGGCATTTGCTTGTGGAAGGAGACAATAGATGGAGGTCCTAAAGTGCCAAAGGGTACCTCTCCACCTTTAGCTCCACAAAAAATGCGTTGTTTTGATGAGATTTGCAAGGGTTTAGAAGGATATATTGCATTGTGGGGGGCAATGACTAATCAAGACTTCTTTGTAGAGTTCCAAAGGAAGAATGAGCCAGTGTGGAAATACTGGGAAGGTGTTAGAAGCACTCTAAACGCACCCCTCGTGATGCGTGAAAAATTGCAAGATGGATTTTGGCCAAATTCTCAAATCACTGAGGAAATAGAAGACCAATACCTTGACAATGGTCAAATGCATGAGGAATTTCCAGAAGATGCACCATTTGTTGGTCGTAGGCGTGACCATCCAGCACCTTCATTCCGTGTTCACCGTGATGTGTACGCAGGTTATTTTGTTGCAATGCGACTTGCTGATGGTGACCTCCGTCCATTTTGGCTTGCTCATGCACTTACAAATCCTAATCTAGATCCAGAGCATATCAATTCAATTGAGTTGCAATATTGGACGGAATTTAGATAGACTATAGTAGTTCCAATCATTTGATCAAGTGAAGCATATACGCTTTGAGTGACTTGAGCTCTTCCCCTCTTGTTATTTTAATTATATTTATTACAGAAGATGTGTTCCATGATCCAATAAGACAAAATAGCATACATAGTTCTTCTTTGTCATCCCAACGTCAATACTTTGTCTCTTGGAAGGTAGAATATTACAAGCTGGTAAATATATGCACATTACAAATTTGAACATTGTTATGAATATGGTTGAGAGGGCCATAATTACCATTATTGCATACAATTTAACTTTAGTTAAATTGCAAAAACCTCAGCTTGCTCTATTATTTTTTAGTTTTAAAGCATACTCAAGTGTTTGTAAGACATGAGCTATTTTTATCTTATGGGTTTTAGCAACAATGGTCTACTTAGGAGCTTCCATGAGAATAATGATGGATGGGAAGCTACATGTTCCAAAGGACTAGCTTATTCATATTCTATAGGCTTTATGTCAATACTTTTACTCTCTTGGTGTAGTGGCTTTTGCCTTGATCAAATCTATATCATTGGCATTGCAGAATAAGAAAACATTCAAATGCTGGTTGTTTCTTTTTGTGTCTTTCAAGCATGGCATTGAAATTGTATTATTATATTTTGAAGAGCCTTAAACTCTTTTGTATATGTATAATCTTCTACCTTCAAGTACTCAATATTACGGACCATTATGGTAGTAGCATCCAATTGCCACAATTTATATTTTATCTACTTTTAAGTTGTATAGTAGGGTTGCAATATGAGATTATTTTGATATCAACATTTCATTTCTATGTGAGGTTTTAGGCTTTAAAATTATTGAATGGCACCATGACATTTTGGCACTTAAAATGTTGGAGGTAAAACTTCTTTTTGGATGACCTTGTGGTGCGTGACAAGCGCAAGCTTAGAAGGTATTTAAGTCTTTTCTACTACTTAATATTTAGATAGTGCTTATTTAGCCACTATTAAAGTTGATGCTGCTGTCCTTAGTATGGACCACTGCGCATGTGATGTTTACAATAATCTTTGTAGTAATTATGTGTTCACAACTCTAGAGGATTTTATTGTAAGCTTATGATTTTTTTTTCTCATGTATTAAATTGACTTTAGGTAGAACAACCCCTCAAAATTTTAAATGGTTCAAAATGCAATTATATTATCATAACAAATTAGAGGCTATGTAGATTGTTCTTTAATTCTCACGGTAAATGATTATATATTACTATTAGAATTCCATATTGAACATCTATAAGGACTTAGAAATGAGATGCAAGTAATGTAGAAATGGTATTGCTTTAAAAGATTGATTGTTTGGCTCATTCATCAGTTTTTGAATAGCATGCCAAACATGGCTTAGACATATGTAGCCACTGTTTATTTACTTGTTGTCTTCAAAGTTCTTATAATTAGCAACATTTTGCATAATATTTCTTCACGTCAATGACATTTTCTAGCATCCTATGATTTTGCTGACATTTTGAATGATAAGAATCAAGGGCAAGAACTTCTTTCCATTAGTACAAGATAGAAGTTGATGATGCTAATTGAGGTTGCTAAACATCAATGTGTTCTTTTACTATTACAATAATATTCTATTTATTTCTATTTATTTTTGTGTATATTATCACTAGGTGTATTCCATGTTAGCATTGAGCTTTTGTTGCACTCTACTTATTAGCTATGATAATTTCATGCAATTGAAATATTTCATTAATTAACATTTACCACAAAGTCATCCATCTAAAATAATTCATCCATAATATTTCATGTACAAACTTGGCTTCCGAACATCAAAACTTCATCCATCCAACAACAAATCATCCTAAACTTTGTCATTTATTCGGCAAATTTTCATCAATGCAAATTTCATCTATCCAAAAATTTATCATTTACTTGTCATTCTTTCATCCATAGTTAGTTGAAGAGTACAAAAAAACAAAAGGAAGGGTTGAAGAAGTTATATGGAGATTTAGAAGTGTGTGTGTGAAAATACCCCCTTTAGTTTAGTTGCTAAAACTTTTGACCTCCTTGGTATTATCCTCATGGTCTTTATGTGTACAATTTTCTCTTTCTATTACCAACATATGTCTAGAGCTCACTTGCAAATCAGAGTGGTGGAAATTTACAAATAATAGGATTTTCAAGGTAAATAGATCCGTCAATCCAAAGGTCAATGTTAAAATTTTCCTACTTCCCCTCTTCAATGAAAATTCACACTTTGATGTTTGCATCTCGATTTACTAGTTGCTACTAATCAATGGTGCATATTTTTGAGCTATAGCTGTAGAGATCTTGTAACCATTAGAAGGTATGATGTAATGTTATAGTTGCAAATAGCAAAGGTTACAAAGAACCATAAAAATATGACCAAACAATATCTTTGTCAATTTGCAATTGTAAAAATAATTTAATGGAATAGAGAAGTTAGTTTAGAATAGCTCGCTTGTGACTTGGTACTTTGAAAATATCCTCAATGAATTTGAACCCTCAACAACTAATATGAAAGATTCATGATAAATTCTAAGTGAAAGCATCTCTAACACTAAAATTTGGAGCTTAATTTGTATTCCAGTTCTCAAATTTTCTTTAGATTTGATTCAAATGTTGAAACAAAGAATAATATACAGTTGTACAAAAAAATATCTAATGGACTCGTTTGGCACTAATGAAGACCCAACGATGACTAATGATACAAGGTATTTATCATTGGACTCTAAATCTTATCTTTGTGACATGGAGATCAACAGATCATCTATTGAATTTGAAAACATTAAAATCCATTTTTTGTTTGCATTGTGGCTTATCTAAGGTATCCACATCCCTTGCCAACACATGGACCACCTCCTGCATTGTAGTTCGAGAGGAAGATTGGAATGCAAGCAAAGTAATTCTAGTTCATTATACATTTGCTTAGCATCAAAATCATTCAATAACGACTGATCTGCGTCACTTAATAAAACTCCTTCTTCCAATTGTTTCCTAACCATATCCACCAAAATTAAGTCATCACAATTTTCAACAATGATATATTTAATAGAGATCAAAATTTCATCTATTGAAACTATGCAATAGCATATTAAACAAACTTCTTTTATATTTTTTCTTAATGTTACAATCAAAACGTGGGATGGCCAAATGGTTTTCAAGTTCAATTTGAAGAATTCAAAGAATTAATTAAAGTTATGATGCTACCTAAAAGTCCCTAAAACTATCAAACTTACTAAAATATTATTATTAATGTTGTGGTACAAATGATTTTCTTCTAAATTATGAAATAAATAATAGATTGAGCACTAGATCACGCAATGTCTATATGTTATCCTTTATGGACAAAAGATTTACAATATGGAAATGATAGACTGATTGATCATGTTGTGGAAAGAAAAATCAACTATTCAGATGAGATTGAATTTCACACCAAAAAAATCAAAAAGGCACATTGCATTCACTATAAAAAAGTAGGTTAAATATAATTGGACAATGAAGGTTGGTGACTTTTGACCCACTCAAGACTTTGAGAAACAACAGGAGGTCCTGTCCAATTTTGATCTGTATGTAATGGTGTATGTATCATATCACCGGCATGCATCAACTACTTTATAATCTTCTACTTGACTTTTGACTAAAAAATTATATGGAAGTAAAGGGTGAATGCAAGAAAGACTAGTACTATTTTTTGTCACACTTGACGTGTCGGACTTGTTATTGGCTATAACTTTTGAAGAATGAATCCAATTAACTTGAAATTTTTTTGGAGATGGCTAACCTGATCTTATTTAGATCCCTTATTTTTCAAAAATATTTAAAAACCATTTTATATTTAAATTTCGATTTAGCTAATTTGTCACACTTTGTAGTTTAGGGGTTTTTAGTACTGGGGAGAATCCAAACTTAATGATCTAGATCTGAAATTTCTATGGTCTACTCCCATAGTAGGAACTCATGTATCTACCAAAGGAAATTTAAAAATATTTTATTTTATGCCCTCCACATACGTGCAAACAGGGCTCCCTTGCACGCGTAGTTCTGAACATTCAAAATTGTTTCAAGATCATTTTTTTGGTGAAATGTCTTTCCTATAAAGTCCTTCCAAATGGACAATTTTTAGTTTCCTTAAAAATTGTTTTTTCTATTTTTTACAAATGAAAATGTGAAAGTACCTATTTTCATGAGATTTTGCACTTTTTCAGTTCTCCTACTTAGAGAATTTTTCTATGATTTTCCTTCCTAGGGTAACTTCTTCTTAAAGGTGTATACATTGAACAGATTTTTCAGATTTTTTTAAAATTGTTTTTCTAATTATACAGTACTCCCAAAAAAAACATGAGTACTATGGAAAACGCTACGCAAAGTGGACGGTCTTTCTTGCATTCACCCTAAATCAATCAATGCTGCAAAATCACATTGTTTATTCACACACTATCAATCTTGATTAGTCATTGCATTTTTTTAAACCCTTGTGTCACAAGACAAGAGTCCTTATGAGAGTATTGTTGTTGTATCTCCTATTGCTTGCATGTACTATCTTCTCTCTTTTTATGAAGCAACAATGACGATCAATCCATATTCATTGACCTTATAGTTCAGTAAATTTCTTGTACTAATTTTCTAATCCCTCTAAGAAGACTCTAGAAACAAGAAGCTAACACCTAAGGTATCATGGTATCTAAATACTCTACATATCAAAAACATTTGGTGCTAGAACAATGTATTTTGCTCAAGCATTCTTTACAAACCTAAGTGGCACATCTCCTTCAACTTGCCCCCTACATCAAGCCACCCAATAGAGTCAAATTAATTTTCTTTTTTCCTTTTGTTTTTTTTCTTTCAATTTAATGGTCAATTTTTTTGTTCTAATATTTTTAAATTAAAGAAATGGCCAGTGGAAATCTTAGTGAATAATCAATACTGTGGAAAAGATCCTAGAAGCATGTCAACTAAAAACATGTATATTTGAATTTTGCAATAGTGCTTTAGTGGTAACAAGATTGGTATTATCAAACAGCAAGGTGCTAGAAGCACAGAGAACGGATATATTATTCCATATTTTAGTATTCCATTTGTGGCCTTTGAATTTAGAAAAGCAAATCTTTCAATTTTTATATTAGATCAAGATGGCATGAAAGAAAATTGACAAGAAGTTAGCAAATTAAATTTAGCAATCGTTCATACAATATGTTACTATCTTATACCTTCATTGCAATTGATTTATGCTTTAGCATTCTACCTTAGTAAGATGAAAGCAAAGAGCAAGAAGGTAGCCAATGATTTAATTATCCACTTTGTCTGTTACATGCTTAGGCCCAAAGTGTTTTTAAAATATAAATATAAAAAACATTCTTTTGAAAGGACTATTTTTGGATGGATATTTATAGTAAAATTAATACTATATATAAATCCACTCTTGTCCAAAAATACTAAATTGTCTTTTTTATCCTTTTCATTAATTTAGAAGCTTCCACAGAGCTGTTATTCAGCATTCCAAATTTACAAAAAGTTTCAAAAATAGGAAATTGTTATGGTTTAGCTTACTACTAAATTTTTTGAAAGTAATAGTTCTTTTTGACACACCAAAATACTACATTAAGCTTGAAGCAAGTTTTTTTATTATACCCATTTGTAATAAGCATCCAATATAAAATGTATATGATAATTAGATATAATTAAAAAAATTAATCTTATTTGATGTAGTCTCTAGGTGTTTTGAAAAACTCCATGCAATACATCTATCTATTTAGATTCCATAATTATCAGTATTTTCAAAATAAATGGAATAAATTAGGCAAGGTGCTTTTTTGATTAAAATCTCATTCTCCCAGTGCCAAAATATCAAAAAATCAACATTGCATATAAATCATTTTGTATACTTTGGCATATTTCAAACCCTTAAAATTGTATGAATATTATTTAGATTAAAGTGATATTACAACAATATCGATTTCAAAGTATAACCTATTATTTAGATTAAAGTGATATTACAACAATTATCGATTTCAATATCGATTTCAAAGTATTTTAACCTTTATAATTTAATCCAAATTTTGAGCATAAAAAATTATATATAATAATATAAAAATCCTAAAATAATATGAAGTCTAAAATAAATATATTTCAATTATAAAAATTTATTTTAAAAGAACTGAAAATTACCACAATAATCTTCAACGAAATTTCTAAAATTAATCTACACAATGCACCATGATAAAATAGATATTTTAAGTAGATTTTTAATTCTAAGCACTTGAAGGATTTTTCTTAATTTCTTTTTGGGAGTGGTCAAGTTGCCTAGGTGGCTTTTCTCCCCCAAGAATTGTCTTTTACTTCAAGGTTCAATATACATTTATTGTGGGCATTTTTCAAGTTTTTCAAAACACTACATTTTAGTACACTGTGACCAAAAAAACACCTTGTCTTTCCTTGCTTGCAAACACTCATATATTATTAAAATTTTTATTTATGTATAGATAATTATATATCAATATATTTCTACATAAACTAATATATATTTATATATGCATAGAGGTGCTCCCTTGTTTCAAGTTTTGCAAGCAGTTCCCTTTACAACACCTAATGAATAGCATTCTTGATCATTGTTGAAATGTTTACCATCTATATAACATTGAGAGTAAAGATTATAAAATTGAGTACATCCTATAGTAAATTTATAAACATGCAAAATAAATAAATAAATAAATAAATTAAAATTTAAAAAAATTTAAAATTTAAAATAAATAAATAAATATATATATATATATATATATATATATATATATATAATTTAATTTTTGAATTTATTCTATGTTTGTACAGATTGAAAAAGAAAAAGAAATTTTAAAAGGAGAGCTTAGCAAAAATACTATTAAAATAAAATTTGCAGAAGCATCTACTGCCGAGCATTTAAATCAAATTGTAAAATTGAATTGCATCATATCTCAAGATCATGATAATATGTTGAAATTAAAAAAAGAATCGGAAGCTTGTAAAAGTGATAGGGACTCACTTGGTACTCAAGTACAAATTCTATCGTATATTTATTGTGATGTATTGTATTTATAGATATATAACTTTTCAAAGATACAACTTTTTAAATATGTAACTTTTTTACTAAAGACATAATAGCAATATCCAAATTATGATAACTTTTGTATATTTTTGAATCAACGTGATTTTAAAATTTTCAAAAATTAATGATTACATTTGCAATACAATAAAAATAATATTATTATTATTATTAAAAGAGATTATACAAATTGTTTTAATCAAATGAAGGATACTATTTATGTTGAAATTTAATTATTCCAATAACAAATATTGAATAATTATAATATAAACTTTTCCAACCTAACAAAAGATATGATCAGTCATTCATAACTTTCAAAATAACCTACAGTTGATTAAGAAAAAAAATGAAATGAATTTGATATATGAAAAAATGAAAATTCAAACCGCAACACTTTTCAAGGGACAAGCACAATACAAAGATCGCTTACAAGAAACCCAAATCTTAAAAATCAAGATTACGACCTTGAAACGAGACCATATTATTCTTTCTCATAGAGTAAAGAATATTGTTATTTTTAGAAAAGAAATTTTTAGTCTATCAAAAGAACTCAGTTTAGAAAAAACAAAGGTCATTTTTTTGTTTTGGTAATTTCAATTAAATGATATACAATAAAATTTTGATAATATTTTTTAGATATAAATAATGTTGCTATTGATTTATTTACTTTGTTTTCATACAATAATGATTTAAAAGCAGTAAATGATAAATAAATAAATTTAATATTTTTGAATATTATTGATTAATATTGTTTACAATTATGTCATCAAGGAATTCAAAGATAAGAATTGTTCACATGTCTTTCTTTACATTCTACATTTAAATTGTATGGTTGATTAATTTTATTCTTCAAATTTAAAACCTTCAATGCCTTGGCCTTTGGAATAATTATAAAGTATAAAATATCAAAAGTAACATTTACTGAAAAAAACATTTGCTATATAATTACAGAAGCAACAACAAATGTAATGAGAAACAAAAAACATCAAAAAAAATTTTTGTAAAAAATTAGAGTTTAAATTTTAATTAAAAATAATCAATTTTTTTCAAAGATGAAACTATTTTTATAAATACCAACTACTTATATTTTGTATTGGAGAGTTCAAAATTAATTTTTTAACTGAAAGTTTTTATTTAACTCTATAATGTTATCAAATTTTTATAAAGTGCATTGATTTTTATAATTGTTGAATAGAATTTTCATATTTAACTATTACAAATTTAAAAATACTACTTTACATCTAAACTAGCACCTCATGGGTAAATTAAAATCTATATTTTAGGTTAGAGCACTCTCAGAAGAGCTTGAAAATTCCTTAAATGTACATAGATGGCGTAAATTAGAAGGATCGGATCCTCAAGCATATGAAATGATACTGAAGATACAAACATTACAAAAGCATCTCATTTTAAAAACAGAAGAGGTTCTTGTCCTTTGTATTAAATAATAAAATAATGTTATTTTTAAGTTCAATAAAAAAATTCTATGAGCTAGAAATATATTAATATTATAACTTTAATTTCTAATTGACTAAGATCATTTCTTGTTGTTTTTAAAGGATAACTTTGAATATTTTTATCTTTCAATATTCATTTATATAAATAAGTATTTCATATATTGAAAAAATTGATAATAATTATTTTATTATTGAATATTTTATTATTTCAAACTACTTTGAATTTAAAATATTTGCAGACAATTGAAAAAGATATATTGATACAAGAAAAAGAAAAGCTTTATATTGAGTTATGTAACATCTTGGCACGTCAACCAGGAACTGAAGTATTTCACCAAGTTGTTTCATATGCTCGTAGTCTGAATAAAAAATCCCAACAAATGAAAGCCATGGCTTCAGAATTAAATATGCTACACGTAATTTTTTTGGGTCTAAAATCTAATTCTAATGTACAAAAAATGTATTAAGATGATTTTATATGACCATGTGATATCTATATATCTAAAATGAAAATCCTGCTATTGAAAACTATAAGAAAATAAAAATTAACCTTTAAATCCTAAAAAAAAATGAAGGTGTTTTTCAAGAAACACTATCAAAACCTACTATTTAAAAAAAATCTTTTTCTGAACTTCAAATGTATGAAAGTTAGAAGACTATTGTGAATATGTGTTGAAAAACTTTGAGCCAAATTAATTGCGTGTATTAAAAGATTATGACCTTTAAAGCTAGAAACTAATATTTTTCAATCCTAAGAAATAGGCTTAGACTTCAATCTCTCTTGAAATAAATATTTTTTCACTTAATGAATTATAGTCTTGCCACCATAGAGTTCTATATCTTGTTAGTTAAACTCATAAAAATTCAAGAAACAAGTGCAAAGCCTAGCTTATTCTAAATCTCTTTGCAATGATAGGAAGTTAAGTGAATTGGAAGTACAATAATCATTTTTTTGATGATTTCTTGTGCAATGAGGAAATTTTTATTTGAAATCCAAAAATAAAAAGTTAGATAAACATTTGAAATATGTATGACTTTGACTTCATTATAATGTCAAAGTCATACATATTTCAAATTTATAATGTCAAAGTCATACATATCATCAATTGCAAGATAATAGGGCTTGAAGTTAGAAGAAAATGTTTTTTCTTGAAATTGCAATGACATAATTATTAAAATTTGACCCTTCTTAGCATGTGATTTGAAAACTTTATTTTATTATTCTTTTTTCAATTTTACATCATCTTTCATTATTTACATATATAAAAATTTCAAGACATGATGAGGATTTCAGCAGAAGATGTCCTAAAGATGCCCAAATTGCTTGAATTGCCCTAATTTTTTTAGGCATCATAACTTTTCATTTGTGCATGCAATAGGGAATTTTTTTGAAGCTCCAATGAAGTGCGTAAATGTTTCTATTTTCTGTCAAAATTGTACAAACATCCACTAAATATTAACTTTGTACGACCCTATAAATTCTAATAACTAGATTTAACAAAAATAACTTTAACGTTATATTCATTATTTTGAGAGTGTGGGAACCTCTCAAAATAATATTGTCCATTTAGATGTTCAAAATCCAAATATTAAGTGTATGCAATTCAGGTTGAGAATCACGACATTTATTAGTTGCAACATTGTAATTTCCATTAAAATGAGAGTTTTGTCACCAAATACAATCAGGTTTGGGTTATACTATTGTTTAAGATCATATAAATGAATTCTAAAACCATTGTTGAACACCAAGTCATGAGCTGAACGTTTGGTTGTGAGAAGCGATTCATCTCCTTGAGGAAGTCCGAGTTCGATTCCCGCTGAAATCGTATGAGTGACTGAAAGTGATACATGACTTGGTACTGCTAAGTGAGCTTTGCAGGCAGGAAAGTTGTAACAATCAACAAGCCCCCTATCCAAAATTGTGACAAGTGCTTCACACGTCAACAAACTAAAGAGTGGTTATACCCACTGCCCTTTTTCTCAATCGCATTACATTTCTAAATCCATTTTGGACATACATTAAGCAAGTAAAATAATATAACGTATCCAAAGAAGAGAATGTGGAAACACGTAATAGTAGGTATATATAAATAAAATTGAAGACAAAAAAATAGTAAATATCCAATATATGAAGTTAGCATATTATAACTAATTTGAGGGTAATATTCCAGAATGTCAAGTATATGAAGCCAAGCTTTGGTTGATGACTTCAATTTGAGCTGTAGGAATCTTGATCCTACACTCGCGAGTATCTCTTCTGTTCTGGGACTTCCATGCTGTCATCAAAGCGTTTGTTTCTTCCCAAAGAGGTGGTTCGGTTTCATCAACCTTCCAACGTAGACCTCTTTCACTGTCCCATCCTGTATAGAAATCTCGAACATCCTAATTCCTTGATGTCGGACAAAAGTATTGAATGAGCACGCAATTCGGCTTCTCAGGATTGCAGTTCGGATCGGACAACGCCCTCGCAATCCAAACTGGTTGACTTTCACCATCCGCAGGTCGAACTGCAGTAAAATACCCTTCGTAGAGATCCCGCGCCACCCTGAAGGATGGTTGCGGGCGATCCCTCAAAGGCCCAACATAAGCGTCATCCACACCATATTCTTCAAGGTCCTCGCCATCTTCTTCTAATTGATCTGCTTCTGTTGCTTGTACCCGAGTAGTTGGCCAAAACCCGTCTTTCAAAACAGTGGACAATGGTAGTGGCTCCTGCAGAGCAATCTTAACACCATACCAATAGCGCACCACTGGCTCGTACCGTCTTCGACATTCTCCAGTGACGTCTGCATTGCATAGATTCTCCCAGTACTTCACGAATCCAGACACACCTTTCACAATGTCTTCCACGCCTTTCATTGCCTTTTGTAGAACCGACAACGGTACACCGCGCGGCCATTGACTTCGCCCTTCAGCATCTTCTTTCCACAACTTAATGCCTACTCCATCCTTGCCCAACCAATCTTCATCCATACACTTCAATTTGTACTTCATGACTGGACAACCCGTCGAATCTAGATAGAACTTCACTTGTTGTGGTCTTGTGTGTCCTCTGAGAATCTCATCGCCGTCCATCCATTTACCAGCAATGAAACCCTTGAAATCGGGCACCTCTTCTATGAGATGAGGGATAGTAGGAATGGACTCAACATCCATGAAGGACTTCATGAGGGCCGGGATTGTTGGGAAGTTCTCCTTCTTCAAGAGCATGCTCCATCTTCCAAACAACGCATCAATATCATCGTGCGTATGACCCACAATCATGAAGTTCACATACACTTCTCGAAAGATCTTGTTCGCAACAAGTAGAGACCAAAAACAGAAAACGTATCTGTTCTTGTTGTCACCTGTGGCATTGTCCATTTGCACATTGAGAATAGGGGGCAAAGGCATTGCTGGAACTAAGTTGATTGGCGGAGAAGGAAGTGAATTTTCACACATCTCAGCTCCCTTCAACACTGCACGAAACAAATTGGTGGACCCCAAACCCACAAGCAACTGCCGGGAAGAAGACTTGGGAGGCAACTCCAAATCTCGCAACAACTTTGCCATGGAGCCAATGGTGTAGTTTGAATCTTTTGGGAATAGATCCAAGCCATAATGTGCATAACGCACATCTCTATGACCATGCGCAATCATGCCCGTGACAGACACAGGCAACTTCATGAGACCATCAACATCTTTACTCTTGTGGGAGAAGACTGGACAAGCTGTTTTCGCGTGGTCCATTTTGTCATGCATGATTGTGAGGCACTCATGAGGTGAAGTAAGTGATCGATAGCGATTTGCATAGTATAGCTCTCGATGAGCACGAGCAATTGTTAGATGTTTGTCCAACCTCCGTGACCACTTCAAAGCAGTGACAGACCCAACAAGAGCACGCCTCCTAAGCTCTTGCAATTTGTCACAAGTAGCGCACCGTGCGAAATTGTCCCCTGGTTTCTTCACCTCATACTCGGGAAACGCTAAACATCTAATCTTGCTCAAGTTTGAAATGGAGACCTCCTTCAATCCAAAAGCAGCATTCGCTTCATTGAGTTCTTTCATTTTGCCCTTCCACTGGAAGGTGGAGGGGAGAATCATGGATACAACCTTTTCCCCCGACTTCAGTGTCTTTGTACGATGTGGCATGTGATCCGCCTCTTTCTCTAGGATGCACTTCAATGTTGCAGTAGCTTGTTGACTTTAGCGCTCCCACGTCCAACTTCATGGAGTTTTGACGTAAACCATGGAAGAATGAATTGTGTAGGTTGCAAATGGGGTGAAGAGTTTGACTTCATGAAATATTCAAGGTCATCTACGTTTGGGGTACATTATGGGCAAATGAAAATAAAATAATTGAACCAACCATATCCTGTACTTTACGGCTCCCACGTCCAAGTTCATGGAATTTTGACGTAAACCATGGAAGAATGAATTGTGTAGGTTGCAAATGGGGTGAAGAGTTCAACTTCATGAAATATTCAAGGTCATCTACGTTTGGGGTACATTATGGACAAATGAAAATAAAATAATTGAACCAACCATATCTTGTACTTTAGGGCTCCCACGTCCAAGTTCATGGAATTTTGACGTGAAACCATGGAAGAATGAATTGTGTAAGTTGCAAATGGGGTGAAGAGTTTGACTTCATGAAATATTCAAGGTCATGCACATTTTGGGGTACATTGTGGGCAAATGAAAATAAAATAACTGAACCAACCATATCTTGTACTTTAGGGCTCCCACGTCCAAGTTCATGGAATCTTGACGTGAAACCATGGAAAAATGAATTGTGTAGGTTGCATATGGGGTGAAGAGTTTGACTTCATGAAATATTCAAGGTCATCTACGTTTGGGGTACATTATGGACAAATGAAAATAAAATAATTGAACCAACCATATCCTGTACTTTAGGGCTCCCACGTCCAAGTTCATGGAATTTTGACGTAAACCATGGAAGAATGAATTGTGTAAGTTGCAAATGGGGTGAAGAGTTTGACTTCATGAAATATTCAAGGTCATGCACATTTTGGGGTACATTGTGGGCAAATGAAAATAAAATAATTGAACCAACCATATCCTGTACTTTAGGGCTCCCACGTCCAAGTTCATGGAATTTTGACGTAAAACCATGGGATAATGAATTGTGTAGGTTGCAAATGGAGTGAAGAGTTTGACTTCATGAAATATTCAAGGTCATGCACATTTTGGGGTATATTGTGGGCAAATGAAAATAAAATAATTGAACCAACCATATCCTGTACTTTAGGGCTCCCACGTCCAAGTTCATGGAATTTTGACGTGAGACCATGGAATAATGAATTGTGTAAGTTGCAAATGGGGTGAAGAGTTTGACTTCATGAAATATTCAAGGTCATCTACGTTTGGGGTACATTATGGACAAATGAAAATAAAATAATTGAACCAACCATATCCTGTACTTTAGGGCTCCCACGTCCAAGTTCATGGAATTTTGACGTGAAATCATGGAAGAATGAATTGTGTAGGTTGCAAATGGGGTGAAGAGTTTGACTTCATGAAATATTCAAGGTCATCTTCGTTTGGGGTACATTATGGACAAATGAAAATAAAATAATTGAACCAACCATATCCTGTACTTTAGGGCTCCCACGTCCAAGTTCATGGAATTTTGAATTGAAACCATGGAAGAATGAATTGTGTAGGTTGCAAATGGGGTGAAGAGTTTGACTTCATGAAATATTCAAGGTCATCTTCGTTTGGGGTACATTGTGGGCAAATGAAAATAAAATAATTGAACCAACCATATCCTGTACTTTAGGGCTCCCACGTCCAAGTTCATGGAATTTTGACGTAAAACCATGGGATAATGAATTGTGTAGGTTGCAAATGGAGTGAAGAGTTTGACTTCATGAAATATTCAAGGTCATGCACATTTTGGGGTATATTGTGGGCAAATGAAAATAAAATAATTGAACCAACCATATCCTGTACTTTAGGGCTCCCACGTCCAAGTTCATGGAATTTTGAATTGAAACCATGGAAGAATGAATTGTGTAGGTTGCAAATGGGGTGAAGAGTTTGACTTCATGAAATATTCAAGGTCATCTACGTTTGGGGTACATTATGGACAAATGAAAATAAAATAATTGAACCAACCATATCCTGTACTTTAGGGCTCCCACGTCCAAGTTCATGGAATTTTGACGTGAAATCATGGAAGAATGAATTGTGTAGGTTGCAAATGGGGTGAAGAGTTTGACTTCATGAAATATTCAAGGTCATCTTCGTTTGGGGTACATTATGGACAAATGAAAATAAAATAATTGAACCAACCATATCCTGTACTTTAGGGCTCCCACGTCCAAGTTCATGGAATTTTGAATTGAAACCATGGAAGAATGAATTGTGTAGGTTGCAAATGGGGTGAAGAGTTTGACTTCATGAAATATTCAAGGTCATCTACGTTTGGGGTACATTATGGACAAATGAAAATAAAATAATTGAACCAACCATATCCTGTACTTTACGGCTCCCACGTCCAAGTTCATGGAATTTTGACGTAAACCATGGAAGAATGAATTGTGTAGGTTGCAAATGGGGTGAAGAGTTTAACTTCATGAAATATTCAAGGTCATCTACGTTTGGGGTACATCATGGACAAATGAAAATAAAATAATTGAACCAACCATATCCTGTACTTTAGGGCTCCCACGTCCAAGTTCATGGAATTTTGACGTGAAACCATGGAAGAATGAATTGTGTAGGTTGCAAATGGGGTGAAGAGTTTGACTTCATGAAATATTCAAGGTCATACACATTTTGGGGTACAATATGGACAAATGAAAATAAAATAATTGAACCAACCATATCTTGTACTTTAGGGCTCCCACGTCCAAGTTCATGGAGTTTTGACGTAAACCATGGAAGAATGAATTGTGTTGGTTGCAAATGGGGTGAAGCGTTTGACCTCATGAAATATTCAAGGTCATCCACGTTTATGATACATTATGGACAAATGAAAATAAAATAATTGAACCACCCATATCCTGTACTTTAGGGCTCCCACGTCCAAGTTCATGGAATTTTGACGTGAAACCATGGAAAAATGAATTGTGTAAGTTGCAAATGGGGTGAAGAGTTTGACTTCATGAAATATTCAAGGTCATGCACATTTTGGGGTACATTGTGGGCAAATGAAAATAAAATAATTGAACCAACCATATCTTGTACTTTAGGGCTCCCACGTCCAAGTTCATGGAATCTTGACGTGAAACCATGCAAAAATGAATAGTGTAGGTTGCATATGGGGTGAAGAGTTTGACCTCATGAAATATTCAAGGTCATCTACGTTTGGGGTACATTATGGGCAAATGAAAATAAAATAATTGAACCAACCATATCTTGTACTTTAGGGCTCCCACGTCCAAGTTCATGGAATCTTGACGTGAAACCATGCAAAAATGAATAGTGTAGGTTGCAAATGGGGTGAAGAGTTTAACTTCATGAAATATTCAAGGTCATCTACGTTTGGGGTACATTATGGACAAATGAAAATAAAATAATTGAACCAACCATATCCTGTACTTTAGGGCTCCCACGTCCAAGTTCATGGAATTTTGACGTAAACCATGGAAGAATGAATTGTGTTGGTTGCAAATGGGGTGAAGAGTTTGACTTCATGAAATATTCAAGGTCATCCACGTTTATGATACATTATGGACAAATGAAAATAAAATAATTGAACCAACCATATCCTGTACTTTACGGCTCCCACGTCCAAGTTCATGGAATTTTGACGTGAAATAATGGAAGAATGAATTGTGTAGGTTGCAAATGGGGTGAAGAGTTTGACTTCATGAAATATTCAAGGTCATGCACATTTTGGGGTACATTGTGGGCAAATGAAAATAAAATAATTGAACCAACCATATCTTGTACTTTAGGGCTCCCACGTCCAAGTTCATGGAATTTTGACGTGAAATCATGGAAGAATGAATTGTGTAGGTTGCAAATGTGGTGAAGAGTTTGACTTCATGAAATATTCAAGGTCATGCACATTTTGGGGTACATTGTGGGCAAATGAAAATAAGATAATTGAACCAACCATATCTTGTACTTTAGGGCTCCCACGTCCAAGTTCATGGAATTTTGACGTGAAACCATGTAAGAATGAATTGTGTAGGTTGCAAATGGGGTGAAGAGTTTGACTTCATGAAATATTCAAGGTCATGCACATTTTGGGGTACATTGTAAGCAAATGAAAATAAAATAATTGAACCAACCCTATCCTGTACTTTAGGGCTCCCACGTCCAAGTTCATGGAATTTTGACGTGAAATCATGGAAGAATGAATTGTGTAGGTTGCAAATGGGGTGAAGAGTTTGACTTCATGAAATATTCAAGGTCATCTTCGTTTGGGGTACATTATGGACAAATGAAAATAAAATAATTGAACCAACCATATCTTGTACTTTAGGGCTCCCACGTCCAAGTTTTTGGAATTTTGACGTGAAACCATGGAAGAATGAATTGTGTAGGTTGCAAATGGGGTGAAGAGTTTGACTTCATGAAATATTCAAGGTCATCTACGTTTGGGGTACATTATGGACAAATGAAAATAAAATAATTGAACCAACCATATCCTGTACTTTACGGCTCCCACGTCCAAGTTCATGGAATTTTGACGTAAACCATGGAAGAATGAATTGTGTAGGTTGCAAATGGGGTGAAGAGTTTAACTTCATGAAATATTCAAGGTCATCTACGTTTGGGGTACATTATGGACAAATGAAAATAAAACAATTGAACCAACCATATCCTGTACTTTAGGGCTCCCACGTCCAAGTTCATGGAATTTTGACGTGAAACCATGGAAGAATGAATTGTGTAAGTTGCAAATGGGGTCAAGAGTTTGACTTCATGAAATATTCAAGGTTATGCACATTTTGGGGTACATTGTGGACAAATGAAAATAAAATAATTGAACCAACCATATCTTGTACTTTAGGGCTCCCACGTCCAAGTTCATGGAATCTTGACGTGAAACCATGGAAGAATGAATTGTGTTGGTTGCAAATGGGGTGAAGCGTTTGACCTCATGAAATATTCAAGGTCATCCACGTTTATGATACATTATGGACAAATGAAAATAAAATAATTGAACCAACCATATCCTGTACTTTAGGGCTCCCACGTCCAAGTTCATGGAATTTTGACGTGAAATCATGGAAGAATGAATTGTGTAGGTTGCAAATGGGGTGAAGAGTTTGACTTCATGAAATATTCAAGGTCATCCACGTTTATGATACATTATGGACAAATGAAAATAAAATAATTGAACCAACCATATCCTGTACTTTAGGGCTCCCACGTCCAAGTTCATGGAATTTTGACGTAAACCATGGAAGAATGAATTGTGTTGGTTGCAAATGGGGTGAAGCGTTTGACCTCATGAAATATTCAAGGTCATCCACGTTTATGATACATTATGGACAAATGAAAATAAAATAATTGAACCAACCATATCCTGTACTTTAGGGCTCCCACGTCCAAGTTCATGGAATTTTGACGTGAAATCATGGAAGAATGAATTGTGTAGGTTGCAAATGGGGTGAAGAGTTTGACTTCATGAAATATTCAAGGTCATCCACGTTTATGATACATTATGGACAAATGAAAATAAAATAATTGAACCAACCATATCCTGTACTTTAGGGCTCCCACGTCCAAGTTCATGGAATTTTGACGTAAACCATGGAAGAATGAATTGTGTTGGTTGCAAATGGGGTGAAGCGTTTGACCTCATGAAATATTCAAGGTCATCCACGTTTATGATACATTATGGACAAATGAAAATAAAACAATTGAACCAACCATATCCTGTACTTTAGGGCTCCCACGTCCAAGTTCATGGAATTTTGACGTGAAACCATGGAAGAATGAATTGTGTAAGTTGCAAATGGGGTGAAGAGTTTGACTTCATGAAATATTCAAGGTCATGCACATTTTGGGGTACATTGTGGGCAAATGAAAATAAAATAATTGAACCAACCATATCCTGTACTTTAGGGCTCCCACGTCCAAGTTCATGGAATTTTGACGTAAAACCATGGGATAATGAATTGTGTAGGTTGCAAATGGAGTGAAGAGTTTGACTTCATGAAATATTCAAGGTCATGCACATTTTGGGGTATATTGTGGGCAAATGAAAATAAAATAATTGAACCAACCATATCCTGTACTTTAGGGCTCCCACGTCCAAGTTCATGGAATTTTGACGTGAGACCATGGAATAATGAATTGTGTAAGTTGCAAATGGGGTGAAGAGTTTGACTTCATGAAATATTCAAGGTCATCTACGTTTGGGGTACATTATGGACAAATGAAAATAAAATAATTGAACCAACCATATCCTGTACTTTAGGGCTCCCACGTCCAAGTTCATGGAATTTTGACGTGAAATCATGGAAGAATGAATTGTGTAGGTTGCAAATGGGGTGAAGAGTTTGACTTCATGAAATATTCAAGGTCATGCACATTTTGGGGTACATTGTGGGCAAATGAAAATAAAATAATTGAACCAACCATATCTTGTACTTTAGGGCTCCCACGTCCAAGTTCATGGAATTTTGACGTGAAATCATGGAAGAATGAATTGTGTAGGTTGCAAATGTGGTGAAGAGTTTGACTTCATGAAATATTCAAGGTCATGCACATTTTGGGGTACATTGTGGGCAAATGAAAATAAAATAATTGAACCAACCATATCTTGTACTTTAGGGCTCCCACGTCCAAGTTCATGGAATTTTGACGTGAAATCATGGAAGAATGAATTGTGTAGGTTGCAAATGTGGTGAAGAGTTTGACTTCATGAAATATTCAAGGTCATGCACATTTTGGGGTACATTGTGGGCAAATGAAAATAAGATAATTGAACCAACCATATCTTGTACTTTAGGGCTCCCACGTCCAAGTTCATGGAATTTTGACGTGAAACCATGTAAGAATGAATTGTGTAGGTTGCAAATGGGGTGAAGAGTTTGACTTCATGAAATATTCAAGGTCATGCACATTTTGGGGTACATTGTAAGCAAATGAAAATAAAATAATTGAACCAACCCTATCCTGTACTTTAGGGCTCCCACGTCCAAGTTCATGGAATTTTGACGTGAAATCATGGAAGAATGAATTGTGTAGGTTGCAAATGGGGTGAAGAGTTTGACTTCATGAAATATTCAAGGTCATCTTCGTTTGGGATACATTATGGACAAATGAAAATAAAATAATTGAACCAACCATATCTTGTACTTTAGGGCTCCCACGTCCAAGTTTTTGGAATTTTGACGTGAAACCATGGAAGAATGAATTGTGTAGGTTGCAAATGGGGTGAAGAGTTTGACTTCATGAAATATTCAAGGTCATCTACGTTTGGGGTACATTATGGACAAATGAAAATAAAATAATTGAACCAACCATATCCTGTACTTTACGGCTCCCACGTCCAAGTTCATGGAATTTTGACGTAAACCATGGAAGAATGAATTGTGTAGGTTGCAAATGGGGTGAAGAGTTTAACTTCATGAAATATTCAAGGTCATCTACGTTTGGGGTACATTATGGACAAATGAAAATAAAACAATTGAACCAACCATATCCTGTACTTTAGGGCTCCCACGTCCAAGTTCATGGAATTTTGACGTGAAACCATGGAAGAATGAATTGTGTAAGTTGCAAATGGGGTCAAGAGTTTGACTTCATGAAATATTCAAGGTTATGCACATTTTGGGGTACATTGTGGACAAATGAAAATAAAATAATTGAACCAACCATATCTTGTACTTTAGGGCTCCCACGTCCAAGTTCATGGAATCTTGACGTGAAACCATGGAAGAATGAATTGTGTTGGTTGCAAATGGGGTGAAGCGTTTGACCTCATGAAATATTCAAGGTCATCCACGTTTATGATACATTATGGACAAATGAAAATAAAATAATTGAACCAACCATATCCTGTACTTTAGGGCTCCCACGTCCAAGTTCATGGAATTTTGACGTGAAATCATGGAAGAATGAATTGTGTAGGTTGCAAATGGGGTGAAGAGTTTGACTTCATGAAATATTCAAGGTCATCCACGTTTATGATACATTATGGACAAATGAAAATAAAATAATTGAACCAACCATATCCTGTACTTTAGGGCTCCCACGTCCAAGTTCATGGAATTTTGACGTAAACCATGGAAGAATGAATTGTGTTGGTTGCAAATGGGGTGAAGCGTTTGACCTCATGAAATATTCAAGGTCATCTTCGTTTGGGGTACATTATGGACAAATGAAAATAAAATAATTGAACCAACCATATCTTGTACTTTAGGGCTCCCACGTCCAAGTTCATGGAATTTTGACGTGAAATCATGGAAGAATGAATTGTGTAGGTTGCAAATGGGGTGAAGAGTTTGACTTCATGAAATATTCAAGGTCATCCACGTTTATGATACATTATGGACAAATGAAAATAAAATAATTGAACCAACCATATCCTGTACTTTAGGGCTCCCACGTCCAAGTTCATGGAATTTTGACGTAAACCATGGAAGAATGAATTGTGTTGGTTGCAAATGGGGTGAAGCGTTTGACCTCATGAAATATTCAAGGTCATCCACGTTTATGATACATTATGGACAAATGAAAATAAAACAATTGAACGAACCATATCCTGTACTTTAGGGCTCCCACGTCCAAGTTCATGGAATTTTGACGTGAAACCATGGAAGAATGAATTGTGTAAGTTGCAAATGGGGTGAAGAGTTTGACTTCATGAAATATTCAAGGTCATGCACATTTTGGGGTACATTGTGGGCAAATGAAAATAAAATAATTGAACCAACCATATCCTGTACTTTAGGGCTCCCACGTCCAAGTTCATGGAATTTTGACGTAAAACCATGGGATAATGAATTGTGTAGGTTGCAAATGGAGTGAAGAGTTTGACTTCATGAAATATTCAAGGTCATGCACATTTTGGGGTATATTGTGGGCAAATGAAAATAAAATAATTGAACCAACCATATCCTGTACTTTAGGGCTCCCACGTCCAAGTTCATGGAATTTTGACGTGAGACCATGGAATAATGAATTGTGTAAGTTGCAAATGGGGTGAAGAGTTTGACTTCATGAAATATTCAAGGTCATCTACGTTTGGGGTACATTATGGACAAATGAAAATAAAATAATTGAACCAACCATATCCTGTACTTTAGGGCTCCCACGTCCAAGTTCATGGAATTTTGACGTGAAATCATGGAAGAATGAATTGTGTAGGTTGCAAATGGGGTGAAGAGTTTGACTTCATGAAATATTCAAGGTCATCTTCGTTTGGGGTACATTATGGACAAATGAAAATAAAATAATTGAACCAACCATATCCTGTACTTTAGGGCTCCCACGTCCAAGTTCATGGAATTTTGAATTGAAACCATGGAAGAATGAATTGTGTAGGTTGCAAATGGGGTGAAGAGTTTGACTTCATGAAATATTCAAGGTCATCTTCGTTTGGGGTACATTATGGACAAATGAAAATAAAATAATTGAACCAACCATATCCTGTACTTTAGGGCTCCCACGTCCAAGTTCATGGAATTTTGAATTGAAACCATGGAAGAATGAATTGTGTAGGTTGCAAATGGGGTGAAGAGTTTGACTTCATGAAATATTCAAGGTCATCTTCGTTTGGGGTACATTGTGGGCAAATGAAAATAAAATAATTGAACCAACCATATCCTGTACTTTAGGGCTCCCACGTCCAAGTTCATGGAATTTTGACGTAAAACCATGGGATAATGAATTGTGTAGGTTGCAAATGGAGTGAAGAGTTTGACTTCATGAAATATTCAAGGTCATGCACATTTTGGGGTATATTGTGGGCAAATGAAAATAAAATAATTGAACCAACCATATCCTGTACTTTAGGGCTCCCACGTCCAAGTTCATGGAATTTTGAATTGAAACCATGGAAGAATGAATTGTGTAGGTTGCAAATGGGGTGAAGAGTTTGACTTCATGAAATATTCAAGGTCATCTACGTTTGGGGTACATTATGGACAAATGAAAATAAAATAATTGAACCAACCATATCCTGTACTTTAGGGCTCCCACGTCCAAGTTCATGGAATTTTGACGTGAAATCATGGAAGAATGAATTGTGTAGGTTGCAAATGGGGTGAAGAGTTTGACTTCATGAAATATTCAAGGTCATCTTCGTTTGGGGTACATTATGGACAAATGAAAATAAAATAATTGAACCAACCATATCCTGTACTTTAGGGCTCCCACGTCCAAGTTCATGGAATTTTGAATTGAAACCATGGAAGAATGAATTGTGTAGGTTGCAAATGGGGTGAAGAGTTTGACTTCATGAAATATTCAAGGTCATCTACGTTTGGGGTACATTATGGACAAATGAAAATAAAATAATTGAACCAACCATATCCTGTACTTTACGGCTCCCACGTCCAAGTTCATGGAATTTTGACGTAAACCATGGAAGAATGAATTGTGTAGGTTGCAAATGGGGTGAAGAGTTTAACTTCATGAAATATTCAAGGTCATCTACGTTTGGGGTACATCATGGACAAATGAAAATAAAATAATTGAACCAACCATATCCTGTACTTTAGGGCTCCCACGTCCAAGTTCATGGAATTTTGACGTGAAACCATGGAAGAATGAATTGTGTTGGTTGCAAATGGGGTGAAGAGTTTGACTTCATGAAATATTCAAGGTCATACACATTTTGGGGTACAATATGGACAAATGAAAATAAAATAATTGAACCAACCATATCTTGTACTTTAGGGCTCCCACGTCCAAGTTCATGGAGTTTTGACGTAAACCATGGAAGAATGAATTGTGTTGGTTGCAAATGGGGTGAAGCGTTTGACCTCATGAAATATTCAAGGTCATCCACGTTTATGATACATTATGGACAAATGAAAATAAAATAATTGAACCACCCATATCCTGTACTTTAGGGCTCCCACGTCCAAGTTCATGGAATTTTGACGTGAAACCATGGAAAAATGAATTGTGTAAGTTGCAAATGGGGTGAAGAGTTTGACTTCATGAAATATTCAAGGTCATGCACATTTTGGGGTACATTGTGGGCAAATGAAAATAAAATAATTGAACCAACCATATCTTGTACTTTAGGGCTCCCACGTCCAAGTTCATGGAATCTTGACGTGAAACCATGCAAAAATGAATAGTGTAGGTTGCATATGGGGTGAAGAGTTTGACTTCATGAAATATTCAAGGTCATCTACGTTTGGGGTACATTATGGGCAAATGAAAATAAAATAATTGAACCAACCATATCTTGTACTTTAGGGCTCCCACGTCCAAGTTCATGGAATCTTGACGTGAAACCATGCAAAAATGAATAGTGTAGGTTGCAAATGGGGTGAAGAGTTTAACTTCATGAAATATTCAAGGTCATCTACGTTTGGGGTACATTATGGACAAATGAAAATAAAATAATTGAACCAACCATATCCTGTACTTTAGGGCTCCCACGTCCAAGTTCATGGAATTTTGACGTAAACCATGGAAGAATGAATTGTGTTGGTTGCAAATGGGGTGAAGAGTTTGACTTCATGAAATATTCAAGGTCATCCACGTTTATGATACATTATGGACAAATGAAAATAAAATAATTGAACCAACCATATCCTGTACTTTACGGCTCCCACGTCCAAGTTCATGGAATTTTGACGTGAAATAATGGAAGAATGAATTGTGTAGGTTGCAAATGGGGTGAAGAGTTTGACTTCATGAAATATTCAAGGTCATGCACATTTTGGGGTACATTGTGGGCAAATGAAAATAAAATAATTGAACCAACCATATCTTGTACTTTAGGGCTCCCACGTCCAAGTTCATGGAATTTTGACGTGAAATCATGGAAGAATGAATTGTGTAGGTTGCAAATGTGGTGAAGAGTTTGACTTCATGAAATATTCAAGGTCATGCACATTTTGGGGTACATTGTGGGCAAATGAAAATAAGATAATTGAACCAACCATATCTTGTACTTTAGGGCTCCCACGTCCAAGTTCATGGAATTTTGACGTGAAACCATGTAAGAATGAATTGTGTAGGTTGCAAATGGGGTGAAGAGTTTGACTTCATGAAATATTCAAGGTCATGCACATTTTGGGGTACATTGTAAGCAAATGAAAATAAAATAATTGAACCAACCCTATCCTGTACTTTAGGGCTCCCACGTCCAAGTTCATGGAATTTTGACGTGAAATCATGGAAGAATGAATTGTGTAGGTTGCAAATGGGGTGAAGAGTTTGACTTCATGAAATATTCAAGGTCATCTTCGTTTGGGGTACATTATGGACAAATGAAAATAAAATAATTGAACCAACCATATCTTGTACTTTAGGGCTCCCACGTCCAAGTTTTTGGAATTTTGACGTGAAACCATGGAAGAATGAATTGTGTAGGTTGCAAATGGGGTGAAGAGTTTGACTTCATGAAATATTCAAGGTCATCTACGTTTGGGGTACATTATGGACAAATGAAAATAAAATAATTGAACCAACCATATCCTGTACTTTACGGCTCCCACGTCCAAGTTCATGGAATTTTGACGTAAACCATGGAAGAATGAATTGTGTAGGTTGCAAATGGGGTGAAGAGTTTAACTTCATGAAATATTCAAGGTCATCTACGTTTGGGGTACATTATGGACAAATGAAAATAAAACAATTGAACCAACCATATCCTGTACTTTAGGGCTCCCACGTCCAAGTTCATGGAATTTTGACGTGAAACCATGGAAGAATGAATTGTGTAAGTTGCAAATGGGGTCAAGAGTTTGACTTCATGAAATATTCAAGGTTATGCACATTTTGGGGTACATTGTGGACAAATGAAAATAAAATAATTGAACCAACCATATCTTGTACTTTAGGGCTCCCACGTCCAAGTTCATGGAATCTTGACGTGAAACCATGGAAGAATGAATTGTGTTGGTTGCAAATGGGGTGAAGCGTTTGACCTCATGAAATATTCAAGGTCATCCACGTTTATGATACATTATGGACAAATGAAAATAAAATAATTGAACCAACCATATCCTGTACTTTAGGGCTCCCACGTCCAAGTTCATGGAATTTTGACGTGAAATCATGGAAGAATGAATTGTGTAGGTTGCAAATGGGGTGAAGAGTTTGACTTCATGAAATATTCAAGGTCATCCACGTTTATGATACATTATGGACAAATGAAAATAAAATAATTGAACCAACCATATCCTGTACTTTAGGGCTCCCACGTCCAAGTTCATGGAATTTTGACGTAAACCATGGAAGAATGAATTGTGTTGGTTGCAAATGGGGTGAAGCGTTTGACCTCATGAAATATTCAAGGTCATCCACGTTTATGATACATTATGGACAAATGAAAATAAAATAATTGAACCAACCATATCCTGTACTTTAGGGCTCCCACGTCCAAGTTCATGGAATTTTGACGTGAAATCATGGAAGAATGAATTGTGTAGGTTGCAAATGGGGTGAAGAGTTTGACTTCATAAAATATTCAAGGTCATGCACATTTTGGGGTACATTGTGGGCAAATGAAAATAAAATAATTGAACCAACCATTGCTTGTACTTTAGGGCTCCCACGTCCAAGTTCATGGAATTTTGACGTGAAACCATGGAATAATGAATTGTGTAAGTTGCAAATGGGGTGAAGAGTTTGACTTCATAAAATATTCAAGGTCATCTACGTTTGGGGTACATTATGGACAAATGAAAATAAAATAATTGAACCAACCATATCCTGTACTTTAGGGCTCCCACGTCCAAGTTCATGGAATTTTGACGTAAACCATGGAAGAATGAATTGTGTTGGTTGCAATTGGATGAAGAGTTTAACTTCATGAAATATTCAAGGTCATCTACGTTTGGGGTACATTATGGACAAATGAAAATAAAACAATTGAACCAACCATATTCTGTACTTTACGGCTCCCACGTCCAAGTTCATGGAATTTTGACGTGAAACCATGGAAGAATGAATTGTGTAGGTTGCAAATGGGGTGAAGAGTTTGACTTCATGAAATATTCAAGGTCATCCACGTTTGCGGTACATTATGGACAAATGAAAATAAAATATTCGAACCAACCATATCCTGTACTTTAGGGCTCCCACGTCCAAGTTCATGGAATTTTGACGTGAAACCATGGAAGAATGAATTGTGTAGGTTGCAAATGGGGTGAAGAGTTTGACTTCATGAAATATTCAAGGTCATGCACATTTTGGGGTACAATATGGACAAATGAAAATAAAACAATTGAACCAACCATATCCTGTACTTTAGGGCTCCCACGTCCAAATTCATGGAATTTGGACGTGAAACCATGGAAGAATGAATTGTGTAGGTTGCAAATGGGGTGAAGAGTTTGACTTCATGAAATATTCAAGGTCATCCACGTTTGGGGTACATTATGGACAAATGAAAATAAAATAATTGAACCAACCATATCCTGTACTTTAGGGCTCCCACGTCCAAGTTCATGGAATTTTGACGTAAAACCATGGGATAATGAATTGTGTAGGTTGCAAATGGAGTGAAGAATTTGACTTCATGAAATATTCAAGGTCATGCACATTTTGGGGTACATTATGGACAAATGAAAATAAAACAATTGAACCAACCATATCTTGTACTTTAGGGCTCCCACGTCCAAGTTCATGGAATTTTGACGTGAAACCATGGAAGAATGAATTGTGTAGGTTGCAAATGGGGTGAAGAGTTTGACTTCATGAAATATTCAAGGTCATCTACGTTTGGGGTACATTATGGACAAATGAAAATAAAACAATTGAACCAACCATATCCTGTACTTTAGGGCTCCCACGTCCAAGTTCATGGAATTTTGACGTGAAACCATGGAAGAATGAATTGTGTAGGTTGCAAATGGGGTGAAGAGTTTGACTTCATGAAATATTCAAGGTCATGCACATTTTGGGGTACAATATGGACAAATGAAAATAAAACAATTGAACCAACCATATCCTGTACTTTAGGGCTCCCACGTCCAAATTCATGGAATTTGGACGTGAAACCATGGAAGAATGAATTGTGTAGGTTGCAAATGGGGTGAAGAGTTTGACTTCATGAAATATTCAAGGTCATCCACGTTTGGGGTACATTATGGACAAATGAAAATAAAATAATTGAACCAACCATATCCTGTACTTTAGGGCTCCCACGTCCAAGTTCATGGAATTTTGACGTAAAACCATGGGATAATGAATTGTGTAGGTTGCAAATGGAGTGAAGAATTTGACTTCATGAAATATTCAAGGTCAGGCACATTTTGGGGTACATTATGGACAAATGAAAATAAAATAATTGAACCAACCATATCCTGTACTTTAGGGCTCCCACGTCCAAGTTCATGGAATTTTGACGTGAGACCATGGAATAATGAATTGTGTAAGTTGCAAATGGGGTCAAGAGTTTGACTTCATGAAATATTCAAGGTCATCCACGTTTTGGGGTACATTATGGACAAATGAAAATAAAATATTCGAACCAACCATATCCTGTACTTTACGGCTCCCACGTCCAAGTTCATGGAATTTTGACGTAAACCATGGAAGAATGAATTGTGTAGGTTGCAAATGGAGTGAAGAGTTTGACTTCATGAAATATTCAAGGTCATGCACATTTTGGGGTACATTATGGACAAATGAAAATAAAATAATTGAACCAACCATATCCTGTACTTTAGGGCTCCCACGTCCAAGTTCATAGAATTTTGACGTGAAACCATGGAATAATGAATTGTGTAAGTTGCAAATGGGGTGAAGAGTTTGACTTCATGAAATATTCAAGGTCATGCACATATTGGGGTACAATATGGACAAATGAAATTAAAATAATCGAACCAACCATATCCTGTACTTTAGGGCTCCCACGTCCAAGTTCATGGAATTTTGACGTGAAACCATGGAAGAATGAATTGTGTTGGTTGCAAATGGGGTGAAGAGTTTGACTTCATAAAATATTCAAGGTCATCTACGTTTGGGGTACATTATGGACAAATGAAAATAAAATAATTGAACCAACCATATCCTGTACTTTACGGCTCCCACGTCCAAGTTCATGGAATTTTGACGTGAAACCATGGAAAAATGAATTGTGTAGGTTGCAAATGGGGTGAAGAGTTTGACTTCATGAAATATTCAAGGTCATCCACGTTTGCGGTACATTATGGACAAATGAAAATAAAATATTCGAACCAACCATATCCTGTACTTTAGGGCTCCCACGTCCAAGTTCATGGAATTTTGACGTGAAACCATGGAAGAATGAATTGTGTAGGTTGCAAATGGGGTGAAGAGTTTAAGTTCATAAAATATTCAAGGTCATCTACGTTTGGGGTACATTATGGACAAATGAAAATAAAATAAATGAACCAACCATATCCTGTACTTTAGGGCTCCCACGTCCAAGTTCATGGAATTTTGACGTGAAACCATGGAAGAATGAATTGTGTAAGTAGCAAATGGGGTGAAGAGTTTGACTTCATGAAATATTCAAGGTCATGCACATTTTGGGGTACATTGTGGGCAAATGAAAATAAAATAATTGAACCAACCATTTCTTGTACTTTAGGGCTCCCACGTCCAAGTTCATGGAATTTTGACGTGAAACCATGGAATAATGAATTGTGTAAGTTGCAAATGGGGTGAAGAGTTTGACTTCATAAAATATTCAAGGTCATCTACGTTTGGGGTACATTATGGACAAATGAAAATAAAATAATTGAACCAACCATATCCTGTACTTTAGGGCTCCTACGTCCAAGTTCATGGAATTTTGACGTAAACCATGGAAGAATGAATTGTGTTGGTTGCAATTGGATGAAGAGTTTAACTTCATGAAATATTCAAGGTCATCTACGTTTGGGGTACATTATGGACAAATGAAAATAAAACAATTGAACCAACCATATTCTGTACTTTACGGCTCCCACGTCCAAGTTCATGGAATTTTGACGTGAAACCATGGAAGAATGAATTGTGTAGGTTGCAAATGGGGTGAAGAGTTTGACTTCATGAAATATTCAAGGTCATCCACGTTTGCGGTACATTATGGACATATGAAAATAAAATATTCGAACCAACCATATCCTGTACTTTAGGGCTCCCACGTCCAAGTTCATGGAATTTTGACGTGAAACCATGGAAGAATGAATTGTGTAGGTTGCAAATGGGGTGAAGAGTTTGACTTCATGAAATATTCAAGGTCATGCACATTTTGGGGTACAATATGGACAAATGAAAATAAAACAATTGAACCAACCATATCCTGTACTTTAGGGCTCCCACGTCCAAATTCATGGAATTTGGACGTGAAACCATGGAAGAATGAATTGTGTAGGTTGCAAATGGGGTGAAGAGTTTGACTCCATGAAATATTCAAGGTCATCCACGTTTGGGGTACATTATGGACAAATGAAAATAAAATAATTGAACCAACCATATCCTGTACTTTAGGGCTCCCACGTCCAAGTTCATGGAATTTTGACGTAAAACCATGGGATAATGAATTGTGTAGGTTGCAAATGGAGTGAAGAATTTGACTTCATGAAATATTCAAGGTCATCTACGTTTGGGGTACATTATGGACAAATGAAAATAAAACAATTGAACCAACCATATCCTGTACTTTACGGCTCCCACGTCCAAGTTCATGGAATTTTGACGTGAAACCATGGAAGAATGAATTGTGTAGGTTGCAAATGGGGTGAAGAGTTTGACTTCATGAAATATTCAAGGTCATCTACGTTTGGGGTACATTATGGACAAATGAAAATAAAACAATTGAACCAACCATATCCTGTACTTTAGGGCTCCCACGTCCAAGTTCATGGAATTTTGACGTGAAACCATGGAAGAATGAATTGTGTAGGTTGCAAATGGGGTGAAGAGTTTGACTTCATGAAATATTCAAGGTCATGCACATTTTGGGGTACAATATGGACAAATGAAAATAAAACAATTGAACCAACCATATCCTGTACTTTAGGGCTCCCACGTCCAAATTCATGGAATTTTGACGTAAACCATGGAAGAATGAATTGTGTAGGTTGCAAATGGGGTGAAGAGTTTGACTTCATGAAATATTCAAGGTCATCCACGTTTGGGGTACATTATGGACAAATGAAAATAAAATAATTGAACCAACCATATCCTGTACTTTAGGGCTCCCACGTCCAAGTTCATGGAATTTTGACGTAAAACCATGGGATAATGAATTGTGTAGGTTGCAAATGGAGTGAAGAGTTTGACTTCATGAAATATTCAAGGTCATCCACGTTTGGGGTACATTATGGACAAATGAAAATAAAATAATTGAACCAACCATATCCTGTACTTTAGGGCTCCCACGTCCAAGTTCATGGAATTTTGACGTGAAACCATGGAAGAATGAATTGTGTAAGTAGCAAATGGGGTGAAGAGTTTGACTTCATGAAATATTCAAGGTCATGCACATTTTGGGGTACATTGTGGGCAAATGAAAATAAAATAATTGAACCAACCATTTCTTGTACTTTAGGGCTCCCACGTCCAAGTTCATGGAATTTTGACGTGAAACCATGGAATAATGAATTGTGTAAGTTGCAAATGGGGTGAAGAGTTTGACTTCATAAAATATTCAAGGTCATCTACGTTTGGGGTACATTATGGACAAATGAAAATAAAATAATTGAACCAACCATATCCTGTACTTTAGGGCTCCCACGTCCAAGTTCATGGAATTTTGACGTAAACCATGGAAGAATGAATTGTGTTGGTTGCAATTGGATGAAGAGTTTAACTTCATGAAATATTCAAGGTCATCTACGTTTGGGGTACATTATGGACAAATGAAAATAAAACAATTGAACCAACCATATTCTGTACTTTACGGCTCCCACGTCCAAGTTCATGGAATTTTGACGTGAAACCATGGAAGAATGAATTGTGTAGGTTGCAAATGGGGTGAAGAGTTTGACTTCATGAAATATTCAAGGTCATCCACGTTTGCGGTACATTATGGACAAATGAAAATAAAATATTCGAACCAACCATATCCTGTACTTTAGGGCTCCCACGTCCAAGTTCATGGAATTTTGACGTGAAACCATGGAAGAATGAATTGTGTAGGTTGCAAATGGGGTGAAGAGTTTGACTTCATGAAATATTCAAGGTCATGCACATTTTGGGGTACAATATGGACAAATGAAAATAAAACAATTGAACCAACCATATCCTGTACTTTAGGGCTCCCACGTCCAAATTCATGGAATTTGGACGTGAAACCATGGAAGAATGAATTGTGTAGGTTGCAAATGGGGTGAAGAGTTTGACTCCATGAAATATTCAAGGTCATCCACGTTTGGGGTACATTATGGACAAATGAAAATAAAATAATTGAACCAACCATATCCTGTACTTTAGGGCTCCCACGTCCAAGTTCATGGAATTTTGACGTAAAACCATGGGATAATGAATTGTGTAGGTTGCAAATGGAGTGAAGAATTTGACTTCATGAAATATTCAAGGTCATCTACGTTTGGGGTACATTATGGACAAATGAAAATAAAACAATTGAACCAACCATATCCTGTACTTTACGGCTCCCACGTCCAAGTTCATGGAATTTTGACGTGAAACCATGGAAGAATGAATTGTGTAGGTTGCAAATGGAGTGAAGAATTTGACTTCATGAAATATTCAAGGTCATCTACGTTTGGGGTACATTATGGACAAATGAAAATAAAACAATTGAACCAACCATATCCTGTACTTTAGGGCTCCCACGTCCAAGTTCATGGAATTTTGACGTGAAACCATGGAAGAATGAATTGTGTAGGTTGCAAATGGAGTTAAGAGTTTGACTTCATGAAATATTCAAGGTCATGCACATTTTGGGGTACAATATGGACAAATGAAAATAAAACAATTGAACCAACCATATCCTGTACTTTAGGGCTCCCACGTCCAAATTCATGGAATTTTGACGTAAACCATGGAAGAATGAATTGTGTAGGTTGCAAATGGGGTGAAGAGTTTGACTTCATGAAATATTCAAGGTCATCCACGTTTGGGGTACATTATGGACAAATGAAAATAAAATAATTGAACCAACCATATCCTGTACTTTAGGGCTCCCACGTCCAAGTTCATGGAATTTTGACGTAAAACCATGGGATAATGAATTGTGTAGGTTGCAAATGGAGTGAAGAGTTTGACTTCATGAAATATTCAAGGTCATCCACGTTTGCGGTACATTATGGACAAATGAAAATAAAATAATTGAACCAACCATATCCTGTACTTTAGGGCTCCCACGTCCAAGTTCATGGAATTTTGACGTGAAACCATGGAAGAATGAATTGTGTAGGTTGCAAATGGGGTGAAGAGTTTAACTTCATAAAATATTCAAGGTCATCTACGTTTGGGGTACATTATGGACAAATGAAAATAAAATAAATGAACCAACCATATCCTGTACTTTAGGGCTCCCACGTCCAAGTTCATGGAATTTTGACGTGAAACCATGGAAGAATGAATTGTGTAGGTTGCAAATGGAGTGAAGAATTTGACTTCATGAAATATTCAAGGTCATGCACATTTTGGGGTACATTATGGACAAATGAAAATAAAATAATTGAACCAACCATATCCTGTACTTTAGGGCTCCCACGTCCAAGTTCATGGAATTTTGACGTGAGACCATGGAATAATGAATTGTGTAAGTTGCAAATGGGGTCAAGAGTTTGACTTCATGAAATATTCAAGGTCATCCACGTTTTGGGGTACATTATGGACAAATGAAAATAAAATATTCGAACCAACCATATCCTGTACTTTACGGCTCCCACGTCCAAGTTCATGGAATTTTGACGTAAACCATGGAAGAATGAATTGTGTAGGTTGCAAATGGAGTGAAGAGTTTGACTTCATGAAATATTCAAGGTCATGCACATTTTGGGGTACATTATGGACAAATGAAAATAAAATAATTGAACCAACCATATCCTGTACTTTAGGGCTCCCACGTCCAAGTTCATGGAATTTTGACGTGAAACCATGGAATAATGAATTGTGTAAGTTGCAAATGGGGTGAAGAGTTTGACTTCATGAAATATTCAAGGTCATGCACATATTGGGGTACAATATGGACAAATGAAAATAAAATAATTGAACCAACCATATCCTGTACTTTAGGGCTCCCACGTCCAAGTTCATGGAATTTTGACGTAAAACCATGGGATAATGAATTGTGTAGGTTGCAAATGGAGTGAAGAGTTTGACTTCATGAAATATTCAAGGTCATCCACGTTTGCGGTACATTATGGACAAATGAAAATAAAATAATTGAACCAACCATATCCTGTACTTTAGGGCTCCCACGTCCAAGTTCATGGAATTTTGACGTGAAACCATGGAAGAATGAATTGTGTAAGTAGCAAATGGGGTGAAGAGTTTGACTTCATGAAATATTCAAGGTCATGCACATTTTGGGGTACATTGTGGGCAAATGAAAATAAAATAATTGAACCAACCATTTCTTGTACTTTAGGGCTCCCACGTCCAAGTTCATGGAATTTTGACGTGAAACCATGGAATAATGAATTGTGTAAGTTGCAAATGGGGTGAAGAGTTTGACTTCATAAAATATTCAAGGTCATCTACGTTTGGGGTACATTATGGACAAATGAAAATAAAATAATTGAACCAACCATATCCTGTACTTTAGGGCTCCCACGTCCAAGTTCATGGAATTTTGACGTAAACCATGGAAGAATGAATTGTGTTGGTTGCAATTGGATGAAGAGTTTAACTTCATGAAATATTCAAGGTCATCTACGTTTGGGGTACATTATGGACAAATGAAAATAAAACAATTGAACCAACCATATTCTGTACTTTACGGCTCCCACGTCCAAGTTCATGGAATTTTGACGTGAAACCATGGAAGAATGAATTGTGTAGGTTGCAAATGGGGTGAAGAGTTTGACTTCATGAAATATTCAAGGTCATCCACGTTTGCGGTACATTATGGACAAATGAAAATAAAATATTCGAACCAACCATATCCTGTACTTTAGGGCTCCCACGTCCAAGTTCATGGAATTTTGACGTGAAACCATGGAAGAATGAATTGTGTAGGTTGCAAATGGGGTGAAGAGTTTGACTTCATGAAATATTCAAGGTCATGCACATTTTGGGGTACAATATGGACAAATGAAAATAAAACAATTGAACCAACCATATCCTGTACTTTAGGGCTCCCACGTCCAAATTCATGGAATTTGGACGTGAAACCATGGAAGAATGAATTGTGTAGGTTGCAAATGGGGTGAAGAGTTTGACTCCATGAAATATTCAAGGTCATCCACGTTTGGGGTACATTATGGACAAATGAAAATAAAATAATTGAACCAACCATATCCTGTACTTTAGGGCTCCCACGTCCAAGTTCATGGAATTTTGACGTAAAACCATGGGATAATGAATTGTGTAGGTTGCAAATGGAGTGAAGAATTTGACTTCATGAAATATTCAAGGTCATCTACGTTTGGGGTACATTATGGACAAATGAAAATAAAACAATTGAACCAACCATATCCTGTACTTTAGGGCTCCCACGTCCAAGTTCATGGAATTTTGACGTGAAACCATGGAAGAATGAATTGTGTAGGTTGCAAATGGAGTTAAGAGTTTGACTTCATGAAATATTCAAGGTCATGCACATTTTGGGGTACAATATGGACAAATGAAAATAAAACAATTGAACCAACCATATCCTGTACTTTAGGGCTCCCACGTCCAAATTCATGGAATTTTGACGTAAACCATGGAAGAATGAATTGTGTAGGTTGCAAATGGGGTGAAGAGTTTGACTTCATGAAATATTCAAGGTCATCCACGTTTGGGGTACATTATGGACAAATGAAAATAAAATAATTGAACCAACCATATCCTGTACTTTAGGGCTCCCACGTCCAAGTTCATGGAATTTTGACGTAAAACCATGGGATAATGAATTGTGTAGGTTGCAAATGGAGTGAAGAGTTTGACTTCATGAAATATTCAAGGTCATCCACGTTTGCGGTACATTATGGACAAATGAAAATAAAATAATTGAACCAACCATATCCTGTACTTTAGGGCTCCCACGTCCAAGTTCATGGAATTTTGACGTGAAACCATGGAAGAATGAATTGTGTAGGTTGCAAATGGGGTGAAGAGTTTAACTTCATAAAATATTCAAGGTCATCTACGTTTGGGGTACATTATGGACAAATGAAAATAAAATAAATGAACCAACCATATCCTGTACTTTAGGGCTCCCACGTCCAAGTTCATGGAATTTTGACGTGAAACCATGGAAGAATGAATTGTGTAGGTTGCAAATGGAGTGAAGAATTTGACTTCATGAAATATTCAAGGTCATGCACATTTTGGGGTACATTATGGACAAATGAAAATAAAATAATTGAACCAACCATATCCTGTACTTTAGGGCTCCCACGTCCAAGTTCATGGAATTTTGACGTGAGACCATGGAATAATGAATTGTGTAAGTTGCAAATGGGGTCAAGAGTTTGACTTCATGAAATATTCAAGGTCATCCACGTTTTGGGGTACATTATGGACAAATGAAAATAAAATATTCGAACCAACCATATCCTGTACTTTACGGCTCCCACGTCCAAGTTCATGGAATTTTGACGTAAACCATGGAAGAATGAATTGTGTAGGTTGCAAATGGAGTGAAGAGTTTGACTTCATGAAATATTCAAGGTCATGCACATTTTGGGGTACATTATGGACAAATGAAAATAAAATAATTGAACCAACCATATCCTGTACTTTAGGGCTCCCACGTCCAAGTTCATGGAATTTTGACGTGAAACCATGGAATAATGAATTGTGTAAGTTGCAAATGGGGTGAAGAGTTTGACTTCATGAAATATTCAAGGTCATGCACATATTGGGGTACAATATGGACAAATGAAATTAAAATAATCGAACCAACCATATCCTGTACTTTAGGGCTCCCACGTCCAAGTTCATGGAATTTTGACGTGAAACCATGGAAGAATGAATTGTGTTGGTTGCAAATGGGGTGAAGAGTTTGACTTCATAAAATATTCAAGGTCATCTACGTTTGGGGTACATTATGGACAAATGAAAATAAAATAATTGAACCAACCATATCCTGTACTTTACGGCTCCCACGTCCAAGTTCATGGAATTTTGACGTGAAACCATGGAAAAATGAATTGTGTAGGTTGCAAATGGGGTGAAGAGTTTGACTTCATGAAATATTCAAGGTCATCCACGTTTGCGGTACATTATGGACAAATGAAAATAAAATATTCGAACCAACCATATCCTGTACTTTAGGGCTCCCACGTCCAAGTTCATGGAATTTTGACGTGAAACCATGGAAGAATGAATTGTGTAGGTTGCAAATGGGGTGAAGAGTTTAACTTCATAAAATATTCAAGGTCATCTACGTTTGGGGTACATTATGGACAAATGAAAATAAAATAAATGAACCAACCATATCCTGTACTTTAGGGCTCCCACGTCCAAGTTTATGGAATTTTGACGTGAAACCATGGAAGAATGAATTGTGTAAGTAGCAAATGGGGTGAAGAGTTTGACTTCATGAAATATTCAAGGTCATGCACATTTTGGGGTACATTGTGGGCAAATGAAAATAAAATAATTGAACCAACCATTTCTTGTACTTTTGGGCTCCCACGTCCAAGTTCATGGAATTTTGACGTGAAACCATGGAATAATGAATTGTGTAAGTTGCAAATGGGGTGAAGAGTTTGACTTCATAAAATATTCAAGGTCATCTACGTTTGGGGTACATTATAGACAAATGAAAATAAAATAATTGAACCAACCATATCCTGTACTTTAGGGCTCCCACGTCCAAGTTCATGGAATTTTGACGTAAACCATGGAAGAATGAATTGTGTTGGTTGCAATTGGATGAAGAGTTTAACTTCATGAAATATTCAAGGTCATCTACGTTTGGGGTACATTATGGACAAATGAAAATAAAACAATTGAACCAACCATATTCTGTACTTTACGGCTCCCACGTCCAAGTTCATGGAATTTTGACGTGAAACCATGGAAGAATGAATTGTGTAGGTTGCAAATGGGGTGAAGAGTTTGACTTCATGAAATATTCAAGGTCATCCACGTTTGCGGTACATTATGGACAAATGAAAATAAAATATTCGAACCAACCATATCCTGTACTTTAGGGCTCCCACGTCCAAGTTCATGGAATTTTGACGTGAAACCATGGAAGAATGAATTGTGTAGGTTGCAAATGGGGTGAAGAGTTTGACTTCATGAAATATTCAAGGTCATGCACATTTTGGGGTACAATATGGACAAATGAAAATAAAACAATTGAACCAACCATATCCTGTACTTTAGGGCTCCCACGTCCAAATTCATGGAATTTTGACGTAAACCATGGAAGAATGAATTGTGTAGGTTGCAAATGGGGTGAAGAGTTTGACTTCATGAAATATTCAAGGTCATCCACGTTTGGGGTACATTATGGACAAATGAAAATAAAATAATTGAACCAACCATATCCTGTACTTTAGGGCTCCCACGTCCAAGTTCATGGAATTTTGACGTAAAACCATGGGATAATGAATTGTGTAGGTTGCAAATGGAGTGAAGAGTTTGACTTCATGAAATATTCAAGGTCATCCACGTTTGCGGTACATTATGGACAAATGAAAATAAAATAATTGAACCAACCATATCCTGTACTTTAGGGCTCCCACGTCCAAGTTCATGGAATTTTGACGTGAAACCATGGAAGAATGAATTGTGTAAGTAGCAAATGGGGTGAAGAGTTTGACTTCATGAAATATTCAAGGTCATGCACATTTTGGGGTACATTGTGGGCAAATGAAAATAAAATAATTGAACCAACCATTTCTTGTACTTTAGGGCTCCCACGTCCAAGTTCATGGAATTTTGACGTGAAACCATGGAATAATGAATTGTGTAAGTTGCAAATGGGGTGAAGAGTTTGACTTCATGAAATATTCAAGGTCATGCACATTTTGGGGTACAATATGGACAAATGAAAATAAAACAATTGAACCAACCATATCCTGTACTTTAGGGCTCCCACGTCCAAATTCATGGAATTTGGACGTGAAACCATGGAAGAATGAATTGTGTAGGTTGCAAATGGGGTGAAGAGTTTGACTTCATGAAATATTCAAGGTCATGCACATTTTGGGGTACAATATGGACAAATGAAAATAAAACAATTGAACCAACCATATCCTGTACTTTAGGGCTCCCACGTCCAAATTCATGGAATTTTGACGTAAACCATGGAAGAATGAATTGTGTAGGTTGCAAATGGGGTGAAGAGTTTGACTTCATGAAATATTCAAGGTCATCCACGTTTGGGGTACATTATGGACAAATGAAAATAAAATAATTGAACCAACCATATCCTGTACTTTAGGGCTCCCACGTCCAAGTTCATGGAATTTTGACGTAAAACCATGGGATAATGAATTGTGTAGGTTGCAAATGGAGTGAAGAGTTTGACTTCATGAAATATTCAAGGTCATCCACGTTTGCGGTACATTATGGACAAATGAAAATAAAATATTCGAACCAACCATATCCTGTACTTTAGGGCTCCCACGTCCAAGTTCATGGAATTTTGACGTGAAACCATGGAAGAATGAATTGTATAGGTTGCAAATGGGGTGAAGAGTTTGACTTCATGAAATATTCAAGGTCATCTACGTTTGGGGTACATTATGGACAAATGAAAATAAAATAAATGAACCAACCATATCCTGTACTTTAGGGCTCCCACGTCCAAGTTCATGGAATTTTGACGTAAAACCATGGGATAATGAATTGTGTAGGTTGCAAATGGAGTGAAGAATTTGACTTCATGAAATATTCAAGGTCATCTACGTTTGGGGTACATTATGGACAAATGAAAATAAATTATTCGAACCAACCATATCCTGTACTTTAGGGCTCCCACGTCCAAGTTCATGGAATTTGGACGTGAAACCATGGAAGAATGAATTGTGTAAGTAGCAAATGGGGTGAAGAGTTTGACTTCATGAAATATTCAAGGTCATGCACATTTTGGGGTACATTGTGGGCAAATGAAAATAAAATAATTGAACCAACCATTTCTTGTACTTTAGGGCTCCCACGTCCAAGTTCATGGAATTTTGACGTGAAACCATGGAATAATGAATTGTGTAAGTTGCAAATGGGGTGAAGAGTTTGACTTCATAAAATATTCAAGGTCATCTACGTTTGGGGTACATTATGGACAAATGAAAATAAAATAATTGAACCAACCATATCCTGTACTTTAGGGCTCCCACGTCCAAGTTCATGGAATTTTGACGTAAACCATGGAAGAATGAATTGTGTTGGTTGCAATTGGATGAAGAGTTTAACTTCATGAAATATTCAAGGTCATCTACGTTTGGGGTACATTATGGACAAATGAAAATAAAACAATTGAACCAACCATATTCTGTACTTTACGGCTCCCACGTCCAAGTTCATGGAATTTTGACGTGAAACCATGGAAGAATGAATTGTGTAGGTTGCAAATGGGGTGAAGAGTTTGACTTCATGAAATATTCAAGGTCATCCACGTTTGCGGTACATTATGGACAAATGAAAATAAAATATTCGAACCAACCATATCCTGTACTTTAGGGCTCCCACGTCCAAGTTCATGGAATTTTGACGTGAAACCATGGAAGAATGAATTGTGTAGGTTGCAAATGGGGTGAAGAGTTTGACTTCATGAAATATTCAAGGTCATGCACATTTTGGGGTACAATATGGACAAATGAAAATAAAACAATTGAACCAACCATATCCTGTACTTTAGGGCTCCCACGTCCAAATTCATGGAATTTGGACGTGAAACCATGGAAGAATGAATTGTGTAGGTTGCAAATGGGGTGAAGAGTTTGACTCCATGAAATATTCAAGGTCATCCACGTTTGGGGTACATTATGGACAAATGAAAATAAAATAATTGAACCAACCATATCCTGTACTTTAGGGCTCCCACGTCCAAGTTCATGGAATTTTGACGTAAAACCATGGGATAATGAATTGTGTAGGTTGCAAATGGAGTGAAGAATTTGACTTCATGAAATATTCAAGGTCATCTACGTTTGGGGTACATTATGGACAAATGAAAATAAAACAATTGAACCAACCATATCCTGTACTTTACGGCTCCCACGTCCAAGTTCATGGAATTTTGACGTGAAACCATGGAAGAATGAATTGTGTAGGTTGCAAATGGAGTGAAGAGTTTGACTTCATGAAATATTCAAGGTCATGCACATTTTGGGGTACATTATGGACAAATGAAAATAAAACAATTGAACCAACCATATCCTGTACTTTAGGGCTCCCACGTCCAAGTTCATGGAATTTTGACGTGAAACCATGGAAGAATGAATTGTGTAGGTTGCAAATGGAGTGAAGAGTTTGACTTCATGAAATATTCAAGGTCATGCACATTTTGGGGTACATTATGGACAAATGAAAATAAAATAATTGAACCAACCATATCCTGTACTTTAGGGCTCCCATGTCCAAGTCCATGGAATTTTGACGTGAAACCATGGAAGAATGAATTGTGTAGGTTGCAAATGGGGTGAAGAGTTTCACCTCATGAAATATTTAGGGTCATCTACGTTTGGGGTACATTATGGACAAATGAAAATAAAATAATTGAACCAACCATATCTTGTACTTTAGGGCTCCCACGTCCAAGTTCATGGAATTTTGACGTGAAACCATGGAAGAATGAATTGTGTAGGTTGCAAATGGGGTGAAGAGTTTCACCTCATGAAATATTTAGGGTCATCTACGTTTGGGGTACATTATGGACAAATGAAAATAAAATAATTGAACCAACCATATCTTGTACTTTAGGGCTCCCACGTCCAAGTTCATGGAATTTTGACGTGAAACCATGGAAGAATGAATTGTGTAAATTGCAAATGGAGTGAAGAGTTTGACTTCATGAAATATTCAAGGTCATGCACATTTTGGGGTACATTATGGACAAATGAAAATAAAACAATTGAACCAACCATATCCTGTACTTTAGGGCTCCCACGTCCAAGTTCATGGACTTTTGACGTGAAACCATGGAAGAATGAATTGTGTAGGTTGCAAATGGGGTGAAGAGTTTCACCTCATAAAATATTCAGGGTCATCTACGTTTGGGGTACATTATGGACAAATGAAAATAAAACAATTGAACCAACCATATCCTGTACTTTAGGGCTCCCACGTCCAAGTTCATGGACTTTTGACGTGAAACCATGGAAGAATGAATTGTGTTGGTTGCAAATGGGGTGAAGAGTTTGACCTCATGAAATATTCAAGGTCATCTACGTTTGGGGTACATTATGGACAAATGAAAATAAAACAATTGAACCAACCATATCCTGTACTTTAGGGCTCCCACGTCCAAATTCATGGAATTTTGACGTGAAACCATGGAAGAATGAATTGTGTAAGTTGCAAATGGAGTGAAGAGTTTGACTTCATGAAATATTCAAGGTCATGCACATTTTGAGGTACATTATGGACAAATGAAAATAAAACAATTGAACCAACCATATCCTGTACTTTAGGGCTCCCACGTCCAAGTTCATGGAATTTTGACGTGAAACCATGGAAGAATGAATTGTGTAGGTTGCAAATGGGGTGAAGAGTTTGACTTCATGAAATATTCAAGGTCATGCACATTTTGGGGTACATTCTGGACAAATGAAAATAAAACAATCGAACCAACCATATCCTGTACTTTAGGGCTCCACGTCCAAGTCCATGGAATTTTGACGTGAAACCATGGAAGAATGAATTGTGTAAGTTGCAAATGGGGTGAAGAGTTTGACTTCATGAAATATTCAAGGTCATGCACATTTTGGGGTACAATATGGACAAATGAAAATAAAATAATCGAACCAACCATATCCTGTACTTTAGAGCTCCCACGTCCAAGTTCATGGAATTTTGACGTAAACCATGGAAGAATGAATTGTGTTGGTTACAAATGGGGTGAAGAGTTTGACCTCATGAAATATTCAAGGTCATCTACGTTTGGGGTACATTATGGACAAATGAAAATAAAACAATTGAACCAACCATATCCTGTACTTTAGGGCTCCCACGTCCAAATTCATGGAATTTTGACGTGAAACCATGGAAGAATGAATTGTGTAGGTTGCAAATGCGGTGAAGAGTTTGACTTCATGAAATGTTCAAGGTCATGCACATTTTGGGGTACATTATGGACAAATGAAAATAAAATAATTGAACCAACCATATCTTGTACTTTAGGGCTCCCACGTCCAAGTTCATGGACTTTTGACGTGAAACCATGGAATAATGAATTGTGTAGGTTGCAAATAGAGTGAAAAGTTTGACTTCATGAAATATTCAAGGTCATGCACATTTTGGGGTACATTGTGGACAAATGAAAATAAAACAATTGAACCAACCATATCCTGTACTTTAGGGCTCCCACGTCCAAGTTCATGGAATTTTGACGTGAAACCATGGAAGAATGAATTGTGTAAGTTGCAAATGGAGTGAAGAGTTTGACTTCATGAAATATTCAAGGTCATCCACGTTTATGATACATTATGGACAAATGAAAATAAAATAATTGAACCAACCATATCTTGTACTTTAGGGCTCCCACGTCCAAGTTCATGGAATTTTGACGTGAAACCATGGAAGAATGAATTGTGTAGGTTGCAAATGGAGTGAAGAGTTTGACTTCATGAAATATTCAAGGTCATGCACATTTTGGGGTACATTATGGACAAATGAAAATAAAATAATTGAACCAACCATATCCTGTACTTTAGGGCTCCCACGTGCAAGTTCATGGAATTTTGACGTAAACCATGGAAGAATGAATTGTGTAGGTTGCAAATGGGGTGAAGAGTTTAACTTCATGAAATATTCAAGGTCATCTACGTTTGGGATACATTATGGACAAATGAAAATAAAACAATTGAACCAACCATATCCTGTACTTTAGGGCTCCCACGTCCAAGTTCATGGAATTTTGACAAGAAACCATGGAAGAATGAATTGTGTAAGTTGCAAATGGGGTGAAGAGTTTGACCTTATGAAATATTCAAGGTCATGCACATTTTGGGGTACATTATGGACAAATGAAAATAAAATAATTGAACCAACCATATCCTGCACTTTAGGGCTCCCACGTCCAAGTTCATGGAATTTTGACGTGAAATCATGGAAGAATGAATTGTGTAGGTTGCAAATGGGGTGAAGAGTTTGACTTCATGAAATATTCAAGGTCATCTACGTTTGGGGTACATTATGGACAAATGAAATTAAAATAATTGAACCAACCATTTCCTGTACTTTAGGGCTCCCACGTCCAAGTTCATGGAATTTTGACGTAAACCATGGAAGAATGAATTGTGTAGGTTGCAAATGGGGTGAAGAGTTTAACTTCATGAAATATTCAAGGTCATCTACGTTTGGGGTACATTATATACAAATGAAAATAAAACAATTGAACCAACCATATCCTGTACTTTAGGGCTCCCACGTCCAAGTTCATGGAATTTTGACGTGAAACCATGGAACAATGAATTGTGTAAGTTGCAAATGGGGTGAAGAGTTTGACTTCATGAAATATTCAAGGTCATCTACGTTTGGGGTACATTAAGGACAAATGAAAATAAAATAATTGAACCAACCATTTCCTGTACTTTAGGGCTCCCACGTCCAAGTTCATGGAATTTTGACGTGAAACCATGGAAGAATGAATTGTGTAGGTTGCAAATGCGGTGAAGAGTTTGACTTCATGAAATATTCAAGGTCATGCACATTTTGGGGTACATTATGGACAAATGAAAATAAAACAATTGAACCAACCATATCCTGTACTTTAGGGCTCCCACGTCCAAGTTCATGGAATTTTGACGTGAAACCATGGAACAATGAATTGTGTAAGTTGCAAATGGGGTGAAGAGTTTGACTTCATGAAATATTCAAGGTCATCTACGTTTGGGGTACATTATGGACAAATGAAAATAAAATAATTGAACCAACCATTTCCTGTACTTTAGGGCTCCCACGTCCAAGTTCATGGAATTTTGACGTAAACCATGGAAGAATGAATTGTGTAGGTTGCAAATGGGGTGAAGAGTTTCACCTCATGAAATATTCAGGGTCATCTACGTTTGGGTTACATTATGGACAAATGAAAATAAAACAATTGAACCAACCATATCTTGTACTTTAGGGCTCCCACGTCCAAGTTCATGGAATTTTGACGTGAAACCATGGAACAATGAATTGTGTAGGTTGCAAATGGGGTGAAGAGCTTGACTTCATGAAATATTCAAGGTCATCTACGTTTATGATACATTATGGACAAATGAAAATAAAATAAACAAACCAACCATATCCTGTACTTTACGGCTCCCACGTCCAAGTTCATGGACTTTTGACGTGAAGCCATGGAAGAATGAACTGTGTAAATTTCAAATGGGGTGAAGAGCTTGACTTCATGAAATATTCAAGGTCATGCACATTTTGGGGTACATTATGGACAAATGAAAATAAAATAATTGAACCAACCGTATCTTGTACTTTAGGGCTCCCACGTCCAAGTTCATGGAATTTTGACGTGAAACCATGGAATAATGAATTGTGTAGGTTGCAAATGGAGTGAAGAGTTTCACCTCATGAAATATTCAGGGTCATCTACGTTTGGGTTACATTGTGGACAAATGAAAATAAAATAATTGAACCAACCATATCCTGTACTTTAGGGCTCCCACGTCCAAATTCATGGAATTTTGACGTGAAACCATGGAATAATGAATTGTGTAGGTTGCAAATGGAGTGAACAGTTTGACTTCATGAAATATTCAAGGTCATCCACGTTTATGATACATTATGGACAAATGAAAATAAAATAATTGAACCAACCATATCCTGTACTTTAGGGCTCCCACGTCCAAGTTCATGGAATTTTGACGTGAAACCATGGAAGAATGAATTGTGTAAGTTGCAAATGGGGTGAAGAGTTTGACCTTATGAAATATTCAAGGTCATGCACATTTTCGGGTACATTATGGACAAATGAAAATAAAATAATTGAACCAACCATATCCTGCACTTTAGGGCTCCCACGTCCAAGTTCATGGAATTTTGACGTGAAATCATGGAAGAATGAATTGTGTAGGTTGCAAATGGGGTGAAGAGTTTGACTTCATGAAATATTCAAGGTCATCTACGTTTGGGGTACATTATGGACAAATGAAAATAAAATAATTGAACCAACCATTTCCTGTACTTTAGGGCTCCCACGTCCAAGTTCATGGAATTTTGACGTAAACCATGGAAGAATGAATTGTGTAGGTTGCAAATGGGGTGAAGAGTTTCACCTCATGAAATATTCAGGGTCATCTACGTTTGGGTTACATTATGGACAAATGAAAATAAAATAATTGAACCAACCATATCTTGTACTTTAGGGCTCCCACGTCCAAGTTCATGGAATTTTGACGTGAAACCATGGAACAATGAATTGTGTAGGTTGCAAATGGGGTGAAGAGCTTGACTTCATGAAATATTCAAGGTCATCTACGTTTATGATACATTATGGACAAATGAAAATAAAATAAACAAACCAACCATATCCTGTACTTTACGGCTCCCACGTCCAAGTTCATGGACTTTTGACGTGAAGCCATGGAAGAATGAACTGTGTAAATTTCAAATGGGGTGAAGAGCTTGACTTCATGAAATATTCAAGGTCATGCACATTTTGGGGTACATTATGGACAAATGAAAATAAAATAATTGAACCAACCGTATCTTGTACTTTAGGGCTCCCACGTCCAAGTTCATGGAATTTTGACGTGAAACCATGGAACAATGAATTGTGTAAGTTGCAAATGGGGTGAAGAGTTTGACTTCATGAAATATTCAAGGTCATCTACGTTTGGGGTACATTATGGACAAATGAAAATAAAATAATTGAACCAACCATTTCCTGTACTTTAGGGCTCCCACGTCCAAGTTCATGGAATTTTGACGTAAACCATGGAAGAATGAATTGTGTAGGTTGCAAATGGGGTGAAGAGTTTCACCTCATGAAATATTCAGGGTCATCTACGTTTGGGTTACATTATGGACAAATGAAAATAAAATAATTGAACCAACCATATCTTGTACTTTAGGGCTCCCACGTCCAAGTTCATGGAATTTTGACGTGAAACCATGGAACAATGAATTGTGTAGGTTGCAAATGGGGTGAAGAGCTTGACTTCATGAAATATTCAAGGTCATCTACGTTTATGATACATTATGGACAAATGAAAATAAAATAAACAAACCAACCATATCCTGTACTTTACGGCTCCCACGTCCAAGTTCATGGACTTTTGACGTGAAGCCATGGAAGAATGAACTGTGTAAATTTCAAATGGGGTGAAGAGCTTGACTTCATGAAATATTCAAGGTCATGCACATTTTGGGGTACATTATGGACAAATGAAAATAAAATAATTGAACCAACCGTATCTTGTACTTTAGGGCTCCCACGTCCAAGTTCATGGAATTTTGACGTGAAACCATGGAATAATGAATTGTGTAGGTTGCAAATGGAGTGAAGAGTTTCACCTCATGAAATATTCAGGGTCATCTACGTTTGGGTTACATTGTGGACAAATGAAAATAAAATAATTGAACCAACCATATCCTGTACTTTAGGGCTCCCACGTCCAAATTCATGGAATTTTGACGTGAAACCATGGAATAATGAATTGTGTAGGTTGCAAATGGAGTGAACAGTTTGACTTCATGAAATATTCAAGGTCATCCACGTTTATGATACATTATGGACAAATGAAAATAAAATAATTGAACCAACCATATCCTGTACTTTAGGGCTCCCACGTCCAAGTTCATGGAATTTTGACGTGAAACCATGGAAGAATGAATTGTGTAAGTTGCAAATGGGGTGAAGAGTTTGACCTTATGAAATATTCAAGGTCATGCACATTTTCGGGTACATTATGGACAAATGAAAATAAAATAATTGAACCAACCATATCCTGCACTTTAGGGCTCCCACGTCCAAGTTCATGGAATTTTGACGTGAAATCATGGAAGAATGAATTGTGTAGGTTGCAAATGGGGTGAAGAGTTTGACTTCATGAAATATTCAAGGTCATCTACGTTTGGGGTACATTATGGACAAATGAAAATAAAATAATTGAACCAACCATTTCCTGTACTTTAGGGCTCCCACGTCCAAGTTCATGGAATTTTGACGTAAACCATGGAAGAATGAATTGTGTAGGTTGCAAATGGGGTGAAGAGTTTCACCTCATGAAATATTCAGGGTCATCTACGTTTGGGTTACATTATGGACAAATGAAAATAAAATAATTGAACCAACCATATCTTGTACTTTAGGGCTCCCACGTCCAAGTTCATGGAATTTTGACGTGAAACCATGGAACAATGAATTGTGTAGGTTGCAAATGGGGTGAAGAGCTTGACTTCATGAAATATTCAAGGTCATCTACGTTTATGATACATTATGGACAAATGAAAATAAAATAAACAAACCAACCATATCCTGTACTTTACGGCTCCCACGTCCAAGTTCATGGACTTTTGACGTGAAGCCATGGAAGAATGAACTGTGTAAATTTCAAATGGGGTGAAGAGCTTGACTTCATGAAATATTCAAGGTCATGCACATTTTGGGGTACATTATGGACAAATGAAAATAAAATAATTGAACCAACCGTATCTTGTACTTTAGGGCTCCCACGTCCAAGTTCATGGAATTTTGACGTGAAACCATGGAACAATGAATTGTGTAAGTTGCAAATGGGGTGAAGAGTTTGACTTCATGAAATATTCAAGGTCATCTACGTTTGGGGTACATTATGGACAAATGAAAATAAAATAATTGAACCAACCATTTCCTGTACTTTAGGGCTCCCACGTCCAAGTTCATGGAATTTTGACGTAAACCATGGAAGAATGAATTGTGTAGGTTGCAAATGGGGTGAAGAGTTTCACCTCATGAAATATTCAGGGTCATCTACGTTTGGGTTACATTATGGACAAATGAAAATAAAATAATTGAACCAACCATATCTTGTACTTTAGGGCTCCCACGTCCAAGTTCATGGAATTTTGACGTGAAACCATGGAACAATGAATTGTGTAGGTTGCAAATGGGGTGAAGAGCTTGACTTCATGAAATATTCAAGGTCATCTACGTTTATGATACATTATGGACAAATGAAAATAAAATAAACAAACCAACCATATCCTGTACTTTACGGCTCCCACGTCCAAGTTCATGGACTTTTGACGTGAAGCCATGGAAGAATGAACTGTGTTAATTTCAAATGGGGTGAAGAGCTTGACTTCATGAAATATTCAAGGTCATGCACATTTTGGGGTACATTATGGACAAATGAAAATAAAATAATTGAACCAACCGTATCTTGTACTTTAGGGCTCTTACGTCCAAGTTCATGGAATTTTGACGTGAAACCATGGAATAATGAATTGTGTAGGTTGCAAATGGAGTGAAGAGTTTCACCTCATGAAATATTCAGGGTCATCTACGTTTGGGTTACATTGTGGACAAATGAAAATAAAATAATTGAACCAACCATATCCTGTACTTTAGGGCTCCCACGTCCAAATTCATGGAATTTTGACGTGAAACCATGGAATAATGAATTGTGTAGGTTGCAAATGGAGTGAACAGTTTGACTTCATGAAATATTCAAGGTCATCCACGTTTATGATACATTATGGACAAATGAAAATAAAATAATTGAACCAACCATTTCCTGTACTTTAGGGCTCCCACGTCCAAGTTCATGGAATTTTGACGTGAAACCATGGAAGAATGAATTGTGTAAGTTGCAAATGGGGTGAAGAGTTTGACCTTATGAAATATTCAAGGTCATGCACATTTTCGGGTACATTATGGACAAATGAAAATAAAATAATTGAACCAACCATATCCTGCACTTTAGGGCTCCCACGTCCAAGTTCATGGACTTTTGACGTGAAATCATGGAAGAATGAATTGTGTAGGTTGCAAATGGGGTGAAGAGTTTGACTTCATGAAATATTCAAGGTCATCTACGTTTGGGGTACATTATGGACAAATGAAAATAAAATAATTGAACCAACCATTTCCTGTACTTTAGGGCTCCCACGTCCAAGTTCATGGAATTTTGACGTAAACCATGGAAGAATGAATTGTGTAGGTTGCAAATGGGGTGAAGAGTTTAACTTCATGAAATATTCAAGGTCATCTACGTTTGGGGTACATTATATACAAATGAAAATAAAACAATTGAACCAACCATATCCTGTACTTTAGGGCTCCCACGTCCAAGTTCATGGAATTTTGACGTGAAACCATGGAACAATGAATTGTGTAAGTTGCAAATGGGGTGAAGAGTTTGACTTCATGAAATATTCAAGGTCATCTACGTTTGGGGTACATTATGGACAAATGAAAATAAAATAATTGAACCAACCATTTCCTGTACTTTAGGGCTCCCACGTCCAAGTTCATGGAATTTTGACGTAAACCATGGAAGAATGAATTGTGTAGGTTGCAAATGGGGTGAAGAGTTTAACTTCATGAAATATTCAAGGTCATCTACGTTTGGGGTACATTACGGACAAATGAAAATAAAATAATTGAACCAACCATATCCTGTACTTTAGGGCTCCCACGTCCACGTTCATGGAATTTTGACGTGAAACCATGGAACAATGAATTGTGTAAGTTGCAAATGGGGTGAAGAGTTTGACTTCATGAAATATTCAAGGTCATGCACATTTTGGGGTACATTGTGGGCAAATGAAAATAAAATAATCGAACCAACCATATCTTGTACTTTAGGGCTCCCACGTCCAAGTTCATGGAATATTGACGTGAAACCATGGAAGAATGAATTGTGTAGGTTGCAAATGGGGTGAAGAGTTTGACTTCATGAAATATTCAAGGTCATCTACGTTTGGGGTACATTATGGACAAATGAAAATAAAATAATTGAACCAACCATATCCTGTACTTTAGGGTTCCCACGTCCAAGTTCATGGAATTTTGACGTGAAACCATGGAAGAATGAATTGTGTAAGTTGCAAATGGGGTGAAGAGTTTGACTTCATGAAATATTCAAGGTCATGCACAATTTGGGGTACATTGTGGGCAAATGAAAATAAAATAATCGAACCAACCATATCTTTTACTTTAGGGCTCCCACGTCCAAGTTCATGGAATATTGACGTGAAACCATGGAAGAATGAATTGTGTAAGTTGCAAATGGGGTGAAGAGTTTGACTTCATGAAATATTCAAGGTCATCTACGTTTGGGTTACATTGTGGACAAATGAAAATAAAATAATTGAACCAACCATATCCTGTACTTTAGGGCTCCCACGTCCAAATTCATGGAATTTTGACGTGAAACCATGGAATAATGAATTGTGTAGGTTGCAAATGGAGTGAACAGTTTGACTTCATGAAATATTCAAGGTCATCCACGTTTATGATACATTATGGACAAATGAAAATAAAATAATTGAACCAACCATTTCCTGTACTTTAGGGCTCCCACGTCCAAGTTCATGGAATTTTGACGTGAAACCATGGAACAATGAATTGTGTAAGTTGCAAATGGGGTGAAGAGTTTGACTTCATGAAATATTCAAGGTCATCTACGTTTGGGGTACATTATGGACAAATGAAAATAAAATAATTGAACCAACCATTTCCTGTACTTTAGGGCTCCCACGTCCAAGTTCATGGAATTTTGACGTAAACCATGGAAGAATGAATTGTGTAGGTTGCAAATGGGGTGAAGAGTTTAACTTCATGAAATATTCAAGGTCATCTACGTTTGGGGTACATTACGGACAAATGAAAATAAAATAATTGAACCAACCATATCCTGTACTTTAGGGCTCCCACGTCCACGTTCATGGAATTTTGACGTGAAACCATGGAACAATGAATTGTGTAAGTTGCAAATGGGGTGAAGAGTTTGACTTCATGAAATATTCAAGGTCATGCACATTTTGGGGTACATTGTGGGCAAATGAAAATAAAATAATCGAACCAACCATATCTTTTACTTTAGGGCTCCCACGTCCAAGTTCATGGAATATTGACGTGAAACCATGGAAGAATGAATTGTGTAGGTTGCAAATGGGGTGAAGAGTTTGACTTCATGAAATATTCAAGGTCATCTACGTTTGGGGTACATTATGGACAAATGAAAATAAAATAATTGAACCAACCATATCCTGTACTTTAGGGTTCCCACGTCCAAGTTCATGGAATTTTGACGTGAAACCATGGAAGAATGAATTGTGTAAGTTGCAAATGGGGTGAAGAGTTTGACTTCATGAAATATTCAAGGTCATGCACAATTTGGGGTACATTGTGGGCAAATGAAAATAAAATAATCGAACCAACCATATCTTTTACTTTAGGGCTCCCACGTCCAAGTTCATGGAATATTGACGTGAAACCATGGAAGAATGAATTGTGTAAGTTGCAAATGGGGTGAAGAGTTTGACTTCATGAAATATTCAAGGTCATCTACGTTTGGGGTACATTATGGACAAATGAAAATAAAATAATTGAACCAACCATATCTTGTACTTTAGGGCTCCCACGTCCAAGTTCATGGAATTTTGACGTGAAACCATGGAAGAATGAATTGTGTAGGTTGCAAATGGAGTGAAGAGTTTGACTTCATGAAATATTCAAGGTCATGCACATTTTGGGGTACATTATGGACAAATGAAAATAAAATAATCGAACCAACCATATCCTGTACTTTAGGACTCCCACGTCCAAGTTCATGGAATTTTGACGTAAAACCATGGAAGAATGAATTGTGTAGGTTGCAAATGGGGTAAAGAGTTTGACTTCATGAAATATTCAAGGTCATGCACATTTTGGGGTACATTATGGACAAATGAAAATAAAATAATTGAACCAACCATATCCTGTACTTTAGGGCTCCCACGTCCAAGTTCATGGAATTTTGACGTGAAACCATGGAAGAATGAATTGTGTAGGTTGCAAATGGGGTGAAGAGTTTGACTTCATGAAATATTCAAGGTCGTCTACGTTTGGGGTACATTACGGACAAATGAAAATAAAATAATTGAACCAACCATATCTTGTACTTTAGGGCTCCCACGTCCAAGTTCATGGAATTTTGACGTGAAACCATGGAAGAATGAATTGTGTAAGTTGCAAATGGAGTGAAGAATTTGACTTCATGAAATATTCAAGGTCATGCACATTTTGGGGTACATTGTGGACAAATGAAAATAAAATAATTGAACCAACCATATCCTGTACTTTAGGGCTCCCACGTCCAAGTTCATGGAATTTTGACGTGAAACCATGGAATAATGAATTGTGTAGGTTGCAAATGGAGTGATGAGTTTGACTTCATGAAATATTCAAGGTCATCCACGTTTATGATACATTATGGACAAATGAAAATAAAATAATTGAACCAACCATATCCTGTACTTTAGGGCTCCCACGTCCAAGTTCATGGAATTTTGACGTAAACCATGGAAGAATGAATTGTGTAGGTTGCAAATGGGGTGAAGAGTTTAACTTCATGAAATATTCAAGGTCATGCACATTTTGGGGTACATTGTGGACAAATGAAAATAAAATAATTGAACCAACCATATCCTGTACTTTAGGGCTCCCACGTCCACGTTCATGGAATTTTGACGTGAAACCATGGAACAATGAATTGTGTAAGTTGCAAATGGGGTGAAGAGTTTGACTTCATGAAATATTCAAGGTCATGCACATTTTGGGGTACATTGTGGGCAAATGAAAATAAAATAATCGAACCAACCATATCTTTTACTTTAGGGCTCCCACGTCCAAGTTCATGGAATATTGACGTGAAACCATGGAAAAATGAATTGTGTAAGTTGCAAATGGGGTGAAGAGTTTGACTTCATGAAATATTCAAGGTCATCTACGTTTGGGGTACATTATGGACAAATGAAAATAAAATAATTGAACCAACCATATCCTGTACTTTAGGCTCCCACGTCCAAGTTCATGGACTTTTGACCTGAAACCATGGAAGAATGAATTGTGTAGGTTGCAAATGGAGTGAAGAGTTTGACTTCATGAAATATTCAAGGTCATGCACATTTTGGGGTACATTATGGACAAATGAAAATAAAATAATTGAACCAACCATATCCTGTACTTTAGGGCTCCCACGTCCAAGTTCATAGAATCTTGACGTGAAACCATGGAAGAATGAATTGTGTAGGTTGCAAATGGGGTGAAGAGTTTGACTTCATGAAATATTCAAGGTCATGCACATGTTGGGGTACATTAGAGACAAATGAAAATAAAATAATTGAACCAACCATATCCTGTACTTTAGGGCTCCCACGTCCAAGTTCATGGACTTTTGACGTGAAATCATGGAAGAATGAATTGTGTAGGTTGCAAATGGGGTGAAGAGTTTGACTTCATGAAATATTCAAGGTCATCTACGTTTGGGGTACATTACGGACAAATGAAAATAAAATAATTGAACCAACCATATCCTGTACTTTAGGGCTCCCACGTCCAAGTTCATGGAAGTTTGACGTGAAATCATGGAAGAATGAATTGTGTAGGTTGCAAATGGGGTGAAGAGTTTGACTTCATGAAATATTCAAGGTCATCTACGTTTGGGGTACATTACGGACAAATGAAAATAAAACAATTGAACCAACCATATCCTGTACTTTAGGGCTCCCACGTCCAAGTTCATGGAATTTTGACGTGAAACCATGGAAGAATGAATTGTGTAAGTTGCAAATGGAGTGAAGAGTTTGACTTCATGAAATATTCAAGGTCATGCACATTTTGGGGTACATTATGGACAAATGAAAATAAAACAATTGAACCAACCATATCCTGTACTTTAGGGCTCCCACGTCCAAGTTCATGGAATTTTGACGTGAAACCATGGAAGAATGAATTGTGTAGGTTGCAAATGGGGTGAAGAGTTTCACCTCATGAAATATTCAGGGTCATCTACGTTTGGGGTACATTATGGACAAATGAAAATAAAATAATTGAACCAACCATATCTTGTACTTTAGGGCTCCCACGTCCAAGTTCATGGAATTTTGACGTGAAACCATGGAAGAATGAATTGTGTAGGTTGCAAATGGGGTGAAGAGCTTGACTTCATGAAATATTCAAGGTCATCTACGTTTATGATACATTATGGACAAATGAAAATAAAATAAACAAACCAACCATATCCTGTACTTTACGGCTCCCACGTCCAAGTTCATGGACTTTTGACGTGAAACCATGGAATAATGAATTGTGTAGGTTGCAAATGGAGTGATGAGTTTGACTTCATGAAATATTCAAGGTCATCCACGTTTATGATACATTATGGACAAATGAAAATAAAATAATTGAACCAACCATATCCTGTACTTTAGGGCTCCCACGTCCAAGTTCATAGAATTTTGACGTGAAACCATGGAAGAATGAATTGTGTAAGTTGCAAATGGGGTGAAGAGTTTGACTTCATGAAATATTCAAGGTCATCTACGTTTGGGGTACATTATGGACAAATGAAAATAAAATAATTGAACCAACCATATCCTGTACTTTAGGGCTCCCACGTCCAAGTTCATGGAATTTTGACGTGAAACCATGGAATAATGAATTGTGTAGGTTGCAAATGGAGTGATGAGTTTGACTTCATGAAATATTCAAGGTCATCCACGTTTATGATACATTATGGACAAATGAAAATAAAATAATTGAACCAACCATATCCTGTACTTTAGGGCTCCCACGTCCAAGTTCATGGAATTTTGACGTGAAACCATGGAAGAATGAATTGTGTAAGTTGCAAATGGGGTGAAGAGTTTGACCTTATGAAATATTCAAGGTCATGCACATTTTCGGGTACATTATGGGCAAATGAAAATAAAATAATTGAACCAACCATATCCTGCACTTTAGGGCTCCCACGTCCAAGTTCATGGAATTTTGACGTGAAATCATGGAAGAATGAATTGTGTAGGTTGCAAATGGGGTGAAGAGTTTGACTTCATGAAATATTCAAGGTCATCTACGTTTGGGGTACATTATGGACAAATGAAAATAAAATAATTGAACCAACCATATCCTGTACTTTAGGGTTCCCACGTCCAAGTTCATGGAATTTTGACGTGAAACCATGGAAGAATGAATTGTGTAAGTTGCAAATGGGGTGAAGAGTTTGACTTCATGAAATATTCAAGGTCATGCACATTTTGGGGTACATTGTGGGCAAATGAAAATAAAATAATCGAACCAACCATATCTTGTACTTTAGGGCTCCCACGTTCAAGTTCATGGAATTTTGACGTGAAACCATGGAAGAATGAATTGTGTAAGTTGCAAATGGAGTGAAGAGTTTGACTTCATGAAATATTCAAGGTCATGCACATTTTGGGGTACATTATGGACAAATGAAAATAAAACAATTGAACCAACCATATCCTGTACTTTAGGGCTCCCACGTCCAAGTTCATGGAATTTTGACGTGAAACCATGGAAGAATGAATTGTGTAAGTTGCAAATGGAGTGAAGAGTTTGACTTCATGAAATATTCAAGGTCATGCACATTTTGGGGTACATTATGGACAAATGAAAATAAAACAATTGAACCAACCATATCCTGTACTTTAGGGCTCCCACGTCCAAGTTCATGGAATTTTGACGTGAAACCATGGAAGAATGAATTGTGTAAGTTGCAAATGGAGTGAAGAGTTTGACTTCATGAAATATTCAAGGTCATGCACATTTTGGGGTACATTATGGACAAATGAAAATAAAACAATTGAACCAACCATATCCTGTACTTTAGGGCTCCCACGTCCAAGTTCATGGAATTTTGACGTGAAACCATGGAAGAATGAATTGTGTAAGTTGCAAATGGAGTGAAGAGTTTGACTTCATGAAATATTCAAGGTCATGCACATTTTGGGGTACATTATGGACAAATGAAAATAAAACAATTGAACAAACCATATCCTGTACTTTAGGGCTCCCACGTCCAAGTTCATGGAATTTTGACGTGAAACCATGGAACAATGAATTGTGTAGGTTGCAAATGGGGTGAAGAGTTTCACCTCATGAAATATTCAGGGTCATCTACGTTTGGGGTAAATTATGGACAAATGAAAATAAAATAATTGAACCAACCATATCTTGTACTTTAGGGCTCCCACGTCCAAGTTCATGGAATTTTGACGTGAAACCATGGAAGAATGAATTGTATAAGTTGCAAATGGAGTGAAGAATTTGACTTCATAAAATATTCAAGGTCATGCACATTTTGGGGTACGTTGTGGACAAATGAAAATAAAATAATTGAACCAACCATATCCTGTACTTTAGGGCTCCCACGTCCAAGTTCATGGAATTTTGACGTGAAACCATGGAAGAATGAATTGTGTAAGTTGCAAATGGGGTGAAGAGTTTGACCTTATGAAATATTCAAGGTCATGCACATTTTCGGGTACATTATGGGCAAATGAAAATAAAATAATTGAACCAACCATATCCTGTACTTTAGGGCTCCCACGTCCAAGTTCATGGAATTTTGACGTGAAATCATGGAAGAATGAATTGTGTAGGTTGCAAATGGGGTGAAGAGTTTGACTTCATGAAATATTCAAGGTCATCTACGTTTGGGGTACATTATGGACAAATGAAAATAAAATAATTGAACCAACCATATCCTGTACTTTAGGGTTCCCACGTCCAAGTTCATGGAATTTTGACGTGAAACCATGGAAGAATGAATTGTGTAAGTTGCAAATGGGGTGAAGAGTTTGACTTCATGAAATATTCAAGGTCATGCACATTTTGGGGTACATTGTGGGCAAATGAAAATAAAATAATCGAACCAACCATATCTTGTACTTTAGGGCTCCCACGTTCAAGTTCATGGAATTTTGACGTGAAACCATGGAAGAATGAATTGTGTAAGTTGCAAATGGAGTGAAGAGTTTGACTTCATGAAATATTCAAGGTCATGCACATTTTGGGGTACATTATGGACAAATGAAAATAAAACAATTGAACCAACCATATCCTGTACTTTAGGGCTCCCACGTCCAAGTTCATGGAATTTTGACGTGAAACCATGGAAGAATGAATTGTGTAAGTTGCAAATGGAGTGAAGAGTTTGACTTCATGAAATATTCAAGGTCATGCACATTTTGGGGTACATTATGGACAAATGAAAATAAAACAATTGAACCAACCATATCCTGTACTTTAGGGCTCCCACGTCCAAGTTCATGGAATTTTGACGTGAAACCATGGAAGAATGAATTGTGTAAGTTGCAAATGGAGTGAAGAGTTTGACTTCATGAAATATTCAAGGTCATGCACATTTTGGGGTACATTATGGACAAATGAAAATAAAACAATTGAACCAACCATATCCTGTACTTTAGGGCTCCCACGTCCAAGTTCATGGAATTTTGACGTGAAACCATGGAAGAATGAATTGTGTAAGTTGCAAATGGAGTGAAGAGTTTGACTTCATGAAATATTCAAGGTCATGCACATTTTGGGGTACATTATGGACAAATGAAAATAAAACAATTGAACAAACCATATCCTGTACTTTAGGGCTCCCACGTCCAAGTTCATGGAATTTTGACGTGAAACCATGGAACAATGAATTGTGTAGGTTGCAAATGGGGTGAAGAGTTTCACCTCATGAAATATTCAGGGTCATCTACGTTTGGGGTAAATTATGGACAAATGAAAATAAAATAATTGAACCAACCATATCTTGTACTTTAGGGCTCCCACGTCCAAGTTCATGGAATTTTGACGTGAAATCATGGAAGAATGAATTGTATAAGTTGCAAATGGAGTGAAGAATTTGACTTCATAAAATATTCAAGGTCATGCACATTTTGGGGTACGTTGTGGACAAATGAAAATAAAATAATTGAACCAACCATATCCTGTACTTTAGGGCTCCCACGTCCAAGTTCATGGAATTTTGACGTGAAACCATGGAATAATGAATTGTGTAGGTTGCAAATGGAGTGAAGAGTTTGACTTCATGAAATATTCAAGGTCATCCACGTTTATGATACATTATGGACAAATGAAAATAAAATATTCGAACCAACCATATCCTGTACTTTAGGGCTCCCACGTCCAAGTTCATGGAATTTTGACGTGAAACCATGGAAGAATGAATTGTGTAAGTTGCAAATGGGGTGAAGAGTTTGACCTTATGAAATATTCAAGGTCATGCACATTTTGGGGTACATTATGGACAAATGAAAATAAAATAATTGAACCAACCATATCCTGTACTTTAGGGCTCCCACGTCCAAGTTCATGGACTTTTGACGTGAAATCATGGAAGAATGAATTGTGTAGGTTGCAAATGGGGTGAAGAGTTTGACTTCATGAAATATTCAAGGTCATCTACGTTTGGGGTACATTATGGACAAATGAAAATAAAATAATTAAACCAACCATTTCCTGTACTTTAGGGCTCCCACGTCCAAGTTCATGGAATTTTGACGTAAACCATGGAAGAATGAATTGTGTAGGTTGCAAATGGGGTGAAGAGTTTAACTTCATGAAATATTCAAGGTCATCTACGTTTGGGGTACATTATATACAAATGAAAATAGAACAATTGAACGAACCATATCCTGTACTTTAGGGCTCCCACGTCCAAGTTCATGGAATTTTGACGTGAAACCATGGAACAATGAATTGTGTAAGTTGCAAATGGGGTGAAGAGTTTAACTTCATGAAATATTCAAGGTCATCTACGTTTGGGGTACATTATGGACAAATGAAAATAAAATAATTGAACCAACCATATCTTGTACTTTAGGGCTCCCACGTCCAAGTTCATGGAATTTTGACGTGAAACCATGGAAGAATGAATTGTGTAGGTTGCAAATGGAGTGAACAGTTTGACTTCATGAAATATTCAAGGTCATGCACATTTTGGGGTACATTCTGGACAAATGAAAATAAAATAATCGAACCAACCATATCCTGTACTTTAGGACTCCCACGTCCAAGTTCATGGAATTTTGACGTGAAACCATGGAAGAATGAATTGTGTAGGTTGCAAATGGGGTGAAGAGTTTGACTTCATGAAATATTCAAGGTCATGCACATTTTGGGGTACATTATGGACAAATGAAAATAAAATAATTGAACCAACCATATCCTGTACTTTAGGGCTCCCACGTCCAAGTTCATGGAATATTGACGTGAAACCATGGAAGAATGAATTGTGTAAGTTGCAAATGGGGTGAAGAGTTTGACTTCATGAAATATTCAAGGTCATCTACGTTTGGGGTACATTATGGACAAATGAAAATAAAATAATTGAACCAACCATATCTTGTACTTTAGGGCTCCCACGTCCAAGTTCATGGAATTTTGACGTGAAACCATGGAAGAATGAATTGTGTAGGTTGCAAATGGAGTGAACAGTTTGACTTCATGAAATATTCAAGGTCATGCACATTTTGGGGTACATTCTGGACAAATGAAAATAAAATAATCGAACCAACCATATCCTGTACTTTAGGACTCCCACGTCCAAGTTCATGGAATTTTGACGTGAAACCATGGAAGAATGAATTGTGTAGGTTGCAAATGGGGTGAAGAGTTTGACTTCATGAAATATTCAAGGTCATGCACATTTTGGGGTACATTATGGACAAATGAAAATAAAATAATTGAACCAACCATATCCTGTACTTTAGGGCTCCCACGTCCAAGTTCATGGAATTTTGACGTGAAATCGTGGAAGAATGAATTGTGTAGGTTGCAAATGGGGTGAAGAGTTTGACTTCATGAAATATTCAAGGTCATCTACGTTTGGGGTACATTACGGACAAATGAAAATAAAATAATTGAACCAACCATATCCTGTACTTTAGGGCTCCCACGTCCAAGTTCATGGAATTTTGACGTGAAATCATGGAAGAATGAATTGTGTAGGTTGCAAATGGGGTGAAGAGTTTGACTTCATGAAATATTCAAGGTCATCTACGTTTGGGGTACATTATGGACAAATGAAAATAAAATAATTGAACCAACCATATCCTGTACTTTAGGGTTCCCACGTCCAAGTTCATGGAATTTTGACGTGAAACCATGGAAGAATGAATTGTGTAAGTTGCAAATGGGGTGAAGAGTTTGACTTCATGAAATATTCAAGGTCATGCACATTTTGGGGTACATTGTGGGCAAATGAAAATAAAATAATCGAACCAACCATATCTTGTACTTTAGGGCTCCCACGTTCAAGTTCATGGAATTTTGACGTGATACCATGGAAGAATGAATTGTGTAAGTTGCAAATGGGGTGAAGAGTTTGACTTCATGAAATATTCAAGGTCATCTACATTTGGGGTACATTATGGACAAATGAAAATAAAATAATTGAACCAACCCTATCCTGTACTTTAGGGCTCCCACGTCCAAGTTCATGGAATTTTGACGTTAGCCATGGAAGAATGAATTGTGTTGGTTGCAAATGAGGAGAAGAGTTTGACTTCATGAAATATTCAAGGTCATGCACATTTTGGGGTACATTATGGACAAATGAAAATAAAACAATTGAACCAACCATATTCTGTACTTTACGGCTCCCACGTCCAAGTTCATGGAATTTTGACGTGAAACCATGGAACAATGAATTGTGTAGGTTGCAAATGGGGTGAAGAGCTTGAGTTCATGAAATATTCAAGGTCATCTACGTTTATGATACATTATGGACAAATGAAAATAAAACAATTGAACCAACCATATCCTGTACTTTAGGGCTCCCACGTCCAAGTTCATGGAATTTTGACGTGAAACCATGGAAGAATGAATTGTGTTGGTTGCAAATGGGGAGAAGAGTTTGACTTCATGAAATATTCAAGGTCATGCACATTTTGGGGTACATTATGGACAAATGAAAATAAAATAATTGAACCAACCATATTCTGTACTTTAGGGCTCCCACGTCCAAGTTCATGGAATTTTGACGTGAAACCATGGAAGAATGAATTGCGTAAGTTGCAAATGGAGTGAAGAGTTTGACTTCATGAAATATTCAAGGTCATCTACGTTTGAGGTACATTATGGACAAATGAAAATAAAATATTCGAACCAACCATATCCTGAACTTTAGGGCTCCCACGTCCAAGTTCATGGAATTTTGACGTGAAACCATGGAATAATGAATTGTGTAGGTTGCAAATGGAGTGAAGAGTTTGACTTCATGAAATATTCAAGGTCATGCACATTTTGGGGTACATTCTGGACAAATGAAAATAAAATAATCGAACCAACCATATCCTGTACTTTAGGGCTCCCACGTCCAAGTTCATGGAATTTTGACGTGAAACCATGGAAGAATGAATTGTGTAGGTTGCAAATGGGGTGAAGAGTTTGACTTCATGAAATATTCAAGGTCATGCACATTTTGGGGTACATTATGGACAAATGAAAATAAAATAATTGAACCAACCATATCCTGTACTTTAGGGCTCCCACGTCCAAGTTCATGGAATTTTGACGTGAAATCATGGAAGAATGAATTGTGTAGGTTGCAAATGGGGTGAAGAGTTTGACTTCATGAAATATTCAAGGTCATCTACGTTTGGGGTACATTATGGACAAATGAAAATAAAATAATTGAACCAACCATATCCTGTACTTTAGGGCTCCCACGTCCAAGTTCATGGAATTTTGACGTGAAACCATGGAAGAATGAATTGTGTAAGTTGCAAATGGGGTGAAGAGTTTGACTTCATGAAATATTCAAGGTCATGCACATTTTGGGGTAGATTACGGACAAATGAAAATAAAATAATAAAACCAACCATATCCTGTACTTTAGGGCTCCCACGTCCAAGTTCATGGAATTTTGACGTGAAATCATGGAAGAATGAATTGTGTAGGTTGCAAATGGGGTGAAGAGTTTGACTTCATGAAATATTCAAGGTCATCTACGTTTGGGGTACATTATGGACAAATGAAAATAAAATAATTGAACCAACCATATCCTGTACTTTAGGGTTCCCACGTCCAAGTTCATGGAATTTTGACGTGAAACCATGGAAGAATGAATTGTGTAAGTTGCAAATGGGGTGAAGAGTTTGACTTCATGAAATATTCAAGGTCATGCACATTTTGGGGTACATTGTGGACAAATGAAAATAAAATAATCGAACCAACCATATCTTGTACTTTAGGGCTCCCACGTTCAAGTTCATGGAATTTTGACGTGAAACCATGGAAGAATGAATTGTGTAAGTTGCAAATGGGGTGAAGAGTTTGACTTCATGAAATATTCAAGGTCATCTACATTTGGGGTACATTATGGACAAATGAAAATAAAATAATTGAACCAACCATATCCTGTACTTTAGGGCTCCCATGTCCAAATTCATGGAATTTTGACGTAAACCATGGAAGAATGAATTGTGTTGGTTGCAAATGGGGAGAAGAGTTTGACTTCATGAAATATTCAAGGTCATGCACATTTTGGGGTACATTATGGACAAATGAAAATAAAACAATTGAACCAACCATATCCTGTACTTTACGGCTCCCACGTCCAAGTTCATGGAATTTTGACGTGAAACCATGGAACAATGAATTGTGTAGGTTGCAAATGGGGTGAAGAGCTTGAGTTCATGAAATATTCAAGGTCATCTACGTTTATGATACATTATGGACAAATGAAAATAAAACAATTGAACCAACCATATCCTGTACTTTAGGGCTCCCACGTCCAAGTTCATGGAATTTTGACGTGAAACCATGGAAGAATAAATTGTGTTGGTTGCAAATGGGGAGAAGAGTTTGACTTCATGAAATATTCAAGGTCATGCACATTTTGGGGTACATTATGGACAAATGAAAATAAAATAATTGAACCAACCATATTCTGTACTTTAGGGCTCCCACGTCCAAGTTCATGGAATTTTGACGTGAAACCATGGAAGAATGAATTGCGTAAGTTGCAAATGGAGTGAAGAGTTTGACTTCATGAAATATTCAAGGTCATCTACGTTTGAGGTACATTATGGACAAATGAAAATAAAATATTCGAACCAACCATATCCTGTACTTTAGGGCTCCCACGTCCAAGTTCATGGAATTTTGACGTGAAACCATGGAACAATGAATTGTGTAGGTTGCAAATGGAGTGAAGAGTTTGACTTCATGAAATATTCAAGGTCATGCACATTTTGGGGTACATTCTGGACAAATGAAAATAAAATAATCGAACCAACCATATCCTGTACTTTAGGGCTCCCACGTCCAAGTTCATGGAATTTTGACGTGAAACCATGGAAGAATGAATTGTGTAGGTTGCAAATGGGGTGAAGAGTTTGACTTCATGAAATATTCAAGGTCATGCACATTTTGGGGTACATTATGGACAAATGAAAATAAAATAATTGAACCAACCATATCCTGTACTTTAGGGCTCCCACGTCCAAGTTCATGGAATTTTGACGTGAAATCATGGAAGAATGAATTGTGTAGGTTGCAAATGGGGTGAAGAGTTTGACTTCATGAAATATTCAAGGTCATCTACGTTTGGGGTACATTATGGACAAATGAAAATAAAATAATTGAACCAACCATATCCTGTACTTTAGGGCTCCCACGTCCAAGTTCATGGAATTTTGACGTGAAACCATGGAAGAATGAATTGTGTAAGTTGCAAATGGGGTGAAGAGTTTGACTTCATGAAATATTCAAGGTCATGCACATTTTGGGGTAGATTACGGACAAATGAAAATAAAATAATAAAACCAACCATATCCTGTACTTTAGGGCTCCCACGTCCAAGTTCATGGAATTTTGACGTGAAATCATGGAAGAATGAATTGTGTAAGTTGCAAATGGGGTGAAGAGTTTGACTTCATGAAATATTCAAGGTCATCTACGTTTGGGGTACATTATGGACAAATGAAAATAAAATAATTGAACCAACCATATCCTGTACTTTAGGGTTCCCACGTCCAAGTTCATGGAATTTTGACGTGAAACCATGGAAGAATGAATTGTGTAAGTTGCAAATGGGGTGAAGAGTTTGACTTCATGAAATATTCAAGGTCATGCACATTTTGGGGTACATTGTGGACAAATGAAAATAAAATAATCGAACCAACCATATCTTGTACTTTAGGGCTCCCACGTTCAAGTTCATGGAATTTTGACGTGAAACCATGGAAGAATGAATTGTGTAAGTTGCAAATGGGGTGAAGAGTTTGACTTCATGAAATATTCAAGGTCATCTACATTTGGGGTACATTATGGACAAATGAAAATAAAATAATTGAACCAACCATATCCTGTACTTTAGGGCTCCCATGTCCAAATTCATGGAATTCTGACGTAAACCATGGAAGAATGAATTGTGTTGGTTGCAAATGGGGAGAAGAGTTTGACTTCATGAAATATTCAAGGTCATCTACGTTTATGATACATTATGGACAAATGAAAATAAAATAAACAAACCAACCATATCCTGTACTTTACGGCTCCCACGTCCAAGTTCATGGACTTTTGACGTGAAGCCATGGAAGAATGAATTGTGTAGGTTGCAAATGGGGTGAAGAGCTTGAGTTCATGAAATATTCAAGGTCATCTACGTTTATGATACATTATGGACAAATGAAAATAAAACAATTGAACCAACCATATCCTGTTCTTTAGGGCTCCCACGTCCAAGTTCATGGAATTTTGACGTGAAACCATGGAAGAATGAATTGTGTAAGTTGCAAATGGGGTGAAGAGTTTGACTTCATGAAATATTCAAGGTCATGCACATTTTGGGGTACATTATGGACAAATGAAAATAAAATAAACAAACCAACCATATCCTGTACTTTACGGCTCCCACGTCCAAGTTCATGGACTTTTGACGTGAAGCCATGGAAGAATGAACTGTGTAAATTTCAAATGGGGTGAAGAGCTTGACTTCATGAAATATTCAAGGTCATGCACATTTTGGGGTACATTATGGACAAATGAAAATAAAACAATCGAACCAACCGTATCCTGTACTTTAGGGCTCCCACGTCCAAGTTCATGGACTTTTGACGTGAAACCATGGAATAATGAATTGTGTAGGTTGCAAATGGGGTCAAGAGTTTGACTTCATGAAATATTCAAGGTCATGCACATTTTGGGGTACATTATGGACAAAAGAAAATAAAATAATTGAACCAACCATATCTTATACTTTAGGGCTCCCACGTCCAAGTTCATGGAATATTGACGTGAAACCATGGAAGAATGAATTGTGTAAGTTGCAAATGGGTGAAGAGCTTGACTTCATGAAATATTCAAGGTCATGCACATTTTGGGGTACATTATGGACAAATGAAAATAAAATAATTGAACCAACCATATCCTGTACTTTAGCGCTCCCACGTCCAAGTTCATGGAATTTTGACGTGAAACCATGGAATAATGAATTGTGCAAGTTGCAAATGGGGTCAAGAGTTTGACTTCATGAAATATTCAAGGTCATGCATATTTTGGGGTACATTATGGACAAATGAAAATAAAATATTCGAACCAACCATATCCTGTACTTTAGGGCTCCCACGTCCAAGTTCATGGAATTTTGACGTGAAACCATGGAAGAATGAATTGTGTAAGTTGCAAATGGGGTGAAGAGTTTGACTTCATGAAATATTCAAGGTCATGCACATTTTGGGGTTTATTATGGACAAATGAAAATAAAATAAACAAACCAACCATATCCTGTACTTTAGGGCTCCCACGTCCAAGTTCATGGAATTTTGACGTGAAACCATGGAACAATGAATTGTGTAGGTTGCAAATGGGGTGAAGAGCTTGACTTCATGAAATATTCAAGGTCATCTACGTTTATGATACATTATGGACAAATGAAAATAAAATAAACAAACCAACCATATCCTGTACTTTACGGCTCCCACGTCCAAGTTCATGGACTTTTGACGTGAAGCCATGGAAGAATGAACTGTGTAAATTTCAAATGGGGTGAAGAGCTTGACTTCATGAAATATTCAAGGTCATGCACATTTTGGGGTACATTATGGACAAATGAAAATAAAATAATTGAACCAACCGTATCCTGTACTTTAGGGCTCCCACGTCCAAGTTCATGGAATTTTGACGTGAAACCATGGAATAATGAATTGTGTAGGTTGCAAATGGAGTGAAGAGTTTGACTTCATGAAATATTCAAGGTCATGCACATTTTGGGGTACATTATGGACAAAATAAAATAAAATAATTGAACCAACCATATCTTATACTTTAGGGCTCCCATGTCCAAGTTCATGGAATTTTGACGTGAAACCATGGAAGAATGAATTGTGTAAGTTGCAAATGGGTGAAGAGCTTGACTTCATGAAATATTCAAGGTCATGCACATTTTGGGGTACATTATGGACAAATGAAAATAAAATAATTGAACCAACCATATCCTGTACTTTAGCGCTCCCACGTCCAAGTTCATGGAATTTTGACGTGAAACCATGGAAGAATGAATTGTGTAAGTTGCAAATGGGGTGAAGAGTTTGACTTCATGAAATATTCAAGGTCATGCACATTTTGGGGTACATTATGGACAAATGAAAATAAAATATTCGAACCAACCATATCCTGTACTTTAGGGCTCCCACGTCCAAGTTCATGGAATTTTGACGTGAAACCATGGAAGAATGAATTGTGTAAATTTCAAATGGGGTGAAGAGCTTGACTTCATGAAATATTCAAGGTCATGCACATTTTGGGGTACATTATGGACAAATGAAAATAAAATAATTGAACCAACCATATCCTGTACTTTAGCGCTCCCACGTCCAAGTTCATGGAATTTTGACGTGAAACCATGGAATAATGAATTGTGTAAGTTGCAAATGGGGTCAAGAGTTTGACTTCATGAAATATTCAAGGTCATGCATATTTTGGGGTACATTATGGACAAATGAAAATAAAATATTCGAACCAACCATATCCTGTACTTTAGGGCTCCCACGTCCAAGTTCATGGAATTTTGACGTGAAACCATGGAAGAATGAATTGTGTAAGTTGCAAATGGGGTGAAGAGTTTGACTTCATGAAATATTCAAGGTCATGCACATTTTGGGGTTTATTATGGACAAATGAAAATAAAATAAACAAACCAACCATATCCTGTACTTTAGGGCTCCCACGTCCAAGTTCATGGACTTTTGACGTGAAGCCATGGAAGAATGAATTGTGTAGGTTGCAAATGGGGTGAAGAGCTTGAGTTCATGAAATATTCAAGGTCATCTACGTTTATGATACATTATGGACAAATGAAAATAAAACAATTGAACCAACCATATCCTGTACTTTACGGCTCCCACGTCCAAGTTCATGGACTTTTGACGTGAAGCCATGGAAGAATGAACTGTGTAAATTTCAAATGGGGTGAAGAGCTTGACTTCATGAAATATTCAAGGTCATGCACATTTTGGGGTACATTATGGACAAATGAAAATAAAATAATTGAACCAACCGTATCCTGTACTTTAGGGCTCCCACGTCCAAGTTCATGGAATTTTGACGTGAAACCATGGAATAATGAATTGTGTAGGTTGCAAATGGAGTGAAGAGTTTGACTTCATGAAATATTCAAGGTCATGCACATTTTGGGGTACATTATGGACAAAATAAAATAAAATAATTGAACCAACCATATCTTATACTTTAGGGCTCCCACGTCCAAGTTCATGGACTTTTGACGTGAAACCATGGAAGAATGAACTGTGTAAATTTCAAATGGGGTGAAGAGCTTGACTTCATGAAATATTCAAGGTCATGCACATTTTGGGGTACATTATGGACAAATGAAAATAAAATAATTGAACCAACCATATCTTATACTTTAGGGCTCCCACGTCCAAGTTCATGGACTTTTGACGTGAAACCATGGAATAATGAATTGTGTAAGTTGCAAATGGGGTCAAGAGTTTGACTTCATGAAATATTCAAGGTCATGCACATTTTGGGGTACATTATGGACAAATGAAAATAAAATATTCGAACGAACCATATCCTGTACTTTAGGGCTCCCACGTCCAAGTTCATGGAATTTTGACGTGAAACCATGGAAGAATGAATTGTGTAAGTTGCAAATGGGGTGAAGAGTTTGACTTCATGAAATATTCAAGGTCATCTACGTTTATGATACATTATGGACAAATGAAAATAAAATAAACAAACCAACCATATCCTGTACTTTACGGCTCGCACGTCCAAGTTCATGGACTTTTGACGTGAAGTCATGGAAGAATGAACTGTGTAAATTTCAAATGGGGTGAAGAGCTTGACTTCATGAAATATTCAAGGTCATGCACATTTTGGGGTACATTATGGACAAATGAAAATAAAATAATTGAACCAACCGTATCCTGTACTTTAGGGCTCCCACGTCCAAGTTCATGGAATTTTGACGTGAAACCATGGAATAATGAATTGTGTAGGTTGCAAATGGGGTGAAGAGTTTGACTTCATGAAATATTCAAGGTCATGCACATTTTGGGGTACATTATGGACAAAATAAAATAAAATAATTGAACCAACCATATCTTATACTTTAGGGCTCCCATGTCCAAGTTCATGGAATTTTGACGTGAAACCATGGAAGAATGAATTGTGTAAGTTGCAAATGGGTGAAGAGCTTGACTTCATGAAATATTCAAGGTCATGCACATTTTGGGGTACATTATGGACAAATGAAAATAAAATAATTGAACCAACCATATCCTGTACTTTAGCGCTCCCACGTCCAAGTTCATGGAATTTTGACGTGAAACCATGGAAGAATGAATTGTGTAAGTTGCAAATGGGGTGAAGAGTTTGACTTCATGAAATATTCAAGGTCATGCACATTTTGGGGTACATTATGGACAAATGAAAATAAAATATTCGAACCAACCATATCCTGTACTTTAGGGCTCCCACGTCCAAGTTCATGGAATTTTGACGTGAAACCATGGAAGAATGAATTGTGTAAGTTGCAAATGGGGTGAAGAGCTTGACTTCATGAAATATTCAAGGTCATCTACGTTTATGATACATTATGGACAAATGAAAATAAAATAATTGAACCAACCATATCCTGTACTTTAGGGCTCCCACGTCCAAGTTCATGGACTTTTGACGTGAAACCATGGAAAAATGAATTGTGTAGGTTGCAAATGGGGTGAAGAGTTTGATTTCATGAAATATTCAAGGTCATCCACGTTTGGGGTACATTATGGACAAATGAAAATAAAATAATTGAACCAACCATATCCTGTACTTTAGGGCTCCCACGGCCAAGTTCATGGACTTTTGACGTGAAACCATGGAATAATGAATTGTGTAGGTTGCAAATGGGGTCAAGAGTTTGACTTCATGAAATATTCAAGGTCATGCACATTTTGGGGTACATTATGGACAAATGAAAATAAAACAATTGAACCAACCATATCCTGTACTTTAGGGCTCCCACGTCCAAGTTCATGGAATTTTGACGTGAAACCATGGAAGAATAAATTGTGTAAGTTGCAAATGGAGTGAAGAGTTTGACTTCATGAAATATTCAAGGTCATGCACATTTTGGGGTACATTATAGACAAATGAAAATAAAACAATTGAACCAACCATATCCTGTACTTTAGGGCTCCCACGTCCAAGTTCATGGACTTTTGACGTGAAACCATGGAATAATGAATTGTGTAAGTTGCAAATGGGGTCAAGAGTTTGACTTCATGAAATATTCAAGGTCATGCACATTTTGGGGTACATTATGGACAAATGAAAATAAAATATTCGAACCAACCATATCCTGTACTTTAGGGCTCCCACGTCCAAGTTCATGGACTTTTGACGTGAAACCATGGAATAATGAATTGTGTAGGTTGCAAATGGGGTCAAGAGTTTGACTTCATGAAATATTCAAGGTCATGCACATTTTGGGGTACATTATGGACAAAATAAAATAAAATAATTGAACCAACCATATCTTATACTTTAGGGCTCCCATGTCCAAGTTCATGGAATTTTGACGTGAAACCATGGAAGAATGAATTGTGTAAGTTGCAAATGGGTGAAGAGCTTGACTTCATGAAATATTCAAGGTCATGCACATTTTGGGGTACATTATGGACAAATGAAAATAAAATAATTGAACCAACCATATCCTGTACTTTAGCGCTCCCACGTCCAAGTTCATGGAATTTTGACGTGAAACCATGGAAGAATGAATTGTGTAAGTTGCAAATGGGGTGAAGAGTTTGACTTCATGAAATATTCAAGGTCATGCACATTTTGGGGTACATTATGGACAAATGAAAATAAAATATTCGAACCAACCATATCCTGTACTTTAGGGCTCCCACGTCCAAGTTCATGGAATTTTGACGTGAAACCATGGAAGAATGAATTGTGTAAGTTGCAAATGGGGTGAAGAGCTTGACTTCATGAAATATTCAAGGTCATCTACGTTTATGATACATTATGGACAAATGAAAATAAAATAATTGAACCAACCATATCCTGTACTTTAGGGCTCCCACGTCCAAGTTCATGGACTTTTGACGTGAAACCATGGAATAATGAATTGTGTAGGTTGCAAATGGGGTGAAGAGTTTGACTTCATGAAATATTCAAGGTCATCCACGTTTGGGGTACATTATGGACAAATGAAAATAAAATAATTGAACCAACCATATCCTGTACTTTAGGGCTCCCACGTCCAAGTTCATGGACTTTTGACGTGAAACCATGGAATAATGAATTGTGTAGGTTGCAAATGGGGTCAAGAGTTTGACTTCATGAAATATTCAAGGTCATGCACAATTTGGGGTACATTATGGACAAATGAAAATAAAATAATTGAACCAACCATATCTTATACTTTAGGGCTCCCACGTCCAAGTTCATGGACTTTTGACGTGAAACCATGGAAGAATGAACTGTGTAAATTTCAAATGGGGTGAAGAGCTTGACTTCATGAAATATTCAAGGTCATGCACATTTTGGGGTACATTATGGACAAATGAAAATAAAATAATTGAACCAACCATATCTTATACTTTAGGGCTCCCACGTCCAAGTTCATGGACTTTTGACGTGAAACCATGGAAGAATGAACTGTGTAAATTTCAAATGGGGTGAAGAGCTTGACTTCATGAAATATTCAAGGTCATGCACATTTTGGGGTACATTGTGGACAAATGAAAATAAAATATTCGAACCAACCATATCTTATACTTTAGGGCTCCCACGTCCAAGTTCATGGAATTTTGACGTGAAACCATGGAATAATGAATTGTGTAAGTTGCAAATGGGGTCAAGAGTTTGACTTCATGAAATATTCAAGGTCATGCACATTTTGGGGTACATTATAGACAAATGAAAATAAAATAAACAAACCAACCATATCCTGTACTTTAGGGCTCCCACGTCCAAGTTCATGGAATTTTGACGTGAAACCATGGAATAATGAATTGTGTAGGTTGCAAATGGGGTCAAGAGTTTGACTTCATGAAATATTCAAGGTCATGCACATTTTGGGGTACATTATGGACAAATGAAAATAAAATAAACAAACCAACCATATCTTATACTTTAGGGCTCCCACGTCCAAGTTCATGGAATTTTGACGTGAAACCATGGAAGAATGAATTGTGTAAGTTGCAAATGGGTGAAGAGCTTGACTTCATGAAATATTCAAGGTCATGCACATTTTGGGGTACATTATGGACAAATGAAAATAAAATAATTGAACCAACCATATCCTGTACTTTAGCGCTCCCACGTCCAAGTTCATGGAATTTTGACGTGAAACCATGGAATAATGAATTGTGTAAGTTGCAAATGGGGTCAAGAGTTTGACTTCATGAAATATTCAAGGTCATGCACATTTTGGGGTACATTATGGACAAATGAAAATAAAATAATCGAACCAACCATATCTTGTACTTTAGGGCTCCCACGTCCAAGTTCATGGACTTTTGACGTGAAACCATGGAATAATGAATTGTGTAAGTTGCAAATGGGTGAAGAGCTTGACTTCATGAAATATTCAAGGTCATGCACATTTTGGGGTACATTATGGACAAATGAAAATAAAATATTCGAACCAACCATATCCTGTACTTTAGGGCTCCCACGTCCAAGTTCATGGAATTTTGACGTGAAACCATGGAATAATGAATTGTGTAAGTTGCAAATGGGGTGAAGAGTTTGACTTCATGAAATATTCAAGGTCATGCAAATTTTGGGGTACAATATGGACAAATGAAAATAAAATAATCGAACCAACCATATCTTGTACTTTAGGGCTCCCACGTCCAAGTTCATGGAATTTTGACGTGAGACCATGGAATAATGAATTGTGTAAGTTGCAAATGGGGTGAAGAGTTTGACTTCATGAAATATTCAAGGTCATGCACATTTTGGGGTACATTATGGACAAATGAAAATAAAATATTCGAACCAACCATATCCTGTACTTTAGGGCTCCCACGTCCAAGTTCATGGAATTTCGACGTGAAACCATGGAAGAATGAATTGTGTAAGTTGCAAATGGGGTGAAGAGTTTGACTTCATGAAATATTCAATGTCATGCACATTTTGGGGTACATTATGGACAAATGAAAATAAAATATTCGAACCAACCATATCCTGTACTTTAGGGCTCCCACGTCCAAATTCATGGACTTTTGACGTGAAACCATGGAAGAATGAACTGTGTAAATTTCAAATGGGGTGAAGAGCTTGACTTCATGAAATATTCAAGGTCATGCACATTTTGGGGTACATTATGGACAAATGAAAATAAAATATTCGAACCAACCATATCCTGTACTTTAGGGCTCCCACGTCCAAGTTCATGGAATTTTGACGTGAAACCATGGAAGAATGAATTGTGTAAGTTGCAAATGGGGTGAAGAGTTTGACTTCATGAAATATTCAAGGTCATGCAAATTTTGGGGTACAATATGGACAAATGAAAATAAAATAATCGAACCAACCATATCCTGTACTTTAGGGCTCCCACGTCCAAGTTCATGGAATTTTGACGTGAGACCATGGAATAATGAATTGTGTAAGTTGCAAATGGGGTGAAGAGTTTGACTTCATGAAATATTCAAGGTCATGCACATTTTGGGGTACATTATGGACAAATGAAAATAAAATAATCGAACCAACCATATCTTGTACTTTAGGGCTCCCACGTCCAAGTTCATGGACTTTTGACGTGAAACCATGGAATAATGAATTGTGTAAGTTGCAAATGGGTGAAGAGCTTGACTTCATGAAATATTCAAGGTCATGCACATTTTGGGGTACATTATGGACAAATGAAAATAAAATATTCGAACCAACCATATCCTGTACTTTAGGGCTCCCACGTCCAAGTTCATGGACTTTTGACGTGAAACCATGGAATAATGAATTGTGTAGGTTGCAAATGGGGTGAAGAGTTTGACTTCATGAAATATTCAAGGTCATCCACGTTTGGGGTACATTATGGACAAATGAAAATAAAATAATTGAACCAACCATATCCTGTACTTTAGGGCTCCCACGTCCAAGTTCATGGACTTTTGACGTGAAACCATGGAATAATGAATTGTGTAGGTTGCAAATGGGGTCAAGAGTTTGACTTCATGAAATATTCAAGGTCATGCACAATTTGGGGTACATTATGGACAAATGAAAATAAAATAATTGAACCAACCATATCTTATACTTTAGGGCTCCCACGTCCAAGTTCATGGACTTTTGACGTGAAACCATGGAAGAATGAACTGTGTAAATTTCAAATGGGGTGAAGAGCTTGACTTCATGAAATATTCAAGGTCATGCACATTTTGGGGTACATTATGGACAAATGAAAATAAAATAATTGAACCAACCATATCTTATACTTTAGGGCTCCCACGTCCAAGTTCATGGACTTTTGACGTGAAACCATGGAAGAATGAACTGTGTAAATTTCAAATGGGGTGAAGAGCTTGACTTCATGAAATATTCAAGGTCATGCACATTTTGGGGTACATTGTGGACAAATGAAAATAAAATATTCGAACCAACCATATCTTATACTTTAGGGCTCCCACGTCCAGGTTCATGGAATTTTGACGTGAAACCATGGAATAATGAATTGTGTAAGTTGCAAATGGGGTCAAGAGTTTGACTTCATGAAATATTCAAGGTCATGCACATTTTGGGGTACATTATAGACAAATGAAAATAAAATAAACAAACCAACCATATCCTGTACTTTAGGGCTCCCACGTCCAAGTTCATAGACTTTTGACGTGAAACCATGGAATAATGAATTGTGTAGGTTGCAAATGGGGTCAAGAGTTTGACTTCATGAAATATTCAAGGTCATGCACATTTTGGGGTACATTATGGACAAATGAAAATAAAATAAACAAACCAACCATATCTTATACTTTAGGGCTCCCACGTCCAAGTTCATGGAATTTTGACGTGAAACCATGGAAGAATGAATTGTGTAAGTTGCAAATGGGTGAAGAGCTTGACTTCATGAAATATTCAAGGTCATGCACATTTTGGGGTACATTATGGACAAATGAAAATAAAATAAACAAACCAACCATATCCTGTACTTTAGCGCTCCCACGTCCAAGTTCATGGAATTTTGACGTGAAACCATGGAATAATGAATTGTGTAAGTTGCAAATGGGGTCAAGAGTTTGACTTCATGAAATATTCAAGGTCATGCACATTTTGGGGTACATTATGGACAAATGAAAATAAAATAATCGAACCAACCATATCTTGTACTCTAGGGCTCCCACGTCCAAGTTCATGGACTTTTGACGTGAAACCATGGAATAATGAATTGTGTAAGTTGCAAATGGGTGAAGAGCTTGACTTCATGAAATATTCAAGGTCATGCACATTTTGGGGTACATTATGGACAAATGAAAATAAAATATTCGAACCAACCATATCCTGTACTTTATGGCTCCCACGTCCAAGTTCATGGAATTTTGACGTGAAACCATGGAATAATGAATTGTGTAAGTTGCAAATGGGGTGAAGAGTTTGACTTCATGAAATATTCAAGGTCATGCAAATTTTGGGGTACAATATGGACAAATGAAAATAAAATAATCGAACCAACCATATCTTGTACTTTAGGGCTCCCACGTCCAAGTTCATGGAATTTTGACGTGAGACCATGGAATAATGAATTGTGTAAGTTGCAAATGGGGTGAAGAGTTTGACTTCATGAAATATTCAAGGTCATGCACATTTTGGGGTACATTATGGACAAATGAAAATAAAATATTCGAACCAACCATATCCTGTACTTTAGGGCTCCCACGTCCAAGTTCATGGAATTTCGACGTGAAACCATGGAAGAATGAATTGTGTAAGTTGCAAATGGGGTGAAGAGTTTGACTTCATGAAATATTCAATGTCATGCACATTTTGGGGTACATTATGGACAAATGAAAATAAAATATTCGAACCAACCATATCCTGTACTTTAGGGCTCCCACGTCCAAATTCATGGACTTTTGACGTGAAACCATGGAAGAATGAATTGTGTAAGTTGCAAATGGGGTGAAGAGTTTGACTTCATGAAATATTCAAGGTCATGCAAATTTTGGGGTACAATATGGACAAATGAAAATAAAATAATCGAACCAACCATATCCTGTACTTTAGGGCTCCCACGTCCAAGTTCATGGAATTTTGACGTGAGACCATGGAATAATGAATTGTGTAAGTTGCAAATGGGGTGAAGAATTTGACTTCATGAAATATTCAAGGTCATGCACATTTTGGGGTACATTATGGACAAATGAAAATAAAATATTCGAACCAACCATATCCTGTACTTTAGGGCTCCCACGTCCAAGTTCATGGAATTTTGACGTGAAACCATGGAAGAATGAATTGTGTAAGTTGCAAATGGGGTGAAGAGTTTTCTTTTTATGAAATATTCAAGGTCATCCATGTTTGAGGTACATTATGGACAAATGAAAATAAAATAATTGAACCAACCATATCCTGTACTTTAGGGCTCCCACGTCCAAGTTCATGGAATTTTGACGTGAAACCATGGAAGAATGAATTGTGTAAGTTGCAAATGGGGTGAAGAGTTTGACTTCATGAAATATTCAAGGTCATGCACATTTTGGGGTACATTATGGACAAATGAAAATAAAATATTCGAACCAACCATATCCTGTACTTTAGGGCTCCCACGTCCAAGTTCATGGAATTTTGACGTGAAACCATGGAAGAATGAATTGTGTAAGTTGCAAATGGGGTGAAGAGTTTGACTTCATGAAATATTCAAGGTCATGCAAATTTTGGGGTACAATATGGACAAATGAAAATAAAATAATCGAACCAACCATATCCTGTACTTTAGGGCTCCCACGTCCAAGTTCATGGAATTTTGACGTGAGACCATGGAATAATGAATTGTGTAAGTTGCAAATGGGGTGAAGAGTTTGACTTCATGAAATATTCAAGGTCATGCACATTTTGGGGTACATTATGGAGAAATGAAAATAAAATATTCGAACCAACCATATCCTGTACTTCAGGGCTCCCACGTCCAAGTTCATGGACTTTCGACGTGAAACCATGGAAGAATGAACTGTGTAAATTTCAAATGGGGTGAAGAGCTTGACTTCATGAAATATTCAAGGTCATGCACATTTTGGGGTACATTATGGACAAATGAAAATAAATTATTCGAACCAACCATATCCTGTACTTTAGGGCTCCCACGTCCAAGTTCATGGAATTTTGACGTGAAACCATGGAAGAATGAATTGTGTAAGTTGCAAATGGGGTGAAGAGTTTGACTTCATGAAATATTCAAGGTCATGCAAATTTTGGGGTACAATATGGACAAATGAAAATAAAATAATCGAACCAACCATATCCTGTACTTTAGGGCTCCCACGTCCAAGTTCATGGAATTTTGACGTGAGACCATGGAATAATGAATTGTGTAAGTTGCAAATGGGGTGAAGAGTTTGACTTCATGAAATATTCAAGGTCATGCACATTTTGGGGTACATTATGGAGAAATGAAAATAAAATATTCGAACCAACCATATCCTGTACTTTAGGGCTCCCACGTCCAAGTTCATGGAATTTTGACGTGAAACCATGGAATAATGAATTGTGTAAGTTGCAAATGGGGTGAAGAGTTTGACTTCATGAAATATTCAAGGTCATGCACATTTTGGGGTACATTATGGACAAATGAAAATAAATTATTCGAACCAACCATATCCTGTACTTTAGGGCTCCCACGTCCAAGTTCATGGAATTTTGACGTGAAACCATGGAAGAATGAATTGTGTAAGTTGCAAATGGAGTGAAGAGTTTGACTTCATGAAATATTCAAGGTCATGCACATTTTGGGGTACATTATGGACAAATGAAAATAAAATAAACAAACCAACCATATCCTGTACTTTAGGGCTCCCACGTCCAAGTTCATGGAATTTTGACTTGAAACCATGGAATAATGAATTGTGTAAGTTGCAAATGGGGTGAAGAGTTTGACTTCATGAAATATTCAATGTCATGCACATTTTGGGGTACATTATGGACAAATGAAAATAAAATATTCGAACCAACCATATCCTGTACTTTAGGGCTCCCACGTCCAAATTCATGGAATTTTGACGTGAAACCATGGAAGAATGAACTGTGTAAATTTCAAATGGGGTGAAGAGCTTGACTTCATGAAATATTCAAGGTCATGCACATTTTGGGGTACATTATGGACAAATGAAAATAAATTATTCGAACCAACCATATCCTGTACTTTAGGGCTCCCACGTCCAAGTTCATGGAATTTTGACGTGAAACCATGGAAGAATGAATTGTGTAAGTTGCAAATGGAGTGAAGAGTTTGACTTCATGAAATATTCAAGGTCATGCACATTTTGGGGTACATTATGGACAAATGAAAATAAAATAAACAAACCAACCATATCCTGTACTTTAGGGCTCCCACGTCCAAGTTCATGGAATTTCGACGTGAAACCATGGAAGAATGAATTGTGTAAGTTGCAAATGGGGTGAAGAGTTTGACTTCATGAAATATTCAATGTCATGCACATTTTGGGGTACATTATGGACAAATGAAAATAAAATATTCGAACCAACCATATCTTGTACTTTAGGGCTCCCACGTCCAAGTTCATGGAATTTTGACGTGAGACCATGGAAGAATGAATTGTGTAAGTTGCAAATGGGGTGAAGAGTTTGACTTCATGAAATATTCAATGTCATGCACATTTTGGGGTACATTATGGACAAAAGAAAATAAATTATTCGAACCAACCATATCCTGTACTTTAGGGCTCCCACGTCCAAGTTCATGGAATTTCGACGTGAAACCATGGAAGAATGAATTGTGTAAGTTGCAAATGGGGTGAAGAGTTTGACTTCATGAAATATTCAATGTCATGCACATTTTGGGGTACATTATGGACAAATGAAAATAAATTATTCGAACCAACCATATCCTGTACTTTAGGGCTCCCACGTCCAAGTTCATGGAATTTTGACGTGAAACCATGGAAGAATGAATTGTGTAAGTTGCAAATGGAGTGAAGAGTTTGACTTCATGAAATATTCAAGGTCATGCACATTTTGGGGTACATTATGGACAAATGAAAATAAAATAAACAAACCAACCATATCCTGTACTTTAGGGCTCCCACGTCCAAGTTCATGGAATTTCGACGTGAAACCATGGAAGAATGAATTGTGTAAGTTGCAAATGGGGTGAAGAGTTTGACTTCATGAAATATTCAATGTCATGCACATTTTGGGGTACATTATGGACAAATGAAAATAAAATATTCGAACCAACCATATCCTGTACTTTAGGGCTCCCACGTCCAAATTCATGGACTTTTGACGTGAAACCATGGAAGAATGAACTGTGTAAATTTCAAATGGGGTGAAGAGCTTGACTTCATGAAATATTCAAGGTCATGCACATTTTGGGGTACATTATGGACAAATGAAAATAAATTATTCGAACCAACCATATCCTGTACTTTAGGGCTCCCACGTCCAAGTTCATGGAATTTTGACGTGAAACCATGGAAGAATGAATTGTGTAAGTTGCAAATGGGGTGAAGAGTTTGACTTCATGAAATATTCAAGGTCATGCAAATTTTGGGGTACAATATGGACAAATGAAAATAAAATAATCGAACCAACCATATCCTGTACTTTAGGGCTCCCACGTCCAAGTTCATGGAATTTTGACGTGAGACCATGGAATAATGAATTGTGTAAGTTGCAAATGGGGTGAAGAGTTTGACTTCATGAAATATTCAAGGTCATGCACATTTTGGGGTACATTATGGAGAAATGAAAATAAAATATTCGAACCAACCATATCCTGTACTTTAGGGCTCCCACGTCCAAGTTCATGGAATTTTGACGTGAAACCATGGAATAATGAATTGTGTAAGTTGCAAATGGGGTGAAGAGTTTGACTTCATGAAATATTCAAGGTCATGCACATTTTGGGGTACATTATGGACAAATGAAAATAAATTATTCGAACCAACCATATCCTGTACTTTAGGGCTCCCACGTCCAAGTTCATGGAATTTTGACGTGAAACCATGGAAGAATGAATTGTGTAAGTTGCAAATGGAGTGAAGAGTTTGACTTCATGAAATATTCAAGGTCATGCACATTTTGGGGTACATTATGGACAAATGAAAATAAAATAAACAAACCAACCATATCCTGTACTTTAGGGCTCCCACGTCCAAGTTCATGGAATTTTGACGTGAAACCATGGAATATTGAATTGTGTAAGTTGCAAATGGGGTGAAGAGTTTGACTTCATGAAATATTCAATGTCATGCACATTTTGGGGTACATTATGGACAAATGAAAATAAAATATTCGAACCAACCATATCCTGTACTTTAGGGCTCCCACGTCCAAATTCATGGAATTTTGACGTGAAACCATGGAAGAATGAATTGTGTAAGTTGCAAATGGGGTGAAGAGTTTGACTTCATGAAATATTCAAGGTCATGCACATTTTGGGGTACATTATGGACAAATGAAAATAAAATATTCGAACCAACCATATCCTGTACTTTAGGGCTCCCACGTCCAAGTTCATGGACTTTTGACGTGAAACCATGGAAGAATGAATTGTGTAAGTTGCAAATGGAGTGAAGAGTTTGACTTCATGAAATATTCAAGGTCATGCACATTTTGGGGTACATTATAGACAAATGAAAATAAAACAATTGAACCAACCATATCCTGTACTTTAGGGCTCCCACGTCCAAGTTCATGGAATTTTGACGTGAAACCATGGAAGAATGAATTGTGTAAGTTGCAAATGGGGTGAAGAGTTTGACTTCATGAAATATTCAAGGTCATGCAAATTTTGGGGTACAATATGGACAAATGAAAATAAAATAATCGAACCAACCATATCTTGTACTTTAGGGCTCCCACGTCCAAGTTCATGGAATTTTGACGTGAGACCATGGAAAAATGAATTGTGTAAGTTGCAAATGGGGTGAAGAGTTTGACTTCATGAAAAATTCAAGGTCATGCACATTTTGGGGTACATTATGGAGAAGTGAAAATAAAATATTCGAACCAACCATATCCTGTACTTTAGGGCTCCCACGTCCAAGTTCATGGAATTTCGACGTGAAACCATGGAAGAATGAATTGTGTAAGTTGCAAATGGGGTGAAGAGTTTGACTTCATGAAATATTCAAGGTCATGCACATTTTGGGGTACATTATGGACAAATGAAAATAAAATAAACAAACCAACCATATCCTGTACTTTAGGGCTCCCACGTCCAAGTTCATGGAATTTTGACGTGAAACCATGGAATATTGAATTGTGTAAGTTGCAAATGGGGTGAAGAGTTTGACTTCATGAAATATTCAATGTCATGCACATTTTGGGGTACATTATGGACAAATGAAAATAAAATATTCGAACCAACCATATCCTGTACTTTAGGGCTCCCACGTCCAAATTCATGGAATTTTGACGTGAAACCATGGAAGAATGAATTGTGTAAGTTGCAAATGGGGTGAAGAGTTTGACTTCATGAAATATTCAAGGTCATGCACATTTTGGGGTACATTATGGACAAATGAAAATAAAATATTCGAACCAACCATATCCTGTACTTTAGGGCTCCCACGTCCAAGTTCATGGAATTTTGACGTGAAACCATGGAAGAATGAATTGTGTAAGTTGCAAATGGAGTGAAGAGTTTGACTTCATGAAATATTCAAGGTCATGCACATTTTGGGGTACATTATAGACAAATGAAAATAAAACAATTGAACCAACCATATCCTGTACTTTAGGGCTCCCACGTCCAAGTTCATGGAATTTTGACGTGAAACCATGGAAGAATGAATTGTGTAAGTTGCAAATGGGGTGAAGAGTTTGACTTCATGAAATATTCAAGGTCATGCAAATTTTGGGGTACAATATGGACAAATGAAAATAAAATAATCGAACCAACCATATCTTGTACTTTAGGGCTCCCACGTCCAAGTTCATGGAATTTTGACGTGAGACCATGGAAAAATGAATTGTGTAAGTTGCAAATGGGGTGAAGAGTTTGACTTCATGAAAAATTCAAGGTCATGCACATTTTGGGGTACATTATGGAGAAGTGAAAATAAAATATTCGAACCAACCATATCCTGTACTTTAGGGCTCCCACGTCCAAGTTCATGGAATTTCGACGTGAAACCATGGAAGAATGAATTGTGTAAGTTGCAAATGGGGTGAAGAGTTTGACTTCATGAAATATTCAAGGTCATGCACATTTTGGGGTACATTATGGACAAATGAAAATAAAATATTCGAACCAACCATATCCTGTACTTTAGGGCTCCCACGTCCAAGTTCATGGACTTTCGACGTGAAACCATGGAAGAATGAACTGTGTAAATTTCAAATGGGGTGAAGAGCTTGACTTCATGAAATATTCAAGGTCATGCACATTTTGGGGTACATTATGGACAAATGAAAATAAAATAAACAAACCAACCATATCCTGTACTTTAGGGCTTCCACGTCCAAGTTCATGGAATTTTGACGTGAAACCATGGAAGAATGAATTGTGTAAGTTGCAAATGGGGTGAAGAGTTTGACTTCATGAAATATTCAAGGTCATGCAAATTTTGGGGTACAATATGGACAAATGAAAATAAAATAATCGAACCAACCATATCCTGTACTTTAGGGCTCCCACGTCCAAGTTCATGGAATTTTGACGTGAGACCATGGAATAATGAATTGTGTAAGTTGCAAATGGGGTGAAGAGTTTGACTTCATGAAATATTCAAGGTCATGCACATTTTGGGGTACATTATGGAGAAATGAAAATAAAATATTCGAACCAACCATATCCTGTACTTTAGGGCTCCCACGTCCAAGTTCATGGAATTTTGACGTGAAACCATGGAATAATGAATTGTGTAAGTTGCAAATGGGGTGAAGAGTTTGACTTCATGAAATATTCAAGGTCATGCACATTTTGGGGTACATTATGGACAAATGAAAATAAATTATTCGAACCAACCATATCCTGTACTTTAGGGCTCCCACGTCCAAGTTCATGGAATTTTGACGTGAAACCATGGAAGAATGAATTGTGTAAGTTGCAAATGGAGTGAAGAGTTTGACTTCATGAAATATTCAAGGTCATGCACATTTTGGGGTACATTATGGACAAATGAAAATAAAATAAACAAACCAACCATATCCTGTACTTTAGGGCTCCCACGTCCAAGTTCATGGAATTTTGACGTGAAACCATGGAAGAATGAATTGTGTAAGTTGCAAATGGGGTGAAGAGTTTGACTTCATGAAATATTCAAGGTCATGCACATTTTGGGGTACATTATGGAGAAATGAAAATAAAATATTCGAACCAACCATATCCTGTACTTTAGGGCTCCCACGTCCAAGTTCATGGAATTTTGACGTGAAACCATGGAAGAATGAATTGTGTAAGTTGCAAATGGGGTGAAGAGTTTGACTTCATGAAATATTCAAGGTCATGCACATTTTGGGGTACATTATGGACAAATGAAAATAAAATAATTGAACCAACCATATCCTGTACTTTAGGGCTCCCACGTCCAAGTTCATGGAATTTTGACGTGAAACCATGGAAGAATGAATTGTGTAAGTTGCAAATGGAGTGAAGAGTTTGACTTCATGAAATATTCAAGGTCATGCACATTTTGGGGTACATTATAGACAAATGAAAATAAAACAATTGAACCAACCATATCCTGTACTTTAGGGCTCCCACGTCCAAGTTCATGGAATTTTGACGTGAAACCATGGAAGAATGAATTGTGTAAGTTGCAAATGGGGTCAAGAGTTTGACTTCATGAAATATTCAAGGTCATGCACATTTTGGGGTACATTATGGACAAATGAAAATAAAATATTCGAACCAACCATATCCTGTACTTTAGGGCTCCCACGTCCAAGTTCATGGAATTTTGACGTGAAACCATGGAATAATGAATTGTGTAAGTTGCAAATGGGGTGAAGAGTTTGACTTCATGAAATATTCAAGGTCATGCACATTTTGGGGTACATTATGGACAAATGAAAATAAATTATTCGAACCAACCATATCCTGTACTTTAGGGCTCCCACGTCCAAGTTCATGGAATTTTGACGTGAAACCATGGAAGAATGAATTGTGTAAGTTGCAAATGGAGTGAAGAGTTTTACTTCATGAAATATTCAAGGTCATGCACATTTTGGGGTACATTATGGACAAATGAAAATAAAATAAACAAACCAACCATATCCTGTACTTTAGGGCTCCCACGTCCAAGTTCATGGAATTTTGACGTGAAACCATGGAAGAATGAATTGTGTAAGTTGCAAATGGGGTGAAGAGTTTGACTTCATGAAATATTCAAGGTCATGCACATTTTGGGGTACATTATGGACAAATGAAAATAAAATATTCGAACCAACCATATCCTGTACTTTAGGGCTCCCACGTCCAAGTTCATGGAATTTTGACGTGAAACCATGGAAGAATGAATTGTGTAAGTTGCAAATGGGGTGAAGAGTTTGACTTCATGAAATATTCAAGGTCATGCACATTTTGGGGTACATTATGGACAAATGAAAATAAAATAATTGAACCAACCATATCCTGTACTTTAGGGCTCCCACGTCCAAGTTCATGGAATTTTGACGTGAAACCATGGAAGAATGAATTGTGTAAGTTGCAAATGGAGTGAAGAGTTTGACTTCATGAAATATTCAAGGTCATGCACATTTTGGGGTACATTATAGACAAATGAAAATAAAACAATTGAACCAACCATATCCTGTACTTTAGGGCTCCCACGTCCAAGTTCATGGAATTTTGACGTGAAACCATGGAAGAATGAATTGTGTAAGTTGCAAATGGGGTCAAGAGTTTGACTTCATGAAATATTCAAGGTCATGCACATTTTGGGGTACATTATGGACAAATGAAAATAAAATATTCGAACCAACCATATCCTGTACTTTAGGGCTCCCACGTCCAAGTTCATGGAATTTTGACGTGAAACCATGGAATAATGAATTGTGTAAGTTGCAAATGGGGTGAAGAGTTTGACTTCATGAAATATTCAAGGTCATGCACATTTTGGGGTACATTATGGACAAATGAAAATAAAATATTCGAACCAACCATATCCTGTACTTTAGGGCTCCCACGTCCAAGTTCATGGAATTTTGACGTGAAACCATGGAAGAATGAATTGTGTAAGTTGCAAATGGAGTGAAGAGTTTCACTTCATGAAATATTCAAGGTCATGCACATTTTGGGGTACATTATGGACAAATGAAAATAAAATAAACAAACCAACCATATCCTGTACTTTAGGGCTCCCACGTCCAAGTTCATGGAATTTTGACGTGAAACCATGGAATAATGAATTGTGTAAGTTGCAAATGGGGTGAAGAGTTTGACTTCATGAAATATTCAAGGTCATGCACATTTTGGGGTACATTATGGACAAATGAAAATAAAATATTCGAACCAACCATATCCTGTACTTTAGGGCTCCCACGTCCAAGTTCATGGAATTTTGACGTGAAACCATGGAAGAATGAATTGTGTAAGTTGCAAATGGGGTGAAGAGTTTGACTTCATGAAATATTCAAGGTCATGCACATTTTGGGGTACATTATGGACAAATGAAAATAAAATAATTGAACCAACCATATCCTGTACTTTAGGGCTCCCACGTCCAAGTTCATGGAATTTTGACGTGAAACCATGGAAGAATGAATTGTGTAAGTTGCAAATGGAGTGAAGAGTTTGACTTCATGAAATATTCAAGGTCATGCACATTTTGGGGTACATTATAGACAAATGAAAATAAAACAATTGAACCAACCATATCCTGTACTTTAGGGCTCCCACGTCCAAGTTCATGGAATTTTGACGTGAAACCATGGAATAATGAATTGTGTAAGTTGCAAATGGGGTGAAGAGTTTGACTTCATGAAATATTCAAGGTCATGCAAATTTTGGGGTACAATATGGACAAATGAAAATAAAATAATCGAACCAACCATATCTTGTACTTTAGGGCTCCCACGTCCAAGTTCATGGAATTTTGACGTGAGACCATGGAAAAATGAATTGTGTAAGTTGCAAATGGGGTGAAGAGTTTGACTTCATGAAAAATTCAAGGTCATGCACATTTTGGGGTACATTATGGAGAAGTGAAAATAAAATATTCGAACCAACCATATCCTGTACTTTAGGGCTCCCACGTCCAAGTTCATGGAATTTTGACGTGAAACCATGGAAGAATGAATTGTGTAAGTTGCAAATGGGGTCAAGAGTTTGACTTCATGAAATATTCAAGGTCATGCACATTTTGGGGTACATTATAGACAAATGAAAATAAAATAAACAAACCAACCATATCCTGTACTTTAGGGCTCCCACGTCCAAGTTCATGGACTTTTGACGTGAAACCATGGAATAATGAATTGTGTAGGTTGCAAATGGGGTCAAGAGTTTGACTTCATGAAATATTCAAGGTCATGCACATTTTGGGGTACATTATGGACAAATGAAAATAAAATAAACAAACCAACCATATCTTATACTTTAGGGCTCCCACGTCCAAGTTCATGGAATTTTGACGTGAAACCATGGAAGAATGAATTGTGTAAGTTGCAAATGGGTGAAGAGCTTGACTTCATGAAATATTCAAGGTCATGCACATTTTGGGGTACATTATGGACAAATGAAAATAAAATAATTGAACCAACCATATCCTGTACTTTAGCGCTCCCACGTCCAAGTTCATGGAATTTTGACGTGAAACCATGGAATAATGAATTGTGTAAGTTGCAAATGGGGTCAAGAGTTTGATTTCATGAAATATTCAAGGTCATGCACATTTTGGGGTACATTATGGACAAATGAAAATAAAATATTCGAACCAACCATATCCTGTACTTTAGGGCTCCCACGTCCAAGTTCATGGAATTTTGACGTGAAACCATGGAAGAATGAATTGTGTAAGTTGCAAATGGGGTGAAGAGTTTGACTTCATGAAATATTCAAGGTCATGCACATTTTGGGGTACATTATGGACAAATGAAAATAAAATAATTGAACCAACCATATCCTGTACTTTAGGGCTCCCACGTCCAAGTTCATGGAATTTTGACGTGAAACCATGGAATAATGAATTGTGTAAGTTGCAAATGGAGTGAAGAGTTTGACTTCATGAAATATTCAAGGTCATGCACATTTTGGGGTACATTATAGACAAATGAAAATAAAACAATTGAACCAACCATATCTTGTACTTTAGGGCTCCCACGTCCAAGTTCATGGAATTTTGACGTGAAACCATGGAATAATGAATTGTGTAAGTTGCAAATGGGGTGAAGAGTTTGACTTCATGAAATATTCAAGGTCATGCAAATTTTGGGGTACAATATGGACAAATGAAAATAAAATAATCGAACCAACCATATCTTGTACTTTAGGGCTCCCACGTCCAAGTTCATGGAATTTTGACGTGAGACCATGGAAAAATGAATTGTGTAAGTTGCAAATGGGGTGAAGAGTTTGACTTCATGAAAAATTCAAGGTCATGCACATTTTGGGGTACATTATGGAGAAGTGAAAATAAAATATTCGAACCAACCATATCCTGTACTTTAGGGCTCCCACGTCCAAGTTCATGGAATTTTGACGTGAAACCATGGAAGAATGAATTGTGTAAGTTGCAAATGGGGTGAAGAGTTTGACTTCATGAAATATTCAAGGTCATGCACATTTTGGGGTACATTATGGACAAATGAAAATAAAATAATTGAACCAACCATATCCTGTACTTTAGGGCTCCCACGTCCAAGTTCATGGAATTTTGACGTGAAACCATGGAAGAAGGAATTGTGTAGGTTGCAAATGGGGTGAAGAGTTTGACTTCATGAAATATTCAAGGTCATGCACATTTTGGGGTACATTATGGACAAATGAAAATAAAATAATTGAACCAACCATATCTTATACTTTAGGGCTCCCACGTCCAAGTTCATGGACTTTTGACGTGAAACCATGGAAGAATGAACTGTGTAAATTTCAAATGGGGTGAAGAGCTTGACTTCATGAAATATTCAAGGTCATGCACATTTTGGGGTACATTGTGGACAAATGAAAATAAAATATTCGAACCAACCATATCTTATACTTTAGGGCTCCCACGTCCAAGTTCATGGAATTTTGACGTGAAACCATGGAAGAATGAATTGTGTAAGTTGCAAATGGGGTCAAGAGTTTGACTTCATGAAATATTCAAGGTCATGCACATTTTGGGGTACATTATAGACAAATGAAAATAAAATAAACAAACCAACCATATCCTGTACTTTAGGGCTCCCACGTCCAAGTTCATGGACTTTTGACGTGAAACCATGGAATAATGAATTGTGTAGGTTGCAAATGGGGTCAAGAGTTTGACTTCATGAAATATTCAAGGTCATGCACATTTTGGGGTACATTATGGACAAATGAAAATAAAATAAACAAACCAACCATATCTTATACTTTAGGGCTCCCACGTCCAAGTTCATGGAATTTTGACGTGAAACCATGGAAGAATGAATTGTGTAAGTTGCAAATGGGTGAAGAGCTTGACTTCATGAAATATTCAAGGTCATGCACATTTTGGGGTACATTATGGACAAATGAAAATAAAATAATTGAACCAACCATATCCTGTACTTTAGCGCTCCCACGTCCAAGTTCATGGAATTTTGACGTGAAACCATGGAATAATGAATTGTGTAAGTTGCAAATGGGGTCAAGAGTTTGACTTCATGAAATATTCAAGGTCATGCACATTTTGGGGTACATTATGGACAAATGAAAATAAAATATTCGAACCAACCATATCCTGTACTTTAGGGCTCCCACGTCCAAGTTCATGGAATTTTGACGTGAAACCATGGAAGAATGAATTGTGTAAGTTGCAAATGGGGTGAAGAGTTTGACTTCATGAAATATTCAAGGTCATGCACATTTTGGGGTACATTATGGACAAATGAAAATAAAATAATTGAACCAACCATATCCTGTACTTTAGGGCTCCCACGTCCAAGTTCATGGAATTTTGACGTGAAACCATGGAATAATGAATTGTGTAAGTTGCAAATGGAGTGAAGAGTTTGACTTCATGAAATATTCAAGGTCATGCACATTTTGGGGTACATTATAGACAAATGAAAATAAAACAATTGAACCAACCATATCTTGTACTTTAGGGCTCCCACGTCCAAGTTCATGGAATTTTGACGTGAAACCATGGAATAATGAATTGTGTAAGTTGCAAATGGGGTGAAGAGTTTGACTTCATGAAATATTCAAGGTCATGCAAATTTTGGGGTACAATATGGACAAATGAAAATAAAATATTCGAACCAACCATATCTTGTACTTTAGGGCTCCCACGTCCAAGTTCATGGAATTTTGACGTGAAACCATGGAAGAATGAATTGTGTAAGTTGCAAATGGGGTGAAGAGTTTGACTTCATGAAATATTCAAGGTCATGCACATTTTGGGGTACATTATGGAGAAGTGAAAATAAAATATTCGAACCAACCATATCCTGTACTTTAGGGCTCCCACGTCCAAGTTCATGGAATTTTGACGTGAAACCATGGAAGAATGAATTGTGTAAGTTGCAAATGGGGTGAAGAGTTTGACTTCATGAAATATTCAAGGTCATGCACATTTTGGGGTACATTATGGACAAATGAAAATAAAATAATTGAACCAACCATATCCTGTACTTTAGGGCTCCCACGTCCAAGTTCATGGAATTTTGACGTGAAACCATGGAAGAAGGAATTGTGTAGGTTGCAAATGGGGTGAAGAGTTTGACTTCATGAAATATTCAAGGTCATGCACATTTTGGGGTACATTATGGACAAATGAAAATAAAATAATTGAACCAACCATATCTTGTACTTTAGGGCTCCCACGTCCAAGTTCATGGAATTTTGACGTGAGACCATGGAAAAATGAATTGTGTAAGTTGCAAATGGGGTGAAGAGTTTGACTTCATGAAAAATTCAAGGTCATGCACATTTTGGGGTACATTATGGAGAAGTGAAAATAAAATATTCGAACCAACCATATCCTGTACTTTAGGGCTCCCACGTCCAAGTTCATGGAATTTTGACGTGAAACCATGGAAGAATGAATTGTGTAAGTTGCAAATGGGGTGAAGAGTTTGACTTCATGAAATATTCAAGGTCATGCACATTTTGGGGTACATTATGGACAAATGAAAATAAAATAATTGAACCAACCATATCCTGTACTTTAGGGCTCCCACGTCCAAGTTCATGGAATTTTGACGTGAAACCATGGAAGAAGGAATTGTGTAGGTTGCAAATGGGGTGAAGAGTTTGACTTCATGAAATATTCAAGGTCATGCACATTTTGGGGTACATTATGGACAAATGAAAATAAAATATTCGAACCAACCATATCCTGTACTTTAGGGCTCCCACGTCCAAGTTCATGGAATTTTGACGTGAAACCATGGAAGAATGAATTGTGTAAGTTGCAAATGGGGTCAAGAGTTTGACTTCATGAAATATTCAAGGTCATGCACATTTTGGGGTACATTATGGACAAATGAAAATAAAACAATTGAACCAACCATATCCTGTACTTTAGGGCTCCCACGTCCAAGTTTATGGAATTTTGACGTAAAACCATGGGATTATGCATAGTGTAGGTTGCAAATGGAGTGAAGAGTTTGACTTCATGAAATATTCAAGGTCATGCACATTTTGGGGTACATTATGGACAAATGAAAATAAAATAATTGAACCAACCATTTCCTGTACTTTAGGGCTCCCACGTCCAAGTTCATGGAATTTTGACGTGAAACCATGGAAGAATGAATTGTGTAAGTTGCAAATGGGGTGAAGAGTTTGACTTCATGAAATATTCAAGGTCATGCACATTTTGGGGTACATTATGGACAAATGAAAATAAAATATTCGAACCAACCATATCCTGTACTTTAGGGCTCCCACGTCCAAGTTCATGGAATTTTGACGTGAAACCATGGAATAATGAATTGTGTAGGTTGCAAATGGGGTGAAGAGTTTGACTTCATGAAATATTCAAGGTCATGCACATTTTGGGGTACATTATGGACAAATGAAAATAAAATATTCGAACCAACCATATCCTGTACTTTAGGGCTCCCACTTCCAAGTTCATGGAATTTTGACGTGAAACCATGGAATAATGAATTGTGTAGGTTGAAAATGGGGTGAAGAGTTTGACTTCATGAAATATTCAAGGTCATGCACATTTCGGGGTACATTATGGACAAATGAAAATAAAATATTCGAACCAACCATATCCTGTACTTTAGGGCTCCCACGTCCAAGTTCATGGAATTTTGACGTGAAACCATGGAATAATGAATTGTGTAAGTTGCAAATGGGGTGAAGAGTTTGACTTCATGAAATATTCAAGGTCATGCAAATTTTGGGGTACAATATGGACAAATGAAAATAAAATAATCGAACCAACCATATCCTGTACTTTAGGGCTCCCACGTCCAAGTTCATGGAATTTTGACGTGAGACCATGGAATAATGAATTGTGTAAGTTGCAAATGGGGTGAAGAATTTGACTTCATGAAATATTCAAGGTCATGCACATTTTGGGGTACATTATGGACAAATGAAAATAAAATATTCGAACCAACCATATCCTGTACTTTAGGGCTCCCACGTCCAAGTTCATGGAATTTTGACGTGAAACCATGGAATAATGAATTGTGTAGGTTGCAAATGGGGTGAAGAGTTTGACTTCATGAAATATTCAAGGTCATGCACATTTTGGGGTACATTATGGACAAATGAAAATAAAATATTCGAACCAACCATATCCTGTACTTTAGGGCTCCCACGTCCAAGTTCATGGAATTTTGACGTGAAACCATGGAATAATGAATTGTGTAGGTTGCAAATGGGGTGAAGAGTTTGACTTCATGAAATATTCAAGGTCATGCACATTTTGGGGTACATTATGGACAAATGAAAATAAAATATTCGAACCAACCATATCCTGTACTTTAGGGCTCCCACGTCCAAGTTCATGGAATTTTGACGTGAAACCATGGAAGAATGAATTGTGTAAGTTGCAAATGGGGTCAAGAGTTTGACTTCATGAAATATTCAAGGTCATGCACATTTTGGGGTACATTATGGACAAATGAAAATAAATTATTCGAACCAACCATATCCTGTACTTTAGGGCTCCCACGTCCAAGTTCATGGAATTTTGACGTGAAACCATGGAAGAATGAATTGTGTAAGTTGCAAATGGGGTGAAGAGTTTGACTTCATGAAATATTCAAGGTCATGCACATTTTGGGGTACATTATGGACAAATGAAAATAAAATATTCGAACCAACCATATCCTGTACTTTAGGGCTCCCACGTCCAAGTTCATGGAATTTTGACGTGAAACCATGGAATAATGAATTGTGTAAGTTGCAAATGGGGTGAAGAGTTTGACTTCATGAAATATTCAAGGTCATGCACATTTTGGGGTACATTATGGACAAATGAAAATAAAATATTCGAACCAACCATATCCTGTACTTTAGGGCTCCCACGTCCAAGTTCATGGAATTTTGACGTGAGACCATGGAATAATGAATTGTGTAGGTTGCAAATGGGGTGAAGAGTTTGACTTCATGAAATATTCAAGGTCATGCAAATTTTGGGGTACATTATGGACAAATGAAAATAAAATATTCGAACCAACCATATCCTGTACTTTAGGGCTCCCACTTCCAAGTTCATGGAATTTTGACGTGAAACCATGGAATAATGAATTGTGTAGGTTGCAAATGGGGTGAAGAGTTTGACTTCATGAAATATTCAAGGTCATGCACATTTTGGGGTACATTATGGACAAATGAAAATAAAATATTCGAACCAACCATATCCTGTACTTTAGGGCTCCCACGTCCAAGTTCATGGAATTTTGACGTGAAACCATGGAATAATGAATTGTGTAAGTTGCAAATGGGGTGAAGAGTTTGACTTCATGAAATATTCAAGGTCATGCACATTTTGGGGTACATTATGGACAAATGAAAATAAAATATTCGAACCAACCATATCCTGTACTTTAGGGCTCCCACGTCCAAGTTCATGGAATTTTGACGTGAGACCATGGAATAATGAATTGTGTAGGTTGCAAATGGGGTGAAGAGTTTGACTTCATGAAATATTCAAGGTCATGCACATTTTGGGGTACATTATGGACAAATGAAAATAAAATATTCGAACCAACCATATCCTGTACTTTAGGGCTCCCACTTCCAAGTTCATGGAATTTTGACGTGAAACCATGGAATAATGAATTGTGTAGGTTGCAAATGGGGTGAAGAGTTTGACTTCATGAAATATTCAAGGTCATGCACATTTTGGGGTACATTATGGACAAATGAAAATAAAATAATTGAACCAACCATATCCTGTACTTTAGCGCTCCCACGTCCAAGTTCATGGAATTTTGACGTGAAACCATGGAACAATGAATTGTGTAAGTTGCAAATGGGGTGAAGAGTTTGACTTCATGAAATATTCAAGGTCATGCACATTTTGGGGTACATTATGGACAAATGAAAATAAAATATTCGAACCAACCATATCCTGTACTTTAGGGCTCCCACGTCCAAGTTCATGGAATTTTGACGTGAAACCATGGAATAATGAATTGTGTAAGTTGCAAATGGGGTGAAGAGTTTGACTTCATGAAATATTCAAGGTCATGCACATTTTGGGGTACATTATGGACAAATGAAAATAAATTATTCGAACCAACCATATCCTGTACTTTAGGGCTCCCACGTCCAAGTTCATGGAATTTTGACGTGAAACCATGGAATAATGAATTGTGTAAGTTGCAAATGGGGTGAAGAGTTTGACTTCATGAAATATTCAAGGTCATGCACATTTTGGGGTACATTATGGACAAATGAAAATAAAATATTCGAACCAACCATATCCTGTACTTTAGGGCTCCCACGTCCAAGTTCATGGAATTTTGACGTGAAACCATGGAATAATGAATTGTGTAAGTTGCAAATGGGGTGAAGAGTTTGACTTCATGAAATATTCAAGGTCATGCAGATTTTGGGGTACAATATGGACAAATGAAAGTGAAATAATTGAACCAACCATATCCTGTACTTAGGGCTCCCACGTCCAAGTTCATGGAATTTTGACGTGAGACCATGGAATAATGAATTGTGTAAGTTGCAAATGGGGTGAAGAGTTTGACTTCATGAAATATTCAAGGTCATGCACATTTTGGGGTACATTATGGACAAATGAAAATAAAATATTCGAACCAACCATATCCTGTACTTTAGGGCTCCCACGTCCAAGTTCATGGAATTTTGACGTGAAACCATGGAATAATGAATTGTGTAGGTTGCAAATGGGGTGAAGAGTTTGACTTCATGAAATATTCAAGGTCATGCACATTTTGGGGTACATTATGGACAAATGAAAATAAAATATTCGAACCAACCATATCCTGTACTTTAGGGCTCCCACTTCCAAGTTCATGGAATTTTGACGTGAAACCATGGAATAATGAATTGTGTAGGTTGAAAATGGGGTGAAGAGTTTGACTTCATGAAATATTCAAGGTCATGCACATTTTGGGGTACATTATGGACAAATGAAAATAAAATATTTGAACCAACCATATCCTGTACTTTAGGGCTCCCACGTCCAAGTTCATGGAATTTTGACGTGAAACCATGGAATAATGAATTGTGTAAGTTGCAAATGGGGTGAAGAGTTTGACTTCATGAAATATTCAAGGTCATGCACATTTTGGGGTACATTATGGACAAATGAAAATAAAATATTCGAACCAACCATATCCTGTACTTTAGGGCTCCCACGTCCAAGTTCATGGAATTTTGACGTGAGACCATGGAATAATGAATTGTGTAGGTTGCAAATGGGGTGAAGAGTTTGACTTCATGAAATATTCAAGGTCATGCAAATTTTGGGGTACATTATGGACAAATGAAAATAAAATATTCGAACCAACCATATCCTGTACTTTAGGGCTCCCACTTCCAAGTTCATGGAATTTTGACGTGAAACCATGGAATAATGAATTGTGTAGGTTGCAAATGGGGTGAAGAGTTTGACTTCATGAAATATTCAAGGTCATGCAAATTTTGGGGTACATTATGGACAAATGAAAATAAAATATTCGAACCAACCATATCCTGTACTTTAGGGCTCCCACGTCCAAGTTCATGGAATTTTGACGTGAAACCATGGAATAATGAATTGTGTAGGTTGCAAATGGGGTGAAGAGTTTGACTTCATGAAATATTCAAGGTCATGCACATTTTGGGGTACATTATGGACAAATGAAAATAAAATATTCGAACCAACCATATCCTGTACTTTAGGGCTCCCACGTCCAAGTTCATGGAATTTTGACGTGAAACCATGGAATAATGAATTGTGTAAGTTGCAAATGGGGTGAAGAGTTTGACTTCATGAAATATTCAAGGTCATGCACATTTTGGGGTACATTATGGACAAATGAAAATAAAATATTCGAACCAACCATATCCTGTACTTTAGGGCTCCCACGTCCAAGTTCATGGAATTTTGACGTGAGACCATGGAATAATGAATTGTGTAGGTTGCAAATGGGGTGAAGAGTTTGACTTCATGAAATATTCAAGGTCATGCAAATTTTGGGGTACATTATGGACAAATGAAAATAAAATATTCGAACCAACCATATCCTGTACTTTAGGGCTCCCACTTCCAAGTTCATGGAATTTTGACGTGAAACCATGGAATAATGAATTGTGTAGGTTGCAAATGGGGTGAAGAGTTTGACTTCATGAAATATTCAAGGTCATGCACATTTTGGGGTACATTATGGACAAATGAAAATAAAATAATTGAACCAACCATATCCTGTACTTTAGCGCTCCCACGTCCAAGTTCATGGAATTTTGACGTGAAACCATGGAAGAATGAATTGTGTAAGTTGCAAATGGGGTGAAGAGTTTGACTTCATGAAATATTCAAGGTCATGCACATTTTGGGGTACATTATGGACAAATGAAAATAAAATATTCGAACCAACCATATCCTGTACTTTAGGGCTCCCACGTCCAAGTTCATGGAATTTTGACGTGAGACCATGGAATAATGAATTGTGTAGGTTGCAAATGGGGTGAAGAGTTTGACTTCATGAAATATTCAAGGTCATGCACATTTTGGGGTACATTATGGACAAATGAAAATAAAATATTCGAACCAACCATATCCTGTACTTTAGGGCTCCCACTTCCAAGTTCATGGAATTTTGACGTGAAACCATGGAATAATGAATTGTGTAGGTTGAAAATGGGGTGAAGAGTTTGACTTCATGAAATATTCAAGGTCATGCACATTTCGGGGTACATTATGGACAAATGAAAATAAAATATTCGAACCAACCATATCCTGTACTTTAGGGCTCCCACGTCCAAGTTCATGGAATTTTGACGTGAAACCATGGAATAATGAATTGTGTAAGTTGCAAATGGGGTGAAGAGTTTGACTTCATGAAATATTCAAGGTCATGCACATTTTGGGGTACATTATGGACAAATGAAAATAAAATATTCGAACCAACCATATCCTGTACTTTAGGGCTCCCACGTCCAAGTTCATGGAATTTTGACGTGAAACCATGGAATAATGAATTGTGTAAGTTGCAAATGGGGTGAAGAGTTTGACTTCATGAAATATTCAAGGTCATGCACATTTTGGGGTACATTATGGACAAATGAAAATAAAATATTCGAACCAACCATATCCTGTACTTTAGGGCTCCCACGTCCAAGTTCATGGAATTTTGACGTGAAACCATGGAATAATGAATTGTGTAAGTTGCAAATGGGGTGAAGAGTTTGACTTCATGAAATATTCAAGGTCATGCAAATTTTGGGGTATAATATGGACAAATGAAAATAAAATAATCGAACCAACCATATCTTGTACTTTAGGGCTCCCACGTCCAAGTTCATGGAATTTTGACGTGAGACCATGGAATAATGAATTGTGTAAGTTGCAAATGGGGTGAAGAGTTTGACTTCATGAAATATTCAAGGTCATGCACATTTTGGGGTACATTATGGACAAATGAAAATAAAATATTCGAACCAACCATATCCTGTACTTTAGGGCTCCCACTTCCAAGTTCATGGAATTTTGACGTGAAACCATGGAATAATGAATTGTGTAGGTTGCAAATGGGGTGAAGAGTTTGACTTCATGAAATATTCAAGGTCATGCACATTTTGGGGTACATTATGGACAAATGAAAATAAAATATTCGAACCAACCATATCCTGTACTTTAGGGCTCCCACGTCCAAGTTCATGGAATTTTGACGTGAAACCATGGAATAATGAATTGTGTAAGTTGCAAATGGGGTGAAGAGTTTGACTTCATGAAATATTCAAGGTCATGCACATTTTGGGGTACATTATGGACAAATGAAAATAAAATAATCGAACCAACCATATCTTGTACTTTAGGGCTCCCACGTCCAAGTTCATGGAATTTTGACGTGAGACCATGGAATAATGAATTGTGTAAGTTGCAAATGGGGTGAAGAGTTTGACTTCATGAAATATTCAAGGTCATCCACGTTTGGGGTACATTATGGACAAATGAAAATAAAATAATTGAACCAACCATTTCCTGTACTTTAGGGCTCCCACGTCCAAGTTCATGGACTTTTGACGTGAAACCATGGAAGAATGAATTGTGTAAGTTGCAAATGGGGTGAAGAGCTTGACTTCATGAAATATTCAAGGTCATGCACATTTTGGGGTACATTATGGACAAATGAAAATAAAATATTCGAACCAACCATATCCTGTACTTTAGGGCTCCCACGTCCAAGTTCATGGAATTTTGACGTGAAACCATGGAAGAATGAATTGTGTAAGTTGCAAATGGAGTGAAGAGTTTGACTTCATGAAATATTCAAGGTCATGCACATTTTGTGTACATTATGGAGAAAAGAAAATATAACAATTGAACCAACCATATCTTGTACTTTAGGGCTCCCACGTCCAAGTTCATGGAATTTTGACGTGAAATCATGGAAGAATGAATTGTGTAGGTTGCAAATGGGGTGAAGAGTTTAACTTCATGAAATATTCAAGGTCATCTACGTTTGGGGTACATTATGGACAAATGAAAATAAAATAATCGAACCAACCATATCCTGTACTTTAGGGCTCCCACGTCCAAGTTCATGGAATTTTGACGTGAAACCATGGAAGAATGAATTGTGTAAGTTGCAAATGGAGTGAAGAGTTTGACTTCATGAAATATTCAAGGTCATCTACGTTTGGGGTACATTATGGACTTATGAAAATAAAATAATCGAACCAACCATATCCTGTACTTTAGGGCTCCCACGTCCAAGTTCATGGAATTTTGACGTGAAACCATGGAATAATGAATTGTGTAAGTTGCAAATGGGGTGAAGAATTTGACTTCATGAAATATTCAAGGTCATGCACATTTTGGGGTACATTATGGACAAATGAAAATAAAATATTCGAACCAACCATATCCTGTACTTTAGGGCTCCCACGTCCAAGTTCATGGAATTTTGACGTGAAACCATGGAAGAATGAATTGTGTAAGTTGCAAATGGGGTGAAGAGTTTTCTTTTTATGAAATATTCAAGGTCATCCATGTTTGAGGTACATTATGGACAAATGAAAATAAAATAGATGAACCAACCATATCCTGTACTTTAGGGCTCCCACGTCCAAGTTCATGGAATTTTGACGTGAAACCATGGAAGAATGAATTGTGTAAGTTGCAAATGGGGTGAAGAGTTTGACTTCATGAAATATTCAAGGTCATGCACATTTTGGGGTACATTATGGACAAATGAAAATAAAACAATTGAACCAACCATATCCTGTACTTTAGGGCTCCCACGTCCAAGTTCATGGAATTTTGACGTGAGACCATGGAATAATGAATTGTGTAAGTTGCAAATGGGGTGAAGAATTTGACTTCATGAAATATTCAAGGTCATGCACATTTTGGGGTACATTATGGACAAATGAAAATAAAATATTCGAACCAACCATATCCTGTACTTTAGGGCTCCCACGTCCAAGTTCATGGAATTTTGACGTGAAACCATGGAAGAATGAATTGTGTAAGTTGCAAATGGAGTGAAGAGTTTGACTTCATGAAATATTCAAGGTCATGCACATTTTGGGGTACATTATAGACAAATGAAAATAAAACAATTGAACCAACCATATCCTGTACTTTAGGGCTCCCACGTCCAAGTTCATGGAATTTTGACGTGAAATCATGGAAGAATGAATTGTGTAGGTTGCAAATGGGGTGAAGAGTTTAACTTCATGAAATATTCAAGGTCATCTACGTTTGGGGTACATTATGGACAAATGAAAATAAAATAATTGAACCAACCATTTCCTGTACTTTAGGGCTCCCACGTCCAAGTTCATGGAATTTTGACGTGAAACCATGGAATAATGAATTGTGTAAGTTGCAAATGGAGTGAAGAGTTTGACTTCATGAAATATTCAAGGTCATGCACATTTTGGGGTACATTATGGACAAATGAAAATAAAATATTCGAACCAACCATATCCTGTACTTTAGGGCTCCCACTTCCAAGTTCATGGAATTTTGACGTGAAACCATGGAATAATGAATTGTGTAGGTTGCAAATGGGGTGAAGAGTTTGACTTCATGAAATATTCAAGGTCATGCACATTTTGGGGTACATTATGGACAAATGAAAATAAAATATTCGAACCAACCATATCCTGTACTTTAGGGCTCCCACGTCCAAGTTCATGGAATTTTGACGTGAAACCATGGAATAATGAATTGTGTAAGTTGCAAATGGGGTGAAGAGTTTGACTTCATGAAATATTCAAGGTCATGCACATTTTGGGGTACATTATGGACAAATGAAAATAAAATAATCGAACCAACCATATCTTGTACTTTAGGGCTCCCACGTCCAAGTTCATGGAATTTTGACGTGAGACCATGGAATAATGAATTGTGTAAGTTGCAAATGGGGTGAAGAGTTTGACTTCATGAAATATTCAAGGTCATCCACGTTTGGGGTACATTATGGACAAATGAAAATAAAATATTCGAACCAACCATATCCTGTACTTTAGGGCTCCCACGTCCAAGTTCATGGAATTTTGACGTGAAACCATGGAAGAATGAATTGTGTAAGTTGCAAATGGGGTGAAGAGTTTTCTTTTTATGAAATATTCAAGGTCATCCATGTTTGAGGTACATTATGGACAAATGAAAATAAAATAATTGAACCAACCATATCCTGTACTTTAGGGCTCCCACGTCCAAGTTCATGGAATTTTGACGTGAGACCATGGAATAATGAATTGTGTAAGTTGCAAATGGGGTGAAGAATTTGACTTCATGAAATATTCAAGGTCATGCACATTTTGGGGTACATTATGGACAAATGAAAATAAAATATTCGAACCAACCATATCCTGTACTTTAGGGCTCCCACGTCCAAGTTCATGGAATTTTGACGTGAAACCATGGAAGAATGAATTGTGTAAGTTGCAAATGGGGTGAAGAGTTTTCTTTTTATGAAATATTCAAGGTCATCCATGTTTGAGGTACATTATGGACAAATGAAAATAAAATAATTGAACCAACCATATCCTGTACTTTAGGGCTCCCACGTCCAAGTTCATGGAATTTTGACGTGAAACCATGGAAGAATGAATTGTGTAAGTTGCAAATGGGGTGAAGAGTTTGACTTCATGAAATATTCAAGGTCATGCACATTTTGGGGTACATTATGGACAAATGAAAATAAAACAATTGAACCAACCATATCCTGTACTTTAGGGCTCCCACGTCCAAGTTCATGGAATTTTGACGTGAGACCATGGAATAATGAATTGTGTAAGTTGCAAATGGGGTGAAGAATTTGACTTCATGAAATATTCAAGGTCATGCACATTTTGGGGTACATTATGGACAAATGAAAATAAAATATTCGAACCAACCATATCCTGTACTTTAGGGCTCCCACGTCCAAGTTCATGGAATTTTGACGTGAAACCATGGAAGAATGAATTGTGTAAGTTGCAAATGGAGTGAAGAGTTTGACTTCATGAAATATTCAAGGTCATGCACATTTTGGGGTACATTATAGACAAATGAAAATAAAACAATTGAACCAACCATATCCTGTACTTTAGGGCTCCCACGTCCAAGTTCATGGAATTTTGACGTGAAATCATGGAAGAATGAATTGTGTAGGTTGCAAATGGGGTGAAGAGTTTAACTTCATGAAATATTCAAGGTCATCTACGTTTGGGGTACATTATGGACAAATGAAAATAAAATAATTGAACCAACCATATCCTGTACTTTAAAGCTCCCACGTCCAAGTTCATGGAATTTTGACGTGAAATCATGGAAGAATGAATTGTGTAGGTTGCAAATGGGGTGAAGAGTTTAACTTCATGAAATATTCAAGGTCATCTACGTTTGGGGTACATTATGGACAAATGAAAATAAAATAATTGAACCAACCATTTCCTGTACTTTAGGGCTCCCACGTCCAAGTTCATGGAATTTTGACGTGAAACCATGGAATAATGAATTGTGTAAGTTGCAAATGGAGTGAAGAGTTTGACTTCATGAAATATTCAAGGTCATGCACATTTTGGGGTACATTATGGACAAATGAAAATAAAATAATTGAACCAACCATATCTTGTACTTTACGGCTCCCACGTCCAAGTTCATGGACTTTTGACGTGAAACCATGGAATAATGAATTGTGTAGGTTGCAAATGGAGTGAAGAGTTTGACTTCATGAAATATTCAAGGTCATGCACATTTTGGGGTACATTATGGACAAATGAAAATAAAATAATTGAACCAACCATATCCTGTACTTTAGGGCTCCCACGTCCAAGTTCATGGAATTTTGACGTGAAACCATGGAAGAATGAATTGTGTAAGTTGCAAATGGGGTGAAGAGTTTGACTTCATGAAATATTCATGGTCATCCACGTTTATGATATATTATGGACAATGAAAATAAGATAATCGAACCAACCATATCCTGTACTTTAGGGCTCCCACGTCCAAGTTCATGGAATTTTGACGTGAAACCATGGAATAATGAATTGTGTAGGTTGCAAATGGGGTGAAGAGTTTGACTTCATGAAATATTCAAGGTCATGCACATTTTGGGGTATATTATGGGCAAATGAAAATAAAATAATGGAACCAACCATATCTTGTACTTTACGGCTCCCACGTCCAAGTTCATGGACTTTTGACGTGAAACCATGGAATAATGAATTGTGTAGGTTGCAAATGGAGTGAAGAGTTTGACCTCATGAAATATTCAAGGTCATCTACGTTTGGGGTACATTATGGACAAATGAAAATAAAATAATCGAACCAACCATATCCTGTACTTTAGGGCTCCCACGTCCAAGTTCATGGAATTTTGACGTGAAACCATGGAAGAATGAATTGTGTAAGTTGCAAATAGGGTGAAGAGTTTGACTTCATGAAATATTCAAGGTCATGCACATCTTGGGGTACATTATGGACAAATGAAAATAAAATAATTGAACCAACCATATCCTGTACTTTAGGGCTCCCACGTCCAAGTTCATGGAATTTTGACGTGAAACCATGGAATAATGAATTGTGTAAGTTGCAAATGGGGTGAAGAGTTTGACTTCATGAAATATACAAGGTCATGCACATTTTGGGGTACATTATAGACAAATGAAAATAAAATAAATAAACCAATCATATCCTGTACTTTAGGGCTCCCACGTCCAAGTTCATGGACTTTTGACGTGAAACCATGGAAGAATGAATTGTGTAGGTTGCAAATGGAGTGAAGAGTTTGACCTCATGAAATATTCAAGGTCATGAACATTTTGAGGTACATTCTGGACAAATGAAAATAAAATAATTGAACCAACCATATCCTGTACTTTAAAGCTCCCACGTCCAAGTTCATGGAATTTTGACGTGAAACCATGGAATAATGAATTGTGTAGGTTGCAAATGGAGTGAAGAGATTGACTTCATGAAATATTCAAGGTCATGCATATTTTGGGGTACATTATGGACAAATGAAAATAAAATAATTGAACCAACCATATCCTGTACTTTAGGGCTCCCACGTCCAAGTTCATGGACTTTTGACGTGAAACCATGGAATAATGAATTGTGTAGGTTGCAAATGTGGTGAAGAGTTTGACCTCATGAAATATTCAAGGTCATCTACGTTTGGGGTACATTATGGACTTATGAAAATAAAATAATCGAACCAACCATATCCTGTACTTTAGGGCTCCCACGTCCAAGTTCATGGAATTTTGACGTGAAACCATGGAATAATGAATTGTGTAAGTTGCAAATAGGGTGAAGAGTTTGACTTCATGAAATATTCAAGGTCATGCACATTTTGGGGTACATTATGGACAAATGAAAATAAAATAATTGAACCAACCATATCCTGTACTTTAGGAAACCCCACGTCCAAGTTCATGGACTTTTGACGTGAAACCATGGAATAATGAATTGTGTAAGTTGCAAATGGGGTGAAGAGTTTGACTTCATGAAATATACAAGGTCATGCACATTTTGGGGTACATTATGGACAAATGAAAATAAAATAAATAAACCAATCATATCCTGTACTTTAGGGCTCCCACGTCCAAGTTCATGGACTTTTGACGTGAAACCATGGAAGAATGAATTGTGTAGGTTGCAAATGGAGTGAAGAGTTTGACCTCATGAAATATTCAAGGTCATGCACATTTTGGGGTACATTATGGACAAATGAAAATAAAATAATTGAACCAACCATATCCTGTACTTTAAAGCTCCCACGTCCAAGTTCATGGAATTTTGACGTGAAACCATGGAATAATGAATTGTGTAGGTTGCAAATGGAGTGAAGAGATTGACTTCATGAAATATTCAAGGTCATGCATATTTTGGGGTACATTATGGACAAATGAAAATAAAATAATTGAACCAACCATATCCTGTACTTTAGGAAACCCCACGTCCAATTCATGGACTTTTGACGTGAAACCATGGAATAATGAATTGTGTAGGTTGCAAATGTGGTGAAGAGTTTGACCTCATGAAATATTCAAGGTCATCTACGTTTGGGGTACATTATGGACTTATGAAAATAAAATAATCGAACCAACCATATCCTGTACTTTAGGGCTCCCACGTCCAAGTTCATGGAATTTTGACGTGAAACCATGGAATAATGAATTGTGTAAGTTGCAAATAGGGTGAAGAGTTTGACTTCATGAAATATTCAAGGTCATGCACATTTTGGGGTACATTATGGACAAATGAAAATAAAATATTCGAACCAACCATATCCTGTACTTTAGGGCTCCCACGTCCAAGTTCATGGAATTTTGACGTGAAACCATGGAAGAATGAATTGTGTAAGTTGCAAATGGGGTGAAGAGTTTTCTTTTTATGAAATATTCAAGGTCATCCATGTTTGAGGTACATTATGGACAAATGAAAATAAAATAATTGAACCAACCATATCCTGTACTTTAGGGCTCCCACGTCCAAGTTCATGGAATTTTGACGTGAAACCATGGAAGAATGAATTGTGTAAGTTGCAAATGGGGTGAAGAGTTTGACTTCATGAAATATTCAAGGTCATGCACATTTTGGGGTACATTATAGACAAATGAAAATAAAACAATTGAACCAACCATATCCTGTACTTTAGGGCTCCCACGTCCAAGTTCATGGAATTTTGACGTGAGACCATGGAATAATGAATTGTGTAAGTTGCAAATGGGGTGAAGAATTTGACTTCATGAAATATTCAAGGTCATGCACATTTTGGGGTACATTATGGACAAATGAAAATAAAATATTCGAACCAACCATATCCTGTACTTTAGGGCTCCCACGTCCAAGTTCATGGAATTTTGACGTGAAACCATGGAAGAATGAATTGTTTAAGTTGCAAATGGGGTGAAGAGTTTTCTTTTTATGAAATATTCAAGGTCATCCATGTTTGAGGTACATTATGGACAAATGAAAATAAAATAATTGAACCAACCATATCCTGTACTTTAGGGCTCCCACGTCCAAGTTCATGGAATTTTGACGTGAAACCATGGAAGAATGAATTGTGTAAGTTGCAAATGGGGTGAAGAGTTTGACTTCATGAAATATTCAAGGTCATGCACATTTTGGGGTACATTATGGACAAATGAAAATAAAACAATTGAACCAACCATATCCTGTACTTTAGGGCTCCCACGTCCAAGTTCATGGAATTTTGACGTGAGACCATGGAATAATGAATTGTGTAAGTTGCAAATAGGGTGAAGAATTTGACTTCATGAAATATTCAAGGTCATGCACATTTTGGGGTACATTATGGACAAATGAAAATAAAATATTCGAACCAACCATATCCTGTACTTTAGGGCTCCCAAGTCCAAGTTCATGGAATTTTGACGTGAAACCATGGAAGAATGAATTGTGTAAGTTGCAAATGGAGTGAAGAGTTTGACTTCATGAAATATTCAAGGTCATGCACATTTTGGGGTACATTATAGACAAATGAAAATAAAACAATTGAACCAACCATATCCTGTACTTTAGGGCTCCCACGTCCAAGTTCATGGAATTTTGACGTGAAATCATGGAAGAATGAATTGTGTAGGTTGCAAATGGGGTGAAGAGTTTAACTTCATGAAATATTCAAGGTCATCTACGTTTGGGGTACATTATGGACAAATGAAAATAAAATAATTGAACCAACCATATCCTGTACTTTAAAGCTCCCACGTCCAAGTTCATGGAATTTTGACGTGAAATCATGGAAGAATGAATTGTGTAGGTTGCAAATGGGGTGAAGAGTTTAACTTCATGAAATATTCAAGGTCATCTACGTTTGGGGTACATTATGGACAAATGAAAATAAAATAATTGAACCAACCATTTCCTGTACTTTAGGGCTCCCACGTCCAAGTTCATGGAATTTTGACGTGAAACCATGGAATAATGAATTGTGTAAGTTGCAAATGGAGTGAAGAGTTTGACTTCATGAAATATTCAAGGTCATGCACATTTTGGGGTACATTATGGACAAATGAAAATAAAATAATTGAACCAACCATATCTTGTACTTTACGGCTCCCACGTCCAAGTTCATGGACTTTTGACGTGAAACCATGGAATAATGAATTGTGTAGGTTGCAAATGGAGTGAAGAGTTTGACTTCATGAAATATTCCAGGTCATGCACATTTTGGGGTACATTATGGACAAATGAAAATAAAATAATTGAACCAACCATATCCTGTACTTTAGGGCTCCCACGTCCAAGTTCATGGAATTTTGACGTGAAACCATGGAAGAATGAATTGTGTAAGTTGCAAATGGGGTGAAGAGTTTGACTTCATGAAATATTCAAGGTCATCCACGTTTATGATACATTATGGACAATGAAAATAAAATAATCGAACCAACCGTATCCTGTACTTTAGGGCTCCCACGTCCAAGTTCATGTAATTTTGACGTGAAACCATGGAATAATGAATTGTGTAGGTTGCAAATGGGGTGAAGAGTTTGACTTCATGAAATATTCAAGGTCATGCACATTTTGGGGTAGATTATGGGCAAATGAAAATAAAATAATGGAACCAACCATATCTTGTACTTTACGGCTCCCACGTCCAAGTTCATGGACTTTTGACGTGAAACCATGGAATAATGAATTGTGTAGGTTGCAAATGGAGTGAAGAGTTTGACCTCATGAAATATTCAAGGTCATCTACGTTTGGGGTACATTATGGACAAATGAAAATAAAATAATCGAACCAACCATATCCTGTACTTTAGGGCTCCCACGTCCAAGTTCATGGAATTTTGACGTGAAACCATGGAAGAATGAATTGTGTAAGTTGCAAATAGGGTGAAGAGTTTGACTTCATGAAATATTCAAGGTCATGCACATCTTGGGGTACATTATGGACAAATGAAAATAAAATAATTGAACCAACCATATCCTGTACTTTAGGGCTCCCACGTCCAAGTTCATGGAATTTTGACGTGAAACCATGGAATAATGAATTGTGTAAGTTGCAAATGGGGTGAAGAGTTTGACTTCATGAAATATACAAGGTCATGCACATTTTGGGGTACATTATAGACAAATGAAAATAAAATAAATAAACCAATCATATCCTGTACTTTAGGGCTCCCACGTCCAAGTTCATGGACTTTTGACGTGAAACCATGGAAGAATGAATTGTGTAGGTTGCAAATGGAGTGAAGAGTTTGACCTCATGAAATATTCAAGGTCATGCACATTTTGAGGTACATTCTGGACAAATGAAAATAAAATAATTGAACCAACCATATCCTGTACTTTAAAGCTCCCACGTCCAAGTTCATGGAATTTTGACGTGAAACCATGGAATAATGAATTGTGTAGGTTGCAAATGGAGTGAAGAGATTGACTTCATGAAATATTCAAGGTCATGCATATTTTGGGGTACATTATGGACAAATGAAAATAAAATAATTGAACCAACCATATCCTGTACTTTAGGGCTCCCACGTCCAAGTTCATGGACTTTTGACGTGAAACCATGGAATAATGAATTGTGTAGGTTGCAAATGTGGTGAAGAGTTTGACCTCATGAAATATTCAAGGTCATCTACGTTTGCGGTACATTATGGACTTATGAAAATAAAATAATCGAACCAACCATATCCTGTACTTTAGGGCTCCCACGTCCAAGTTCATGGAATTTTGACGTGAAACCATGGAATAATGAATTGTGTAAGTTGCAAATAGGGTGAAGAGTTTGACTTCATGAAATATTCAAGGTCATGCACATTTTGGGGTACATTATGGACAAATGAAAATAAAATAATTGAACCAACCATATCCTGTACTTTAGGGCTCCCACGTCCAAGTTCATGGAATTTTGACGTGAAACCATGGAATAATGAATTGTGTAGGTTGCAAATGGAGTGAAGAGTTTGACTTCATGAAATATTCAAGGTCATGCACATTTTGGGGTACATTATGGACAAATGAAAATAAAATAATTCAACCAACCATATCCTGTACTTTAGGGCTCCCACGTCCAAGTTCAAGGAATTTTGACGTGAAACCATGGAAGAATGAATTGTGTAAGTTGCAAATGGAGTGAAGAGTTTGACTTCATGAAATATTCAAGGTCATGCACATTTTGTGTACATTATGGAGAAAAGAAAATATAACAATTGAACCAACCATATCTTGTACTTTAGGGCTCCCACGTCCAAGTTCATGGAATTTTGACGTGAAACCATGGAAGAATGAATTGTGTAAGTTGCAAATGGGGTGAAGAGTTTGACTTCATGAAATATTCAAGGTCATGCACATTTTGGGGTATATTATGGACAAATGAAAATAAAATAATTGAACCACCCATATCCTGTACTTTAGGGCTCCCACGTCCAAGTTCATGGAATTTTGACGTGAAACCATGGAAGAATGATTTGTGTAAGTTGCAAATGGAGTGAAGAGTTTGACTTCATGAAATATTCAAGGTCATCTACGTTTGGGGTACATTATGGACAAATGAAAATAAAATAATCGAACCAACCATATCCTGTACTTTAGGGCTCCCACGTCCAAGTTCATGGAATTTTGACGTGAAACCATGGAATAATGAATTGTGTAGGTTGCAAATGGGGTGAAGAGTTTGACTTCATGAAATATTCAAGGTCATGCACATTTTGGGGTAAATTATGGGCAAATGAAAATAAAATAATGGAACCAACCATATCTTGTACTTTAGGGCTCCCACGTCCAAGTTCATGGACTTTTGACGTGAAACCATGGAATAATGAATTGTGTAGGTTGCAAATGGAGTGAAGAGTTTGACTTCATGAAATATTCAAGGTCATGCACATTTTGGGGTACATTATGGACAAATGAAAATAAAATAATTGAACCAACCATATCTTGTACTTTAGGGCTCCCACGTCCAAGTTCATGGACTTTTGACGTGAAACCATGGAATAATGAATTGTGTAGGTTGCAAATGGAGTGAAGAGTTTGACTTCATGAAATATTCAAGGTCATGCACATTTTGGGGTACATTGTGGGCAAAAGAAAATAAAATAATCGAACCAACCATATCTTTTACTTTAGGGCTCCCACGTCCAAGTTCATGGAATATTGACGTGAAACCATGGAAGAATGAATTGTGTAAGTTGCAAATGGGGTGAAGAGTTTGACTTCATGAAATATTCAAGGTCATCTACGTTTGGGGTACATTATGGACAAATGAAAATAAAATAATTGAACCAACCATATCCTGTACTTTAGGGCTCCCACGTCCAAGTTCATGGAATTTTGACGTGAAACCATGGAATAATGAATTGTGTAGGTTGCAAATGGAGTGAAGAGTTTGACTTCATGAAATATTCAAGGTCATGCACATTTTGGGCTACATTCTGGACAAATGAAAATAAAATAATTGAACCAACCATATCCTGTACTTTAGGGCTCCCACGTCCAAGTTCATGGAATTTTGACGTGAAACCATGGAAGAATGAATTGTGTAGGTTGCAAATGGGGTGAAGAGTTTGACTTCATGAAATATTCAAGGTCATCTACGTTTGGGGTACATTATGGACAAATGAAAATAAAATAATTGAACCAACCATATCCTGTACTTTAGGGCTCCCACGTCCAAGTTCATGGAGTTTTGACGTGAAACCATGGAAGAATGATTTGTGTAAGTTGCAAATGGAGTGAAGAGTTTGACTTCATGAAATATTCAAGGTCATCTACGTTTGGGGTACATTATGGACAAATGAAAATAAAAAAATTGAACCAACCATATCCTGTACTTTAGGGCTCCCACGTCCAAGTTCATGGAATTTTGACGTGAAACCATGGAAGAATGATTTGTGTAAGTTGCAAATGGAGTGAAGAGTTTGACTTCATGAAATATTCAAGGTCATCTACGTTTGGGGTACATTATGGACAAATGAAAATAAAATAATCGAACCAACCATATCCTGTACTTTAGGGCTCCCACGTCCAAGTTCATGGAATTTTGACGTTAAACCATGGAATAATGAATTGTGTAGGTTGCAAATGGGGTGAAGAGTTTGACTTCATGAAATATTCAAGGTCATGCACATTTTGGGGTAAATTATGGGCAAATGAAAATAAAATAATGGAACCAACCATATCTTGTACTTTACGGCTCCCACGTCCAAGTTCATGGACTTTTGACGTGAAACCATGGAATAATGAATTGTGTAGGTTGCAAATGGAGTGAAGAGTTTGACTTCATGAAATATTCAAGGTCATGCACATTTTGGGGTACATTATGGACAAATGAAAATAAAATAATTGAACCAACCATATCCTGTACTTTAGGGCTCCCACGTCCAAGTTCATGGACTTTTGACGTGAAACCATGGAATAATGAATTGTGTAGGTTGCAAATGGAGTGAAGAGTTTGACTTCATGAAATATTCAAGGTCATGCACATTTTGGGGTACATTATGGACAAATGAAAATAAAATAATTGAACCGACCATATCTTGTACTTTAGGGCTCCCACGTCCAAGTTCATGGAATTTTGACGTGAAACCATGGAAGAATGAATTGTGTAAGTTGCAAATGGGGTGAAGAGTTTGACTTCATGAAATATTCAAGGTCATGCACATTTTGGGGTACATTGTGGGCAAATGAAAATAAAATAATCGAACCAACCATATCTTTTACTTTAGGGCTCCCACGTCCAAGTTCATGGAATATTGACGTGAAACCATGGAAGAATGAATTGTGTAGGTTGCAAATGGGGTGAAGAGTTTGACTTCATGAAATATTCAAGGTCATGCACATTTTGGGGTACATTATGGACAAATGAAAATAAAATAATTGAACCAACCATATCCTGTACTTTAGCGCTCCCACGTCCAAGTTCATGGAATTTTGACGTGAAACCATGGAATAATGAATTGTGTAAGTTGCAAATGGGGTCAAGAGTTTGACTTCATGAAATATTCAAGGTCATGCACATTTTGGGGTACATTCTGGACAAATGAAAATAAAATATTCGAACCAACCATATCCTGTACTTTAGGGCTCCCACGTCCAAGTTCATGGAATTTTGACGTGAAACCATGGAATAATGAATTGTGTAAGTTGCAAATGGGTGAAGAGCTTGACTTCATGAAATATTCAAGGTCATCTACGTTTATGATACATTATGGACAAATGAAAATAAAACAATTGAACCAACCATATCCTGTACTTTACGGCTCCCACGTCCAAGTTCATGGAATTTTGACGTGAAACCATGGAATAATGAATTGTGTAAGTTGCAAATGGGGTGAAGAGTTTGACTTCATGAAATATTCAAGGTCATGCACATTTTGGGGTACATTATGGACAAATGAAAATAAAATAATTGAACCCACCATATCCTGTACTTTAGGGCTCCCACGTCCAAGTTCATGGAATTTTGACGTGAAACCATGGAATAATGAATTGTGTAGGTTGCAAATGGAGTGAAGAGTTTGACTTCATGAAATATTCAAGGTCATGCACATTTTGGGTACATTATGGACAAATGAAAATAAAATAATTGAACCAACCATATCTTGTACTTTAGGGCTCCCACGTCCAAGTTCATGGAATTTTGACGTGAAACCATGGAAGAATGAATTGTGTAAGTTGCAAATGGAGTGAAGAGTTTGACTTCATGAAATATTCAAGGTCATGCACATTTTGGGTACATTATGGACAAATGAAAATAAAATAATTGAACCAACCATATCTTGTACTTTAGGGCTCCTACGTCCAAGTTCATGGAATTTTGACGTGAAACCATGGAAAAATGAATTGTGTAAGTTGCAAATGGGGTGAAGAGTTTGACTTCATGAAATATTCAAGGTCATGCACATTTTGGGTACATTATGGACAAATGAAAATAAAATAATTGAACCAACCATATCTTGTACTTTAGGGCTCCCACGTCCAAGTTCATGGAATTTTGACGTGAAACCATGGAAGAATGAATTGTGTAAGTTGCAAATGGAGTGAAGAGTTTGACTTCATGAAATATTCAAGGTCATGCACATTTTGGGGTACATTATGGACAAAAGAAAATAAAATAATTGAACCAACCATATCTTGTACTTTAGGGCTCCCACGTCCAAGTTCATGGAATTTTGACGTGAAACCATGGAAGAATGAATTGTGTAAGTTGCAAATGGGTTGAAGAGTTTGACTTCATGAAATATTCAAGGTCATGCACATTTTGGGGTTCATTATGCACAAATGAAAATAAAATAATTGAACCACCCATATCCTGTACTTTAGGGCTCCCACGTCCAAGTTCATGGAATTTTGACGTGAAACCATGGAATAATGAATTGTGTAGGTTGCAAATGGAGTGAAGAGTTTGACTTCATGAAATATTCAAGGTCATGCACATTTTGGGTACATTATGGACAAAAGAAAATAAAATAATTGAACCAACCATATCTTGTACTTTAGGGCTCCCACGTCCAAGTTCATGGAATTTTGACGTGAAACCATGGAAGAATGAATTGTGTACGTTGCAAATGGAGTGAAGAGTTTGACTTCATGAAATATTCAAGGTCATGCACATTTTGGGTACATTATGGACAAAAGAAAATAAAATAATTGAACCAACCATATCTTGTACTTTAGGGCTCCCACGTCCAAGTTCATGGAATTTTGACGTGAAACCATGGAAGAATGAATTGTGTAAGTTGCAAATGGAGTGAAGAGTTTGACTTCATGAAATATTCAAGGTCATGCACATTTTGGGGTTCATTCTGGACAAATGAAAATAAAATAATTGAACCAACCATATCCTGTACTTTAGGGCTCCCACGACCAAGTTCATGGAATTTTGACGTGAAACCATGGAAGAATGAATTGTGTAAGTTGCAAATGGAGTGAAGAGTTTGACTTCATGAAATATTCAAGGTCATCTACGTTTGGGGTACATTATGGACAAATGAAAATAAAATAGTTGAACCAGCCATATCCTGTACTTTAGGGCTCCCACGTCCAAGTTCATGGAATTTTGACGTGAAACCATGGAATAATGAATTGTGTAGGTTGCAAATGGGGTGAAGAGTTTGACTTCATGAAATATTCAAGGTCATCTACGTTTATGATACATTATGGACAAATGAAAATAAAACAATTGAAACACCCATATCCTGTACTTTAGGGCTCTCACGTCCAAGTTCATGGAATTTTGACGTGAAACCATGGAATAATGAATTGTGTAGGTTGCAAATGGGGTGAAGAGTTTGACTTCATGAAATATTCAAGGTCATCTACGTTTATGATACATTATGGACAAATGAAAATAAAACAATTGAACCAACCATATCCTGTACTTTACGGCTCCCACGTCCAAGTTCATGGAATTTTGACGTGAAACCATGGAATAATGAATTGTGTAAGTTGCAAATGGGGTGAAGAGTTTGACCTCATGAAATATTCAAGGCCATCTACGTTTGGGGTACATTATGGACAAATGAAAATAAAATAATCGAACCAACCATATCCTGTACTTTAGGGCTCCCACGTCCAAGTTCATGGAATTTTGACGTGAAACCATGGAAGAGTGAATTGTGTAAATTTCAAATGGAGTGAAGAGTTTGACTTCATGAAATATTCAAGGTCATTCACATTTTGGGGTACATTATGGACAAATGAAAATAAAATAATGGAACCCACCATATCCTGTACTTTAGGGCTCCCACGTCCAAGTTCATGGAATTTTGACGTGAAACCATGGAATAATGAATTGTGTAGGTTGCAAATGGAGTGAAGAGTTTGACTTCATGAAATATTCAAGGTCATGCACATTTTGGGGTACATTATGGACAAATGAAAATAAAATAATTGAACCATTCATATCCTGTACTTTAGGGCTCCCACGTCCAAGTTCATGGAATTCTGACGTGAAACCATGGAAGAATGAATTGTGTAGGTTGCAAATGGGGTGAAGAGTTTGACTTCATGAAATATTCAAGGTCATGCACATTTTGGGTACATTATGGACAAATGAAAAGAAAATAATTGAACCAACCATATCTTGTACTTTAGGGCTCCTACGTCCAAGTTCATGGAATTTTGACGTGAAACCATGGAAAAATGAATTGTGTAAGTTGCAAATGGGGTGAAGAGTTTGACTTCATGAAATATTCAAGGTCATGCACATTTTGGGTACATTATGGACAAATGAAAATAAAATAATTGAACCAACCATATCTTGTACTTTAGGGCTCCCACGTCCAAGTTCATGGAATTTTGACGTGAAACCATGGAAGAATGAATTGTGTAAGTTGCAAATGGAGTGAAGAGTTTGACTTCATGAAATATTCAAGGTCATGCACATTTTGGGGTACATTATGGACAAAAGAAAATAAAATAATTGAACCAACCATATCTTGTACTTTAGGGCTCCCACGTCCAAGTTCATGGAATTTTGACGTGAAACCATGGAAGAATGAATTGTGTAAGTTGCAAATGGGTTGAAGAGTTTGACTTCATGAAATATTCAAGGTCATGCACATTTTGGGGTTCATTATGCACAAATGAAAATAAAATAATTGAACCACCCATATCCTGTACTTTAGGGCTCCCACGTCCAAGTTCATGGAATTTTGACGTGAAACCATGGAATAATGAATTGTATAGGTTGCAAATGGGGTGAAGAGTTTGACTTCATGAAATATTCAAGGTCATGCACATTTTGGGGTACATTATGGACAAATGAAAATAAAATAATTGAACCACCCATATCCTGTACTTTAGAGCTCTCACGTCCAAGTTCATGGAATTTTGACGTGAAACCATGGAATAATGAATTGTGTAGGTTGCAAATGGGGTGAAGAGTTTGACTTCATGAAATATTCAAGGTCATGCACATTTTGGGGTACATTATGGACAAAAGAAAATAAAATTACTGAACCAACCATATCTTGTACATTAGGGCTCCCACGTCCAAGTTCATGGAATTTTGACGTGAAACCATGGAAGAATGAATTGTGTAAGTTGCAAATGGGGTGAAGAGTTTGACTTCATGAAATATTCAAGGTCATCCATGTTTGAGGTACATTATGGACAAATGAAAATAAAATAATCGAACCAACCATATCCTGTACTTTAAGGCTCCCACGTCCAAGTTCATGGAATTTTGACGTGAAACCATGGAAGAATGAATTGTGTAAGTTGCAAATGGGGTGAAGAGTTTGACTTCATGAAATATTCAAGGTCATGCACATTTTGGGGTACATTATGGACAAAAGAAAATAAAATAATTGAACCAACCATATCTTGTACTTTAGGGCTCCCACGTCCAAGTTCATGGAATTTTGACGTGAAACCATGGAAGAATGAATTGTGTAAGTTGCAAATGGAGTGAAGAGTTTGACTTCATGAAATATTCAAGGTCATCTACGTTTGGGGTACATTATGGACAAATGAAAATAAAATAGTTGAACCAACCATATCCTGTACCCTAGGGCTCCCACGTCCAAGTTCATGGAATTTTGACGTGAAACCATGGAAGAATGAATTGTGTAAGTTGCAAATGGGGTGAAGGGTTTGACTTCATGAAATATTCAAGGTCATCCATGTTTGAGGTACATTATGGACAAATGAAAATAAAATAATCGAACCAACCATATCCTGTACTTTAGGAATCCCACGTCCAAGTTCATGGAATTTTGACGTGAAACCATGGAATAATGAATTGTGTAGGTTGCAACTGGAGTGAAGAGTTTGACTTCATGAAATATTCAAGGTCATGCACATTTTGGGGTACATTATGGACAAATGAAAATAAAATAATTGAACCACCCATATCCTGTACTTTAGGGCTCCCACGTCCAAGTTCATGGAATTTTGACGTGAAACCATGGAATAATGAATTGTGTAGGTTGCAAATGGGGTGAAGAGATTGACTTCATGAAATATTCAAGGTCATCCATGTTTGAGGTACATTATGGACAAATGAAAATAAAATCATCGAACCAACCATATCCTGTACTTTAGGAATCCCACGTCCAAGTTCATGGAATTTTGACGTGAAACCATGGAAGAATGAATTGTGTAGGTTGCAAATGGGGTGAAGAGTTTGACTTCATGAAATATTCAAGGTCATGCACATTTTGGGGTACATTATGGACAAATGAAAATAAAATAATTGAACCACCCATATCCTGTACTTTAGGGCTCCCACGTCCAAGTTCATGGAATTTTGACGTGAAACCATGGAATAATGAATTGTGTAGGTTGCAAATGGAGTGAAGAGTTTGACTTCATGAAATATTCAAGGTCATGCACATTTTGGGTACATTATGGACAAAAGAAAATAAAATAATTGAACCAACCATATCTTGTACTTTAGGGCTCCCACGTCCAAGTTCATGGAATTTTGACGTGAAACCATGGAAGAATGAATTGTGTACGTTGCAAATTGAGTGAAGAGTTTGACTTCATGAAATATTCAAGGTCATGCACATTTTGGGGTACATTATGGACAAAAGAAAATAAAATAATTGAACCAACCATATCTTGTACTTTACGGCTCCCACGTCCAAGTTCATGGAATTTTGACGTGAAACCATGGAAGAATGAATTGTGTAACTTGCAACTGGAGTGAAGAGTTTGACTTCATGAAATATTCAAGGTCATGCACATTTTGGGGTACATTATGGACAAATGAAAATAAAATAATTGAACCAACCATATCCTGTACTTTAGGGCTCCCACGTCCAAGTTCATGGAATTTTGACGTGAAACCATGGAATAATGAATTGTATAGGTTGCAAATGGGGTGAAGAGTTTGACTTCATGAAATATTCAAGGTCATGCACATTTTGGGGTACATTATGGACAAATGAAAATAAAATAATTGAACCACCCATATCCTGTACTTTAGGGCTCTCACGTCCAAGTTCATGGAATTTTGACGTGAAACCATGGAATAATGAATTGTGTAGGTTGCAAATGGGGTGAAGAGTTTGACTTCATGAAATATTCAAGGTCATCTACGTTTATGATACATTATGGACAAATGAAAATAAAACAATTGAACCAACCATATCCTGTACTTTACGGCTCCCACGTCCAAGTTCATGGAATTTTGACGTGAAACCATGGAATAATGAATTGTGTAAGTTGCAAATGGGGTGAAGAGTTTGACCTCATGAAATATTCAAGGCCATCTACGTTTGAGGTACATTATGGACAAATGAAAATAAAATAATCGAACCAACCATATCCTGTACTTTAGGGCTCCCACGTCCAAGTTCATGGAATTTTGACGTGAAACCATGGAAGAGTGAATTGTGTAAATTTCAAATGGAGTGAAGAGTTTGACTTCATGAAATATTCAAGGTCATGCACATTTTGGGGTACATTATGGACAAATGAAAATAAAATAATTGAACCCACCATATCCTGTACTTTAGGGCTCCCACGTCCAAGTTCATGGAATTTTGACGTGAAACCATGGAATAATGAATTGTGTAGGTTGCAAATGGAGTGAAGAGTTTGACTTCATGAAATATTCAAGGTCATGCACATTTTGGGGTACATTATGGACAAATGAAAATAAAATAATTGAACCATTCATATCCTGTACTTTAGGGCTCCCACGTCCAAGTTCATGGAATTCTGACGTGAAACCATGGAAGAATGAATTGTGTAGGTTGCAAATGGGGTGAAGAGTTTGACTTCATGAAATATTCAAGGTCATGCACATTTTGGGTACATTATGGACAAATGAAAATAAAATAATTGAACCAACCATATCTTGTACTTTAAGGCTCCTACGTCGAAGTTCATGGAATTTTGACGTGAAACCATGGAAAAATGAATTGTGTAAGTTGCAAATGGGGTGAAGAGTTTGACTTCATGAAATATTCAAGGTCATGCACATTTTGGGTACATTATGGACAAATGAAAATAAAATAATCGAACCAACCATATCTTGTACTTTAGGGCTCCCACGTCCAAGTTCATGGAATTTTGACGTGAAACCATGGAAGAATGAATTGTGTAAGTTGCAAATGGAGTGAAGAGTTTGACTTCATGAAATATTCAAGGTCATGCACATTTTGGGGTACATTATGGACAAAAGAAAATAAAATAATTGAACCAACCATATCTTGTACTTTAGGGCTCCCACGTCCAAGTTCATGGAATTTTGACGTGAAACCATGGAAGAATGAATTGTGTAAGTTGCAAATGGGTTGAAGAGTTTGACTTCATGAAATATTCAAGGTCATGCACATTTTGGGGTTCATTATGCACAAATGAAAATAAAATAATTGAACCACCCATATCCTGTACTTTAGGGCTCCCACGTCCAAGTTCATGGAATTTTGACGTGAAACCATGGAATAATGAATTGTATAGGTTGCAAATGGGGTGAAGGGTTTGACTTCATGAAATATTCAAGGTCATGCACATTTTGGGGTACATTATGGACAAATGGAAATAAAATAATTGAACCACCCATATCCTGTACTTTAGGGCTCTCACGTCCAAGTTCATGGAATTTTGACGTGAAACCATGGAAGAATGAATTGTGTAGGTTGCAAATGGGGTGAAGAGTTTGACTTCATGAAATATTCAAGGTCATGTACATTTTGGGGTACATTATGGACAAAAGAAAATAAAATTATTGAACCAACCATATCTTGTACATTAGGGCTCCCACGTCCAAGTTCATGGAATTTTGACGTGAAACCATGGAAGAATGAATTGTGTAAGTTGCAAATGGGGTGAAGAGTTTGACTTCATGAAATATTCAAGGTCATCCATGTTTGAGGTACATTATGGACAAATGAAAATAAAATAATCGAGCCAACCATATCCTGTACTTTAAGGCTCCCACGTCCAAGTTCATGGAATTTTGACGTGAAACCATGGAAGAATGAATTGTGTAAGTTGCAAATGGGGTGAAGAGTTTGACTTCATGAAATATTCAAGGTCATGCACATTTTGGGGTACATTATGGACAAAAGAAAATAAAATAATTGAACCAACCATATCTTGTACTTTAGGGCTCCCACGTCCAAGTTCATGGAATTTTGACGTGAAACCATGGAAGAATGAATTGTGTAAGTTGCAAATGGAGTGAAGAGTTTCACTTCATGAAATATTCAAGGTCATCTACGTTTGGGGTACATTATGGACAAATGAAAATAAAATAGTTGAACCAACCATATCCTGTACCCTAGGGCTCCCACGTCCAAGTTCATGGAATTTTGACGTGAAACCATGGAAGAATGAATTGTGTAAGTTGCAAATGGGGTGAAGGGTTTGACTTCATGAAATATTCAAGGTCATCCATGTTTGAGGTACATTATGGACAAATGAAAATAAAATAATCGAACCAACCATATCCTGTACTTTAGGAATCCCACGTCCAAGTTCATGGAATTTTGACGTGAAACCATGGAATAATGAATTGTGTAGGTTGCAACTGGGGTGAAGAGTTTGACTTCATGAAATATTCAAGGTCATGCACATTTTGGGGTACATTATGGACAAATGAAAATAAAATAATTGAACCACCCATATCCTGTACTTTAGGGCTCCCACGTCCAAGTTCATGGAATTTTGACGTGAAACCATGGAATAATGAATTGTGTAGGTTGCAAATGGGGTGAAGAGATTGACTTCATGAAATATTCAAGGTCATCCATGTTTGAGGTACATTATGGACAAATGAAAATAAAATCATCGAACCAACCATATCCTGTACTTTAGGAATCCCACGTCCAAGTTCATGGAATTTTGACGTGAAACCATGGAAGAATGAATTGTGTAGGTTGCAAATGGGGTGAAGAGTTTGACTTCATGAAATATTCAAGGTCATGCACATTTTGGGGTACATTATGGACAAATGAAAATAAAATAATTGAACCACCCATATCCTGTACTTTAGGGCTCCCACGTCCAAGTTCATGGAATTTTGACGTGAAACCATGGAATAATGAATTGTGTAGGTTGCAAATGGAGTGAAGAGTTTGACTTCATGAAATATTCAAGGTCATGCACATTTTGGGTACATTATGGACAAAAGAAAATAAAATAATTGAACCAACCATATCTTGTACTTTAGGGCTCCCACGTCCAAGTTCATGGAATTTTGACGTGAAACCATGGAAGAATGAATTGTGTACGTTGCAAATGGAGTGAAGAGTTTGACTTCATGAAATATTCAAGGTCATGCACATTTTGGGTACATTATGGACAAAAGAAAATAAAATAATTGAACCAACCATATCTTGTACTTTAGGGCTCCCGCGTCCAAGTTCATGGAATTTTGACGTGAAACCATGGAAGAATGAATTGTGTAAGTTGCAAATGGAGTGAAGAGTTTGACTTCATGAAATATTCAAGGTCATGCACATTTTGGGGTTCATTCTGGACAAATGAAAATAAAATAATTGAACCAACCATATCCTGTACTTTAGGGCTCCCACGACCAAGTTCATGGAATTTTGACGTGAAACCATGGAAGAATGAATTGTGTAAGTTGCAAATGGAGTGAAGAGTTTGACTTCATGAAATATTCAAGGTCATCTACGTTTGGGGTACATTATGGACAAATGAAAATAAAATAGTTGAACCAGCCATATCCTGTACTTTAGGGCTCCCACGTCCAAGTTCATGGAATTTTGACGTGAAACCATGGAAGAATGAATTGTGTAGGTTGCAAATGGGGTGAAGAGTTTGACTTCATGAAATATTCAAGGTCATGCACATTTTGGGGTTCATTATGGACAAATGAAAATAAAATAATTGAACCAACCATATCCTGTACTTTAGGGCTCCCACGACCAAGTTCATGGAATTTTGACGTGAAACCATGGAAGAGTGAATTGTGTAAGTTGCAAATGGAGTGAAGAGTTTGACTTCATGAAATACTCAAGGTCATCCATGTTTGAGGTATATTATGGACAACTGAAAATAAAATAATCGAACCAACCATATCCTGTACTTTAGGAATCCCACGTCCAAGTTCATGGAATTTTGACGTGAAACCATGGAAGAATGAATTGTGTAGGTTGCAAATGGGGTGAAGAGTTTGACTTCATGAAATATTCAAGGTCATGCACATTTTTGGGGTTCATTATGGACAAATGAAAATAAAATAATTGAACCAACCATATCCTGTACTTTAGGGCTCCCACGTCCAAGTTCATGGAATTTTGACGTGAAACCATGGAAGAATGAATTGTGTAGGTTGCAAATGGGGTGAAGAGTTTGACTTCATGAAATATTCAAGGTCATGCACATTTTGGGGTACATTATGGACAAAATAAAATAAAATAATTGAACCAACCATATCTTGTACTTTAGGGCTCCCACGTCCAAGTTCATGGAATTTTGACGTGAAACCATGGAAGAATGAATTGTGTAGGTTGCAAATGGAGTGAAGAGTTTGACTTCATGAAATATTCAAGGTCATGCACATTTTGGGGTACATTATGGACAAATGAAAATAAAATAATTGAACCAACCATATCTTGTACTTTAGGGCACCCACGTCCAAGTTCATGGAATTTTGACGTGAAACCATGGAAGAATGAATTGTGTAGGTTGCAAATGGGGTGAAGAGTTTGACTTCATGAAATATTCAAGGTCATGCACATTTTGGGGTACATTATGGACAAAAGAAAATAAAATAATTGAACCAACCATATCCTGTACTTTAGGGCTCCCACGTCCAAGTTCATGGAATTTTGACGTGAAACCATGGAAGAATGAATTGTGTAAGTTGTAAATGGGGTGAAGAGTTTGACTTCATGAAATATTCAAGGTCATGCTTATTTTGGGGTACATCGTGAATAAATGAAAATATAACAATTGAACCAACCATATCCTGTACTTTAGGGCTCCCACGTCCAAGTTCATGGAATTTTGACGTGAAACCATGGAAGAATGAATTGTGTAAGTTGCAAATGGAGTGAAGAGTTTGACTTCATGAAATATTCAAGGTCATGCACTTTTGGGGTACATTATGGACAAAAGAAAATAAAATAATTGAACCAACCATATCTTGTACTTTAGGGCTCCCACGTCCAAGTTCATGGAATTTTGACGTGAAACCATGGAAGAATGAATTGTGTAGGTTGCAAATGGGGTGAAGAGTTTGACTTCATGAAATATTCAAGGTCATCCATGTTTGAGGTACATTATGGACAAATGAAAATAAGATAATCGAACGAACCATATCCTGTACTTTAGGGCTCCCTCGTCCAAGTTCATGGAATTTTGACGTGAAACCATGGAAGAATGAATTGTGTAAGTTGCAAATGGGGTGAGGAGTGTGACTTCATGAAATATTCAAGGTCATCCACATTTTGGGGTACATTATGGACAAAATAAAATAAAATAATTGAACCAACCATATCTTGTACTTTAGGGCTCCCACGTCCAAGTTCATGGAATTTTGACGTGAAACCATGGAAGAATGAATTGTGTAAGTTGCAAATGGGGTGAAGAGTTTGACCTCATGAAATATTCAAGGTCATCCACATTTTGGGGTACATTATGGACAAATGAAAATAAAATAATTGAACCAACCATATCCTGTATTTTAGGGCTCCCACGTCCAAGTTCATGGAATTTTGACGTGAAACCATGGAAGAATGAATTGTGTAGGTTGCAAATGGAGTGAAGAGTTTGACTTCATGAAATATTCAAGGTCATGCACATTTTGGGGTACATTATGGACAAATGAAAATAAAATAATTGAACCACCCATATCCTGTACTTTAGGCTCCCATGTCCAAGTTCATGGAATTTTGACGTGAAACCATGGAAGAATGAATTGTGTAAGTTGCAAATGGAGTGAAGAGTTTGACTTCATGAAATATTCAAGGTCATGCACATTTGGGGTACATTATGGACAAATGAAAATAAAATAATTGAACCAACCATATCTTGTACTTTAGGGCTCCCACGTCCAAGTTCATGGAATTTTGACGTGAAACCATGGAATAATGAATTGTGTAGGTTGCAACTGGAGTGAAGAGTTTGACTTCATGAAATATTCAAGGTCATGCTCATTTGGGGTACATTATGGACAAAAGAAAATAAAATAATCGAACCAACCATATCTTGTACTTTAAGGCTCCCACGTCCAAGTTCATGGAATTTTGACGTGAAACCATGGAATAATGAATTGTGTAAGTTGCAAATGGGGTGAGGAGTTTGACTTCATGAAATATTCAAGGTCATGCACATTTTGGGGTACATTATGGACAAAAGAAAATAAAATAATTGAACCAACCATATCCTGTACTTTAGGGCTCCCACGTCCAAGTTCATGGAATTTTGACGTGAAACCATGGAATAATGAATTGTGTAGGTTGCAAATGGGGTGAAGAGTTTGACTTCATGAAATATTCAAGGTCATGCTCATTTGGGGTACATTATGGACAAAAGAAAATAAAATAATCGAACCAACCATATCTTGTACTTTAAGGCTCCCACGTCCAAGTTCATGTAATTTTGACGTGAAACCATGGAATAATGAATTGTGTAAGTTGCAAATGGGGTGAGGAGTTTGACTTCATGAAATATTCAAGGTCATGCACATTTTGGGGTACATTATGGACAAAAGAAAATAAAATAATTGAACCAACCATATCTTGTACTTTAGGGCTCCCACGTCCAAGTTCATGGAATTTTGACGTGAAACCATGGAATAATGAATTGTGTAAGTTGCAAATGGGGTGAGGAGTTTGACTTCATGAAATATTCAAGGTCATGCACATTTTGGGGTACATTATGGACAAAAGAAAATAAAATAATTGAACCAACCATATCTTGTACTTTAGGGCTCCCACGTCCAAGTTCATGGAATTTTGACGTGGAACCATGGAATAATGAATTGTGTAGGTTGCAAATGGGGTGAAGAGTTTGACTTCATGAAATATTCAAGGTCATCCATGTTTGAGGTACATTATGGACAACTGAAAATAAAATAATCGAACCAACCATATCCTGTACTTTAGGAATCCCACGTCCAAGTTCATGGAATTTTGACGTGAAACCATGGAAGAATGAATTGTGTAGGTTGCAAATGGGGTGAAGAGTTTGACTTCATGAAATATTCAAGGTCATGCACATTTTGGGGTTCATTATGGACAAATGAAAATAAAATAATTGAACCAACCATATCCTGTACTTTAGGGCTCCCACGTCCAAGTTCATGGAATTTTGACGTGAAACCATGGAATAATGAATTGTGTAGGTTGCAAATGCGGTGAAGAGTTTGACTTCATGAAATATTCAAGGTCATGCACATTTTGGGGTACATTATGGACAAAAGAAAATAAAATAATTGAACCAACCATATCTTGTACTTTAGGGCTCCCACGTCCAAGTTCATGGAATTTTGACGTGAAACCATGGAAGAATGAATTGTGTAGGTTGCAAATGGAGTGAAGAGTTTGACTTCATGAAATATTCAAGGTCATGCACATTTTGGGGTACATTATGGACAAATGAAAATAAAATAATTGAACCAACCATATCCTGTACTTTAGGGCTCCCACGTCCAAGTTCATGGAATTTTGACGTGAAACCATGGAAGAATTAATTGTGTAAGTTGCAAATGGAGTGAAGAGTTTGACTTCATGAAATATTCAAGGTCATGCACATTTTGGGTACATTATGGACAAATGAAAATAAAATAGTTGAACCAACCATATCCTGTACTTTAGGGCTCCCACGTCCAAGTTCATGGAATTTTGACGTGAAACCATGGAAGAATGAATTGTGTAAGTTGCAAATGGAGTGAAGAGTTTGACTTCATGAAATATTCAAGGTCATGCACATTTGGGGTACATTATGGACAAAAGAGAATAAAATAATTGAACCACCCATATCCTGTACTTTAGGGCTCCCACGTCCAAGTTCATGGAATTTTGACGTGAAACCATGGAAGAATGAATTGTGTAGGTTGCAAATGGGGTGAAGAGTTTGACTTCATGAAATATTCAAGGTCATGCTTATTTTGGGGTACATCGTGAATAAATGAAAATATAACAATTGAACCAACCATATCCTGTACTTTAGGGCTCCCACGTCCAAGTTCATGGAATTTTGACGTGAAACTATGGAAGAATGAATTGTGTAAGTTGCAAATGGAGTGAAGAGTTTGACTTCATGAAATATTCAAGGTCATGCACTTTTGGGGTACATTATGGACAAAAGAAAATAAAATAATTGAACCAACCATATCTTGTACTTTAGGGCTCCCACGTCCAAGTTCATGGAATTTTGACGTGAAACCATGGAAGAATGAATTGTGTAGGTTGCAAATGGGGTGAAGAGTTTGACTTCATGAAATATTCAAGGTCATCCATGTTTGAGGGACATTATGGACAAATGAAAATAAAATAATCGAACCAACCATATCCTGTACTTTAGGGCTCCCTCGTCCAAGTTCATGGAATTTTGACGTGAAACCATGGAAGAATGAATTGTGTAAGTTGCAAATGGGGTGAGGAGTGTTACTTCATGAAATATTCAAGGTCATCCACATTTTGGGGTACATTATGGACAAAAGAAAATAAAATAATTGAACCAACCATATCCTGTACTTTAGGGCTCCCACGTCCAAGTTCATGGAATTTTGACGTGAAACCATGGAATAATGAATTGTGTAGGTTGCAAATGGGGTGAAGAGTTTGACTTCATGAAATATTCAAGGTCATGCACATTTTGGGGTACATTATGGACAAAAAAAAATAAAATAATTGAACCAACCATATCTTGTACTTTAGGGCTCCCACGTCCAAGTTCATGGAATTTTGACGTGAAACCATGGAAGAATGAATTGTGTAGGTTGCAAATGGAGTGAAGAGTTTGACTTCATGAAATATTCAAGGTCATGCACATTTTGGGGTACATTATGGACAAATCAAAATAAAATAATTGAACCAACCATATCCTGTACTTTAGGGCTCCCACGTCCAAGTTCATGGAATTTTGACGTGAAACCATGGAAGAATGAATTGTGTAAGTTGCAAATGGAGTGAAGAGTTTGACTTCATGAAATATTCAAGGTCATCTACGTTTCGGGTACATTATGGACAAATGAAAATAAAATAGTTGAACCAACCATATCCTGTACTTTAGGGCTCCCACGTCCAAGTTCATGGAATTTTGACGTGAAACCATGGAAGAATGAATTGTGTAAGTTGCAAATGGAGTGAAGAGTTTGACTTCATGAAATATTCAAGGTCATGCACATTTGGGGTACATTATGGACAAAAGAGAATAAAATAATTGAACCACCCATATCCTGTACTTTAGGGCTCCCACGTCCAAGTTCATGGAATTTTGACGTGAAACCATGGAAGAATGAATTGTGTAGGTTGCAAATGGGGTGAAGAGTTTGACTTCATGAAATATTCAAGGTCATGCTTATTTTGGGGTACATCGTGAATAAATGAAAATATAACAATTGAACCAACCATATCCTGTACTTTAGGGCTCCCACGTCCAAGTTCATGGAATTTTGACGTGAAACCATGGAAGAATGAATTGTGTAAGTTGCAAATGGAGTGAAGAGTTTGACTTCATGAAATATTCAAGGTCATGCACTTTTGGGGTACATTATGGACAAAAGAAAATAAAATAATTGAACCAACCATATCTTGTACTTTAGGGCTCCCACGTCCAAGTTCATGGAATTTTGACGTGAAACCATGGAAGAATGAATTGTGTAGGTTGCAAATGGGGTGAAGAGTTTGACTTCATGAAATATTCAAGGTCATCCATGTTTGAGGGACATTATGGACAAATCAAAATAAAATAATCGAACCAACCATATCCTGTACTTTAGGGCTCCCTCGTCCAAGTTCATGGAATTTTGACGTGAAACCATGGAAGAATGAATTGTGTAAGTTGCAAATGGGGTGAGGAGTGTGACTTCATGAAATATTCAAGGTCATCCACATTTTGGGGTACATTATGGACAAAAGAAAATAAAATAATTGAACCAACCATATCTTGTACTTTAGGGCTCCCACGTCCAAGTTCATGGAATTTTGACGTGAAACCATGGAAGAATGAATTGTGTAAGTTGCAAATGGGGTGAAGAGTTTGACCTCATGAAATATTCAAGGTCATCCACATTTTGGGGTACATTATGGACAAATGAAAATAAAAAAATTGAACCAACCATATCCTGTACTTTAGGGCTCCCACGTCCAAGTTCATGGAATTTTGACGTGAAACCATGGAAGAATGAATTGTGTAGGTTGCAAATGGAGTGAAGAGTTTGACTTCATGAAATATTCAAGGTCATGCACATTTTGGGGTACATTATGGACAAATGAAAATAAAATAATTGAACCACCCATATCCTGTACTTTAGGCTCCCATGTCCAAGTTCATGGAATTTTGACGTGAAACCATGGAAGAATGAATTGTGTAAGTTGCAAATGGAGTGAAGAGTTTGACTTCATGAAATATTCAAGGTCATGCACATTTGGGGTACATTATGGACAAATGAAAATAAAATAATTGAACCAACCATATCTTGTACTTTAGGGCTCCCACGTCCAAGTTCATGGACTTTTGACGTGAAACCATGGAATAATGAATTGTGTAGGTTGCAACTGGAGTGAAGAGTTTGACTTCATGAAATATTCAAGGTCATGCTCATTTGGGGTACATTATGGACAAAATAAAATAAAATAATCGAACCAACCATATCTTGTACTTTAAGGCTCCCACGTCCAAGTTCATGGAATTTTGACGTGAAACCATGGAATAATGAATTGTGTAAGTTGCAAATGGGGTGAGGAGTTTGACTTCATGAAATATTCAAGGTCATGCACATTTTGGGGTACATTATGGACAAAAGAAAATAAAATAATTGAACCAACCATATCTTGTACTTTAGGGCTCCCACGTCCAAGTTCATGGAATTTTGACGTGGAACCATGGAATAATGAATTGTGTAGGTTGCAAATGGGGTGAAGAGTTTGACTTCATGAAATATTCAAGGTCATCCATGTTTGAGGTACATTATGGACAACTGAAAATAAAATAATCGAACCAACCATATCCTGTACTTTAGGAATCCCACGTCCAAGTTCATGGAATTTTGACGTGAAACCATGGAAGAATGAATTGTGTAGGTTGCAAATGGGGTGAAGAGTTTGACTTCATGAAATATTCAAGGTCATGCACATTTTGGGGTTCATTATGGACAAATGAAAATAAAATAATTGAACCAACCATATCCTGTACTTTAGGGCTCCCACGTCCAAGTTCATGGAATTTTGACGTGAAACCATGGAATAATGAATTGTGTAGGTTGCAAATGCGGTGAAGAGTTTGACTTCATGAAATATTCAAGGTCATGCACATTTTGGGGTACATTATGGACAAATGAAAATAAAATAATTGAACCAACCATATCTTGTACTTTAGGGCTCCCACGTCCAAGTTCATGGAATTTTGACGTGAAACCATGGAAGAATGAATTGTGTAGGTTGCAAATGGAGTGAAGAGTTTGACTTCATGAAATATTCAAGGTCATGCACATTTTGGGGTACATTATGGACAAATGAAAATAAAATAATTGAACCAACCATATCCTGTACTTTAGGGCTCCCACGTCCAAGTTCATGGAATTTTGACGTGAAACCATGGAAGAATGAATTGTGTAAGTTGCAAATGGAGTGAAGAGTTTGACTTCATGAAATATTCAAGGTCATCTACGTTTCGGGTACATTATGGACAAATGAAAATAAAATAGTTGAACCAACCATATCCTGTACTTTAGGGCTCCCACGTCCAAGTTCATGGAATTTTGACGTGAAACCATGGAAGAATGAATTGTGTAAGTTGCAAATGGAGTGAAGAGTTTGACTTCATGAAATATTCAAGGTCATGCACTTTTGGGGTACATTATGGACAAAAGAAAATAAAATAATTGAACCAACCATATCTTGTACTTTAGGGCTCCCACGTCCAAGTTCATGGAATTTTGACGTGAAACCATGGAAGAATGAATTGTGTAGGTTGCAAATGGGGTGAAGAGTTTGACTTCATGAAATATGCAAGGTCATGCACATTTTGGGGTACATTATGGACAAATGAAAATAAAATAATTGAACCACCCATATCCTGTACTTTAGGCTCCCATGTCCAAGTTCATGGAATTTTGACGTGAAACCATGGAAGAATGAATTGTGTAAGTTGCAAATGGAGTGAAGAGTTTGACTTCATGAAATATTCAAGGTCATCTACGTTTCGGGTACATTATGGACAAATGAAAATAAAATAGTTGAACCAACCATATCCTGTACTTTAGGGCTCCCACGTCCAAGTTCATGGAATTTTGACGTGAAACCATGGAATAATGAATTGTGTAGGTTGCAACTGGAGTGAAGAGTTTGACTTCATGAAATATTCAAGGTCATGCACATTTTGGGGTTCATTATGGACAAATGAAAATAAAATAATTGAACCAACCATATCTTGTACTTTAGGGCTCCCACGTCCAAGTTCATGGAATTTTGACGTGGAACCATGGAAGAATGAATTGTGTAGGTTGCAAATGGGGTGAAGAGTTTGACTTCATGAAATATTCAAGGTCATCCATGTTTGAGGTACATTATGGACAACTGAAAATAAAATAATCGAACCAACCATATCCTGTACTTTAGGAATCCCACGTCCAAGTTCATGGAATTTTGACGTGAAACCATGGAAGAATGAATTGTGTAGGTTGCAAATGGGGTGAAGAGTTTGACTTCATGAAATATTCAAGGTCATGCACATTTTGGGGTTCATTATGGACAAATGAAAATAAAATAATTGAACCAACCATATCCTGTACTTTAGGGCTCCCGCGTCCAAGTTCATGGAATTTTGACGTGAAACCATGGAATAATGAATTGTGTAGGTTGCAAATGCGGTGAAGAGTTTGACTTCATGAAATATTCAAGGTCATGCACATTTTGGGGTACATTATGGACAAAAGAAAATAAAATAATTGAACCAACCATATCTTGTACTTTAGGGCTCCCACGTCCAAGTTCATGGAATTTTGACGTGAAACCATGGAAGAATGAATTGTGTAGGTTGCAAATGGGGTGAAGAGTTTGACTTCATGAAATATTCAAGGTCATGCACATTTTGGGGTACATTATGGACAAATCAAAATAAAATAATTGAACCAACCATATCCTGTACTTTAGGGCTCCCACGTCCAAGTTCATGGAATTTTGACGTGAAACCATGGAAGAATGAATTGTGTAAGTTGCAAATGGAGTGAAGAGTTTGACTTCATGAAATATTCAAGGTCATGCACATTTTGGGTACATTATGGACAAATGAAAATAAAATAGTTGAACCAACCATATCCTGTACTTTAGGGCTCCCACGTCCAAGTTCATGGAATTTTGACGTGAAACCATGGAAGAATGAATTGTGTAAGTTGCAAATGGAGTGAAGAGTTTGACTTCATGAAATATTCAAGGTCATGCACATTTGGGGTACATTATGGACAAAAGAGAATAAAATAATTGAACCACCCATATCCTGTACTTTAGGGCTCCCACGTCCAAGTTCATGGAATTTTGACGTGAAACCATGGAAGAATGAATTGTGTAGGTTGCAAATGGGGTGAAGAGTTTGACTTCATGAAATATTCAAGGTCATGCTTATTTTGGGGTACATCGTGAATAAATGAAAATATAACAATTGAACCAACCATATCCTGTACTTTAGGGCTCCCACGTCCAAGTTCATGGAATTTTGACGTGAAACCATGGAAGAATGAATTGTGTAAGTTGCAAATGGAGTGAAGAGTTTGACTTCATGAAATATTCAAGGTCATGCACTTTTGGGGTACATTATGGACAAAAGAAAATAAAATAATTGAACCAACCATATCTTGTACTTTAGGGCTCCCACGTCCAAGTTCATGGAATTTTGACGTGAAACCATGGAAGAATGAATTGTGTAGGTTGCAAATGGGGTGAAGAGTTTGACTTCATGAAATATTCAAGGTCATCCATGTTTGAGGGACATTATGGACAAATGAAAATAAAATAATCGAACCAACCATATCCTGTACTTTAGGGCTCCCTCGTCCAAGTTCATGGAATTTTGACGTGAAACCATGGAAGAATGAATTGTGTAAGTTGCAAATGGGGTGAAGAGTTTGACTTCATGAAATATTCAAGGTCATGCACATTTTGGGGTACATTATGGACAAAAGAAAATAAAATAATTGAACCAACCATATCCTGTACTTTAGGGCTCCCACGTCCAAGTTCATGGAATTTTGACGTGAAACCATGGAATAATGAATTGTGTAGGTTGCAAATGGGGTGAAGAGTTTGACTTCATGAAATATTCAAGGTCATGCACATTTTGGGGTACATTATGGACAAAAAAAAATAAAATAATTGAACCAACCATATCTTGTACTTTAGGGCTCCCACGTCCAAGTTCATGGAATTTTGACGTGAAACCATGGAAGAATGAATTGTGTAGGTTGCAAATGGAGTGAAGAGTTTGACTTCATGAAATATTCAAGGTCATGCACATTTTGGGGTACATTATGGACAAATCAAAATAAAATAATTGAACCAACCATATCCTGTACTTTAGGGCTCCCACGTCCAAGTTCATGGAATTTTGACGTGAAACCATGGAAGAATGAATTGTGTAGGTTGCAAATGGAGTGAAGAGTTTGACTTCATGAAATATTCAAGGTCATCTACGTTTCGGGTACATTATGGACAAATGAAAATAAAATAGTTGAACCAACCATATCCTGTACTTTAGGGCTCCCACGTCCAAGTTCATGGAATTTTGACGTGAAACCATGGAAGAATGAATTGTGTAAGTTGCAAATGGAGTGAAGAGTTTGACTTCATGAAATATTCAAGGTCATGCACATTTGGGGTACATTATGGACAAAAGAGAATAAAATAATTGAACCACCCATATCCTGTACTTTAGGGCTCCCACGTCCAAGTTCATGGAATTTTGACGTGAAACCATGGAAGAATGAATTGTGTAGGTTGCAAATGGGGTGAAGAGTTTGACTTCATGAAATATTCAAGGTCATGCTTATTTTGGGGTACATCGTGAATAAATGAAAATATAACAATTGAACCAACCATATCCTGTACTTTAGGGCTCCCACGTCCAAGTTCATGGAATTTTGACGTGAAACCATGGAAGAATGAATTGTGTAAGTTGCAAATGGAGTGAAGAGTTTGACTTCATGAAATATTCAAGGTCATGCACTTTTGGGGTACATTATGGACAAAAGAAAATAAAATAATTGAACCAACCATATCTTGTACTTTAGGGCTCCCACGTCCAAGTTCATGGAATTTTGACGTGAAACCATGGAAGAATGAATTGTGTAGGTTGCAAATGGGGTGAAGAGTTTGACTTCATGAAATATTCAAGGTCATCCATGTTTGAGGGACATTATGGACAAATCAAAATAAAATAATCGAACCAACCATATCCTGTACTTTAGGGCTCCCTCGTCCAAGTTCATGGAATTTTGACGTGAAACCATGGAAGAATGAATTGTGTAAGTTGCAAATGGGGTGAGGAGTGTGACTTCATGAAATATTCAAGGTCATCCACATTTTGGGGTACATTATGGACAAAAGAAAATAAAATAATTGAACCAACCATATCTTGTACTTTAGGGCTCCCACGTCCAAGTTCATGGAATTTTGACGTGAAACCATGGAAGAATGAATTGTGTAAGTTGCAAATGGGGTGAAGAGTTTGACCTCATGAAATATTCAAGGTCATCCACATTTTGGGGTACATTATGGACAAATGAAAATAAAAAAATTGAACCAACCATATCCTGTACTTTAGGGCTCCCACGTCCAAGTTCATGGAATTTTGACGTGAAACCATGGAAGAATGAATTGTGTAGGTTGCAAATGGAGTGAAGAGTTTGACTTCATGAAATATTCAAGGTCATGCACATTTTGGGGTACATTATGGACAAATGAAAATAAAATAATTGAACCACCCATATCCTGTACTTTAGGCTCCCATGTCCAAGTTCATGGAATTTTGACGTGAAACCATGGAAGAATGAATTGTGTAAGTTGCAAATGGAGTGAAGAGTTTGACTTCATGAAATATTCAAGGTCATGCACATTTGGGGTACATTATGGACAAATGAAAATAAAATAATCGAACCAACCATATCCTGTACTTTAGGAATCCCACGTCCAAGTTCATGGAATTTTGACGTGAAACCATGGAAGAATGAATTGTGTAGGTTGCAAATGGGGTGAAGAGTTTGACTTCATGAAATATTCAAGGTCATGCACATTTTGGGGTTCATTATGGACAAATGAAAATAAAATAATTGAACCAACCATATCCTGTACTTTAGGGCTCCCACGTCCAAGTTCATGGAATTTTGACGTGAAACCATGGAATAATGAATTGTGTAGGTTGCAAATGCGGTGAAGAGTTTGACTTCATGAAATATTCAAGGTCATGCACATTTTGGGGTACATTATGGACAAATGAAAATAAAATAATTGAACCAACCATATCTTGTACTTTAGGGCTCCCACGTCCAAGTTCATGGAATTTTGACGTGAAACCATGGAAGAATGAATTGTGTAGGTTGCAAATGGAGTGAAGAGTTTGACTTCATGAAATATTCAAGGTCATGCACATTTTGGGGTACATTATGGACAAATGAAAATAAAATAATTGAACCAACCATATCCTGTACTTTAGGGCTCCCACGTCCAAGTTCATGGAATTTTGACGTGAAACCATGGAAGAATGAATTGTGTAAGTTGCAAATGGAGTGAAGAGTTTGACTTCATGAAATATTCAAGGTCATCTACGTTTCGGGTACATTATGGACAAATGAAAATAAAATAGTTGAACCAACCATATCCTGTACTTTAGGGCTCCCACGTCCAAGTTCATGGAATTTTGACGTGAAACCATGGAAGAATGAATTGTGTAAGTTGCAAATGGAGTGAAGAGTTTGACTTCATGAAATATTCAAGGTCATGCACTTTTGGGGTACATTATGGACAAAAGAAAATAAAATAATTGAACCAACCATATCTTGTACTTTAGGGCTCCCACGTCCAAGTTCATGGAATTTTGACGTGAAACCATGGAAGAATGAATTGTGTAGGTTGCAAATGGAGTGAAGAGTTTGACTTCATGAAATATGCAAGGTCATGCACATTTTGGGGTACATTATGGACAAATGAAAATAAAATAATTGAACCACCCATATCCTGTACTTTAGGCTCCCATGTCCAAGTTCATGGAATTTTGACGTGAAACCATGGAAGAATGAATTGTGTAAGTTGCAAATGGAGTGAAGAGTTTGACTTCATGAAATATTCAAGGTCATCTACGTTTCGGGTACATTATGGACAAATGAAAATAAAATAGTTGAACCAACCATATCCTGTACTTTAGGGCTCCCACGTCCAAGTTCATGGAATTTTGACGTGAAACCATGGAATAATGAATTGTGTAGGTTGCAACTGGAGTGAAGAGTTTGACTTCATGAAATATTCAAGGTCATGCACATTTTGGGGTTCATTATGGACAAATGAAAATAAAATAATTGAACCAACCATATCCTGTACTTTAGGGCTCCCACGTCCAAGTTCATGGAATTTTGACGTGAAACCATGGAAGAATGAATTGTGTAGGTTGCAAATGGGGTGAAGAGTTTGACTTCATGAAATATTCAAGGTCATCCATGTTTGAGGGACATTATGGACAAATGAAAATAAAATAATCGAACCAACCATATCCTGTACTTTAGGGCTCCCTCGTCCAAGTTCATGGAATTTTGACGTGAAACCATGGAAGAATGAATTGTGTAAGTTGCAAATGGGGTGAGGAGTGTGACTTCATGAAATATTCAAGGTCATCCACATTTTGGGGTACATTATGGACAAAAGAAAATAAAATAATTGAACCAACCATATCTTGTACTTTAGGGCTCCCACGTCCAAGTTCATGGAATTTTGACGTGAAACCATGGAAGAATGAATTGTGTAAGTTGCAAATGGGGTGAAGAGTTTGACCTCATGAAATATTCAAGGTCATCCACATTTTGGGGTACATTATGGACAAATGAAAATAAAAAAATTGAACCAACCATATCCTGTACTTTAGGGCTCCCACGTCCAAGTTCATGGAATTTTGACGTGAAACCATGGAAGAATGAATTGTGTAGGTTGCAAATGGAGTGAAGAGTTTGACTTCATGAAATATTCAAGGTCATGCACATTTTGGGGTACATTATGGACAAATGAAAATAAAATAATTGAACCACCCATATCCTGTACTTTAGGCTCCCATGTCCATGTTCATGGAATTTTGACGTGAAACCATGGAAGAATGAATTGTGTAAGTTGCAAATGGAGTGAAGAGTTTGACTTCATGAAATATTCAAGGTCATGCACATTTGGGGTACATTATGGACAAATGAAAATAAAATAATTGAACCAACCATATCTTGTACTTTAGGGCTCCCACGTCCAAGTTCATGGACTTTTGACGTGAAACCATGGAATAATGAATTGTGTAGGTTGCAACTGGAGTGAAGAGTTTGACTTCATGAAATATTCAAGGTCATGCTCATTTGGGGTACATTATGGACAAAATAAAATAAAATAATCGAACCAACCATATCTTGTACTTTAAGGCTCCCACGTCCAAGTTCATGGAATTTTGACGTGAAACCATGGAATAATGAATTGTGTAAGTTGCAAATGGGGTGAGGAGTTTGACTTCATGAAATATTCAAGGTCATGCACATTTTGGGGTACATTATGGACAAAAGAAAATAAAATAATTGAACCAACCATATCTTGTACTTTAGGGCTCCCACGTCCAAGTTCATGGAATTTTGACGTGGAACCATGGAATAATGAATTGTGTAGGTTGCAAATGGGGTGAAGAGTTTGACTTCATGAAATATTCAAGGTCATCCATGTTTGAGGTACATTATGGACAACTGAAAATAAAATAATCGAACCAACCATATCCTGTACTTTAGGAATCCCACGTCCAAGTTCATGGAATTTTGACGTGAAACCATGGAAGAATGAATTGTGTAGGTTGCAAATGGGGTGAAGAGTTTGACTTCATGAAATATTCAAGGTCATGCACATTTTGGGGTTCATTATGGACAAATGAAAATAAAATAATTGAACCAACCATATCCTGTACTTTAGGGCTCCCACGTCCAAGTTCATGGAATTTTGACGTGAAACCATGGAATAATGAATTGTGTAGGTTGCAAATGCGGTGAAGAGTTTGACTTCATGAAATATTCAAGGTCATGCACATTTTGGGGTACATTATGGACAAATGAAAATAAAATAATTGAACCAACCATATCTTGTACTTTAGGGCTCCCACGTCCAAGTTCATGGAATTTTGACGTGAAACCATGGAAGAATGAATTGTGTAGGTTGCAAATGGGGTGAAGAGTTTGACTTCATGAAATATTCAAGGTCATGCACATTTTGGGGTACATTATGGACAAATGAAAATAAAATAATTGAACCAACCATATCCTGTACTTTAGGGCTCCCACGTCCAAGTTCATGGAATTTTGACGTGAAACCATGGAAGAATGAATTGTGTAAGTTGCAAATGGAGTGAAGAGTTTGACTTCATGAAATATTCAAGGTCATCTACGTTTCGGGTACATTATGGACAAATGAAAATAAAATAGTTGAACCAACCATATCCTGTACTTTAGGGCTCCCACGTCCAAGTTCATGGAATTTTGACGTGAAACCATGGAAGAATGAATTGTGTAAGTTGCAAATGGAGTGAAGAGTTTGACTTCATGAAATATTCAAGGTCATGCACTTTTGGGGTACATTATGGACAAAAGAAAATAAAATAATTGAACCAACCATATCTTGTACTTTAGGGCTCCCACGTCCAAGTTCATGGAATTTTGACGTGAAACCATGGAAGAATGAATTGTGTAGGTTGCAAATGGGGTGAAGAGTTTGACTTCATGAAATATGCAAGGTCATGCACATTTTGGGGTACATTATGGACAAATGAAAATAAAATAATTGAACCACCCATATCCTGTACTTTAGGCTCCCATGTCCAAGTTCATGGAATTTTGACGTGAAACCATGGAAGAATGAATTGTGTAAGTTGCAAATGGAGTGAAGAGTTTGACTTCATGAAATATTCAAGGTCATCTACGTTTCGGGTACATTATGGACAAATGAAAATAAAATAGTTGAACCAACCATATCCTGTACTTTAGGGCTCCCACGTCCAAGTTCATGGAATTTTGACGTGAAACCATGGAATAATGAATTGTGTAGGTTGCAACTGGAGTGAAGAGTTTGACTTCATGAAATATTCAAGGTCATGCACATTTTGGGGTTCATTATGGACAAATGAAAATAAAATAATTGAACCAACCATATCCTGTACTTTAGGGCTCCCACGTCCAAGTTCATGGAATTTTGACGTGAAACCATGGAATAATGAATTGTGTAGGTTGCAAATGCGGTGAAGAGTTTGACTTCATGAAATATTCAAGGTCATGCACATTTTGGGGTACATTATGGACAAAAGAAAATAAAATAATTGAACCAACCATATCTTGTACTTTAGGGCTCCCACGTCCAAGTTCATGGAATTTTGACGTGAAACCATGGAAGAATGAATTGTGTAGGTTGCAAATGGAGTGAAGAGTTTGACTTCATGAAATATTCAAGGTCATGCACATTTTGGGGTACATTATGGACAAATGAAAATAAAATAATTGAACCAACCATATCTTGTACTTTAGGGCTCCCACGTCCAAGTTCATGGAATTTTGACGTGAAACCATGGAAGAATGAATTGTGTAGGTTGCAAATGGAGTGAAGAGTTTGACTTCATGAAATATTCAAGGTCATCCATGTTTGAGGTACATTATGGACAAATGAAAATAAAATAATTGAACCAACCATATCCTGTACTTTAGGGCTCCCACGTCCAAGTTCATGGAATTTTGACGTGAAACCATGGAATAATGAATTGTGTAAGTTGCAAATGGAGTGAAGAGTTTGACTTCATGAAATATTCAAGGTCATGCACTTTTGGGGTACATTATGGACAAAAGAAAATAAAATAATTGAACCAACCATATCTTGTACTTTAGGGCTCCCACGTCCAAGTTCATGGAATTTTGACGTGGAACCATGGAATAATGAATTGTGTAGGTTGCAAATGGGGTGAAGAGTTTGACTTCATGAAATATTCAAGGTCATCCATGTTTGAGGTACATTATGGACAACTGAAAATAAAATAATCGAACCAACCATATCCTGTACTTTAGGAATCCCACGTCCAAGTTCATGGAATTTTGACGTGAAACCATGGAAGAATGAATTGTGTAGGTTGCAAATGGGGTGAAGAGTTTGACTTCATGAAATATTCAAGGTCATGCACATTTTGGGGTTCATTATGGACAAATGAAAATAAAATAATTGAACCAACCATATCCTGTACTTTAGGGCTCCCACGTCCAAGTTCATGGAATTTTGACGTGAAACCATGGAATAATGAATTGTGTAGGTTGCAAATGGGGTGAAGAGTTTGACTTCATGAAATATTCAAGGTCATGCACATTTTGGGGTACATTATGGACAAAAGAAAATAAAATAATTGAACCAACCATATCTTGTACTTTAGGGCTCCCACGTCCAAGTTCATGGAATTTTGACGTGAAACCATGGAAGAATGAATTGTGTAGGTTGCAAATGGAGTGAAGAGTTTGACTTCATGAAATATTCAAGGTCATGCACATTTTGGGGTACATTATGGACAAATCAAAATAAAATAATTGAACCAACCATATCCTGTACTTTAGGGCTCCCACGTCCAAGTTCATGGAATTTTGACGTGAAACCATGGAAGAATGAATTGTGTAAGTTGCAAATGGAGTGAAGAGTTTGACTTCATGAAATATTCAAGGTCATGCACATTTTGGGTACATTATGGACAAATGAAAATAAAATAATCGAACCAACCATATCCTGTACTTTAGGAATCCCACGTCCAAGTTCATGGAATTTTGACGTGAAACCATGGAATAATGAATTGTGTAGGTTGCAACTGGAGTGAAGAGTTTGACTTCATGAAATATTCAAGGTCATGCACATTTTGGGGTACATTATGGACAAAAGAGAATAAAATAATTGAACCACCCATATCCTGTACTTTAGGGCTCCCACGTCCAAGTTCATGGAATTTTGACGTGAAACCATGGAAGAATGAATTGTGTAGGTTGCAAATGGGGTGAAGAGTTTGACTTCATGAAATATTCAAGGTCATGCTTATTTTGGGGTACATCGTGAATAAATGAAAATATAACAATTGAACCAACCATATCCTGTACTTTAGGGCTCCCACGTCCAAGTTCATGGAATTTTGACGTGAAACCATGGAAGAATGAATTGTGTAAGTTGCAAATGGAGTGAAGAGTTTGACTTCATGAAATATTCAAGGTCATGCACTTTTGGGGTACATTATGGACAAAATAAAATAAAATAATTGAACCAACCATATCTTGTACTTTAGGGCTCCCACGTCCAAGTTCATGGAATTTTGACGTGAAACCATGGAAGAATGAATTGTGTAGGTTGCAAATGGGGTGAAGAGTTTGACTTCATGAAATATTCAAGGTCATCCATGTTTGAGGGACATTATGGACAAATGAAAATAAAATAATCGAACCAACCATATCCTGTACTTTAGGGCTCCCTCGTCCAAGTTCATGGAATTTTGACGTGAAACCATGGAAGAATGAATTGTGTAAGTTGCAAATGGGGTGAGGAGTGTGACTTCATGAAATATTCAAGGTCATCCACATTTTGGGGTACATTATGGACAAAAGAAAATAAAATAATTGAACCAACCATATCCTGTACTTTAGGGCTCCCACGTCCAAGTTCATGGAATTTTGACGTGAAACCATGGAATAATGAATTGTGTAGGTTGCAAATGGGGTGAAGAGTTTGACTTCATGAAATATTCAAGGTCATGCACATTTTGGGGTACATTATGGACAAAAGAAAATAAAATAATTGAACCAACCATATCTTGTACTTTAGGGCTCCCACGTCCAAGTTCATGGAATTTTGACGTGAAACCATGGAAGAATGAATTGTGTAGGTTGCAAATGGAGTGAAGAGTTTGACTTCATGAAATATTCAAGGTCATGCACATTTTGGGGTACATTATGGACAAATCAAAATAAAATAATTGAACCAACCATATCCTGTACTTTAGGGCTCCCACGTCCAAGTTCATGGAATTTTGACGTGAAACCATGGAAGAATGAATTGTGTAAGTTGCAAATGGAGTGAAGAGTTTGACTTCATGAAATATTCAAGGTCATGCACATTTTGGGTACATTATGGACAAATGAAAATAAAATAGTTGAACCAACCATATCCTGTACTTTAGGGCTCCCACGTCCAAGTTCATGGAATTTTGACGTGAAACCATGGAAGAATGAATTGTGTAAGTTGCAAATGGAGTGAAGAGTTTGACTTCATGAAATATTCAAGGTCATGCACATTTTGGGGTACATTATGGACAAAAGAGAATAAAATAATTGAACCACCCATATCCTGTACTTTAGGGCTCCCACGTCCAAGTTCATGGAATTTTGACGTGAAACCATGGAAGAATGAATTGTGTAGGTTGCAAATGGGGTGAAGAGTTTGACTTCATGAAATATTCAAGGTCATGCTTATTTTGGGGTACATCGTGAATAAATGAAAATATAACAATTGAACCAACCATATCCTGTACTTTAGGGCTCCCACGTCCAAGTTCATGGAATTTTGACGTGAAACCATGGAAGAATGAATTGTGTAGGTTGCAAATGGAGTGAAGAGTTTGACTTCATGAAATATTCAAGGTCATGCACTTTTGGGGTACATTATGGACAAAAGAAAATAAAATAATTGAACCAACCATATCTTGTACTTTAGGGCTCCCACGTCCAAGTTCATGGAATTTTGACGTGAAACCATGGAAGAATGAATTGTGTAGGTTGCAAATGGGGTGAAGAGTTTGACTTCATGAAATATTCAAGGTCATCCATGTTTGAGGTACATTATGGACAAATGAAAATAAAATAATCGAACCAACCATATCCTGTACTTTAGGGCTCCCTCGTCCAAGTTCATGGAATTTTGACGTGAAACCATGGAAGAATGAATTGTGTAAGTTGCAAATGGGGTGAGGAGTGTGACTTCATGAAATATTCAAGGTCATCCACATTTTGGGGTACATTATGGACAAAAGAAAATAAAATAATTGAACCAACCATATCTTGTACTTTAGGGCTCCCACGTCCAAGTTCATGGAATTTTGACGTGAAACCATGGAAGAATGAATTGTGTAAGTTGCAAATGGGGTGAAGAGTTTGACCTCATGAAATATTCAAGGTCATCCACATTTTGGGGTACATTATGGACAAATGAAAATAAAAAAATTGAACCAACCATATCCTGTACTTTAGGGCTCCCACGTCCAAGTTCATGGAATTTTGACGTGAAACCATGGAAGAATGAATTGTGTAGGTTGCAAATGGAGTGAAGAGTTTGACTTCATGAAATATTCAAGGTCATGCACATTTTGGGGTACATTATGGACAAATGAAAATAAAATAATTGAACCAACCATATCCTGTACTTTAGGGCTCCCACGTCCAAGTTCATGGAATTTTGACGTGAAACCATGGAAGAATGAATTGTGTAAGTTGCAAATGGAGTGAAGAGTTTGACTTCATGAAATATTCAAGGTCATCTACGTTTCGGGTACATTATGGACAAATGAAAATAAAATAGTTGAACCAACCATATCCTGTACTTTAGGGCTCCCACGTCCAAGTTCATGGAATTTTGACGTGAAACCATGGAAGAATGAATTGTGTAAGTTGCAAATGGAGTGAAGAGTTTGACTTCATGAAATATTCAAGGTCATGCACATTTGGGGTACATTATGGACAAAAGAAAATAAAATAATTGAACCACCCATATCCTGTACTTTAGGGCTCCCACGTCCAAGTTCATGGAATTTTGACGTGAAACCATGGAATAATGAATTGTGTAGGTTGCAAATGGGGTGAAGAGTTTGACTTCATGAAATATTCAAGGTCATGCACATTTTGGGGTACATTATGGACAAATGAAAATAAAATAATTGAACCAACCATATCCTGTACTTTAGGGCTCCCACGTCCAAGTTCATGGAATTTTGACGTGAAACCATGGAATAATGAATTGTGTAGGTTGCAACTGGAGTGAAGAGTTTGACTTCATGAAATATTCAAGGTCATGCTCATTTTGGGGTACATTATGGACAAAAGAAAATAAAATAATTGAACCAACCATATCCTGTACTTTAGGGCTCCCACGTCCAAGTTCATGGAATTTTGACGTGAAACCATGGAAGAATGAATTGTGTAAGTTGCAATTGGGATGAGGAGTTTGACTTCATGAAATATTCAAGGTCATGCACATTTTGGGGTACATTATGGACAAATGAAAATAAAATAATTGAACCAACCATATCTTGTACCTTAGGAATCCCACGTCCAAGTTCATGGAATTTTGACGTGAAACCATGGAATAATGAATTGTGTAGGTTGCAACTGGAGTGAAGAGTTTGACTTCATGAAATATTCAAGGTCATGCTCATTTGGGGTACATTATGGACAAAAGAAAATAAAATAATCGAACCAACCATATCTTGTACTTTAGGGCACCCACGTCCAAGTTCATGGAATTTTGACGTGAAACCATGGAAGAATGAATTGTGTAGGTTGCAAATGGGGTGAAGAGTTTGACTTCATGAAATATTCAAGGTCATGCACATTTTGGGGTACATTATGGACAAATGAAAATAAAATAGTTGAACCAACCATATCCTGTACTTTAGGGCTCCCACGTCCAAGTACATGGAATTTTGACGTGAAACCATGGAAGAATGAATTGTGTAAGTTGTAAATGGGGTGAAGAGTTTGACTTCATGAAATATTCAAGGTCATGCTTATTTTGGGGTACATCGTGAATAAATGAAAATATAACAATTGAACCAACCATATCCTGTACTTTAGGGCTCCCACGTCCAAGTTCATGGAATTTTGACGTGAAACCATGGAAGAATGAATTGTGTAAGTTGTAAATGGGGTGAAGAGTTTGACTTCATGAAATATTCAAGGTCATGCTTATTTTGGGGTACATCGTGAATAAATGAAAATATAACAATTGAACCAACCATATCCTGTACTTTAGGGCTCCCACGTCCAAGTTCATGGAATTTTGACGTGAAACCATGGAAGAATGAATTGTGTAAGTTGCAAATGGAGTGAAGAGTTTGACTTCATGAAATATTCAAGGTCATGCACTTTTGGGGTACATTATGGACAAAAGAAAATAAAATAATTGAACCAACCATATCCTGTATTTTAGGGCTCCCTCGTCCAAGTTCATGGAATTTTGACGTGAAACCATGGAAGAATGAATTGTGTAGGTTGCAAATGGAGTGAAGAGTTTGACTTCATGAAATATTCAAGGTCATGCACATTTTGGGGTACATTATAGACAAATGAAAATAAAATAATTGAACCAACCATACCCTGTACTTTAGGGCTCCCACGTCCAAGTTCATGGAATTTTGACGTGAAACCATGGAAGAATGAATTGTGTAAGTTGCAAATGGAGTGAAGAGTTTGACTTCATGAAATATTCAAGGTCATGCACGTTTGGGGTACATTATGGACAAATGAAAATAAAATAGTTGAACCAACCATATCCTGTACTTTAGGGCTCCCACGTCCAAGTTCATGGAATTTTGACGTGAAACCATGGAAGAATGAATTGTGTAAGTTGCAAATGGAGTGAAGAGTTTGACTTCATGAAATATTCAAGGTCATGCACATTTGGGGTACATTATGGACAAAAGAAAATAAAATAATTGAACCACCCATATCCTGTACTTTAGGGCTCCCACGTCCAAGTTCATGGAATTTTGACGTGAAACCATGGAAGAATGAATTGTGTAGGTTGCAAATGGGGTGAAGAGTTTGACTTCATGAAATATTCAAGGTCATGCACATTTTGGGGTACATTATGGACAAATGAAAATAAAATAATTGAACCACCCATATCCTGTACTTTAGCGCTCCCACGTCCAAGTTCATGGAATTTTGACGTGAAACCATGGAAGAATGAATTGTGTAAGTTGTAAATGGGGTGAAGAGTTTGACTTCATGAAATATTCAAGGTCATGCACATTTTGGGGTAAATTATGGACAAATGAAAATAAAATAATTGAACCACCCATATCCTGTACTTTAGCGCTCCCACGTCCAAGTTCATGGAATTTTGACGTGAAACCATGGAAGAATGAATTGTGTAGGTTGCAAATGGGGTGAAGAGTTTGACTTCATGAAATATTCAAGGTCATGCACATTTTGGGGTACATTATGGACAAATGAAAATAAAATAATTGAACCACCCATATCCTGTACTTTAGCGCTCCCACGTCCAAGTTCATGGAATTTTGACGTGAAACCATGGAAGAATGAATTGTGTAAGTTGCAAATGGAGTGAAGAGTTTGACTTCATGAAATATTCAAGGTCATGCACATTTGGGGTACATTATGGACAAAAGAAAATAAAATAATTGAACCACCCATATCCTGTACTTTAGGGCTCCCACGTCCAAGTTCATGGAATTTTGACGTGAAACCATGGAAGAATGAATTGTGTAGGTTGCAAATGGGGTGAAGAGTTTGACTTCATGAAATATTCAAGGTCATGCACATTTTGGGGTACATTATGGACAAATGAAAATAAAATAATTGAACCAACCATATCCTGTACTTTAGGGCTCCCACGTCCAAGTTCATGGAATTTTGACGTAAAACCATGGAAGAATGAATTGTGTAAGTTGCAAATGGAGTGAAGAGTTTGACTTCATGAAATATTCAAGGTCATGCTCGTTTGGGGTACATTATGGACAAATGAAAATAAAATAATTGAACCACCCATATCCTGTACTTTAGCACTCCCACGTCCAAGTTCATGGAATTTTGACGTGAAACCATGGAAGAATGAATTGTGTAAGTTGTAAATGGGGTGAAGAGTTTGACTTCATGAAATATTCAAGGTCATGCTTATTTTGGGGTACATCGTGAATAAATGAAAATATAACAATTGAACCAACCATATCCTGTACTTTAGGGCTCCCACGTCCAAGTTCATGGAATTTTGACGTGAAACCATGGAAGAATGAATTGTGTAAGTTGCAAATGGAGTGAAGAGTTTGACTTCATGAAATATTCAAGGTCATGCACTTTTGGGGTACATTATGGACAAAAGAAAATAAAATAATTGAACCAACCATATCCTGTATTTTAGGGCTCCCTCGTCCAAGTTCATGGAATTTTGACGTGAAACCATGGAAGAATGAATTGTGTAGGTTGCAAATGGAGTGAAGAGTTTGACTTCATGAAATATTCAAGGTCATGCACATTTTGGGGTACATTATGGACAAATGAAAATAAAATAATTGAACCAACCATATCCTGTACTTTAGGGCTCCCACGTCCAAGTTCATGGAATTTTGACGTAAAACCATGGAAGAATGAATTGTGTAAGTTGCAAATGGAGTGAAGAGTTTGACTTCATGAAATATTCAAGGTCATGCTCGTTTGGGGTACATTATGGACAAATGAAAATAAAATAGTTGAACCAACCATATCCTGTACTTTAGGGCTCCCACGTCCAAGTTCATGGAATTTTGACGTGAAACCATGGAAGAATGAATTGTGTAAGTTGCAAATGGAGTGAAGAGTTTGACTTCATGAAATATTCAAGGTCATGCACATTTTGGGTACATTATGGACAAAAGAAAATAAAATAATTGAACCACCCATATCCTGTACTTTAGGGCTCCCACGTCCAAGTTCATGGAATTTTGACGTGAAACCATGGAAGAATGAATTGTGTAGGTTGCAAATGGGGTGAAGAGTTTGACTTCATGAAATATTCAAGGTCATGCACATTTTGGGGTACATTATGGACAAATGAAAATAAAATAATTGAACCACCCATATCCTGTACTTTAGCGCTCCCACGTCCAAGTTCATGGAATTTTGACGTGAAACCATGGAATAATGAATTGTGTAGGTTGCAAATGGGGTGAAGAGTTTGACTTCATGAAATATTCAAGGTCATGCACATTTTGGGGTACATTATGGACAAATGAAAATAAAATAATTGAACCAACCATATCCTGTACTTTAGGGCTCCCACGTCCAAGTTCATGGACTTTTGACGTGAAACCATGGAATAATGAATTGTGTAGGTTGCAACTGGAGTGAAGAGTTTGACTTCATGAAATATTCAAGGTCATGCACATTTTGGGGTACATTATGGACAAATGAAAATAAAATAATTGAACCAACCATATCCTGTACTTTAGGGCTCCCACGTCCAAGTTCATGGAATTTTGACGTGAAACCATGGAAGAATGAATTGTGTAAGTTGCAAATGGGGTGAAGAGTTTGACTTCATGAAATATTCAAGGTCATCCATGTTTGAGGGACATTATGGACAAATCAAAATAAAATAATCGAACCAACCATATCCTGTACTTTAGGAATCCCACGTCCAAGTTCATGGAATTTTGACGTGAAACCATGGAAGAATGAATTGTGTAGGTTGCAAATGGGGTGAAGAGTTTGACTTCATGAAATATTCAAGGTCATGCACATTTTGGGTACATTATGGACAAAAGAGAATAAAATAATTGAACCAACCATATCTTGTACTTTAGGGCTCCCACGTCCAAGTTCATGGAATTTTGACGTGAAACCATGGAAGAATGAATTGTGTACGTTGCAAATGGAGTGAAGAGTTTGACTTCATGAATTATTCAAGGTCATGCACATTTGGGGTACATTATGGACAAAAGAAAATAAAATAATTGAACCAACCATATCTTGTACTTTAGGGCTCCCACGTCCAAGTTCATGGAATTTTGACGTGAAACCATGGAAGAATGAATTGTGTAAGTTGCAAATGGAGTGAAGAGTTTGACTTCATGAAATATTCAAGGTCATGCACATTTTGGGGTTCATTATGGACAAATGAAAATAAAATAATTGAACCAACCATATCTTGTACTTTAGGGCTCCCACGTCCAAGTTCATGGAATTTTGACGTGAAACCATGGAAGAATGAATTGTGTAGGTTGCAAATGGGGTGAAGAGTTTGACTTCATGAAATATTCAAGGTCATGCACATTTTGGGTACATTATGGACAAAAGAAAATAAAATAATTGAACCAACCATATCTTGTACTTTAGGGCTCCCACGTCCAAGTTCATGGAATTTTGACGTGAAACCATGGAAGAATGAATTGTGTAAGTTGCAAATGGAGTGAAGAGTTTGACTTCATGAAATATTCAAGGTCATCTACGTTTGGGGTACATTATGGACAAATGAAAATAAAATAGTTGAACCAACCATATCCTGTACTTTAGGGCTCCCACGTCCAAGTTCATGGAATTTTGACGTGAAACCATGGAAGAATGAATTGTGTAAGTTGCAAATGGAGTGAAGAGTTTGACTTCATGAAATATTCAAGGTCATGCACATTTGGGGTACATTATGGACAAAAGAAAATAAAATAATTGAACCACCCATGTCCTGTACTTTAGGGCTCCCACGTCCAAGTTCATGGAATTTTGACGTGAAACCATGGAAGAATGAATTGTGTAAGTTGCAAATGGAGTGAAGAGTTTGACTTCATGAAATATTCAAGGTCATGCACATTTGGGGTACATTATGGACAAAAGAAAATAAAATAATTGAACCACCCATATCCTGTACTTTAGGGCTCCCACGTCCAAGTTCATGGAATTTTGACGTGAAACCATGGAAGAATGAATTGTGTAGTTTGCAAATGGAGTGAAGAGTTTGACTTCATGAAATATTCAAGGTCATGCACATTTTGGGGTACATTATGGACAAATGAAAATAAAATAATTGAACCACCCATATCCTGTACTTTAGCGCTCCCACGTCCAAGTTCATGGAATTTTGACGTGAAACCATGGAATAATGAATTGTGTAGGTTGCAAATGGGGTGAAGAGCTTGACTTCATGAAATATTCAAGGTCATGCACATTTTGGGGTACATTATGGACAAATGAAAATAAAATAATTGAACCAACCATATCCTGTACTTTAGGGCTCCCACGTCCAAGTTCATGGACTTTTGACGTGAAACCATGGAATAATGAATTGTGTAGGTTGCAACTGGAGTGAAGAGTTTGACTTCATGAAATATTCAAGGTCATGCACATTTTGGGGTACATTATGGACAAATGAAAATAAAATAATTGAACCACCCATATCCTGTACTTTAGGGCTCCCACGTCCAAGTTCATGGAATTTTGACGTGAAACCATGGAAGAATGAATTGTGTAAGTTGCAAATGGGGTGAAGAGTTTGACTTCATGAAATATTCAAGGTCATCCATGTTTGAGGTACATTATGGACAAATGAAAATAAAATAATCGAACCAACCATATCCTGTACTTTAGGAATCCCACGTCCAAGTTCATGGAATTTTGACGTGAAACCATGGAAGAATGAATTGTGTAGGTTGCAAATGGGGTGAAGAGTTTGACTTCATGAAATATTCAAGGTCATGCACATTTTGGGGTACATTATGGACAAATGAAAATAAAATAATTGAACCACCCATATCCTGTACTTTAGGGCTCCCACGTCCAAGTTCATGGAATTTTGACGTGAAACCATGGAATAATGAATTGTGTAGTTTGCAAATGGAGTGAAGAGTTTGACTTCATGAAATATTCAAGGTCATGCACATTTTGGGTACATTATGGACAAAATAAAATAAAATAATTGAACCAACCATATCTTGTACTTTAGGGCTCCCACGTCCAAGTTCATGGAATTTTGACGTGAAACCATGGAAGAATGAATTGTGTACATTGCAAATGGAGTGAAGAGTTTGACTTCATGAAATATTCAAGGTCATGCACATTTGGGGTACATTATGGACAAAAGAAAATAAAATAATTGAACCAACCATATCTTGTACTTTAGGGCCCCCACGTCCAAGTTCATGGAATTTTGACGTGAAACCATGGAAGAATGAATTGTGTAAGTTGCAAATGGAGTGAAGAGTTTGACTTCATGAAATATTCAAGGTCATGCACATTTTGGGGTTCATTATGGACAAATGAAAATAAAATAATTGAACCAACCATATCTTGTACTTTAGGGCTCCCACGTCCAAGTTCATGGAATTTTGACGTGAAACCATGGAAGAATGAATTGTGTAGGTTGCAAATGGGGTGAAGAGTTTGACTTCATGAAATATTCAAGGTCATGCACATTTTGGGGTACATTATGGACAAATGAAAATAAAATAATTGAACCACCCATATCCTGTACTTTAGGCTCCCACGTCCAAGTTCATGGAATTTTGACGTGAAACCATGGAATAATGAATTGTGTAGGTTGCAAATGGGGTGAAGAGTTTGACTTCATGAAATATTCAAGGTCATGCACATTTTGGGGTACATTATGGACAAATGAAAATAAAATAATTGAACCAACCATATCCTGTACTTTAGGGCTCCCACGTCCAAGTTCATGGAATTTTGACGTGAAACCATGGAAGAATGAATTGTGTAAGTTGCAATTGAGGTGAGGAGTTTGACTTCATGAAATATTCAAGGTCATGCACATTTTGGGGTACATTATGGACAAAAGAAAATAAAATAATTGAACCAACCATATCTTGTACCTTAGGGCTCCCACGTCCAAGTTCATGGAATTTTGACGTGAAACCATGGAATAATGAATTGTGTAGGTTGCAACTGGAGTGAAGAGTTTGACTTCATGAAATATTCAAGGTCATGCTCATTTGGGGTACATTATGGACAAAAGAAAATAAAATAATCGAACCAACCATATCTTGTACTTTAGGGCACCCACGTCCAAGTTCATGGAATTTTGACGTGAAACCATGGAAGAATGAATTGTGTAGGTTGCAAATGGGGTGAAAAGTTTGACTTCATGAAATATTCAAGGTCATGCACATTTTGGGGTTCATTATGGACAAATGAAAATAAAATAATTGAACCACCCATATCCTGTACTTTAGCGCTCCCACGTCCAAGTTCATGGAATTTTGACGTGAAACCATGGAATAATGAATTGTGTAGGTTGCAAATGGGGTGAAGAGTTTGACTTCATGAAATATTCAAGGTCATGCACATTTTGGGGTTCATTATGGACAAATGAAAATAAAATAATTGAACCACCCATATCCTGTACTTTAGCGCTCCCACGTCCAAGTTCATGGAATTTTGACGTGAAACCATGGAATAATGAATTGTGTAGGTTGCAAATGGGGTGAAGAGTTTGACTTCATGAGATATTCAAGGTCATGCACATTTTGGGGTACATTATGGACAAATGAAAATAAAATAATTGAACCAACCATATCCTGTACTTTAGGGCTCCCACGTCCAAGTTCATGGACTTTTGACGTGAAACCATGGAATAATGAATTGTATAGGTTGCAACTGGAGTGAAGAGTTTGACTTCATGAAATATTCAAGGTCATGCACATTTTGGGGTACATTATGGACAAATGAAAATAAAATAATTGAACCACCCATATCCTGTACTTTAGGGCTCCCACGTCCAAGTTCATGGAATTTTGACGTGAAACCATGGAATAATGAATTGTGTAGGTTGCAAATGGGGTGAAGAGTTTGACTTCATGAAATATTCAAGGTCATGCACATTTTGGGGTTCATTATGGACAAATGAAAATAAAATAATTGAACCACCCATATCCTGTACTTTAGCGCTCCCACGTCCAAGTTCATGGACTTTTGACGTGAAACCATGGAATAATGAATTGTGTAGGTTGCAACTGGAGTGAAGAGTTTGACTTCATGAAATATTCAAGGTCATGCTCATTTGGGGTACATTATGGACAAATGAAAATAAAATAATTGAACCAACCATATCCTGTACTTTAGGGCTCCCACGTCCAAGTTCATGGAATTTTGACGTGAAACCATGGAAGAATGAATTGTGTAGGATGCAAATGGGGTGAAGAGTTTGACTTCATGAAATATTCAAGGTCATGCACATTTTGGGGTTCATTATGGACAAATGAAAATAAAATAATTGAACCACCCATATCCTGTACTTTAGCGCTCCCACGTCCAAGTTCATGGAATTTTGACGTGAAACCATGGAATAATGAATTGTGTAGGTTGCAAATGGGGTGAAGAGTTTGACTTCATGAAATATTCAAGGTCATGCACATTTTGGGGTACATTATGGACAAATGAAAATAAAATAATTGAACCAACCATATCCTGTACTTTAGGGCTCCCACGTCCAAGTTCATGGACTTTTGACGTGAAACCATGGAATAATGAATTGTGTAGGTTGCAACTGGAGTGAAGAGTTTGACTTCATGAAATATTCAAGGTCATGCACATTTTGGGGTACATTATGGACAAATGAAAATAAAATAATTGAACCACCCATATCCTGTACTTTAGGGCTCCCACGTCCAAGTTCATGGAATTTTGACGTGAAACCATGGAAGAATGAATTGTGTAAGTTGCAAATGGGGTGAAGAGTTTGACTTCATGAAATATTCAAGGTCATCCATGTTTGAGGTACATTATGGACAAATGAAAATAAAATAATCGAACCAACCATATCCTGTACTTTAGGAATCCCACGTCCAAGTTCATGGAATTTTGACGTGAAACCATGGAAGAATGAATTGTGTAGGTTGCAAATGGGGTGAAGAGTTTGACTTCATGAAATATTCAAGGTCATGCACATTTTGGGGTACATTATGGACAAATGAAAATAAAATAATTGAACCACCCATATCCTGTACTTTAGGGCTCCCACGTCCAAGTTCATGGAATTTTGACGTGAAACCATGGAATAATGAATTGTGTAGTTTGCAAATGGAGTGAAGAGTTTGACTTCATGAAATATTCAAGGTCATGCACATTTTGGGTACATTATGGACAAAATAAAATAAAATAATTGAACCAACCATATCTTGTACTTTAGGGCTCCCACGTCCAAGTTCATGGAATTTTGACGTGAAACCATGGAAGAATGAATTGTGTAGGTTGCAAATGGAGTGAAGAGTTTGACTTCATGAAATATTCAAGGTCATGCACATTTGGGGTACATTATGGACAAAAGAAAATAAAATAATTGAACCAACCATATCTTGTACTTTAGGGCTCCCACGTCCAAGTTCATGGAATTTTGACGTGAAACCATGGAAGAATGAATTGTGTAAGTTGCAAATGGAGTGAAGAGTTTGACTTCATGAAATATTCAAGGTCATGCACATTTTGGGGTTCATTATGGACAAATGAAAATAAAATAATTGAACCAACCATATCTTGTACTTTAGGGCTCCCACGTCCAAGTTCATGGAATTTTGACGTGAAACCATGGAAGAATGAATTGTGTAGGTTGCAAATGGGGTGAAGAGTTTGACTTCATGAAATATTCAAGGTCATGCACATTTTGGGGTACATTATGGACAAATGAAAATAAAATAATTGAACCACCCATATCCTGTACTTTAGGCTCCCACGTCCAAGTTCATGGAATTTTGACGTGAAACCATGGAATAATGAATTGTGTAGGTTGCAAATGGGGTGAAGAGTTTGACTTCATGAAATATTCAAGGTCATGCACATTTTGGGGTACATTATGGACAAATGAAAATAAAATAATTGAACCAACCATATCCTGTACTTTAGGGCTCCCACGTCCAAGTTCATGGAATTTTGACGTGAAACCATGGAAGAATGAATTGTGTAAGTTGCAATTGGGGTGAGGAGTTTGACTTCATGAAATATTCAAGGTCATGCACATTTTGGGGTACATTATGGACAAAAGAAAATAAAATAATTGAACCAACCATATCTTGTACCTTAGGGCTCCCACGTCCAAGTTCATGGAATTTTGACGTGAAACCATGGAATAATGAATTGTGTAGGTTGCAACTGGAGTGAAGAGTTTGACTTCATGAAATATTCAAGGTCATGCTCATTTGGGGTACATTATGGACAAAAGAAAATAAAATAATCGAACCAACCATATCTTGTACTTTAGGGCACCCACGTCCAAGTTCATGGAATTTTGACGTGAAACCATGGAAGAATGAATTGTGTAGGTTGCAAATGGGGTGAAAAGTTTGACTTCATGAAATATTCAAGGTCATGCACATTTTGGGGTACATTATGGACAAATGAAAATAAAATAATTGAACCAACCATATCCTGTACTTTAGGGCTCCCACGTCCAAGTTCATGGAATTTTGACGTGAAACCATGGAAGAATGAATTGTGTAGGTTGCAAATGGGGTGAAGAGTTTGACTTCATGAAATATTCAAGGTCATGCACATTTTGGGGTACATTATGGACAAATGAAAATAAAATAATTGAACCACCCATATCCTGTACTTTAGCGCTCCCACGTCCAAGTTCATGGAATTTTGACGTGAAACCATGGAATAATGAATTGTGTAGGTTGCAAATGGGGTGAAGAGTTTGACTTCATGAAATATTCAAGGTCATGCACATTTTGGGGTACATTATGGACAAATGAAAATAAAGTAATTGAACCAACCATATCCTGTACTTTAGGGCTCCCACGTCCAAGTTCATGGACTTTTGACGTGAAACCATGGAATAATGAATTGTGTAGGTTGCAACTGGAGTGAAGAGTTTGACTTCATGAAATATTCAAGGTCATGCACATTTTGGGGTACATTATGGACAAATGAAAATAAAATAATTGAACCACCCATATCCTGTACTTTAGGGCTCCCACGTCCAAGTTCATGGAATTTTGACGTGAAACCATGGAAGAATGAATTGTGTAAGTTGCAAATGGGGTGAAGAGTTTGACTTCATGAAATATTCAAGGTCATCCATGTTTGAGGTACATTATGGACAAATGAAAATAAAATAATTGAACCAACCATATCCTGTACTTTAGGGCTCCCACGTCCAAGTTCATGGACTTTTGACGTGAAACCATGGAATAATGAATTGTGTAGGTTGCAACTGGAGTGAAGAGTTTGACTTCATGAAATATTCAAGGTCATGCACATTTTGGGTACATTATGGACAAAATAAAATAAAATAATTGAACCAACCATATCTTGTACTTTAGGGCTCCCACGTCCAAGTTCATGGAATTTTGACGTGAAACCATGGAAGAATGAATTGTGTACGTTGCAAATGGAGTGAAGAGTTTGACTTCATGAAATATTCAAGGTCATGCACATTTGGGGTACATTATGGACAAAATAAAATAAAATAATTGAACCAACCATATCTTGTACTTTAGGGCTCCCACGTCCAAGTTCATGGAATTTTGACGTGAAACCATGGAAGAATGAATTGTGTAAGTTGCAAATGGAGTGAAGAGTTTGACTTCATGAAATATTCAAGGTCATGCACATTTTGGGGTTCATTATGGACAAATGAAAATAAAATAATTGAACCAACCATATCTTGTACTTTAGGGCTCCCACGTCCAAGTTCATGGAATTTTGACGTGAAACCATGGAAGAATGAATTGTGTAGGTTGCAAATGGGGTGAAGAGTTTGACTTCATGAAATATTCAAGGTCATGCACATTTTGGGGTACATTATGGACAAATGAAAATAAAATATTCGAACCAACCATATCCTGTACTTTAGGGCTCCCACGTCCAAGTTCATGGAATTTTGACGTGAAACCATGGAAGAATGAATTGTGTAAGTTGCAAATGGGGTGAAGAGTTTGACTTCATGAAATATTCAAGGTCATCCATGTTTGAGGTACATTATGGACAAATGAAAATAAAATAATTGAACCAACCATATCCTGTACTTTAGGGCTCCCACGTCCAAGTTCATGGAATTTTGACGTGAAACCATGGAATAATGAATTGTGTAGTTTGCAAATGGAGTGAAGAGTTTGACTTCATGAAATATTCAAGGTCATGCACATTTTGGGTACATTATGGACAAAATAAAATAAAATAATTGAACCAACCATATCTTGTACTTTAGGGCTCCCACGTCCAAGTTCATGGAATTTTGACGTGAAACCATGGAAGAATGAATTGTGTACGTTGCAAATGGAGTGAAGAGTTTGACTTCATGAAATATTCAAGGTCATGCACATTTGGGGTACATTATGGACAAAAGAAAATAAAATAATTGAACCAACCATATCTTGTACTTTAGGGCTCCCACGTCCAAGTTCATGGAATTTTGACGTGAAACCATGTAAGAATGAATTGTGTAAGTTGCAAATGGAGTGAAGAGTTTGACTTCATGAAATATTCAAGGTCATGCACATTTTGGGGTTCATTATGGACAAATGAAAATAAAATAATTGAACCAACCATATCTTGTACTTTAGGGCTCCCACGTCCAAGTTCATGGAATTTTGACGTGAAACCATGGAAGAATGAATTGTGTAGGTTGCAAATGGGGTGAAGAGTTTGACTTCATGAAATATTCAAGGTCATGCACATTTTGGGGTACATTATGGACAAATGAAAATAAAATAATTGAACCACCCATATCCTGTACTTTAGGCTCCCACGTCCAAGTTCATGGAATTTTGACGTGAAACCATGGAATAATGAATTGTGTAGGTTGCAAATGGGGTGAAGAGTTTGACTTCATGAAATATTCAAGGTCATGCACATTTTGGGGTAAATTATGGACAAATGAAAATAAAATAATTGAACCACCCATATCCTGTACTTTAGCGCTCCCACGTCCAAGTTCATGGAATTTTGACGTGAAACCATGGAAGAATGAATTGTGTAGGTTGCAAATGGGGTGAAGAGTTTGACTTCATGAAATATTCAAGGTCATGCACATTTTGGGGTACATTATGGACAAATGAAAATAAAATAATTGAACCACCCATATCCTGTACTTTAGCGCTCCCACGTCCAAGTTCATGGAATTTTGACGTGAAACCATGGAAGAATGAATTGTGTAAGTTGCAAATGGAGTGAAGAGTTTGACTTCATGAAATATTCAAGGTCATGCACATTTGGGGTACATTATGGACAAAAGAAAATAAAATAATTGAACCACCCATATCCTGTACTTTAGGGCTCCCACGTCCAAGTTCATGGAATTTTGACGTGAAACCATGGAAGAATGAATTGTGTAGGTTGCAAATGGGGTGAAGAGTTTGACTTCATGAAATATTCAAGGTCATGCACATTTTGGGGTACATTATGGACAAATGAAAATAAAATAATTGAACCACCCATATCCTGTACTTTAGGCTCCCACGTCCAAGTTCATGGAATTTTGACGTGAAACCATGGAATAATGAATTGTGTAGGTTGTAAATGGGGTGAAGAGTTTGACTTCATGAAATATTCAAGGTCATGCACATTTTGGGGTACATTATGGACAAATGAAAATAAAATAATTGAACCAACCATATCCTGTACTTTAGGGCTCCCACGTCCAAGTTCATGGAATTTTGACGTGAAACCATGGAAGAATGAATTGTGTAAGTTGCAATTGGGGTGAGGAGTTTGACTTCATGAAATATTCAAGGTCATGCACATTTTGGGGTACATTATGGACAAAAGAAAATAAAATAATTGAACCAACCATATCTTGTACCTTAGGGCTCCCACGTCCAAGTTCATGGAATTTTGACGTGAAACCATGGAATAATGAATTGTGTAGGTTGCAACTGGAGTGAAGAGTTTGACTTCATGAAATATTCAAGGTCATGCTCATTTGGGGTACATTATGGACAAAAGAAAATAAAATAATCGAACCAACCATATCTTGTACTTTAGGGCACCCACGTCCAAGTTCATGGAATTTTGACGTGAAACCATGGAAGAATGAATTGTGTAGGTTGCAAATGGGGTGAAAAGTTTGACTTCATGAAATATTCAAGGTCATGCACATTTTGGGGTACATTATGGACAAATGAAAATAAAATAATTGAACCAACCATATCCTGTACTTTAGGGCTCCCACGTCCAAGTTCATGGAATTTTGACGTGAAACCATGGAAGAATGAATTGTGTAAGTTGCAAATGGAGTGAAGAGTTTGACTTCATGAAATATTCAAGGTCATCTACGTTTGGGGTACATTATGGACAAATGAAAATAAAATAATTGAACCAACCATATCCTGTACTTTAGGGCTCCCACGTCCAAGTACATGGAATTTTGACGTGAAACCATGGAAGAATGAATTGTGTAAGTTGTAAATGGGGTGAAGAGTTTGACTTCATGAAATATTCAAGGTCATGCTTATTTTGGGGTACATCGTGAATAAATGAAAATATAACAATTGAACCAACCATATCCTGTACTTTAAGGCTCCCACGTCCAAGTTCATGGAATTTTGACGTGAAACCATGGAAGAATGAATTGTGTAAGTTGCAAATGGAGTGAAGAGTTTGACTTCATGAAATATTCAAGGTCATCCATGTTTGAGGTACATTATGGACAAATGAAAATAAAATAATCGAACCAACCATATCCTGTATTTTAGGGCTCCCTCGTCCAAGTTCATGGAATTTTGACGTGAAACCATGGAAGAATGAATTGTGTAAGTTGCAAATGGGGTGAGGAGTGTGACTTCATGAAATATTCAAGGTCATGCACATTTTGGGGTACATTATGGACAAAAGAAAATAAAATAATTGAACCAACCATATCTTGTACTTTAGGGCTCCCACGTCCAAGTTCATGGAATTTTGACGTGAAACCATGGAAGAATGAATTGTGTAAGTTGCAAATGGGGTGAGGAGTGTGACTTCATGAAATATTCAAGGTCATGCACATTTTGGGGTACATTATGGACAAATGAAAATAAAATAATTGAACCAACCATATCCTGTACTTTAGGGCTCCCTCGTCCAAGTTCATGGAATTTTGACGTGAAACCATGGAAGAATGAATTGTGTAAGTTGCAAATGGGGTGAGGAGTTTGACTTCATGAAATATTCAAGGTCATGCACTTTTGGGGTACATTATGGACAAAAGAAAATAAAATAATTGAACCAACCATATCTTGTACTTTAGGGCTCCCACGTCCAAGTTCATGGAATTTTGACGTGAAACCATGGAAGAATGAATTGTGTAAGTTGCAAATGGAGTGAAGAGTTTGACTTCATGAAATATTCAAGGTTTTGCACATTTTGGGGTACATTATGGACAAATGAAAATAAAATAATTGAACCAACCATATCCTGTACTTTAGGGCTCCCACGTCCAAGTTCATGGATTTTTGACGTGAAACCATGGAAGAATGAATTGTGTAAGTTGCAAATGGAGTGAAGAGTTTGACTTCATGAAATATTCAAGGTTTTGCACATTTTGGGGTACATTATGGACAAATGAAAATAAAATAATTGAACCAACCATATCCTGTACTTTAGGGCTCCCACGTCCAAGTTCATGGAATTTTGACGTGAAACCATGGAAGAATGAATTGTGTAAGTTGCAAATGGGGTGAGGAGTTTGACTTCATGAAATATTCAAGGTCATGCACATTTTGGGGTACATTATGGACAAAAGAAAATAAAATAATTGAACCAACCATATCTTGTACTTTAGGGCTCCCACGTCCAAGTTCATGGAATTTTGACGTGAAACCATGGAATAATGAATTGTGTAGGTTGCAACTGGAGTGAAGAGTTTGACTTCATGAAATATTCAAGGTCATGCTCATTTGGGGTACATTATGGACAAAAGAAAATAAAATAATCGAACCAACCATATCTTGTACTTTAGGGCTCCCACGTCCAAGTTCATGGAATTTTGACGTGAAACCATGGAAGAATGAATTGTGTAAGTTGCAAATGGGGTGAAGAGTTTGACTTCATGAAATATTCAAGGTCATCCACATTTTGGGGTACATTATGGACAAAAGAAAATAAAATAATTGAACCAACTATATCCTGTACTTTAGGGCTCCCACGTCCAAGTTCATGGAATTTTGACGTGAAACCATGGAATAATGAATTGTGTAGGTTGCAACTGGAGTGAAGAGTTTGACTTCATGAAATATTCAAGGTCATGCTCATTTGGGGTACATTATGGACAAAAGAAAATAAAATAATCGAACCAACCATATCTTGTACTTTAGGGCTCCCACGTCCAAGTTCATGGAATTTTGACGTGAAACCATGGAAGAATGAATTGTGTAAGTTGCAAATGGGGTGAAGAGTTTGACTTCATGAAATATTCAAGGTCATCCATGTTTGAGATACATTATGGACAAATGAAAATAAAATAATTGAACCAACCATATCCTGTACTTTAGGGCTCCCTCGTCCAAGTTCATGGAATTTTGACGTGAAACCATGGAAGAATGAATTGTGTAAGTTGCAAATGGAGTGAAGAGTTTGACTTCATAAAATATTCAAGGTCATCTACGTTTGGGGTACATTATGGACAAAAGAAAATAAAATAATTGAACCAACCATATCTTGTACTTTAGGGCTCCCACGTCCAAGTTCATGGAATTTTGACGTGAAACCATGGAAGAATGAATTGTGTAAGTTGCAAATGGAGTGAAGAGTTTGACTTCATAAAATATTCAAGGTCATCTACGTTTGGGGTACATTATGGACAAATGAAAATAAAATAATTGAACCAACCATATCCTGTACTTTAGGGCTCCCACGTCCAAGTTCATGGAATTTTGACGTGAAACCATGGAAGAATGAATTGTGTAGGTTGCAAATGGAGTGAAGAGTTTGACTTCATGAAATATTCAAGGTCATGCACATTCTGGGGTACATTATGGACAAATGAAAATAAAATAATTGAACCAACCATATCCTGTACTTTAGGGCTCCCTCGTCCAAGTTCATGGACTTTTGACGTGAAACCATGGAAGAATGAATTGTGTAAGTTGCAAATGGAGTGAAGAGTTTGACTTCATGAAATATTCAAGGTCATGCACATTTGGGGTACATTATGGACAAAAGAAAATAAAATAATTGAACCAACCATATCTTGTACTTTAGGGCTCCCACGTCCAAGTTCATGGAATTTTGACGTGAAACCATGGAAGAATGAATTGTGTAAGTTGCAAATGGAGTGAAGAGTTTGACTTCATAAAATATTCAAGGTCATCTACGTTTCGGGTACATTATGGACAAATGAAAATAAAATAATCGAACCAACCATATCCTGTACTTTAGGGCTCCCACGTCCAAGTTCATGGAATTTTGACGTGAAACCATGGAAGAATGAATTGTGTAAGTTGCAAATGGAGTGAAGAGTTTGACTTCATGAAATATTCAAGGTCATCTACGTTTGGGGTACATTATGGACAAATGAAAAGAAAATAATCGAACCAACCATATCCTGTACTTTAGGGCTCCCACGTCCATGTTCATGGAATTTTGACGTGAAACCATGGAAGAATGAATTGTGTAGGTTGCAAATGGAGTGAAGAGTTTGACTTCATGAAATATTCAAGGTCATCTACGTTTGGGGTACATTATGGAGAAATGAAAATAAAATAATTGAACCAACCATATCCTGTACTTTAAGGCTCCCACGTCCAAGTTCATGGAATTTTGACGTGAAACCATGGAAGAATGAATTGTGTAAGTTGCAAATGGGGTGAAGAGTTTGACTTCATGAAATATTCAATTTCATCCATGTTTGAGGTACATTATGGAAAAATGAAAATAAAATAATTGAACCAACCATATCCTGTACTTTAGGGCTCCCACGTCCAAGTTCATGGAATTTTGACGTGAAACCATGGAAGAATGAATTGTGTAAGTTGCAAATGGGGTGAAGAGTTTGACTTCATGAAATATTCAAGGTCATGCACATTTGGGGTACATTATGGACAAAATAAAATAAAATAATTGAACCAACCATATCTTGTACTTTAGGGCTCCCACGTCCAAGTTCATGGAATTTTGACGTGAAACCATGGAAGAATGAATTGTGTAGGTTCCAAATGGGGTGAAGAGTTTGACTTCATGAAATATTCAAGGTCATCCATGTTTGAGGTACATTATGGACAAATGAAAATAAAATAATTGAACCAACCATATCCTGTACTTTAGGGCTCCCACGTCCAAGTTCATGGAATTTTGACGTGAAACCATGGAAGAATGAATTGTGTAAGTTGCAAATGGAGTGAAGAGTTTGACTTCATGAAATATTCAAGGTTTTGCACATTTTGGGGTACATTATGGACAAATGAAAATAAAATAATTGAACCAACCATATCCTGTACTTTAGGGCTCCCACGTCCAAGTTCATGGATTTTTGACGTGAAACCATGGAAGAATGAATTGTGTAAGTTGCAAATGGAGTGAAGAGTTTGACTTCATGAAATATTCAAGGTTTTGCACATTTTGGGGTACATTATGGACAAATGAAAATAAAATAATTGAACCAACCATATCCTGTACTTTAGGGCTCCCACGTCCAAGTTCATGGAATTTTGACGTGAAACCATGGAAGAATGAATTGTGTAAGTTGCAAATGGAGTGAAGAGTTTGACTTCATGAAATATTCAAGGTCATGCTTATTTTGGGGTACATCTTGAATAACTGAAAATATAACAATTGAACCAACCATATCTTGTACTTTAGGGCTCCCACGTCCAAGTTCATGGAATTTTGACGTGAAACCATGGAATAATGAATTGTGTAGGTTGCAAATGGAGTGAAGAGTTTGACTTCATGAAATATTCAAGGTTTTGCACATTTTGGGGTACATTATGGACAAAAGAAAATAAAATAATTGAACCAACCATATCCTGTACTTTAGGGCTCCCACGTCCAAGTTCATGGATTTTTGACGTGAAACCATGGAAGAATGAATTGTGTAAGTTGCAAATGGGGTGAAGAGTTTGACTTCATGAAATATTCAAGGTCATGCACATTTGGGGTACATTATGGAGAAAAGAAAATAAAATAATTGAACCACCCATATCTTGTACTTTAGGGCTCCCACGTCCAAGTTCCTGGAATTTTGACGTGAAACCATGGAAGAATGAATTGTGTAAGTTGCAAATGGAGTGAAGAGTTTGACTTCATGAAATATTCAAGGTCATGCACATTTGGGGTACATTATGGACAAAAGAAAATACAATAATTGAACCAACCATATCTTGTACTTTAGGGCTCCCACGTCCAAGTTCATGGAATTTTGACGTGAAACCATGGAAGAATGAATTGTGTAGGTTCCAAATGGGGTGAAGAGTTTGACTTCATGAAATATTCAAGGTCATCCATGTTTGAGGTACATTATGGACAAATGAAAATAAAATAATTGAACCAACCATATCCTGTACTTTAGGGCTCCCACGTCCAAGTTCATGGAATTTTGACGTGAAACCATGGAAGAATGAATTGTGTAAGTTGCAAATGGCGTGAATAGTTTGACTTCATGAAATATTCAAGGTCATCTACGTTTGGGGTACATTATGGACAAAAGAAAATAAAATAATTGAACCAACCATATCTTGTACTTTAGGGCTCCCACGTCCAAGTTCCTGGAATTTTGACGTGAAACCATGGAAGAATGAATTGTGTAAGTTGCAAATGGGGTGAAGAGTTTGACTTCATGAAATATTCAAGGTCATGCACATTTTGGGGTACATTATGGACAAATGAAAATAAAATAATTGAACCAACCATATCCTGTACTTTAGGGCTCCCACGTCCAAGTTCATGGAATTTTGACGTGAAACCATGGAAAAATGAATTGTGTAAGTTGCAAATGGGGTGAAGAGTTTGACTTCATGAAATATTCAAGGTCATCCATGTTTGAGGTACATTATGGACAAATGAAAATAAAATAATTGAACCAACCATATCCTGTACTTTAGGGCTCCCACGTCCAAGTTCATGGAATTTTGACGTGAAACCATGGAAGAATGAATTGTGTAAGTTGCAAATGGGGTGAAGAGTTTGACTTCATGAAATATTCAAGGTCATGCACATTTTGGGGTACATTATGGACAAATGAAAATAAAATCATCGAACCAACCATATCCTGTACTTTAGGGCTCCCACGTCCAAGTTCATGGAATTTTGACGTGAAACCATGGAAGAATGAATTGTGTAAGTTGCAAATGGGGTGAAGAGTTTGACCTCATGAAATATTCAAAGTCATCCACAATATGGGGTACATTATGGACAAATGAAAATAAAATAATTGAACCACCCATATCCTGTACTTTAGGGCTCCCACGTCCAAGTTCATGGAATTTTGACGTGAAACCATGGAAGAATGAATTGTGTAGGTTGCAAATGGAGTGAAGAGTTTGACTTCATGAAATATTCAAGGTCATGCACCATTTGGGGTACATTATGGACAAATGAAAATAAAATAATTGAACCAACCATATCCTGTACTTTAGGGCTCCCACGTCCAAGTTCATGGAATTTTGACGTGAAACCATGGAAGAATGAATTGTGTAAGTTGCAAATGGAGTGAAGAGTTTGACTTCATAAAATATTCAAGGTCATCTACGTTTGGGGTACATTATGGACAAAAGAAAATAAAATAATTGAACCAACCATATCTTGTACTTTAGGGCTCCCACGTCCAAGTTCATGGAATTTTGACGTGAAACCATGGAAGAATGAATTGTGTAAGTTGCAAAAGGGGTGAAGAGTTTGACTTCATGAAATATTCAAGGTCATGCACATTTTGGGGTACATTATGGACAAAAGAAAATAAAATAATTGAACCAACCATATCTTGTACTTTAGGGCTCCCACGTCCAAGTTCATGGAATTTTGACGTGAAACCATGGAAGAATGAATTGTGTAAGTTGCAAATGGGGTGAAGAGTTTGACCTCATGAAATATTCAAGGTCGTCCACATTTTGGGGTACATTATGGACAAATGAAAATAAAATAATCGAACCAACCATATCTTGTACTTTAGGGCTCCCACGTCCAAGTTCATGGAATTTTGACGTGAAACCATGGAAGAATGAATTGTGTAGGTTGCAAATGGAGTGAAGAGTTTGATTTCATGAAATATTCAAGGTCATGCACATTTTGGGGTACATTATGGACAAAATAAAATAAAATAATTGAACCAACCATATCCTGTACTTTAGGGCTCCCACGTCCAAGTTCATGGAATTTTGACGTGAAACCATGGAAGAATGAATTGTGTAAGTTGCAAATGGGGTGAAGAGTTTGACTTCATGAAATATTCAAGGTCATCCATGTTTGAGGTACATTAAGGACAAATGAAAATAAAATAATCGAACCAACCATATCTTGTACTTTAGGGCTCCCACGTCCAAGTTCATGGAATTTTGACGTGAAACCATGGAAGAATGAATTGTGTAAGTTGCAAATGGAGTGAAGAGTTTGACTTCATGAAATATTCAAGGTCATGCACATTTTGGGGTACATTATGGACAAATGAAAATAAAATAGTTGAACCAACCATATCCTGTACTTTAGGGCTCCCACGTCCAAGTTCATGGAATTTTGACGTGAAACCATGGAAGAATGAATTGTGTAAGTTGCAAATGGAGTGAAGAGTTTGACTTCATGAAATATTCAAGGTCATGCACATTTTGGGTACATTATGGACAAAATAAAATAAAATAATTGAACCAACCATATCTTGTACTTTAGGGCTCCCACGTCCAAGTTCATGGAATTTTGACGTGAAACCATGGAAGAATGAATTGTGTAAGTTGCAAATGGGGTGAAGAGTTTGACTTCATGAAATATTCAAGGTCATGCACATTTTGGGGTACATTATGGACAAATGAAAATAAAATAATCGAACCAACCATATCCTGTACTTTAGGGCTCCCACGACCAAGTTCATGGACTATTGACGTGAAACCATGGAATAATGAATTGTGTAGGTTGCAAATGGGGTGAAGAGTTTGACTTCATGAAATATTCAAGGTCATGCACATTTGCGGTACATTATGGACAAAAGAAAATAAAATAATTGAACCAACCATATCCTGTACTTTAGGGCTCCCACGTCCAAGTTCATGGACTTTTGACGTGAAACCATGGAAGAATGAATTGTGTAGGTTGCAAATGGAGTGAAGAGTTTGACTTCATGAAATATTCAAGGTCATGCACATTTTGGGGTACATTATGGACAAATGAAAATAAAATCATCGAACCAACCATATCCTGTACTTTAGGGCTCCCACGTCCAAGTTCATGGAATTTTGACGTGAAACCATGGAATAATGAATTGTGTAGGTTGCAAATGGGGTGAAGAGTTTGACTTCATGAAATATTCAAGGTCATGCACATTTTGGGGTACATTATGGACAAATGAAAATAAAATAATTAAACCAACCATATCCTGTACTTTAGGGCTCCCACGTCCAAGTTCATGGAATTTTGACGTGAAACCATGGAAGAATGAATTGTGTAAGTTGCAAATGGGGTGAAGAGTTTGACTTCATGAAATATTCAAGGTCATGCTCATTTGGGGTACATTATGGACAAATGAAAATAAAATAATCGAACCAACCATATCCTGTACTTTAGGGCTCCCACGTCCAAGTTCATGGAATTTTGACGTGAAACCATGGAAGAATGAATTGTGTAGGTTGCAAATGGAGTGAAGAGTTTGACTTCATGAAATATTCAAGGTCATGCACCATTTGGGGTACATTATGGACAAATGAAAATAAAATAATTGAACCAACCATATCCTGTACTTTAGGGCTCCCACGTCCAAGTTCATGGAATTTTGACGTGAAACCATGGAAGAATGAATTGTGTAAGTTGCAAATGGAGTGAAGAGTTTGACTTCATGAAATATTCAAGGTCATGCACATTTTGGGTACATTATGGACAAAATAAAATAAAATAATTGAACCAACCATATCTTGTACTTTAGGGCTCCCACGTCCAAGTTCATGGAATTTTGACGTGAAACCATGGAAGAATGAATTGTGTAAGTTGCAAATGGGGTGAAGAGTTTGACTTCATGAAATATTCAAGGTCATCCATGTTTGAGGTACATTATGGACAAATGAAAATAAAATAATCGAACCAACCATATCCTGTACTTTAGGGCTCCCACGTCCAAGTTCATGGAATTTTGACGTGAAACCATGGAAGAATGAATTGTGTAAGTTGCAAATGGGGTGAAGAGTTTGACTTCATGAAATATTCAAGGTCATCCATGTTTGAGGTACATTATGGACAAATGAAAATAAAATAATCGAACCAACCATATCCTGTACTTTAGGGCTCCCACGTCCAAGTTCATGGAATTTTGACGTGAAACCATGGAAGAATGAATTGTGTAAGTTGCAAATGGGGTGAAGAGTTTGACTTCATGAAATATTCAAGGTCATGCACATTTTGGGGTACATTATGGACAAATGAAAATAAAATAGTTGAACCACCCATATCCTGTACTTTAGGGCTCCCACGTCCAAGTTCATGGAATTTTGACGTGAAACCATGGAAGAATGAATTGTGTAAGTTGCAAATGGGGTGAAGAGTTTGACTTCATGAAATATTCAAGGTCATGCACATTTTGGGTACATTATGGACAAAATAAAATAAAATAATTGAACCAACCATATCTTGTACTTTAGGGCTCCCACGTCCAAGTTCATGGAATTTTGACGTGAAACCATGGAAGAATGAATTGTGTAAGTTGCAAATGGGGTGAAGAGTTTGACTTCATGAAATATTCAAGGTCATCCATGTTTGAGGTACATTATGGACAAATGAAAATAAAATAATCGAACCAACCATATCCTGTACTTTAGGGCTCCCACGTCCAAGTTCATGGAATTTTGACGTGAAACCATGGAAGAATGAATTGTGTAAGTTGCAAATGGGGTGAAGAGTTTGACTTCATGAAATATTCAAGGTCATGCACATTTTGGGGTACATTATGGACAAAAGAAAATAAAATAATTGAACCAACCATATCCTGTATTTTAGGGCTCCCACGTCCAAGTTCATGGAATTTTGACGTGAAACCATGGAATAATGAATTGTGTAGGTTGCAAATGGGGTGAAGAGTTTGACTTCATGAAATATTCAAGGTCATGCACATTTTGGGGTACATTATGGACAAATGAAAATAAAATAATTGAACCACCCATATCCTGTACTTTAGGCTCCCACGTCCAAGTTCATGGAATTTTGACGTGAAACCATGGAATAATGAATTGTGTAGGTTGCAAATGGGGTGAAGAGTTTGACTTCATGAAATATTCAAGGTCATCCATGTTTGAGGTACATTATGGACAAATGAAAATAAAATAATCGAACCAACCATATCCTGTACTTTAGGGCTCCCACGTCCAAGTTCATGGAATTTTGACGTGAAACCATGGAAGAATGAATTGTGTAGGTTGCAAATGGGGTGAAGAGTTTGACTTCATGAAATATTCAAGGTCATGCACATTTTGGGGTACATTATGGACAAATGAAAATAAAATAATAAAACCACCCATATCCTGTACTTTAGGCTCCCACGTCCAAGTTCATGGAATTTTGACGTGAAACCATGGAAGAATGAATTGTGTAAGTTGCAAATGGGGTGAAGAGTTTGACTTCATGAAATATTCAAGGTCATGCACATTTTGGGGTACATTATGGACAAATGAAAATAAAATAGTTGAACCAACCATATCCTGTACTTTAGGGCTCCCACGTCCAAGTTCATGGAATTTTGACGTGAAACCATGGAACAATGAATTGTGTAGTTTGCAAATGGAGTGAAGAGTTTGACTTCATGAAATATTCAAGGTCATGCACATTTTGGGTACATTATGGACAAAATAAAATAAAATAATTGAACCAACCATATCTTGTACTTTAGGGCTCCCACGTCCAAGTTCATGGAATTTTGACGTGAAACCATGGAAGAATGAATTGTGTAAGTTGCAAATGGGGTGAAGAGTTTGACTTCATGAAATATTCAAGGTCATGCACATTTTGGGGTACATTATGGACAAATGAAAATAAAATAATTGAACCAACCATATCCTGTACTTTAGGGCTCCCACGTCCAAGTTCATGGAATTTTGACGTGAAACCATGGAATAATGAATTGTGTAGGTTGCAAATGGGGTGAAGAGTTTGACTTCATGAAATATTCAAGGTCATGCACATTTTGGGGTACATTATGGACAAATGAAAATAAAATAGTTGAACCAACCATATCCTGTACTTTAGGGCTCCCACGTCCAAGTTCATGGAATTTTGACGTGAAACCATGGAACAATGAATTGTGTAGTTTGCAAATGGAGTGAAGAGTTTGACTTCATGAAATATTCAAGGTCATGCACATTTTGGGTACATTATGGACAAAATAAAATAAAATAATTGAACCAACCATATCTTGTACTTTAGGGCTCCCACGTCCAAGTTCATGGAATTTTGACGTGAAACCATGGAAGAATGAATTGTGTAAGTTGCAAATGGGGTGAAGAGTTTGACTTCATGAAATATTCAAGGTCATGCACATTTTGGGGTACATTATGGACAAATGAAAATAAAATAGTTGAACCAACCATATCCTGTACTTTAGGGCTCCCACGTCCAAGTTCATGGAATTTTGACGTGAAACCATGGAATAATGAATTGTGTAGGTTGCAAATGGGGTGAAGAGTTTGACTTCATGAAATATTCAAGGTCATGCACATTTTGGGGTACATTATGGACAAATGAAAATAAAATAATTAAACCAACCATATCCTGTACTTTAGGGCTCCCACGTCCAAGTTCATGGAATTTTGACGTGAAACCATGGAAGAATGAATTGTGTAAGTTGCAAATGGGGTGAAGAGTTTGACTTCATGAAATATTCAAGGTCATCCATTTTTGAGGTACATTATGGACAAATGAAAATAAAATAATCGAACCAACCATATCCTGTACTTTAGGGCTCCCACGTCCAAGTTCATGGAATTTTGACGTGAAACCATGGAAGAATGAATTGTGTAAGTTGCAAATGGGGTGAAGAGTTTGACTTCATGAAATATTCAAGGTCATGCACATTTTGGGGTACATTATGGACAAAAGAAAATAAAATAATTGAACCAACCATATCCTGTACTTTAGGGCTCCCACGTCCAAGTTCATGGAATTTTGACGTGAAACCATGGAATAATGAATTGTGTAGGTTGCAAATGGGGTGAAGAGTTTGACTTCATGAAATATTCAAGGTCATGCACATTTTGGGGTACATTATGGACAAATGAAAATAAAATAATTGAACCACCCATATCCTGTACTTTAGGCTCCCACGTCCAAGTTCATGGAATTTTGACGTGAAACCATGGAATAATGAATTGTGTAGGTTGCAAATGGGGTGAAGAGTTTGACTTCATGAAATATTCAAGGTCATCCATGTTTGAGGTACATTATGAACAAATAAAAATAAAATAATTGAACCAACCATATCCTGTACTTTAGGGCTCCCACGTCCAAGTTCATGGAATTTTGACGTGAAACCATGGAATAATGAATTGTGTAAGTTGCAAATGGGGTGAAGAGTTTGACTTCATGAAATATTCAAGGTCATGCACATTTTGGGGTACATTATGGACAAATGAAAATAAAATAATTGAACCAACCATATCCTGTACTTTAGGGCTCCCACGTCCAAGTTCATGGATTTTTGACGTGAAACCATGGATGAATGAATTGTGTAAGTTGCAAATGGAGTGAAGAGTTTGACTTCATGAAATATTCAAGGTCATGCACATTTGGGGTACATTATGGAGAAAAGAAAATAAAATAATTGAACCACCCATATCTTGTACTTTAGGGCTCCCACGTCCAAGTTCCTGGAATTTTGACGTGAAACCATGGAAGAATGAATTGTGTAAGTTGCAAATGGAGTGAAGAGTTTGACTTCATGAAATATTCAAGGTCATGCACATTTGGGGTACATTATGGACAAAAGAAAATACAATAATTGAACCAACCATATCTTGTACTTTAGGGCTCCCACGTCCAAGTTCATGGAATTTTGACGTGAAACCATGGAATAATGAATTGTGTAGGTTGCAAATGGGGTGAAGAGTTTGACTTCATGAAATATTCAAGGTCATGCACATTTTGGGGTACATTATGGACAAATGAAAATAAAATAATTAAACCAACCATATCCTGTACTTTAGGGCTCCCACGTCCAAGTTCATGGATTTTTGACGTGAAACCATGGATGAATGAATTGTGTAAGTTGCAAATGGAGTGAAGAGTTTGACTTCATGAAATATTCAAGGTCATGCACATTTGGGGTACATTATGGAGAAAAGAAAATAAAATAATTGAACCACCCATATCTTGTACTTTAGGGCTCCCACGTCCAAGTTCCTGGAATTTTGACGTGAAACCATGGAAGAATGAATTGTGTAAGTTGCAAATGGAGTGAAGAGTTTGACTTCATGAAATATTCAAGGTCATGCACATTTGGGGTACATTATGGACAAAAGAAAATACAATAATTGAACCAACCATATCTTGTACTTTAGGGCTCCCACGTCCAAGTTCATGGAATTTTGACGTGAAACCATGGAAGAATGAATTGTGTAGGTTCCAAATGGGGTGAAGAGTTTGACTTCATGAAATATTCAAGGTCATGCACATTTGGGGTACATTATGGACAAATGAAAATAAAATAATTGAACCAACCATATCCTGTACTTTAGGGCTCCCACGTCCAAGTTCATGGAATTTTGACGTGAAACCATGGAAGAATGAATTGTGTAAGTTGCAAATGGCGTGAATAGTTTGACTTCATGAAATATTCAAGGTCATCTACGTTTGGGGTACATTATGGACAAAAGAAAATAAAATAATTGAACCAACCATATCTTGTACTTTAGGGCTCCCACGTCCAAGTTCCTGGAATTTTGACGTGAAACCATGGAAGAATGAATTGTGTAAGTTGCAAATGGGGTGAAGAGTTTGACTTCATGAAATATTCAAGGTCATGCACATTTTGGGGTACATTATGGACAAATGAAAATAAAATAATTGAACCAACCATATCCTGTACTTTAGGGCTCCCACGTCCAAGTTCATGGAATTTTGACGTGAAACCATGGAATAATGAATTGTGTAAGTTGCAAATGGGGTGAAGAGTTTGACTTCATGAAATATTCAAGGTCATCCATGTTTGAGGTACATTATGGACAAAAGAAAATACAATAATTGAACCAACCATATCTTGTACTTTAGGGCTCCCACGTCCAAGTTCATGGAATTTTGACGTGAAACCATGGAAGAATGAATTGTGTAGGTTCCAAATGGGGTGAAGAGTTTGACTTCATGAAATATTCAAGGTCATGCACATTTGGGGTACATTATGGACAAATGAAAATAAAATAATTGAACCAACCATATCCTGTACTTTAGGGCTCCCACGTCCAAGTTCATGGAATTTTGACGTGAAACCATGGAAGAATGAATTGTGTAAGTTGCAAATGGCGTGAATAGTTTGACTTCATGAAATATTCAAGGTCATGCACATTTTGGGGTACATTATGGACAAATGAAAATAAAATAATTGAACCAACCATATCCTGTACTTTAGGGCTCCCACGTCCAAGTTCATGGAATTTTGACGTGAAACCATGGAATAATGAATTGTGTAAGTTGCAAATGGGGTGAAGAGTTTGACTTCATGAAATATTCAAGGTCATCCATGTTTGAGGTACATTATGGACAAATGAAAATAAAATAATTGAACCAACCATATCCTGTACTTTAGGGCTCCCACGTCCAAGTTCATGGAATTTTGACGTGAAACCATGGAAGAATGAATTGTGTAAGTTGCAAATGGGGTGAAGAGTTTGACTTCATGAAATATTCAAGGTCATGCACATTTTGGGGTACATTATGGACAAATGAAAATAAAATCATCGAACCAACCATATCCTGTACTTTAGGGCTCCCACGTCCAAGTTCATGGAATTTTGACGTGAAACCATGGAAGAATGAATTGTGTAAGTTGCAAATGGGGTGAAGAGTTTGACCTCATGAAATATTCAAAGTCATCCACAATTTGGGGTACATTATGGACAAATGAAAATAAAATAATTGAACCACCCATATCCTGTACTTTAGGGCTCCCACGTCCAAGTTCATGGAATTTTGACGTGAAACCATGGAAGAATGAATTGTGTAGGTTGCAAATGGAGTGAAGAGTTTGACTTCATGAAATATTCAAGGTCATGCACCATTTGGGGTACATTATGGACAAATGAAAATAAAATAATTGAACCAACCATATCCTGTACTTTAGGGCTCCCACGTCCAAGTTCATGGAATTTTGACGTGAAACCATGGAAGAATGAATTGTGTAAGTTGCAAATGGGGTGAAGAGTTTGACTTCATGAAATATTCAAGGTCATCCATGTTTGAGGTACATTATGGACAAATGAAAATAAAATAATTGAACCAACCATATCCTGTACTTTAGGGCTCCCACGTCCAAGTTCATGGAATTTTGACGTGAAACCATGGAAGAATGAATTGTGTAAGTTGCAAATGGCGTGAATAGTTTGACTTCATGAAATATTCAAGGTCATCTACGTTTGGGGTACATTATGGACAAAAGAAAATAAAATAATTGAACCAACCATATCTTGTACTTTAGGGCTCCCACGTCCAAGTTCCTGGAATTTTGACGTGAAACCATGGAAGAATGAATTGTGTAAGTTGCAAATGGGGTGAAGAGTTTGACTTCATGAAATATTCAAGGTCATGCACATTTTGGGGTACATTATGGACAAATGAAAATAAAATAATTGAACCAACCATATCCTGTACTTTAGGGCTCCCACGTCCAAGTTCATGGAATTTTGACGTGAAACCATGGAAAAATGAATTGTGTAAGTTGCAAATGGGGTGAAGAGTTTGACTTCATGAAATATTCAAGGTCATCCATGTTTGAGGTACATTATGGACAAATGAAAATAAAATAATTGAACCAACCATATCCTGTACTTTAGGGCTCCCACGTCCAAGTTCATGGAATTTTGACGTGAAACCATGGAAGAATGAATTGTGTAAGTTGCAAATGGCGTGAATAGTTTGACTTCATGAAATATTCAAGGTCATCTACGTTTGGGGTACATTATGGACAAAAGAAAATAAAATAATTGAACCAACCATATCTTGTACTTTAGGGCTCCCACGTCCAAGTTCCTGGAATTTTGACGTGAAACCATGGAAGAATGAATTGTGTAAGTTGCAAATGGGGTGAAGAGTTTGACTTCATGAAATATTCAAGGTCATGCACATTTTGGGGTACATTATGGACAAATGAAAATAAAATAATTGAACCAACCATATCCTGTACTTTAGGGCTCCCACGTCCAAGTTCATGGAATTTTGACGTGAAACCATGGAATAATGAATTGTGTAAGTTGCAAATGGGGTGAAGAGTTTGACTTCATGAAATATTCAAAGTCATCCATGTTTGAGGTACATTATGGACAAATGAAAATAAAATAATTGAACCACCCATATCCTGTACTTTAGGGCTCCCACGTCCAAGTTCATGGAATTTTGACGTGAAACCATGGAAGAATGAATTGTGTAGGTTGCAAATGGAGTGAAGAGTTTGACTTCATGAAATATTCAAGGTCATGCACCATTTGGGGTACATTATGGACAAATGAAAATAAAATAATTGAACCAACCATATCCTGTACTTTAGGGCTCCCACGTCCAAGTTCATGGAATTTTGACGTGAAACCATGGAAGAATGAATTGTGTAAGTTGCAAATGGGGTGAAGAGTTTGACTTCATGAAATATTCAAGGTCATCCATGTTTGAGGTACATTATGGACAAATGAAAATAAAATAATTGAACCAACCATATCCTGTACTTTAGGGCTCCCACGTCCAAGTTCATGGAATTTTGACGTGAAACCATGGAAGAATGAATTGTGTAAGTTGCAAATGGAGTGAAGAGTTTGACTTCATAAAATATTCAAGGTCATCTACGTTTGGGGTACATTATGGACAAAAGAAAATAAAATAATTGAACCAACCATATCTTGTACTTTAGGGCTCCCACGTCCAAGTTCATGGAATTTTGACGTGAAACCATGGAAGAATGAATTGTGTAAGTTGCAAATGGGGTGAAGAGTTTGACTTCATGAAATATTCAAGGTCATCCATGTTTGAGGTACATTATGGACAAATGAAAATAAAATAATTGAACCAACCATATCCTGTACTTTAGGGCTCCCACGTCCAAGTTCATGGAATTTTGACGTGAAACCATGGAAGAATGAATTGTGTAAGTTGCAAATGGCGTGAATAGTTTGACTTCATGAAATATTCAAGGTCATCTACGTTTGGGGTACATTATGGACAAAAGAAAATAAAATAATTGAACCAACCATATCTTGTACTTTAGGGCTCCCACGTCCAAGTTCCTGGAATTTTGACGTGAAACCATGGAAGAATGAATTGTGTAAGTTGCAAATGGGGTGAAGAGTTTGACTTCATGAAATATTCAAGGTCATGCACATTTTGGGGTACATTATGGACAAATGAAAATAAAATAATTGAACCAACCATATCCTGTACTTTAGGGCTCCCACGTCCAAGTTCATGGAATTTTGACGTGAAACCATGGAAAAATGAATTGTGTAAGTTGCAAATGGGGTGAAGAGTTTGACTTCATGAAATATTCAAGGTCATCCATGTTTGAGGTACATTATGGACAAATGAAAATAAAATAATTGAACCAACCATATCCTGTACTTTAGGGCTCCCACGTCCAAGTTCATGGAATTTTGACGTGAAACCATGGAAGAATGAATTGTGTAAGTTGCAAATGGGGTGAAGAGTTTGACTTCATGAAATATTCAAGGTCATGCACATTTTGGGGTACATTATGGACAAATGAAAATAAAATCATCGAACCAACCATATCCTGTACTTTAGGGCTCCCACGTCCAAGTTCATGGAATTTTGACGTGAAACCATGGAAGAATGAATTGTGTAAGTTGCAAATGGGGTGAAGAGTTTGACCTCATGAAATATTCAAAGTCATCCACAATTTGGGGTACATTATGGACAAATGAAAATAAAATAATTGAACCACCCATATCCTGTACTTTAGGGCTCCCACGTCCAAGTTCATGGAATTTTGACGTGAAACCATGGAAGAATGAATTGTGTAGGTTGCAAATGGAGTGAAGAGTTTGACTTCATGAAATATTCAAGGTCATGCACCATTTGGGGTACATTATGGACAAATGAAAATAAAATAATTGAACCAACCATATCCTGTACTTTAGGGCTCCCACGTCCAAGTTCATGGAATTTTGACGTGAAACCATGGAAGAATGAATTGTGTAAGTTGCAATTGGGGTGAGGAGTTTGACTTCATGAAATATTCAAGGTCATGCACCATTTGGGGTACATTATGGACAAATGAAAATAAAATAATTGAACCAACCATATCCTGTACTTTAGGGCTCCCACGTCCAAGTTCATGGAATTTTGACGTGAAACCATGGATGAATGAATTGTGTAAGTTGCAAATGGAGTGAAGAGTTTGACTTCATAAAATATTCAAGGTCATCTACGTTTGGGGTACATTATGGACAAAAGAAAATAAAATAATTGAACCAACCATATCTTGTACTTTAGGGCTCCCACGTCCAAGTTCATGGAATTTTGACGTGAAACCATGGAAGAATGAATTGTGTAAGTTGCAAAAGGGGTGAAGAGTTTGACTTCATGAAATATTCAAGGTCATGCACATTTTGGGGTACATTATGGACAAAAGAAAATAAAATAATTGAACCACCCATATCTTGTACTTTAGGGCTCCCACGTCCAAGTTCCTGGAATTTTGACGTGAAACCATGGAAGAATGAATTGTGTAAGTTGCAAATGGAGTGAAGAGTTTGACTTCATGAAATATTCAAGGTCATGCACATTTGGGGTACATTATGGAGAAAAGAAAATAAAATAATTGAACCACCCATATCTTGTACTTTAGGGCTCCCACGTCCAAGTTCCTGGAATTTTGACGTGAAACCATGGAAGAATGAATTGTGTAAGTTGCAAATGGAGTGAAGAGTTTGACTTCATGAAATATTCAAGGTCATGCACATTTGGGGTACATTATGGACAAAACAAAATACAATAATTGAACCAACCATATCTTGTACTTTAGGGCTCCCACGTCCAAGTTCATGGAATTTTGACGTGAAACCATGGAAGAATGAATTGTGTAGGTTCCAAATGGGGTGAAGAGTTTGACTTCATGAAATATTCAAGGTCATGCACATTTGGGGTACATTATGGACAAATGAAAATAAAATAATTGAACCAACCATATCCTGTACTTTAGGGCTCCCACGTCCAAGTTCATGGAATTTTGACGTGAAACCATGGAAGAATGAATTGTGTAAGTTGCAAATGGCGTGAATAGTTTGACTTCATGAAATATTCAAGGTCATCTACGTTTGGGGTACATTATGGACAAAAGAAAATAAAATAATTGAACCAACCATATCTTGTACTTTAGGGCTCCCACGTCCAAGTTCCTGGAATTTTGACGTGAAACCATGGAAGAATGAATTGTGTAAGTTGCAAATGGGGTGAAGAGTTTGACTTCATGAAATATTCAAGGTCATGCACATTTTGGGGTACATTATGGACAAATGAAAATAAAATAATTGAACCAACCATATCCTGTACTTTAGGGCTCCCACGTCCAAGTTCATGGAATTTTGACGTGAAACCATGGAATAATGAATTGTGTAAGTTGCAAATGGGGTGAAGAGTTTGACTTCATGAAATATTCAAGGTCATCCATGTTTGAGGTACATTATGGACAAATGAAAATAAAATAATTGAACCAACCATATCCTGTACTTTAGGGCTCCCACGTCCAAGTTCATGGAATTTTGACGTGAAACCATGGAAGAATGAATTGTGTAAGTTGCAAATGGGGTGAAGAGTTTGACTTCATGAAATATTCAAGGTCATGCACATTTTGGGGTACATTATGGACAAATGAAAATAAAATCATCGAACCAACCATATCCTGTACTTTAGGGCTCCCACGTCCAAGTTCATGGAATTTTGACGTGAAACCATGGAAGAATGAATTGTGTAAGTTGCAAATGGGGTGAAGAGTTTGACCTCATGAAATATTCAAAGTCATCCACAATTTGGGGTACATTATGGACAAATGAAAATAAAATAATTGAACCACCCATATCCTGTACTTTAGGGCTCCCACGTCCAAGTTCATGGAATTTTGACGTGAAACCATGGAAGAATGAATTGTGTAAGTTGCAAATGGAGTGAAGAGTTTGACTTCATGAAATATTCAAGGTCATGCACCATTTGGGGTACATTATGGACAAATGAAAATAAAATAATTGAACCAACCATATCCTGTACTTTAGGGCTCCCACGTCCAAGTTCATGGAATTTTGACGTGAAACCATGGAAGAATGAATTGTGTAAGTTGCAAATGGGGTGAAGAGTTTGACTTCATGAAATATTCAAGGTCATCCATGTTTGAGGTACATTATGGACAAATGAAAATAAAATAATTGAACCAACCATATCCTGTACTTTAGGGCTCCCACGTCCAAGTTCATGGAATTTTGACGTGAAACCATGGAAGAATGAATTGTGTAAGTTGCAAATGGAGTGAAGAGTTTGACTTCATAAAATATTCAAGGTCATCTACGTTTGGGGTACATTATGGACAAAAGAAAATAAAATAATTGAACCAACCATATCTTGTACTTTAGGGCTCCCACGTCCAAGTTCATGGAATTTTGACGTGAAACCATGGAAGAATGAATTGTGTAAGTTGCAAATGGGGTGAAGAGTTTGACTTCATGAAATATTCAAGGTCATCCATGTTTGAGGTACATTATGGACAAATGAAAATAAAATAATTGAACCAACCATATCCTGTACTTTAGGGCTCCCACGTCCAAGTTCATGGAATTTTGACGTGAAACCATGGAAGAATGAATTGTGTAAGTTGCAAATGGCGTGAATAGTTTGACTTCATGAAATATTCAAGGTCATCTACGTTTGGGGTACATTATGGACAAAAGAAAATAAAATAATTGAACCAACCATATCTTGTACTTTAGGGCTCCCACGTCCAAGTTCCTGGAATTTTGACGTGAAACCATGGAAGAATGAATTGTGTAAGTTGCAAATGGGGTGAAGAGTTTGACTTCATGAAATATTCAAGGTCATGCACATTTTGGGGTACATTATGGACAAATGAAAATAAAATAATTGAACCAACCATATCCTGTACTTTAGGGCTCCCACGTCCAAGTTCATGGAATTTTGACGTGAAACCATGGAAGAATGAATTGTGTAAGTTGCAAATGGGGTGAAGAGTTTGACCTCATGAAATATTCAAAGTCATCCACAATTTGGGGTACATTATGGACAAATGAAAATAAAATAATTGAACCACCCATATCCTGTACTTTAGGGCTCCCACGTCCAAGTTCATGGAATTTTGACGTGAAACCATGGAAGAATGAATTGTGTAGGTTGCAAATGGAGTGAAGAGTTTGACTTCATGAAATATTCAAGGTCATGCACCATTTGGGGTACATTATGGACAAATGAAAATAAAATAATTGAACCAACCATATCCTGTACTTTAGGGCTCCCACGTCCAAGTTCATGGAATTTTGACGTGAAACCATGGATGAATGAATTGTGTAAGTTGCAAATGGAGTGAAGAGTTTGACTTCATAAAATATTCAAGGTCATCTACGTTTGGGGTACATTATGGACAAAAGAAAATAAAATAATTGAACCAACCATATCTTGTACTTTAGGGCTCCCACGTCCAAGTTCATGGAATTTTGACGTGAAACCATGGAAGAATGAATTGTGTAAGTTGCAAAAGGGGTGAAGAGTTTGACTTCATGAAATATTCAAGGTCATGCACATTTTGGGGTACATTATGGACAAAAGAAAATAAAATAATTGAACCAACCATATCTTGTACTTTAGGGCTCCCACGTCCAAGTTCATGGAATTTTGACGTGAAACCATGGAAGAATGAATTGTGTAGGTTGCAAATGGAGTGAAGAGTTTGACCTCATGAAATATTCAAGGTCGTCCACATTTTGGGGTACATTATGGACAAATGAAAATAAAATAATCGAACCAACCATATCTTGTACTTTAGGGCTCCCACGTCCAAGTTCATGGAATTTTGACGTGAAACCATGGAAGAATGAATTGTGTAGGTTGCAAATGGAGTGAAGAGTTTGATTTCATGAAATATTCAAGGTCATGCACATTTTGGGGTACATTATGGACAAAATAAAATAAAATAATTGAACCAACCATATCCTGTACTTTAGGGCTCCCACGTCCAAGTTCATGGAATTTTGACGTGAAACCATGGAAGAATGAATTGTGTAAGTTGCAAATGGGGTGAAGAGTTTGACTTCATGAAATATTCAAGGTCATCCATGTTTGAGGTACATTAAGGACAAATGAAAATAAAATAATCGAACCAACCATATCTTGTACTTTAGGGCTCCCACGTCCAAGTTCATGGAATTTTGACGTGAAACCATGGAAGAATGAATTGTGTAAGTTGCAAATGGAGTGAAGAGTTTGACTTCATGAAATATTCAAGGTCATGCACATTTTGGGGTACATTATAGACAAATGAAAATAAAATAGTTGAACCAACCATATCCTGTACTTTAGGGCTCCCACGTCCAAGTTCATGGAATTTTGACGTGAAACCATGGAAGAATGAATTGTGTAAGTTGCAAATGGAGTGAAGAGTTTGACTTCATGAAATATTCAAGGTCATGCACATTTTGGGTACATTATGGACAAAATAAAATAAAATAATTGAACCAACCATATCTTGTACTTTAGGGCTCCCACGTCCAAGTTCATGGAATTTTTGACGTGAAACCATGGAAGAATGAATTGTGTAAGTTGCAAATGGGGTGAAGAGTTTGACTTCATGAAATATTCAAGGTCATGCACATTTTGGGGTACATTATGGACAAATGAAAATAAAATAATCGAACCAACCATATCCTGTACTTTAGGGCTCCCACGACCAAGTTCATGGACTATTGACGTGAAACCATGGAATAATGAATTGTGTAGGTTGCAAATGGGGTGAAGAGTTTGACTTCATGAAATATTCAAGGTCATGCACATTTGCGGTACATTATGGACAAAAGAAAATAAAATAATTGAACCAACCATATCCTGTACTTTAGGGCTCCCACGTCCAAGTTCATGGACTTTTGACGTGAAACCATGGAAGAATGAATTGTGTAGGTTGCAAATGGAGTGAAGAGTTTGACTTCATGAAATATTCAAGGTCATGCACATTTTGGGGTACATTATGGACAAATGAAAATAAAATCATCGAACCAACCATATCCTGTACTTTAGGGCTCCCACGTCCAAGTTCATGGAATTTTGACGTGAAACCATGGAATAATGAATTGTGTAGGTTGCAAATGGGGTGAAGAGTTTGACTTCATGAAATATTCAAGGTCATGCTCATTTGGGGTACATTATGGACAAATGAAAATAAAATAATCGAACCAACCATATCCTGTACTTTAGGGCTCCCACGTCCAAGTTCATGGAATTTTGACGTGAAACCATGGAAGAATGAATTGTGTAAGTTGCAAATGGGGTGAAGAGTTTGACTTCATGAAATATTCAAGGTCATGCACATTTTGGGGTACATTATGGACAAATGAAAATAAAATAGTTGAACCAACCATATCCTGTACTTTAGGGCTCCCACGTCCAAGTTCATGGAATTTTGACGTGAAACCATGGAACAATGAATTGTGTAGGTTGCAAATGGAGTGAAGAGTTTGACTTCATGAAATATTCAAGGTCATCCATGTTTGAGGTACATTATGGACAAATGAAAATAAAATAATCGAACCAACCATATCCTGTACTTTAGGGCTCCCACGTCCAAGTTCATGGAATTTTGACGTGAAACCATGGAAGAATGAATTGTGTAAGTTGCAAATGGGGTGAAGAGTTTGACTTCATGAAATATTCAAGGTCATGCACATTTTGGGGTACATTATGGACAAAAGAAAATAAAATAATTGAACCAACCATATCCTGTATTTTAGGGCTCCCACGTCCAAGTTCATGGAATTTTGACGTGAAACCATGGAATAATGAATTGTGTAGGTTGCAAATGGGGTGAAGAGTTTGACTTCATGAAATATTCAAGGTCATGCACATTTTGGGGTACATTATGGACAAATGAAAATAAAATAATTGAACCACCCATATCCTGTACTTTAGGCTCCCACGTCCAAGTTCATGGAATTTTGACGTGAAACCATGGAATAATGAATTGTGTAGGTTGCAAATGGGGTGAAGAGTTTGACTTCATGAAATATTCAAGGTCATCCATGTTTGAGGTACATTATGGACAAATGAAAATAAAATAATCGAACCAACCATATCCTGTACTTTAGGGCTCCCACGTCCAAGTTCATGGAATTTTGACGTGAAACCATGGAAGAATGAATTGTGTAGGTTGCAAATGGGGTGAAGAGTTTGACTTCATGAAATATTCAAGGTCATGCACATTTTGGGGTACATTATGGACAAATGAAAATAAAATAATTGAACCACCCATATCCTGTACTTTAGGCTCCCACGTCCAAGTTCATGGAATTTTGACGTGAAACCATGGAATAATGAATTCTGTAGGTTGCAAATGGGGTGAAGAGTTTGACTTCATGAAATATTCAAGGTCATCCATGTTTGAGGTACATTATGGACAAATGAAAATAAAATAATCGAACCAACCATATCCTGTACTTTAGGGCTCCCACGTCCAAGTTCATGGAATTTTGACGTGAAACCATGGAATAATGAATTGTGTAGGTTGCAAATGGGGTGAAGAGTTTGACTTCATGAAATATTCAAGGTCATGCACATTTTGGGGTACATTATGGACAAATGAAAATAAAATAATTAAACCAACCATATCCTGTACTTTAGGGCTCCCACGTCCAAGTTCATGGAATTTTGACGTGAAACCATGGAAGAATGAATTGTGTAAGTTGCAAATGGGGTGAAGAGTTTGACTTCATGAAATATTCAAGGTCATCCATGTTTGAGGTACATTATGGACAAATGAAAATAAAATAATCGAACCAACCATATCCTGTACTTTAGGGCTCCCACGTCCAAGTTCATGGAATTTTGACGTGAAACCATGGAAGAATGAATTGTGTAAGTTGCAAATGGGGTGAAGAGTTTGACTTCATGAAATATTCAAGGTCATGCACATTTTGGGGTACATTATGGACAAATGAAAATAAAATAGTTGAACCAACCATATCCTGTACTTTAGGGCTCCCACGTCCAAGTTCATGGAATTTTGACGTGAAACCATGGAACAATGAATTGTGTAGTTTGCAAATGGAGTGAAGAGTTTGACTTCATGAAATATTCAAGGTCATGCACATTTTGGGTACATTATGGACAAAATAAAATAAAATAATTGAACCAACCATATCTTGTACTTTAGGGCTCCCACGTCCAAGTTCATGGAATTTTGACGTGAAACCATGGAAGAATGAATTGTGTAAGTTGCAAATGGGGTGAAGAGTTTGACTTCATGAAATATTCAAGGTCATGCACATTTTGGGGTACATTATGGACAAATGAAAATAAAATAATTGAACCAACCATATCCTGTACTTTAGGGCTCCCACGTCCAAGTTCATGGAATTTTGACGTGAAACCATGGAATAATGAATTGTGTAGGTTGCAAATGGGGTGAAGAGTTTGACTTCATGAAATATTCAAGGTCATGCACATTTTGGGGTACATTATGGACAAATGAAAATAAAATAATTAAACCAACCATATCCTGTACTTTAGGGCTCCCACGTCCAAGTTCATGGAATTTTGACGTGAAACCATGGAAGAATGAATTGTGTAAGTTGCAAATGGGGTGAAGAGTTTGACTTCATGAAATATTCAAGGTCATCCATGTTTGAGGTACATTATGGACAAATGAAAATAAAATAATCGAACCAACCATATCCTGTACTTTAGGGCTCCCACGTCCAAGTTCATGGAATTTTGACGTGAAACCATGGAAGAATGAATTGTGTATGTTGCAAATGGGGTGAAGAGTTTGACTTCATGAAATATTCAAGGTCATGCACATTTTGGGGTACATTATGGACAAAAGAAAATAAAATAATTGAACCAACCATATCCTGTACTTTAGGGCTCCCACGTCCAAGTTCATGGAATTTTGACGTGAAACCATGGAATAATGAATTGTGTAGGTTGCAAATGGGGTGAAGAGTTTGACTTCATGAAATATTCAAGGTCATGCACATTTTGGGGTACATTATGGACAAATGAAAATAAAATAATTGAACCACCCATATCCTGTACTTTAGGCTCCCACGTCCAAGTTCATGGAATTTTGACGTGAAACCATGGAATAATGAATTGTGTAGGTTGCAAATGGGGTGAAGAGTTTGACTTCATGAAATATTCAAGGTCATCCATGTTTGAGGTACATTATGGACAAATGAAAATAAAATAATTGAACCAACCATATCCTGCACATTAGGGCTCCCACGTCCAAGTTCATGGAATTTTGACGTGAAACCATGGAAGAATGAATTGTGTAGGTTGCAAATGGGGTGAAGAGTTTGACTTCATGAAATATTCAAGGTCATGCACATTTGCGGTACATTATGGACAAAAGAAAATAAAATAATTGAACCAACCATATCCTGTACTTTAGGGCTCCCACGTCCAAGTTCATAGACTTTTGACGTGAAACCATGGAAGAATGAATTGTGTAGGTTGCAAATGGAGTGAAGAGTTTGACTTCATGAAATATTCAAGGTCATGCACATTTTGGGGTACATTATGGACAAATGAAAATAAAATAATTGAACCAACCATATCCTGTATTTTAGGGCTCCCACGTCCAAGTTCATGTACTATTGACGTGAAACCATGGAAGAATGAATTGTGTAAGTTGCAAATGGGGTTAAGAGTTTGACTTCATGAAATATTCAAGGTCATCCATGTTTGAGGTACATTATGGACAAATGAAAATAAAATAATTGAACCAACCATATCCTGTACTTTAGGGCTCCCACGTCCAAGTTCATGGACTTTTGATGTGAAACCATGGAATAATGAATTGTGTAGGTTGCAAATGGAGTGAAGAGTTTGACTTCATGAAATATTCAAGGTCATGCACATTTGAGGTACATTGTGGACAAAAGAAAAGAAAATAATCAAACCAACCATATCTTGTACTTTACGGCTGCCACGTCCAAGTTCATGGAATTTTGACGTGAAACCATGGAAGAATGAATTGTATAAGTTGCAAATGGGGTAAAGAGTTTGACTTCATGAAATATTCAAGGTCATCCATGTTTGAGGTAAATTATGGACAAATGAAAATAAAATAATTGAACCAACCATATCCTGTACTTTAGGGCTCCCACGTCCAAGTTCATGGAATTTTGACGTGAAACCATGGAAGAATGAATTGTGTAGGTTGCAACTGGAGTGAAGAGTTTGACTTCATGAAATATTCAAGGTCATGCACATTTTGGGGTACATTATGGACAAAATAAAATAAAATAATTGAACCAACCATATCTTGTACTTTAGGGCTCCCACGTCCAAGTTCATGGAATTTTGACGTGAAACCATGGAATAATGAATTGTGTAGGTTGCAACTGGAGTGAAGAGTTTGACTTCATGAAATATTCAAGGTCATGCACATTTTGGGGTACATTATGGACAAAATAAAATAAAATAATTGAACCAACCATATCTTGTACTTTAGGGCTCCCACGTCCAAGTTCATGGAATTTTGACGTGAAACCATGGAACAATGAATTGTGTAGGTTGCAAATGGAGTGAAGAGTTTGACTTCATGAAATATTCAAGGTCATGCACATTTTGGGGTACATTATGGACAAGAAAAAATAAAATAATTGAACCAACCATATCCTGTACTTTAGGGCTCCCACGTCCAAGTTCATGGAATTTTGACGTGAAACCATGGAAGAATGAATTGTGTAGGTTGCAAATGGAGTGAAGAGTTTGACTTCATGAAATATTCAAGGTCATGCACATTTTGGGGTACATTATGGACAAATGAAAATAAAATAATCGAACCAACCATATCCTGTACTTTAGGGCTCCCACGTCAAAGTTCATGGACTTTTGACGTGAAACCATGGAATAATGAATTGTGTAGGTTGCAACTGGAGTGAAGAGTTTGACTTCATGAAATATTCAAGGTCATGCACATTTTGGGGTACATTATGGACAAAATAAAATAAAATAATTGAACCAACCATATCTTGTACTTTAAGGCTCCCACGTCCAAGTTCATGGAATTTTGACGTGAAACCATGGAACAATGAATTGTGTAGGTTGCAAATGGAGTGAAGAGTTTGACTTCATGAAATATTCAAGGTCATGCACATTTTGGGGTACATTATGGACAAATGAAAATAAAATAATCGAACCAACCATATCTTGTACTTTAGGGCTCCCACGTCCAAGTTCATGGAATTTTGACGTGAAACCATGGAAGAATGAATTGTGTAAGTTGCAAATGGGGTGAAGAGTTTGACTTCATGAAATATTCAAGGTCATGCACATTTTGGGGTACATTATGGACAAGAAAAAATAAAATAATCGAACTAACCATATCCTGTACTTTAGGGCTCCCACGTCCAAGTTCATGGAATTTTGACGTGAAACCATGGAAGAATGAATTGTGTAGGTTGCAAATGGAGTGAAGAGTTTGACTTCATGAAATATTCAAGGTCATCTACGTTTGGGGTACATTATGGAGAAATGAAAATAAAATAATTGAACCAACCATATCCTGTACTTTAGGGCTCCCACGTCCAAGTTCATGGAATTTTGACGTGAAACCATGGAAGAATGAATTGTGTAAGTTGCAAATGGGGTGAAGAGTTTGACTTCATGAAATATTCAAGGTCATCCATGTTTGAGGTACATTATGGACAAATGAAAATAAAATAATTGAACCAACCATATCCTGTACTTTGGGGCTCCCACGTCCAAGTTCATGGAATTTTGACGTGAAACCATGGAAGAATGAATTGTGTAGGTTGCAAATGGAGTGAAGAGTTTGACTTCATGAAATATTCAAGGTCATGCACATTTTGGGGTACATTATGGACAAATGAAAATAAAATAATCGAACCAACCATATCTTGTACTTTAGGGCTCCCACGTCCAAGTTCATGGAATTTTGACGTGAAACCATGGAAGAATGAATTGTGTAAGTTGCAAATGGGGTGAAGAGTTTGACTTCATGAAATATTCAAGGTCATGCACATTTTGGGGTACATTATGGACAAGAAAAAATAAAATAATCGAACTAACCATATCCTGTACTTTAGGGCTCCCACGTCCAAGTTCATGGAATTTTGACGTGAAACCATGGAAGAATGAATTGTGTAGGTTGCAAATGGAGTGAAGAGTTTGACTTCATGAAATATTCAAGGTCATGCACATTTTGGGGTACATTATGGACAAAAGAAAATAAAATAACTGAACCAACCATATCTTGTACTTTAGGGCTCCCACGTCCAAGTTCATGGAATTTTGACGTGAAACCATGGAAGAATGAATTGTGTAGGTTGCAAATGGAGTGAAGAGTTTGACTTCATGAAATATTCAAGGTCATCCATGTTTGAGGTACATTATGGACAAATGAAAATAAAATAATCGAACCAACCATATCCTGTACTTTAGGGCTCCCACGTCCAAGTTCATGGAATTTTGACGTGAAACCATGGAAGAATGAATTGTGTAGGTTGCAAATGGAGTGAAGAGTTTGACTTCATGAAATATTCAAGGTCATGCACATTTTGGGGTACATTATGGACAAGAAAAAATAAAATAATCGAACTAACCATATCCTGTACTTTAGGGCTCCCACGTCCAAGTTCATGGAATTTTGACGTGAAACCATGGAAGAATGAATTGTGTAGGTTGCAAATGGAGTGAAGAGTTTGACTTCATGAAATATTCAAGGTCATGCACATTTTGGGGTACATTATGGACAAAATAAAATAAAATAATTGAACCAACCATATCTTGTACTTTAGGGCTCCCACGTCCAAGTTCATGGAATTTTGACGTGAAACCATGGAAGAATGAATTGTGTAGGTTGCAAATGGAGTGAAGAGTTTGACTTCATGAAATATTCAAGGTCATCCATGTTTGAGGTACATTATGGACAAATGAAAATAAAATAATCGAACCAACCATATCCTGTACTTTAGGGCTCCCACGTCCAAGTTCATGGAATTTTGACGTGAAACCATGGAAGAATGAATTGTGTAGGTTGCAAATGGAGTGAAGAGTTTGACTTCATGAAATATTCAAGGTCATGCACATTTTGGGGTACATTATGGACAAATGAAAATAAAATAATTGAACCAACCATATCTTGTACTTTACGGCTCCCACGTCCAAGTTCATGGAATTTTGACGTGAAACCATGGAAGAATGAATTGTATAAGTTGCAAATGGGGTGAAGAGTTTGACTTCATGAAATATTCAAGGTCATGCACATTTTGGGGTACATTATGGACAAAATAAAATAAAATAATTGAACCAACCATATCTTGTACTTTAGGGCTCCCACGTCCAAGTTCATGGAATTTTGACGTGAAACCATGGAAGAATGAATTGTGTAGGTTGCAAATGGAGTGAAGAGTTTGACTTCATGAAATATTCAAGGTCATCGATGTTTGAGGTACATTATGGACAAATGAAAATAAAATAATCGAACCAACCATATCCTGTACTTTAGGGCTCCCACGTCCAAGTTCATGGAATTTTGACGTGAAACCATGGAAGAATGAATTGTGTAGGTTGCAAATGGAGTGAAGAGTTTGACTTCATGAAATATTCAAGGTCATGCACATTTTGGGGTACATTATGGACAAATGAAAATAAAATAATTGAACCAACCATATCTTGTACTTTACGGCTCCCACGTCCAAGTTCATGGAATTTTGACGTGAAACCATGGAAGAATGAATTGTATAAGTTGCAAATGGGGTGAAGAGTTTGACTTCATGAAATATTCAAGGTCATGCACATTTTGGGGTACATTATGGACAAGAAAAAATAAAATAATCGAACCAACCATATCCTGTACTTTAGGGCTCCCACGTCCAAGTTCATGGAATTTTGACGTGAAACCATGGAAGAATGAATTGTATAAGTTGCAAATGGGGTAAAGAGTTTGACTTCATGAAATATTCAAAGTCATCCATGTTTGAGGTACATTATGGACAAATGAAAATAAAATAATCGAACCAACCATATCCTGTACTTTAGGGCTCCCACGTCCAAGTTCATGGAATTTTGACGTGAAACCATGGAAGAATGAATTGTGTAAGTTGCAAATGGGGTGAAGAGTTTCACTTCATGAAATATTCAAGGTCATGCACATTTTAGGGTACATTATGGACAAAATAAAATAAAATAATTGAACCAACCATATCTTGTACTTTAGGGCTCCCACGTCCAAGTTCATGGAATTTTGACGTGAAACCATGGAAGAATGAATTGTGTAGGTTGCAAATGGAGTGAAGAGTTTGACTTCATGAAATATTCAAGGTCATGCACATTTTGGGGTACATTATGGACAAATGAAAATAAAATAATCGAACCAACCATATCCTGTACTTTAGGGCTCCCACGTCCAAGTTCATGGAATTTTGACGTGAAACCATGGAATAATGAATTGTGTAAGTTGCAAATGGGGTGAAGAGTTTGACTTCATGAAATACTCAAGGTCATCCATGTTTGAGGTACATTATGGACAAATGAAAATAAAATAATTGAACCAACCATATCCTATACTTTAGGGCTCCCACGTCCAAGTTCATGGAATTTTGACGTGAAACCATGGAATAATGAATTGTATAAGTTGCAAATGGGGTAAAGAGTTTGACTTCATGAAATATTCAAGGTCATCCATGTTTGAGGTAAATTATGGACAAATGAAAATAAAATAATTGAACCAACCATATCCTGTACTTTAGGGCTCCCACGTCCAAGTTCATGGAATTTTGACGTGAAACCATGGAAGAATGAATTGTGTAAGTTGCAAATGGGGTGAAGAGTTTGACTTCATGAAATATTCAAGGTCATGCACATTTGGGGTACATTATGGACAAAAGAAAATAAAATAATTGAACCAACCATATCTTGTACTTTAGGGCTCCCACGTCCAAGTTCATGGACTTTTGACGTGAAACCATGGAAGAATGAATTGTGTAGGTTGCAAATGGAGTGAAGAGTTTGACTTCATGAAATATTCAAGGTCATGCACATTTTGGGGTACATTATGGACAAAAAAAAAAAAAATAATCGAACCAACCATATCCTGTACTTTAGGGCTCCCACGTCCAAGTTCATGGAATTTTGATGTGAAACCATGGAAGAATGAATTGTGTAAGTTGCAAATGGGGTGAAGAGTTTGACCTCATGAAATATTCAAGGTCATCCACATTTTGGGGTACATTATGGACAAATGAAAATAAAATAATTGAACCAACCATATCCTGTACTTTACGGCTCCCACGTCCAAGTTCATGGAATTTTGACGTGAAACCATGGAAGAATGAATTGTGTAGGTTGCAAATGGAGTGAAGAGTTTGACTTCATGAAATATTCAAGGTCATGCACATTTTGGAGTACATTGTGGACAAATGAAAATAAAATAATCGAACCAACCATATCCTGTACTTTAGGGCTCCCACGTCCAAGTTCATGCAATTTTGACGTGAAACCATGGAACAATGAATTGTGTAAGTTGCAAATGGAGTGAAGACTTTGACTTCATGAAATATTCAAGGTCATCCACAGTTTGGGGTACATTATGGACAGATGAAAATAAAATAATTGAACCAACCATATCCTGTACTTTAGGGCTCCCACGTCCAAGTTCATGGAATTTTAACGTGAAACCATGGAAGAATGAATTGTGTAGGTTGCAAATGGAGTGAAGAGTTTGACTTCATGAAATATTCAAGGTCATGCACATTTTGGAGTACATTATGGACAAATGAAAATAAAATAATTGAACCAACCATATCCTGTACTTTAGGGCTCCCACGTCCAAGTTCATGGAATTTTGACGTGAAACCATGGAAGAATGAATTGTGTAAGTTGCAAATGGAGTGAAGAGTTTGACTTCATGAAATATTCAAGGTCATCCACATTTTGGGGTACATTATGGACAAATGAAAATAAAATAATTGAACCAACCATATCCTGTACTTTAGGGCTCCCACGTCCAAGTTCATGGAATTTTGACGTGAAACCATGGAATAATGAATTGTGTAAGTTGCAAATGGGGTGAAGAGTTTGACTTCATGAAATATTCAAGGTCATCCATGTTTGAGGTACATTATGGACAAATGAAAATAAAATAATTGAACCAACCATATCCTGTACTTTAGGGCTCCCACGTCCAAGTTCATGGAATTTTGACGTGAAACCATGGAAGAATGAATTGTGTAAGTTGCAAATGGGGTTAAGAGTTTGACTTCATGAAATATTCAAGGTCATCCATGTTTGAGGTACATTATGGACAAATGAAAATAAAATAATTGAACCAACCATATCTTGTACTTTAGGGCTCCCACGTCCAAGTTCATGGAATTTTGACGTGAAACCATGGTATAATGAATTGTGTAGGTTGCAAATGGAGTGAAGAGTTTGACTTCATGAAATATTCAAGGTCATGCACATTTGAGGTACATTGTGGACAAAAGAAAAGAAAATAATCAAACCAACCATATCTTGTACTTTACGGCTGCCACGTCCAAGTTCATGGAATTTTGACGTGAAACCATGGAAGAATGAATTGTATAAGTTGCAAATGGGGTAAAGAGTTTGACTTCATGAAATATTCAAGGTCATCCATGTTTGAGGTAAATTATGGACAAATGAAAATAAAATAATTGAACCAACCATATCCTGTACTTTAGGGCTCCCACGTCCAAGTTCATGGAATTTTGACGTGAAACCATGGAAGAATGAATTGTGTAAGTTGCAAATGGGGTGAAGAGTTTGACTTCATGAAATATTCAAGGTCATGCACATTTGGGGTACATTATGGACAAAAGAAAATAAAATAATTGAACCAACCATATCTTGTACTTTAGGGCTCCCACGTCCAAGTTCATGGACTTTTGACGTGAAACCATGGAAGAATGAATTGTGTAGGTTGCAAATGGAGTGAAGAGTTTGACTTCATGAAATATTCAAGGTCATGCACATTTTGGGGTACATTATGGACAAAATAAAATAAAATAATTGAACCAACCATATCTTGTACTTTAGGGCTCCCACGTCCAAGTTCATGGAATTTTGACGTGAAACCATGGAACAATGAATTGTGTAGGTTGCAAATGGGGTGAAGAGTTTGACTTCATGAAATATTCAAGGTCATGCACATTTTGGGGTACATTATGGACAAAATAAAATAAAATAATTGAACCAACCATATCTTGTACTTTAGGGCTCCCACGTCCAAGTTCATGGAATTTTGACGTGAAACCATGGAAGAATGAATTGTGTAGGTTGCAAATGGAGTGAAGAGTTTGACTTCATGAAATATTCAAGGTCATGCACATTTTGGGGTACATTATGGACAAATGAAAATAAAATAATTGAACCAACCATATCCTGTACTTTAGGGCTCCCACGTCCAAGTTCATGGAATTTTGACGTGAAACCATGGAACAATGAATTGTGCAGGTTGCAAATGGAGTGAAGAGTTTGACTTCATGAAATATTCAAGGTCATGCACATTTTGGGGTACATTATGGACAAAATAAAATAAAATAATTGAACCAACCATATCTTGTACTTTAGGGCTCCCACGTCCAAGTTCATGGAATTTTGACGTGAAACCATGGAAGAATGAATTGTGTAGGTTGCAAATGGAGTGAAGAGTTTGACTTCATGAAATATTCAAGGTCATGCACATTTTGGGGTACATTATGGACAAATAAAAATAAAATAATTGAACCAACCATATCTTGTACTTTACGGCTCCCACGTCCAAGTTCATGGAATTTTGACGTGAAACCATGGAAGAATGAATTGTATAAGTTGCAAATGGGGTGAAGAGTTTGACTTCATGAAATATTCAAGGTCATGCACATTTTGGGGTACATTATGGACAAGAAAAAATAAAATAATCGAACCAACCATATCCTGTACTTTAGGGCTCCCACGTCCAAGTTCATGGAATTTTGACGTGAAACCATGGAAGAATGAATTGTGTAGGTTGCAAATGGAGTGAAGAGTTTGACTTCATGAAATATTCAAGGTCATGCACATTTTGGGGTACATTATGGACAAATGAAAATAAAATAATCGAACCAACCATATCTTGTACTTTAGGGCTCCCACGTCCAAGTTCATGGAATTTTGACGTGAAACCATGGAAGAATGAATTGTATAAGTTGCAAATGGGGTAAAGAGTTTGACTTCATGAAATATTCAAGGTCATCCATGTTTGAGGTACATTATGGACAAATGAAAATAAAATAATCGAACCAACCATATCCTGTACTTTAGGGCTCCCACGTCCAAGTTCATGGAATTTTGACGTGAAACCATGGAATAATGAATTGTGTAAGTTGCAAATGGGGTGAAGAGTTTCACTTCATGAAATATTCAAGGTCATGCACATTTTAGGGTACATTATGGACAAAATAAAATAAAATAATTGAACCAACCATATCTTGTACTTTAGGGCTCCCACGTCCAAGTTCATGGAATTTTGACGTGAAACCATGGAAGAATGAATTGTGTAGGTTGCAAATGGAGTGAAGAGTTTGACTTCATGAAATATTCAAGGTCATGCACATTTTGGGGTACATTATGGACAAATGAAAATAAAATAATCGAACCAACCATATCCTGTACTTTAGGGCTCCCACGTCCAAGTTCATGGAATTTTGACGTGAAACCATGGAATAATGAATTGTGTAAGTTGCAAATGGGGTGAAGAGTTTGACTTCATGAAATACTCAAGGTCATCCATGTTTGAGGTACATTATGGACAAATGAAAATAAAATAATTGAACCAACCATATCCTGTACTTTAGGGCTCCCACGTCCAAGTTCATGGAATTTTGACGTGAAACCATGGAATAATGAATTGTGTAGGTTGCAAATGGAGTGAAGAGTTTGACTTCATGAAATATTCAAGGTCATGCACATTTTGGAATACATTATGGACAAATGAAAATAAAATAATCGAACCAACCATATCCTGTACTTTAGGGCTTTTACGTCCAAGTTCATGGAATTTTGACGTGAAACCATGGAAGAATGAATTGTGTAAGTTGCAAATGGAGTGAAGAGTTTGACTTCATGAAATATTCAAGGTCATGCACATTTTGGGGTACATTATGGACAAAAAAAAATAAAATAATCGAACCAACCATATCCTGTACTTTAGGGCTCCCACGTCCAAGTTCATGGAATTTTGACGTGAAACCATGGAAGAATGAATTGTGTAGGTTGCAAATGGGGTGAAGAGTTTGACCTCATGAAATATTCAAGGTCATCCACATTTTGGGGTACATTATGGACAAATGAAAATAAAATAATTGAACCAACCATATCCTGTACTTTACGGCTCCCACGTCCAAGTTCATGGAATTTTGACGTGAAACCATGGAAGAATGAATTGTGTAGGTTGCAAATGGAGTGAAGAGTTTGACTTCATGAAATATTCAAGGTCATGCACATTTTGGAGTACATTATGGACAAATGAAAATAAAATAATCGAACCAACCATATCCTGTACTTTAGGGCTCCCACGTCCAAGTTCATGGAATTTTGACGTGAAACCATGGAACAATGAATTGTGTAAGTTGCAAATGGAGTGAAGAGTTTGACTTCATGAAATATTCAAGGTCATCCACATTTTGGGGTACATTATGGACAAATGAAAATAAAATAATTGAACCAACCATATCCTGTACTTTAGGGCTCCCACGTCCAAGTTCATGGAATTTTGACGTGAAACCATGGAAGAATGAATTGTGTAGGTTGCAAATGGAGTGAAGAGTTTGACTTCATGAAATATTCAAGGTCATGCACATTTTGGAGTACATTATGGACAAATGAAAATAAAATAATTGAACCAACCATATCTTCTACTTTAGGGCTCCCACGTCCAAGTTCATGGAATTTTGACGTGAAACCATGGATGAATGAATTGTGTAAGTTGCAAATGGAGTGAAGAGTTTGACTTCATGAAATATTCAAGGTCATGCACATTTGGGGTACATTATGGACAAAAGAAAATAAAATAATTGAACCAACCATATCCTGTACTTTACGGCTCCCACGTCCAAGTTCATGGAATTTTGACGTGAAACCATGGAAGAATGAATTGTGTAAGTTGCAAATTGCGTGAAGAGTTTGACCTCATGAAATATTCAAGGTCATCCACGTTTGGGGTACATTATGGACAAAAGAAAATAAAATAATCGAACCAACCATATCCTGTACTTTAGGGCTCCCACGTCCAAGTTCATGGAATTTTGACGTGAAACCATGGAAGAATGAATTGTGTAAGTTGCAAATGGCGTGAAGAGTTTGACTTCATGAAATATTCAAGGTCATGCACATTTTGGGGTACATTATGGACAAATGAAAATAAAATAATTGAACCAACCATATCCTGTACTTTAGGGCTCCCACGTCCAAGTTCATGGAATTTTGACGTGAAACCATGGAATAATGAATTGTGTAGGTTGCAAATGGGGTGAAGAGTTTGACTTCATGAAATATTCAAGGTCATGCACATTTTGGGGTACATTATGGACAAATGAAAATAAAATAATCGAACCAACCATATCCTGTACTTTAGGGCTCCCACGTCCAAGTTCATGGAATTTTGACGTGAAACCATGGAAGAATGAATTGTGTAAGTTGCAAATGGGGTGAAGAGTTTGACCTCATGAAATATTCAAGGTCATCCACATTTTGGGGTACATTATGGACAAATGAAAATAAAATAATTGAACCAACCATATCCTGTACTTTAGGGCTCCCACGTCCAAGTTCATGGAATTTTGACGTGAAACCATGGAAGAATGAATTGTGTAAGTTGCACATGGAGTGAAGAGTTTGACTTCATGAAATATTCAAGGTCATGCACATTTTGGAGTACATTATGGACAAATGAAAATAAAATAATTGAACCAACCATATCCTGTACTTTAGGGCTCCCACGTCCAAGTTCATGGAATTTTGACGTGAAACCATGGAAGAATGAATTGTGTAAGTTGCAAATGGAGTGAAGAGTTTGACTTCATGAAATATTCAAGGTCATGCACATTTTGGGGTACATTATGGACAAAAGAAAATAAAATAATTGAACCAACCATATCTTGTACTTTAGGGCTCCCACGTCCAAGTTCATGGAATTTTGACGTGAAACCATGGAAGAATGAATTGTGTAAGTTGCAAATGGAGTGAAGAGTTTGACTTCATGAAATATTCAAGGTCATGCACATTTTGGGGTACATTATGGACAAAAGAAAATAAAATAATTGAACCAACCATATCTTGTACTTTAGGGCTCCCACGTCCAAGTTCATGGAATTTTGACGTGAAACCATGGAAGAATGAATTGTGTAAGTTGCAAATGGGGTGAAGAGTTTGACATCATGAAATATTCAAGGTCATCCATGTTTGAGGTACATTATGGACAAATGAAAATAAAATAATTGAACCACCCATATCCTGTACTTTAGGGCTCCCACGTCCAAGTTCATGGAATTTTGACGTGAAACCATGGAAGAATGAATTGTCTAAGTTGCAAATGGGGTGAAGAGTTTGACTTCATGAAATATTCAAGGTCATGCACATTTTGGGGTACATTATGGACAAAATAAAATAAAATAATTGAACCAACCCTATCTTGTACTTTAGGGCTCCCACGTCCAAGGTCATGGAATTTTGACGTGAAACCATGGAAGAATGAATTGTGTAAGTTGCAAATGGGGTGAAGAGTTTGACCTCATGAAATATTCAAGGTCATCCACATTTTGGGGTACATTATGGACAAATGAAAATAAAATAATTGAACCACCCATATCCTGTACTTTAGGGCTCTCACGTCCAAGTTCATGGAATTTTGACGTGAAACCATGGAATAATGAATTGTGTAGGTTGCAAATGGAGTGAAGAGTTTGACTTCATGAAATATTCAAGGTCATGCACATTTTGGGGTACATTATGGACAAAATAAAATAAAATAATTGAACCAACCATATCTTGTACTTTAGGGCTCCCACGTCCAAGTTCATGGAATTTTGACGTGAAACCATGGAAGAATGAATTGTGTAAGTTGCAAATGGAGTGAAGAGTTTGACTTCATGAAATATTCAAGGTCATGCACATTTGGGGTACATTATGGACAAAAGAAAATAAAATAATTGAACCAACCATATCTTGTACTTTAGGGCTCCCATGTCCAAGTTCATGGAATTTTGACGTGAAACCATGGAAGAATGAATTGTGTAAGTTGCAAATGGGGTGAAGAGTTTGACTTCATGAAATATTCAAGGTCATCCATGTTTGAGGTACATTATGGACAAATGAAAATAAAATAATCGAACCAACCATATCCTGTACTTTAGGGCTCCCACGTCCAAGTTCATGGAATTTTGACGTGAAACCATGGAAGAATGAATTGTGTAAGTTGCAAATGGAGTGAAGAGTTTGACTTCATGAAATATTCAAGGTCATGCACATTTTGGGGTACATTATGGACAAGTAAAAATAATTTAATTGAACCAACCATATCCTGTACTTTAGGGCTCCCACGTCCAAGTTCATGGAATTTTGACGTGAAACCATGGAAGAATGAATTGTGTAAGTTGCAAATGGCGTGAAGAGTTTGACCTCATGAAATATTCAAGGTCATCCACGTTTGGGGTACATTATGGACAAAAGAAAAGAAAATAATCGAACCAACCATATCCTGTACTTTAGGGCTCCCACGTCCAAGTTCATGGAATTTTGACGTGAAACCATGGAAGAATGAATTGTGTAAGTTGCAAATGGAGTGAAGAGTTTGACTTCATGAAATATTCAAGGTCATGCACATTTGGGGTACATTATGGACAAAAGAAAATAAAATAATTGAACCAACCATATCTTGTACTTTAGGGCTCCTACGTCCAAGTTCATGGAATTTTGACGTGAAACCATGGAAGAATGAATTGTGTAAGTTGCAAATGGAGTGAAGAGTTTGACTTCATGAAATATTCAAGGTCATCCACGTTTGGGGTACATTATGGACAAATGAAAATAAAATAATCGAACCAACCATATCCTGTACTTTAGGAAACCCACGTCCAAGTTCATGGAATTTTGACGTGAAACCATGGAAGAATGAATTGTGTAAGTTGCAAATGGAGTGAAGAGTTTGACTTCATGAAATATTCAAGGTCATGCACATTTTGGGGTACATTATGGACAAATGAAAATAAAATAATCGAACCAACCATATCCTGTACTTTAGGGCTCCCACGTCCAAGTTCATGGAACTTCGACGTGAAACCATGGAATAATGAATTGTGTAGGTTGCAAATGGGGTGAAGAGTTTGACTTCATGAAATATTCAAGGTCATGCACATTTGGGGTACATTATGGACAAAAGAAAATAAAATAATCGAACCAACCATATCTTCTACTTTAGGGCTCCCACGTCCAAGTTCATGGAATTTTGACGTGAAACCATGGAAGAATGAATTGTGTAGGTTGCAAATGGGGTGAAGAGTTTGACCTCATGAAATATTCAAGGTCATCCACGTTTGGGGTACATTATGGACAAATGAAAATAAAATAATTGAACCACCCATATCCTGTACTTTAGGGCTCCCACGTCCAAGTTCATGGAATTTTGACGTGAAACCATGGAAGAATGAATTGTGTAGGTTGCAAATGGAGTGAAGAGTTTGACTTTATGAAATATTCAAGGTCATGCACATTTTGGGGTACATTATGGACAAGAAAAAATAAAATAATCGAACCAACCATATCCTGTACTTTAGGGCTCCCACGTCCAAGTTCATGGAATTTTGACGTGAAACCATGGAAGAATGAATTGTGTAGGTTGCAAATGGGGTGAAGAGTTTGACCTCATGAAATATTCAAGGTCATCCACGTTTGGGGTACATTATGGACAAATGAAAATAAAATAATTGAACCAACCATATCCTGTACTTTAGGGCTCCCACGTCCAAGTTCATGGAATTTTGACGTGAAACCATGGAAGAATGAATTGTGTAGGTTGCAAATGGGGTGAAGAGTTTGACTTCATGAAATATTCAAGGTCATGCACATTTTGGGGTACATTATGGACAAAAAAAAATAAAATAATCGAACCACCCATATCCTGTACTTTAGGGCTCCCACGTCCAAGTTCATGGAATTTTGACGTGAAACCATGGAAGAATGAATTGTGTAAGTTGCAAATGGAGTGAAGAGTTTGACTTCATGAAATATTCAAGGTCATGCACATTTGAGGTACATTATGGACAAAAGAAAATAAAATAATTGAACCAACCATATCTTGTACTTTAGGGCTCCCACGTCCAAGTTCATGGAATTTTGACGTGAAACCATGGAAGAATGAATTGTGTAAGTTGCAAATGGGGTGAAGAGTTTGACATCATGAAATATTCAAGGTCATCCATGTTTGAGGTACATTATGGACAAATGAAAATAAAATAATTGAACCAACCATATCCTGTACTTTAGGGCTTCCACGTCCAAGTTCATGGAATTTTGACGTGAAACCATGGAAGAATGAATTGTCTAAGTTGCAAATGGGGTAAAGAGTTTGACTTCATGAAATATTCAAGGTCATGCACATTTTGGGGTACATTATGGACAAAACAAAATAAAATAATTGAACCAACCCTATCTTGTACTTTAGGGCTCCCACGTCCAAGGTCATGGAATTTTGACGTGAAACCATGGAAGAATGAATTGTGTAAGTTGCAAATGGGGTGAAGAGTTTGACCTCATGAATATTCAAGGTCATCCACATTTTGGGGTACATTATGGACAAATGAAAATAAAATAATTGAACCAACCATATCCTGTACTTTACGGCTCCCACGTCCAAGTTCATGGAATTTTGACGTGAAACCATGGAATAATGAATTGTGTAGGTTGCAAATGGAGTGAAGAGTTTGACTTCATGAAATATTCAAGGTCATGCACATTTTGGGGTACATTATGGACAAATGAAAATAAAATAATTGAACCAACCATATCCTGTACTTTAGGGCTCCCACGTCCAAGTTCATGGAATTTTGACGTGAAACCATGGAACAATGAATTGTGTAAGTTGCAAATGGAGTGAAGAGTTTGACTTCATGAAATATTCAAGGTCATGCACATTTGGGGTACATTATGGACAAAAGAAAATAAAATAATTGAACCAACCATATCTTGTACTTTAGGGCTCCCATGTCCAAGTTCATGGAATTTTGACGTGAAACCATGGAAGAATGAATTGTGTAAGTTGCAAATGGGGTGAAGAGTTTGACTTCATGAAATATTCAAGGTCATCCATGTTTGAGGTACATTATGGACAAATGAAAATAAAATAATCGAACCAACCATATCCTGTACTTTAGGGCTCCCACGTCCAAGTTCATGGAATTTTGACGTGAAACCATGGAAGAATGAATTGTGTAAGTTGCAAATGGAGTGAAGAGTTTGACTTCATGAAATATTCAAGGTCATGCACATTTTGGGGTACATTATGGACAAGTGAAAATAAAACAATTGAACCACCCCTATCCTGTACTTTAGGGCTCCCACGTCCAAGTTCATGGAATTTTGACGTGAAACCATGGAAGAATGAATTGTGTAAGTTGCAAATGGGGTGAAGAGTTTGACTTCATGAAATATTCAAGGTCATGCACATTTTGGGGTACATTATGGACAAATGAAAATAAAATAATTGAACCAACCATATCCTGTACTTTAGGGCTCCCACGTCCAAGTTCATGGAATTTTGACGTGAAACCATGGAACAATGAATTGTGTAAGTTGCAAATGGAGTGAAGAGTTTGACTTCATGAAATATTCAAGGTCATGCACATTTGGGGTACATTATGGACAAAAGAAAATAAAATAATTGAACCAACCATATCTTGTACTTTAGGGCTCCCATGTCCAAGTTCATGGAATTTTGACGTGAAACCATGGAAGAATGAATTGTGTAAGTTGCAAATGGGGTGAAGAGTTTGACTTCATGAAATATTCAAGGTCATGCACATTTGGGGTACATTATGGACAAAAGAAAATAAAATAATCGAACCAACCATATCTTCTACTTTAGGGCTCCCACGTCCAAGTTCATGGAATTTTGACGTGAAACCATGGAATAATGAATTGTGTAGGTTGCAAATGGAGTGAAGAGTTTGACTTCATGAAATATTCAAGGTCATGCACATTTTGGGGTACATTATGGACAAATGAAAATAAAATAATTGAACCAACCATATCCTGTACTTTAGGGCTCCCACGTCCAAGTTCATGGAATTTTGACGTGAAACCATGGAACAATGAATTGTGTAAGTTGCAAATGGAGTGAAGAGTTTGACTTCATGAAATATTCAAGGTCATGCACATTTGGGGTACATTATGGACAAAAGAAAATAAAATAATTGAACCAACCATATCTTGTACTTTAGGGCTCCCATGTCCAAGTTCATGGAATTTTGACGTGAAACCATGGAAGAATGAATTGTGTAAGTTGCAAATGGGGTGAAGAGTTTGACTTCATGAAATATTCAAGGTCATCCATGTTTGAGGTACATTATGGACAAATGAAAATAAAATAATCGAACCAACCATATCCTGTACTTTAGGGCTCCCACGTCCAAGTTCATGGAATTTTGACGTGAAACCATGGAAGAATGAATTGTGTAAGTTGCAAATGGAGTGAAGAGTTTGACTTCATGAAATATTCAAGGTCATGCACATTTTGGGGTACATTATGGACAAGTGAAAATAAAACAATTGAACCACCCATATCCTGTACTTTAGGGCTCCCACGTCCAAGTTCATGGAATTTTGACGTGAAACCATGGAAGAATGAATTGTGTAAGTTGCAAATGGGGTGAAGAGTTTGACATCATGAAATATTCAAGGTCATCCATGTTTGAGGTACATTATGGACAAATGAAAATAAAATAATTGAACCAACCATATCCTGTACTTTAGGGCTTCCACGTCCAAGTTCATGGAATTTTGACGTGAAACCATGGAAGAATGAATTGTCTAAGTTGCAAATGGGGTAAAGAGTTTGACTTCATGAAATATTCAAGGTCATGCACATTTTGGGGTACATTATGGACAAAACAAAATAAAATAATTGAACCAACCCTATCTTGTACTTTAGGGCTCCCACGTCCAAGGTCATGGAATTTTGACGTGAAACCATGGAAGAATGAATTGTGTAAGTTGCAAATGGGGTGAAGAGTTTGACCTCATGAATATTCAAGGTCATCCACATTTTGGGGTACATTATGGACAAATGAAAATAAAATAATTGAACCAACCATATCCTGTACTTTACGGCTCCCACGTCCAAGTTCATGGAATTTTGACGTGAAACCATGGAATAATGAATTGTGTAGGTTGCAAATGGAGTGAAGAGTTTGACTTCATGAAATATTCAAGGTCATGCACATTTTGGGGTACATTATGGACAAATGAAAATAAAATAATTGAACCAACCATATCCTGTACTTTAGGGCTCCCACGTCCAAGTTCATGGAATTTTGACGTGAAACCATGGAAGAATGAATTGTGTACGTTGCAAATGGAGTGAAGAGTTTGACTTCATGAAATATTCAAGGTCATGCACATTTGGGGTACATTATGGACAAAAGAAAATAAAATAATTGAACCAACCATATCTTGTACTTTAGGGCTCCCATGTCCAAGTTCATGGAATTTTGACGTGAAACCATGGAAGAATGAATTGTGTAAGTTGCAAATGGGGTGAAGAGTTTGACTTCATGAAATATTCAAGGTCATCCATGTTTGAGGTACATTATGGACAAATGAAAATAAAATAATCGAACCAACCATATCCTGTACTTTAGGGCTCCCACGTCCAAGTTCATGGAATTTTGACGTGAAACCATGGAATAATGAATTGTGTAGGTTGCAAATGGAGTGAAGAGTTTGACTTCATGAAATATTCAAGGTCATGCACATTTTGGGGTACATTATGGACAAGTGAAAATAAAACAATTGAACCACCCATATCCTGTACTTTAGGGCTCCCACGTCCAAGTTCATGGAATTTTGACGTGAAACCATGGAAGAATGAATTGTGTAAGTTGCAAATGGGGTGAAGAGTTTGACTTCATGAAATATTCAAGGTCATCCACGTTTGGGGTACATTATGGACAAAAGAAAATAAAATAATCGAACCAACCATATCCTGTACTTTAGGGCTCCCATGTCCAAGTTCATGGAATTTTGACGTGAAACCATGGAAGAATGAATTGTGTAAGTTGCAAATGGCGTGAAGAGTTTGACCTCATGAAATATTCAAGGTCATCCACATTTGGGGTACATTATGGACAAAAGAAAATAAAATAATTGAACCAACCATATCTTGTACTTTAGGGCTCCCATGTCCAAGTTCATGGAATTTTGACGTGAAACCATGGAAGAATGAATTGTGTAAGTTGCAAATGGGGTGAAGAGTTTGACTTCATGAAATATTCAAGGTCATGCACATTTGGGGTACATTATGGACAAAAGAAAATAAAATAATCGAACCAACCATATCTTCTACTTTAGGGCTCCCACGTCCAAGTTCATGGAATTTTGACGTGAAACCATGGAAGAATGAATTGTGTAAGTTGCAAATGGCGTGAAGAGTTTGACCTCATGAAATATTCAAGGTCATCCACGTTTGGGGTACATTATGGACAAAAGAAAATAAAATAATCGAACCAACCATATCCTGTACTTTAGGGCTCCCACGTCCAAGTTCATGGAATTTTGACGTGAAACCATGGAAGAATGAATTGTGTAAGTTGCAAATGGCGTGAAGAGTTTGACCTCATGAAATATTCAAGGTCATCCACGTTTGGGGTACATTATGGACAAAAGAAAATAAAATAATCGAACCAACCATATCCTGTACTTTAGGGCTCCCACGTCCAAGTTCATGGAATTTTGACGTGAAACCATGGAAGAATGAATTGTGTAAGTTGCAAATGGAGTGAAGAGTTTGACTTCATGAAATATTCAAGGTCATGCACATTTGGGGTACATTATGGACAAAAGAAAATAAAATAATCGAACCAACCATATCTTCTACTTTAGGGCTCCCACGTCCAAGTTCATGGAATTTTGACGTGAAACCATGGAAGAATGAATTGTGTAAGTTGCAAATGGGGTGAAGAGTTTGACTTCATGAAATATTCAAGGTCATGCACATTTGGGGTACATTATGGACAAAAGAAAATAAAATAATTGAACCAACCATATCCTGTACTTTACGGCTCCCACGTCCAAGTTCATGGAATTTTGACGTGAAACCATGGAAGAATGAATTGTGTAAGTTGCAAATGGCGTGAAGAGTTTGACCTCATGAAATATTCAAGGTCATCCACGTTTGGGGTACATTATGGACAAAAGAAAATAAAATAATCGAACCAACCATATCCTGTACTTTACGGCTCCCACGTCCAAGTTCATGGAATTTTGACGTGAAACCATGGAAGAATGAATTGTGTAAGTTGCAAATGGGGTGAAGAGTTTGACTTCATGAAATATTCAAGGTCATGCACATTTGGGGTACATTATGGACAAAAGAAAATAAAATAATCGAACCAACCATATCTTCTACTTTAGGGCTCCCACGTCCAAGTTCATGGAATTTTGACGTGAAACCATGGAAGAATGAATTGTGTAAGTTGCAAATGGCGTGAAGAGTTTGACCTCATGAAATATTCAAGGTCATCCACGTTTGGGGTACATTATGGACAAAAGAAAATAAAATAATCGAACCAACCATATCCTGTACTTTAGGGCTCCCACGTCCAAGTTCATGGAATTTTGACGTGAAACCATGGAAGAATGAATTGTGTAAGTTGCAAATGGCGTGAAGAGTTTGACCTCATGAAATATTCAAGGTCATCCACGTTTGGGGTACATTATGGACAAAAGAAAATAAAATAATCGAACCAACCATATCCTGTACTTTAGGGCTCCCACGTCCAAGTTCATGGAATTTTGACGTGAAACCATAGAAGAATGAATTGTGTAAGTTGCAAATGGGGTGAAGAGTTTGACTTCATGAAATATTCAAGGTCATGCACATTTGGGGTACATTATGGACAAAAGAAAATAAAATAATCGAACCAACCATATCTTCTACTTTAGGGCTCCCACGTCCAAGTTCATGGAATTTTGACGTGAAACCATGGAAGAATGAATTGTGTAAGTTGCAAATGGGGTGAAGAGTTTGACTTCATGAAATATTCAAGGTCATACACATTTGGGGTACATTATGGACAAAAGAAAATAAAATAATTGAACCAACCATATCCTGTACTTTACGGCTCCCACGTCCAAGTTCATGGAATTTTGACGTGAAACCATGGAAGAATGAATTGTGTAAGTTGCAAATGGCGTGAAGAGTTTGACCTCATGAAATATTCAAGGTCATCCACGTTTGGGGTACATTATGGACAAAAGAAAATAAAATAATCGAACCAACCATATCTTGTACTTTACGGCTCCCACGTCCAAGTTCATGGAATTTTGACGTGAAACCATGGAATAATGAATTGTGTAAGTTGCAAATGGGGTGAAGAGTTTGACTTCATGAAATATTCAAGGTCATGCACATTTTGGGGTACATTATGGACAAGAAAAAATAAAATAATTGAACCACCCATATCCTGTACTTTAGGGCTCCCACGTCCAAGTTCATGGAATTTTGACGTGAAACCATGGAAGAATGAATTGTGTAGGTTGCAAATGGGGTGAAGAGTTTGACCTCATGAAATATTCAAGGTCATCCACGTTTGGGGTACATTATGGACAAATGAAAATAAAATAATTGAACCAACCATATCCTGTACTTTAGGGCTCCCACGTCCAAGTTCATGGAATTTTGACGTGAAACCATGGAAGAATGAATTGTGTAAGTTGCAAATGGAGTGAAGAGTTTGACTTCATGAAATATTCAAGGTCATGCACATTTGGGGTACATTATGGACAAAAGAAAATAAAATAATTGAACCAACCATATCTTGTACTTTAGGGCTCCCATGTCCAAGTTCATGGAATTTTGACGTGAAACCATGGAAGAATGAATTGTGTAAGTTGCAAATGGGGTGAAGAGTTTGACTTCATGAAATATTCAAGGTCATCCATGTTTGAGGTACATTATGGACAAATGAAAATAAAATAATCGAACCAACCATATCCTGTACTTTAGGGCTCCCACGTCCAAGTTCATGGAATTTTGACGTGAAACCATGGAAGAATGAATTGTGTAAGTTGCAAATGGAGTGAAGAGTTTGACTTCATGAAATATTCAAGGTCATGCACATTTGGGGTACATTATGGACAAAAGAAAATAAAATAATTGAACCAACCATATCCTGTACTTTACGGCTCCCACGTCCAAGTTCATGGAATTTTGACGTGAAACCATGGAAGAATGAATTGTGTAGGTTGCAAATGGGGTGAAGAGTTTGACCTCATGAAATATTCAAGGTCATCCACGTTTGGGGTACATTATGGACAAATGAAAATAAAATAATTGAACCAACCATATCCTGTACTTTAGGGCTCCCACGTCCAAGTTCATGGAATTTTGACGTGAAACCATGGAAGAATGAATTGTGTAAGTTGCAAATGGAGTGAAGAGTTTGACTTCATGAAATATTCAAGGTCATGCACATTTGGGGTACATTATGGACAAAAGAAAATAAAATAATTGAACCAACCATATCTTGTACTTTAGGGCTCCCACGTCCAAGTTCATGGAATTTTGACGTGAAACCATGGAAGAATGAATTGTGTAAGTTGCAAATGGGGTGAAGAGTTTGACTTCATGAAATATTCAAGGTCATGCACATTTGGGGTACATTATGGACAAAAGAAAATAAAATAATTGAACCAACCATATCTTGTACTTTAGGGCTCCCATGTCCAAGTTCATGGAATTTTGACGTGAAACCATGGAAGAATGAATTGTGTAAGTTGCAAATGGGGTGAAGAGTTTGACTTCATGAAATAGTCAAGGTCATCCATGTTTGAGGTACATTATGGACAAATGAAAATAAAATAATCGAACCAACCATATCCTGTACTTTAGGGCTCCCACGTCCAAGTTCATGGAATTTTGACGTGAAACCATGGAAGAATGAATTGTGTAAGTTGCAAATGGAGTGAAGAGTTTGACTTCATGAAATATTCAAGGTCATGCACATTTGGGGTACATTATGGACAAAAGAAAATAAAATAATTGAACCAACCATATCCTGTACTTTACGGCTCCCACGTCCAAGTTCATGGAATTTTGACGTGAAACCATGGAAGAATGAATTGTGTAGGTTGCAAATGGGGTGAAGAGTTTGACCTCATGAAATATTCAAGGTCATCCACGTTTGGGGTACATTATGGACAAATGAAAATAAAATAATTGAACCAACCATATCCTGTACTTTAGGGCTCCCACGTCCAAGTTCATGGAATTTTGACGTGAAACCATGGAAGAATGAATTGTGTAAGTTGCAAATGGAGTGAAGAGTTTGACTTCATGAAATATTCAAGGTCATGCACATTTGGGGTACATTATGGACAAAAGAAAATAAAATAATTGAACCAACCATATCTTGTACTTTAGGGCTCCCACGTCCAAGTTCATGGAATTTTGACGTGAAACCATGGAAGAATGAATTGTGTAAGTTGCAAATGGGGTGAAGAGTTTGACTTCATGAAATATTCAAGGTCATGCACATTTGGGGTACATTATGGACAAAAGAAAATAAAATAATTGAACCAACCATATCTTGTACTTTAGGGCTCCCATGTCCAAGTTCATGGAATTTTGACGTGAAACCATGGAAGAATGAATTGTGTAAGTTGCAAATGGGGTGAAGAGTTTGACTTCATGAAATAGTCAAGGTCATCCATGTTTGAGGTACATTATGGACAAATGAAAATAAAATAATCGAACCAACCATATCCTGTACTTTAGGGCTCCCACGTCCAAGTTCATGGAATTTTGACGTGAAACCATGGAAGAATGAATTGTGTAAGTTGCAAATGGAGTGAAGAGTTTGACTTCATGAAATATTCAAGGTCATGCACATTTGGGGTACATTATGGACAAAAGAAAATAAAATAATTGAACCAACCATATCCTGTACTTTACGGCTCCCACGTCCAAGTTCATGGAATTTTGACGTGAAACCATGGAAGAATGAATTGTGTAGGTTGCAAATGGGGTGAAGAGTTTGACCTCATGAAATATTCAAGGTCATCCACGTTTGGGGTACATTATGGACAAATGAAAATAAAATAATTGAACCAACCATATCCTGTACTTTAGGGCTCCCACGTCCAAGTTCATGGAATTTTGACGTGAAACCATGGAAGAATGAATTGTGTAAGTTGCAAATGGAGTGAAGAGTTTGACTTCATGAAATATTCAAGGTCATGCACATTTGGGGTACATTATGGACAAAAGAAAATAAAATAATTGAACCAACCATATCTTGTACTTTAGGGCTCCCACGTCCAAGTTCATGGAATTTTGACGTGAAACCATGGAAGAATGAATTGTGTAAGTTGCAAATGGGGTGAAGAGTTTGACTTCATGAAATATTCAAGGTCATGCACATTTGGGGTACATTATGGACAAAAGAAAATAAAATAATTGAACCAACCATATCTTGTACTTTAGGGCTCCCATGTCCAAGTTCATGGAATTTTGACGTGAAACCATGGAAGAATGAATTGTGTAAGTTGCAAATGGGGTGAAGAGTTTGACTTCATGAAATATTCAAGGTCATCCATGTTTGAGGTACATTATGGACAAATGAAAATAAAATAATCGAACCAACCATATCCTGTACTTTAGGGCTCCCACGTCCAAGTTCATGGAATTTTGACGTGAAACCATGGAAGAATGAATTGTGTAAGTTGCAAATGGAGTGAAGAGTTTGACTTCATGAAATATTCAAGGTCATGCACATTTGGGGTACATTATGGACAAAAGAAAATAAAATAATTGAACCAACCATATCCTGTACTTTACGGCTCCCACGTCCAAGTTCATGGAATTTTGACGTGAAACCATGGAAGAATGAATTGTGTAGGTTGCAAATGGGGTGAAGAGTTTGACCTCATGAAATATTCAAGGTCATCCACGTTTGGGGTACATTATGGACAAATGAAAATAAAATAATTGAACCAACCATATCCTGTACTTTAGGGCTCCCACGTCCAAGTTCATGGAATTTTGACGTGAAACCATGGAAGAATGAATTGTGTAAGTTGCAAATGGAGTGAAGAGTTTGACTTCATGAAATATTCAAGGTCATGCACATTTGGGGTACATTATGGACAAAAGAAAATAAAATAATTGAACCAACCATATCTTGTACTTTAGGGCTCCCACGTCCAAGTTCATGGAATTTTGACGTGAAACCATGGAAGAATGAATTGTGTAAGTTGCAAATGGGGTGAAGAGTTTGACTTCATGAAATATTCAAGGTCATCCATGTTTGAGGTACATTATGGACAAATGAAAATAAAATAATCGAACCAACCATATCCTGTACTTTAGGGCTCCCACGTCCAAGTTCATGGAATTTTGACGTGAAACCATGGAAGAATGAATTGTGTAAGTTGCAAATGGAGTGAAGAGTTTGACTTCATGAAATATTCAAGGTCATGCACATTTGGGGTACATTATGGACAAAAGAAAATAAAATAATTGAACCAACCATATCTTGTACTTTAGGGCTCCCACGTCCAAGTTCATGGAATTTTGACGTGAAACCATGGAAGAATGAATTGTGTAGGTTGCAAATGGGGTGAAGAGTTTGACCTCATGAAATATTGAAGGTCATCCACGTTTGGGGTACATTATGGACAAATGAAAATAAAATAATTGAACCAACCATATCCTGTACTTTAGGGCTCCCACGTCCAAGTTCATGGAATTTTGACGTGAAACCATGGAAGAATGAATTGTGTAAGTTGCAAATGGAGTGAAGAGTTTGACTTCATGAAATATTCAAGGTCATGCACATTTGGGGTACATTATGGACAAAAGAAAATAAAATAATTGAACCAACCATATCTTGTACTTTAGGGCTCCCACGTCCAAGTTCATGGAATTTTGACGTGAAACCATGGAAGAATGAATTGTGTAAGTTGCAAATGGGGTGAAGAGTTTGACTTCATGAAATATTCAAGGTCATGCACATTTGGGGTACATTATGGACAAAAGAAAATAAAATAATTGAACCAACCATATCTTGTACTTTAGGGCTCCCATGTCCAAGTTCATGGAATTTTGACGTGAAACCATGGAAGAATGAATTGTGTAAGTTGCAAATGGGGTGAAGAGTTTGACTTCATGAAATATTCAAGGTCATCCATGTTTGAGGTACATTATGGACAAATGAAAATAAAATAATCGAACCAACCATATCCTGTACTTTAGGGCTCCCACGTCCAAGTTCATGGAATTTTGACGTGAAACCATGGAAGAATGAATTGTGTAAGTTGCAAATGGAGTGAAGAGTTTGACTTCATGAAATATTCAAGGTCATGCACATTTGGGGTACATTATGGACAAAAGAAAATAAAATAATTGAACCAACCATATCCTGTACTTTACGGCTCCCACGTCCAAGTTCATGGAATTTTGACGTGAAACCATGGAAGAATGAATTGTGTAGGTTGCAAATGGGGTGAAGAGTTTGACCTCATGAAATATTCAAGGTCATCCACGTTTGGGGTACATTATGGACAAATGAAAATAAAATAATTGAACCAACCATATCCTGTACTTTAGGGCTCCCACGTCCAAGTTCATGGAATTTTGACGTGAAACCATGGAAGAATGAATTGTGTAAGTTGCAAATGGAGTGAAGAGTTTGACTTCATGAAATATTCAAGGTCATGCACATTTGGGGTACATTATGGACAAAAGAAAATAAAATAATTGAACCAACCATATCTTGTACTTTAGGGCTCCCATGTCCAAGTTCATGGAATTTTGACGTGAAACCATGGAAGAATGAATTGTGTAAGTTGCAAATGGGGTGAAGAGTTTGACTTCATGAAATATTCAAGGTCATCCATGTTTGAGGTACATTATGGACAAATGAAAATAAAATAATCGAACCAACCATATCCTGTACTTTAGGGCTCCCACGTCCAAGTTCATGGAATTTTGACGTGAAACCATGGAAGAATGAATTGTGTAAGTTGCAAATGGAGTGAAGAGTTTGACTTCATGAGATATTCAAGGTCATGCACATTTGGGGTACATTATGGACAAAAGAAAATAAAATAATTGAACCAACCATATCTTGTACTTTAGGGCTCCCACGTCCAAGTTCATGGAATTTTGACGTGAAACCATGGAAGAATGAATTGTGTAGGTTGCAAATGGGGTGAAGAGTTTGACCTCATGAAATATTCAAGGTCATCCACGTTTGGGGTACATTATGGACAAATGAAAATAAAATAATTGAACCAACCATATCCTGTACTTTAGGGCTCCCACGTCCAAGTTCATGGAATTTTGACGTGAAACCATGGAAGAATGAATTGTGTAAGTTGCAAATGGAGTGAAGAGTTTGACTTCATGAGATATTCAAGGTCATGCACATTTGGGGTACATTATGGACAAAAGAAAATAAAATAATTGAACCAACCATATCTTGTACTTTAGGGCTCCCACGTCCAAGTTCATGGAATTTTGACGTGAAACCATGGAAGAATGAATTGTGTAGGTTGCAAATGGGGTGAAGAGTTTGACCTCATGAAATATTCAAGGTCATCCACGTTTGGGGTACATTATGGACAAATGAAAATAAAATAATTGAACCAACCATATCCTGTACTTTAGGGCTCCCACGTCCAAGTTCATGGAATTTTGACGTGAAACCATGGAAGAATGAATTGTGTAAGTTGCAAATGGAGTGAAGAGTTTGACTTCATGAAATATTCAAGGTCATGCACATTTGGGGTACATTATGGACAAAAGAAAATAAAATAATTGAACCAACCATATCTTGTACTTTAGGGCTCCCACGTCCAAGTTCATGGAATTTTGACGTGAAACCATGGAAGAATGAATTGTGTAAGTTGCAAATGGGGTGAAGAGTTTGACTTCATGAAATATTCAAGGTCATGCACATTTGGGGTACATTATGGACAAAAGAAAATAAAATAATTGAACCAACCATATCTTGTACTTTAGGGCTCCCATGTCCAAGTTCATGGAATTTTGACGTGAAACCATGGAAGAATGAATTGTGTAAGTTGCAAATGGGGTGAAGAGTTTGACTTCATGAAATATTCAAGGTCATCCATGTTTGAGGTACATTATGGACAAATGAAAATAAAATAATCGAACCAACCATATCCTGTACTTTAGGGCTCCCACGTCCAAGTTCATGGAATTTTGACGTGAAACCATGGAAGAATGAATTGTGTAAGTTGCAAATGGAGTGAAGAGTTTGACTTCATGAAATATTCAAGGTCATGCACATTTGGGGTACATTATGGACAAAAGAAAATAAAATAATTGAACCAACCATATCCTGTACTTTACGGCTCCCACGTCCAAGTTCATGGAATTTTGACGTGAAACCATGGAAGAATGAATTGTGTAGGTTGCAAATGGGGTGAAGAGTTTGACCTCATGAAATATTCAAGGTCATCCACGTTTGGGGTACATTATGGACAAATGAAAATAAAATAATTGAACCAACCATATCCTGTACTTTAGGGCTCCCACGTCCAAGTTCATGGAATTTTGACGTGAAACCATGGAAGAATGAATTGTGTAAGTTGCAAATGGAGTGAAGAGTTTGACTTCATGAAATATTCAAGGTCATGCACATTTGGGGTACATTATGGACAAAAGAAAATAAAATAATTGAACCAACCATATCTTGTACTTTAGGGCTCCCATGTCCAAGTTCATGGAATTTTGACGTGAAACCATGGAAGAATGAATTGTGTAAGTTGCAAATGGGGTGAAGAGTTTGACTTCATGAAATATTCAAGGTCATCCATGTTTGAGGTACATTATGGACAAATGAAAATAAAATAATCGAACCAACCATATCCTGTACTTTAGGGCTCCCACGTCCAAGTTCATGGAATTTTGACGTGAAACCATGGAAGAATGAATTGTGTAAGTTGCAAATGGAGTGAAGAGTTTGACTTCATGAGATATTCAAGGTCATGCACATTTGGGGTACATTATGGACAAAAGAAAATAAAATAATTGAACCAACCATATCTTGTACTTTAGGGCTCCCACGTCCAAGTTCATGGAATTTTGACGTGAAACCATGGAAGAATGAATTGTGTAGGTTGCAAATGGGGTGAAGAGTTTGACCTCATGAAATATTCAAGGTCATCCACGTTTGGGGTACATTATGGACAAATGAAAATAAAATAATTGAACCAACCATATCCTGTACTTTAGGGCTCCCACGTCCAAGTTCATGGAATTTTGACGTGAAACCATGGAAGAATGAATTGTGTAAGTTGCAAATGGAGTGAAGAGTTTGACTTCATGAAATATTCAAGGTCATGCACATTTGGGGTACATTATGGACAAAAGAAAATAAAATAATTGAACCAACCATATCTTGTACTTTAGGGCTCCCACGTCCAAGTTCATGGAATTTTGACGTGAAACCATGGAAGAATGAATTGTGTAAGTTGCAAATGGGGTGAAGAGTTTGACTTCATGAAATATTCAAGGTCATCCACGTTTGGGGTACATTATGGACAAATGAAAATAAAATAATTGAACCAACCATATCCTGTACTTTAGGGCTCCCACGTCCAAGTTCATGGAATTTTGACGTGAAACCATGGAAGAATGAATTGTGTAAGTTGCAAATGGGGTGAAGAGTTTGACTTCATGAAATATTCAAGGTCATCCATGTTTGAGGTACATTATGGACAAATGAAAATAAAATAATCGAACCAACCATATCCTGTACTTTAGGGCTCCCACGTCCAAGTTCATGGAATTTTGACGTGAAACCATGGAAGAATGAATTGTGTAAGTTGCAAATGGAGTGAAGAGTTTGACTTCATGAAATATTCAAGGTCATGCACATTTGGGGTACATTATGGACAAAAGAAAATAAAATAATTGAACCAACCATATCCTGTACTTTACGGCTCCCACGTCCAAGTTCATGGAATTTTGACGTGAAACCATGGAAGAATGAATTGTGTAGGTTGCAAATGGGGTGAAGAGTTTGACCTCATGAAATATTCAAGGTCATCCACGTTTGGGGTACATTATGGACAAATGAAAATAAAATAATCGAACCAACCATATCCTGTACTTTAGGGCTCCCACGTCCAAGTTCATGGAATTTTGACGTGAAACCATGGAAGAATGAATTGTGTAAGTTGCAAATGGGGTGAAGAGTTTGACTTCATGAAATATTCAAGGTCATCCACGTTTGGGGTACATTATGGACAAATGAAAATAAAATAATCGAACCAACCATATCCTGTACTTTAGGGCTCCCACGTCCAAGTTCATGGAATTTTGACGTGAAACCATGGAAGAATGAATTGTGTAAGTTGCAAATGGGGTGAAGAGTTTGACTTCATGAAATATTCAAGGTCATCCATGTTTGAGGTACATTATGGACAAATGAAAATAAAATAATCGAACCAACCATATCCTGTACTTTAGGGCTCCCACGTCCAAGTTCATGGAATTTTGACGTGAAACCATGGAAGAATGAATTGTGTAAGTTGCAAATGGAGTGAAGAGTTTGACTTCATGAAATATTCAAGGTCATGCACATTTGGGGTACATTATGGACAAAAGAAAATAAAATAATTGAACCAACCATATCCTGTACTTTACGGCTCCCACGTCCAAGTTCATGGAATTTTGACGTGAAACCATGGAAGAATGAATTGTGTAGGTTGCAAATGGGGTGAAGAGTTTGACCTCATGAAATATTCAAGGTCATCCACGTTTGGGGTACATTATGGACAAATGAAAATAAAATAATCGAACCAACCATATCCTGTACTTTAGGGCTCCCACGTCCAAGTTCATGGAATTTTGACGTGAAACCATGGAAGAATGAATTGTGTAAGTTGCAAATGGAGTGAAGAGTTTGACTTCATGAAATATTCAAGGTCATGCACATTTGGGGTACATTATGGACAAAAGAAAATAAAATAATTGAACCAACCATATCCTGTACTTTACGGCTCCCACGTCCAAGTTCATGGAATTTTGACGTGAAACCATGGAAGAATGAATTGTGTAGGTTGCAAATGGGGTGAAGAGTTTGACTTCATGAAATATTCAAGGTCATGCACATTTTGGGGTACATTATGGACAAAAGAAAATAAAATAATTGAACCAACCATATCTTGTACTTTAGGGCTCCCATGTCCAAGTTCATGGAATTTTGACGTGAAACCATGGAAGAATGAATTGTGTAAGTTGCAAATGGGGTGAAGAGTTTGACTTCATGAAATATTCAAGGTCATCCATGTTTGAGGTACATTATGGACAAATGAAAATAAAATAATCGAACCAACCATATCCTGTACTTTAGGGCTCCCACGTCCAAGTTCATGGAATTTTGACGTGAAACCATGGAAGAATGAATTGTGTAAGTTGCAAATGGAGTGAAGAGTTTGACTTCATGAAATATTCAAGGTCATGCACATTTGGGGTACATTATGGACAAAAGAAAATAAAATAATTGAACCAACCATATCCTGTACTTTACGGCTCCCACGTCCAAGTTCATGGAATTTTGACGTGAAACCATGGAAGAATGAATTGTGTAGGTTGCAAATGGGGTGAAGAGTTTGACCTCATGAAATATTCAAGGTCATCCACGTTTGGGGTACATTATGGACAAATGAAAATAAAATAATTGAACCAACCATATCCTGTACTTTAGGGCTCCCACGTCCAAGTTCATGGAATTTTGACGTGAAACCATGGAAGAATGAATTGTGTAAGTTGCAAATGGAGTGAAGAGTTTGACTTCATGAAATATTCAAGGTCATGCACATTTGGGGTACATTATGGACAAAAGAAAATAAGATAATTGAACCAACCATATCTTGTACTTTAGGGCTCCCATGTCCAAGTTCATGGAATTTTGACGTGAAACCATGGAAGAATGAATTGTGTAAGTTGCAAATGGGGTGAAGAGTTTGACTTCATGAAATATTCAAGGTCATCCATGTTTGAGGTACATTATGGACAAATGAAAATAAAATAATCGAACCAACCATATCCTGTACTTTAGGGCTCCCACGTCCAAGTTCATGGAATTTTGACGTGAAACCATGGAAGAATGAATTGTGTAGGTTGCAAATGGGGTGAAGAGTTTGACCTCATGAAATATTCAAGGTCATCCACGTTTGGGGTACATTATGGACAAATGAAAATAAAATAATCGAACCAACCATATCCTGTACTTTAGGGCTCCCACGTCCAAGTTCATGGAATTTTGACGTGAAACCATGGAAGAATGAATTGTGTAAGTTGCAAATGGAGTGAAGAGTTTGACTTCATGAAATATTCAAGGTCATGCACATTTGGGGTACATTATGGACAAAAGAAAATAAAATAATTGAACCAACCATATCCTGTACTTTACGGCTCCCACGTCCAAGTTCATGGAATTTTGACGTGAAACCATGGAAGAATGAATTGTGTAGGTTGCAAATGGGGTGAAGAGTTTGACTTCATGAAATATTCAAGGTCATGCACATTTTGGGGTACATTATGGACAAAAGAAAATAAAATAATTGAACCAACCATATCTTGTACTTTAGGGCTCCCATGTCCAAGTTCATGGAATTTTGACGTGAAACCATGGAAGAATGAATTGTGTAAGTTGCAAATGGGGTGAAGAGTTTGACTTCATGAAATATTCAAGGTCATCCATGTTTGAGGTACATTATGGACAAATGAAAATAAAATAATCGAACCAACCATATCCTGTACTTTAGGGCTCCCACGTCCAAGTTCATGGAATTTTGACGTGAAACCATGGAAGAATGAATTGTGTAAGTTGCAAATGGAGTGAAGAGTTTGACTTCATGAAATATTCAAGGTCATGCACATTTGGGGTACATTATGGACAAAAGAAAATAAAATAATTGAACCAACCATATCCTGTACTTTACGGCTCCCACGTCCAAGTTCATGGAATTTTGACGTGAAACCATGGAAGAATGAATTGTGTAGGTTGCAAATGGGGTGAAGAGTTTGACCTCATGAAATATTCAAGGTCATCCACGTTTGGGGTACATTATGGACAAATGAAAATAAAATAATTGAACCAACCATATCCTGTACTTTAGGGCTCCCACGTCCAAGTTCATGGAATTTTGACGTGAAACCATGGAAGAATGAATTGTGTAAGTTGCAAATGGAGTGAAGAGTTTGACTTCATGAAATATTCAAGGTCATGCACATTTGGGGTACATTATGGACAAAAGAAAATAAGATAATTGAACCAACCATATCTTGTACTTTAGGGCTCCCATGTCCAAGTTCATGGAATTTTGACGTGAAACCATGGAAGAATGAATTGTGTAAGTTGCAAATGGGGTGAAGAGTTTGACTTCATGAAATATTCAAGGTCATCCATGTTTGAGGTACATTATGGACAAATGAAAATAAAATAATCGAACCAACCATATCCTGTACTTTAGGGCTCCCACGTCCAAGTTCATGGAATTTTGACGTGAAACCATGGAAGAATGAATTGTGTAAGTTGCAAATGGAGTGAAGAGTTTGACTTCATGAAATATTCAAGGTCATGCACATTTGGGGTACATTATGGACAAAAGAAAATAAAATAATTGAACCAACCATATCCTGTACTTTACGGCTCCCACGTCCAAGTTCATGGAATTTTGACGTGAAACCATGGAAGAATGAATTGTGTAGGTTGCAAATGGGGTGAAGAGTTTGACCTCATGAAATATTCAAGGTCATCCACGTTTGGGGTACATTATGGACAAATGAAAATAAAATAATTGAACCAACCATATCCTGTACTTTAGGGCTCCCACGTCCAAGTTCATGGAATTTTGACGTGAAACCATGGAAGAATGAATTGTGTAAGTTGCAAATGGAGTGAAGAGTTTGACTTCATGAGATATTCAAGGTCATGCACATTTGGGGTACATTATGGACAAAAGAAAATAAAATAATTGAACCAACCATATCTTGTACTTTAGGGCTCCCACGTCCAAGTTCATGGAATTTTGACGTGAAACCATGGAAGAATGAATTGTGTAGGTTGCAAATGGGGTGAAGAGTTTGACCTCATGAAATATTCAAGGTCATCCACGTTTGGGGTACATTATGGACAAATGAAAATAAAATAATTGAACCAACCATATCCTGTACTTTAGGGCTCCCACGTCCAAGTTCATGGAATTTTGACGTGAAACCATGGAAGAATGAATTGTGTAAGTTGCAAATGGAGTGAAGAGTTTGACTTCATGAAATATTCAAGGTCATGCACATTTGGGGTACATTATGGACAAAAGAAAATAAAATAATTGAACCAACCATATCTTGTACTTTAGGGCTCCCACGTCCAAGTTCATGGAATTTTGACGTGAAACCATGGAAGAATGAATTGTGTAAGTTGCAAATGGGGTGAAGAGTTTGACTTCATGAAATATTCAAGGTCATGCACATTTGGGGTACATTATGGACAAAAGAAAATAAAATAATTGAACCAACCATATCTTGTACTTTAGGGCTCCCATGTCCAAGTTCATGGAATTTTGACGTGAAACCATGGAAGAATGAATTGTGTAAGTTGCAAATGGGGTGAAGAGTTTGACTTCATGAAATATTCAAGGTCATCCATGTTTGAGGTACATTATGGACAAATGAAAATAAAATAATCGAACCAACCATATCCTGTACTTTAGGGCTCCCACGTCCAAGTTCATGGAATTTTGACGTGAAACCATGGAAGAATGAATTGTGTAAGTTGCAAATGGAGTGAAGAGTTTGACTTCATGAAATATTCAAGGTCATGCACATTTGGGGTACATTATGGACAAAAGAAAATAAAATAATTGAACCAACCATATCCTGTACTTTACGGCTCCCACGTCCAAGTTCATGGAATTTTGACGTGAAACCATGGAAGAATGAATTGTGTAGGTTGCAAATGGGGTGAAGAGTTTGACCTCATGAAATATTCAAGGTCATCCACGTTTGGGGTACATTATGGACAAATGAAAATAAAATAATTGAACCAACCATATCCTGTACTTTAGGGCTCCCACGTCCAAGTTCATGGAATTTTGACGTGAAACCATGGAAGAATGAATTGTGTAAGTTGCAAATGGAGTGAAGAGTTTGACTTCATGAAATATTCAAGGTCATGCACATTTGGGGTACATTATGGACAAAAGAAAATAAAATAATTGAACCAACCATATCTTGTACTTTAGGGCTCCCATGTCCAAGTTCATGGAATTTTGACGTGAAACCATGGAAGAATGAATTGTGTAAGTTGCAAATGGGGTGAAGAGTTTGACTTCATGAAATATTCAAGGTCATCCATGTTTGAGGTACATTATGGACAAATGAAAATAAAATAATCGAACCAACCATATCCTGTACTTTAGGGCTCCCACGTCCAAGTTCATGGAATTTTGACGTGAAACCATGGAAGAATGAATTGTGTAAGTTGCAAATGGAGTGAAGAGTTTGACTTCATGAAATATTCAAGGTCATGCACATTTGGGGTACATTATGGACAAAAGAAAATAAAATAATTGAACCAACCATATCCTGTACTTTACGGCTCCCACGTCCAAGTTCATGGAATTTTGACGTGAAACCATGGAAGAATGAATTGTGTAGGTTGCAAATGGGGTGAAGAGTTTGACCTCATGAAATATTCAAGGTCATCCACGTTTGGGGTACATTATGGACAAATGAAAATAAAATAATTGAACCAACCATATCCTGTACTTTAGGGCTCCCACGTCCAAGTTCATGGAATTTTGACGTGAAACCATGGAAGAATGAATTGTGTAAGTTGCAAATGGAGTGAAGAGTTTGACTTCATGAGATATTCAAGGTCATGCACATTTGGGGTACATTATGGACAAAAGAAAATAAAATAATTGAACCAACCATATCTTGTACTTTAGGGCTCCCACGTCCAAGTTCATGGAATTTTGACGTGAAACCATGGAAGAATGAATTGTGTAAGTTGCAAATGGAGTGAAGAGTTTGACTTCATGAAATATTCAAGGTCATCCACGTTTGGGGTACATTATGGACAAAAGAAAATAAAATAATCGAACCAACCATATCCTGTACTTTAGGGCTCCTACGTCCAAGTTCATGGAATTTTGACGTGAAACCATGGAAGAATGAATTGTGTAAGTTGCAAATGGGGTGAAGAGTTTGACTTCATGAAATATTCAAGGTCATGCACATTTTGGGGTACATTATGGACAAATGAAAATAAAATAATCGAACCAACCATATCCTGTACTTTAGGGCTCCCACGTCCAAGTTCATGGAATTTTGACGTGAAACCATGGAATAATGAATTGTGTAGGTTGCAAATGGGGTGAAGAGTTTGACTTCATGAAATATTCAAGGTCATGCACATTTTGGGGTACATTATGGACAAATGAAAATAAAATAATTGAACCACCCATATCCTGTACTTTAGGGCTCCCACGTCCAAGTTCATGGAATTTTGACGTGAAACCATGGAAGAGTGAATTGTGTAGGTTGCAAATGGGGTGAAGAGTTTGACTTCATGAAATATTCAAGGTCATCCATGTTTGAGGTACATTATGGACAAAAGAAAAGAAAATAATCGAACCAACCATATCTTGTACTTTAGGGCTCCCACGTCCAAGTTCATGGAATTTTGACGTGAAACCATGGAAGAATGAATTGTGTAGGTTGCAAATGGGGTGAAGAGTTTGACTTCATGAAATATTCAAGGTCATCCACGTTTGGGGTACATTATGGACAAATGAAAATAAAATAATTGAACCAACCATATCTTGTACTTTAGGGCTCCCACGTTCAAGTTCATGGAATTTTGACGTGAAACCATGGAAGAATGAATTGTGTAGGTTGCAAATGGAGTGAAGAGTTTGACTTCATGAAATATTCAAGGTCATGCACATTTTGGGGTACATTATGGACAAATGAAAATAAAATAATTGAACCAACCATATCTTGTACTTTAGGGCTCCCACGTCCAAGTTCATGGAATTTTGACGTGAAACCATGGAATAATGAATTGTGTAAGTTGCAAATGGAGTGAAGAGTTTGACTTCATGAAATATTCAAGGTCATGCACATTTTGGGGTACATTATGGACAAATGAAAATAAAACAATTGAACCAACCATATCCTGTACTTTAGGGCTCCCACGTCCAAGTTCATGGAATTTTGACGTGAAACCATGGAAGAATGAATTGTGTAAGTTGCAAATGGAGTGAAGAGTTTGACTTCATGAAATATTCAAGGTCATGCACATTTGGGGTACATTATGGACAAAAGAAAATAAAATAATTGAACCAACCATATCTTGTACTTTAGGGCTCCCACGTCCAAGTTCATGGAATTTTGACGTGAAACCATGGAAGAATGAATTGTGTAAGTTGCAAATGGAGTGAAGAGTTTGACTTCATGAAATATTCAAGGTCATGCACATTTGGGGTACATTATGGACAAAAGAAAAGAAAATAATTGAACCAACCATATCTTGTACTATAGGGCTCCCACGTCCAAGTTCATGGAATTTTGACGTGAAACCATGGAAGAATGAATTGTGTAAGTTGCAAATGGGGTGAAGAGTTTGACCTCATGAAATATTCAAGGTCATCCATGTTTGAGGTACATTATGGACAAATGAATATAAAATAATCGAACCACCCATATCCTGTACTTTAGGGCTCCCACGTCCAAGTTCATGGAATTTTGACGTGAAACCATGGAAGAATGAATTGTGTAAGTTGCAAATGGGGTGAAGAGTTTGACTTCATGAAATATTCAAGGTCATCCATGTTTGAGGTACATTATGGACAAATGAAAATAAAATAATCGAACCACCCATATCCTGTACTTTAAGGCTCCCACGTCCAAGTTCATGGAATTTTGACGTGAAACCATGGAAGAATGAATTGTGTAAGTTGCAAATGGAGTGAAGAGTTTGACTTCATGAAATATTCAAGGTCATGCACATTTTGGGGTACATTATGGACAAATGAAAATAAAATAATTGAACCAACCATATCCTGTACTTCAGGGCTCCCACGTCCAAGTTCATGGAATTTTGACGTGAAACCATGGAAGAATGAATTGTGTAAGTTGCAAATGGGGTGAAGAGTTTGACTTCATGAAATATTCAAGGTCATGCACATTTTGGGGTACATTATGGACAAATGAAAATAAAATAATTGAACCAACCATATCCTGTACTTCAGGGCTCCCACGTCCAAGTTCATGGAATTTTGACGTGAAACCATGGAAGAATGAATTGTGTAAGTTGCAAATGGGGTGAAGAGTTTGACTTCATGAAATATTCAAGGTCATGCACATTTTGGGGTACATTATGGACAAATGAAAGTGAAATAATTGAACCAACCATATCCTGTACTTCAGGGCTCCCACGTCCAAGTTCATGGAATTTTGACGTGAAACCATGGAAGAATGAATTGTGTAAGTTGCAAATGGGGTGAAGAGTTTGACTTCATGAAATATTCAAGGTCATGCACATTTTGGGGTACATTATGGACAAATGAAAATAAAATAATTGAACCAACCATATCCTGTACTTCAGGGCTCCCACGTCCAAGTTCATGGAATTTTGACGTGAAACCATGGAAGAATGAATTGTGTAAGTTGCAAATGGAGTGAAGAGTTTGACTTCATGAAATATTCAAGGTCATGCACATTTGGGGTACATTATGGACAAAAGAAAATAAAATAATTGAACCAACCATATCTTGTACTTTAGGGCTCCCACGTCCAAGTTCATGGAATTTTGACGTGAAACCATGGAAGAATGAATTGTGTAAGTTGCAAATGACGTGAAGAGTTTGACCTCATGAAATATTCAAGGTCATCCACGTTTGGGGTACATTATGGACAAATGAAAATAAAATAATCGAACCAACCATATCCTGTACTTTAGGGCTCCCACGTCCAAGTTCATGGAATTTTGACGTGAAACCATGGAAGAATGAATTGTGTAAGTTGCAAATGGGGTGAAGAGTTTGACTTCATGAAATATTCAAGGTCATGCACATTTTGGGGTACATTATGGACAAATGAAAATAAAATAATTGAACCAACCATATCCTGTACTTTAGGGCTCCCACGTCCAAATTCATGGAATTTTGACGTGAAACCATGGAATAATGAATTGTGTAGGTTGCAAATGGGGTGAAGGGTTTGACTTCATGAAATATTCAAGGTCATGCACATTTTGGGGTACATTATGGACAAATGAAAATAAAATAATTGAACCACCCATATCCTGTACTTTAGGGCTCCCACGTCCAAGTTCATGGAATTTTGACGTGAAACCATGGAAGAATGAATTGTGTAGGTTGCAAATGGGGTGAAGAGTTTGACTTCATGAAATATTCAAGGTCATGCACATTTGGGGTACATTATGGACAAAAGAAAATAAAATAATCGAACCAACCATATCTTGTACTTTAGGGCTTCCACGTCCAAGTTCATGGAATTTTGACGTGAAACCATGGAAGAATGAATTGTGTAGGTTGCAAATGGGGTGAAGAGTTTGACCTCATGAAATATTCAAGGTCATCCACGTTTGGGGTACATTATGGACAAATGAAAATAAAATAATTGAACCAACCATATCCTGTACTTTAGGGCTCCCACGTCCAAGTTCATGGAATTTTGACGTGAAACCATGGAAGAATGAATTGTGTAAGTTGCAAATGGAGTGAAGAGTTTGACTTCATGAAATATTCAAGGTCATGCACATTTTGGGGTACATTATGGACAAATGAAAATAAAATAATTGAACCAACCATATCCTGTACTTTAGGGCTCCCACGTCCAAGTTCATGGAATTTTGACGTGAAACCATGGAAGAATGAATTGTGTAAGTTGCAAATGGAGTGAAGAGTTTGACTTCATGAAATATTCAAGGTCATGCACATTTGGGGTACATTATGGACAAAAGAAAATAAAGTAATTGAACCAACCATATCCTGTACTTTAGGGCTCCCACGTCCAAGTTCATGGAATTTTGACGTGAAACCATGGAAGAATGAATTGTGTAAGTTGCAAATGGAGTGAAGAGTTTGACTTCATGAAATATTCAAGGTCATGGACATTTGGGGTACATTATGGACCAAAGAAAATAAAATAATTGAACCAACCATATCTTGTACTTTAGGGCTCCCACGTCCAAGTTCATGGAATTTTGACGTGAAACCATGGAAGAATGAATTGTGTAAGTTGCAAATGGCGTGAAGAATTTGACCTCATGAAATATTCAAGGTCATGCACGTTTGGGGTACATTATGGACAAAAGAAAATAAAATAATTGAACCAACCATATCCTGTACTTTAGGGCTCCCACGTCCAGGTTCATGGAATTTTGACGTGAAACCATGGAAGAATGAATTGTGTAAGTTGCAAATGGGGTGAAGAGTTTGACTTCATGAAATATTCAAGGTCATGCACATTTTGGGGTACATTATGGACAAATGAAAATAAAATAATTGAACCAACCATATCCTGTACTTTAGGGCTCCCACGTCCAAATTCATGGAATTTTGACGTGAAACCATGGAATAATGAATTGTGTAGGTTGCAAATGGGGTGAAGGGTTTGACTTCATGAAATATTCAAGGTCATGCACATTTTGGGGTACATTATGGACAAATGAAAATAAAATAATTGAACCACCCATATCCTGTACTTTAGGGCTCCCACGTCCAAGTTCATGGAATTTTGACGTGAAACCATGAAAGAATGAATTGTGTAGGTTGCAAATGAAGTGAAGAGTTTGACTTCATGAAATATTCAAGGTCATGCACATTTGGGGTACATTATGGACAAAAGAAAATAAAATAATCGAACCAACCATATCTTGTACTTTAGGGCTCCCACGTCCAAGTTCATGGAATTTTGACGTGAAACCATGGAAGAATGAATTGTGTAGGTTGCAAATGGGGTGAAGAGTTTGACCTCATGAAATATTCAAGGTCATCCACGTTTGGGGTACATTATGGACAAATGAAAATAAAATAATTGAACCAACCATATCCTGTACTTTAGGGCTCCCACGTCCAAGTTCATGGAATTTTGACGTGAAACCATGGAAGAATGAATTGTGTAGGTTGCAAATGGAGTCAAGAGTTTGACTTCATGAAATATTCAAGGTCATGCACATTTGGGGGTACATTATGGACAAATGAAAATAAAATAATTGAACCAACCATATCTTGTACTTTAGGGCTCCCACGTCAAAGTTCATGGAATTTTGACGTGAAACCATGGAATAATGAATTGTGTAAGTTGCAAATGGAGTGAAGAGTTTGACTTCATGAAATATTCAAGGTCATCCACATTTTGGGCTACATTATGGACAAATGAAAATAAAATAATTGAACCAACCATATCCTGTACTTTAGGGCTCCCACGTCCAAGTTCATGGAATTTTGACGTGAAACCATGGAAGAATGAATTGTGTAAGTTGCAAATGGAGTGAAGAGTTTGACTTCATGAAATATTCAAGGTCATGAACATTTGAGGTACATTATGGACAAAAGAAAAGAAAATAATTGAACCAACCATATCCTGTACTTTAGGGCTCCCACGTCCAAGTTCATGGAATTTTGACGTGAAACCATGGAAGAATGAATTGTGTAAGTTGCAAATGGAGTGAAGAGTTTGACTTCATGAAATATTCAAGGTCATGCACATTTGGGGTACATTATGGACAAAAGAAAATAAAATAATTGAACCAACCATATCTTGTACTTTAGGGCTCCCACGTCCAAGTTCATGGAATTTTGACGTGAAACCATGGAAGAATGAATTGTGTAAGTTGCAAATGGAGTGAAGAGTTTGACTTCATGAAATATTCAAGGTCATGAACATTTGAGGTACATTATGGACAAAAGAAAAGAAAATAATCGAACCAACCATATCTTGTACTATAGGGCTCCCACGTCCAAGTTCATGGAATTTTGACGTGAAACCATGGAAGAATGAATTGTGTAAGTTGCAAATGGCGTGAAGAGTTTGACCTCATGAAATATTCAAGGTCATCCATGTTTGAGGTACATTATGGACAAATGAATATAAAATAATCGAACCACCCATATCCTGTACTTTAGGGCTCCCACGTCCAAGTTCATGGAATTTTGACGTGAAACCATGGAAGAATGAATTGTGTAAGTTGCAAATGGGGTGAAGAGTTTGACTTCATGAAATATTCAAGGTCATCCATGTTTGAGGTACATTATGGACAAATGAAAATAAAATAATCGAACCACCCATATCCTGTACTTTAAGGCTCCCACGTCCAAGTTCATGGAATTTTGACGTGAAACCATGGAAGAATGAATTGTGTAAGTTGCAAATGGAGTGAAGAGTTTGACTTCATGAAATATTCAAGGTCATGCACATTTTGGGGTACATTATGGACAAATGAAAATAAAATAATTGAACCAACCATATCCTGTACTTCAGGGCTCCCACGTCCAAGTTCATGGAATTTTGACGTGAAACCATGGAAGAATGAATTGTGTAAGTTGCAAATGGAGTGAAGAGTTTGACTTCATGAAATATTCAAGGTCATGCACATTTGGGGTACATTATGGACAAAAGAAAATAAAATAATTGAACCAACCATATCTTGTACTTTAGGGCTCCCACGTCCAAGTTCATGGAATTTTGACGTGAAACCATGGAAGAATGAATTGTGTAAGTTGCAAATGGCGTGAAGAGTTTGACCTCATGAAATATTCAAGGTCATCCACGTTTGGGGTACATTATGGACAAAAGAAAATAAAATAATCGAACCAACCATATCCTGTACTTTAGGGCTCCCACGTCCAAGTTCATCGAATTTTGACGTGAAACCATGGAAGAATGAATTGTGTAAGTTGCAAATGGGGTGAAGAGTTTGACTTCATGAAATATTCAAGGTCATCCACATTTTGGGGTACATTATGGACAAATGAAAATAAAATAATTGAACCAACCATATCCTGTACTTTAGGGCTCCCACGTCCAAATTCATGGAATTTTGACGTGAAACCATGGAATAATGAATTGTGTAGGTTGCAAATGGGGTGAAGGGTTTGACTTCATGAAATATTCAAGGTCATGCACATTTTGGGGTACATTATGGACAAATGAAAATAAAATAATTGAACCACCCATATCCTGTACTTTAGGGCTCCCACGTCCAAGTTCATGGAATTTTGACGTGAAACCATGGAAGAATGAATTGTGTAGGTTGCAAATGGGGTGAAGAGTTTGACTTCATGAAATATTCAAGGTCATGCACATTTGGGGTACATTATGGACAAAAGAAAATAAAAAAATCGAACCAACCATATCTTGTACTTTAGGGCTCCCACGTCCAAGTTCATGGAATTTTGACGTGAAACCATGGAAGAATGAATTGTGTAGGTTGCAAATGGGGTGAAGAGTTTGACCTCATGAAATATTCAAGGTCATCCACGTTTGGGGTACATTATGGACAAATGAAAATAAAATAATTGAACCAACCATATCCTGTACTTTAGGGCTCCCACGTCCAAGTTCATGGAATTTTGACGTGAAACCATGGAAGAATGAATTGTGTAAGTTGCAAATGGAGTGAAGAGTTTGACTTCATGAAATATTCAAGGTCATGCACATTTTGGGGTACATTATGGACAAATGAAAATAAAATAATTGAACCAACCATATCCTGTACTTTAGGGCTCCCACGTCCAAGTTCATGGAATTTTGACGTGAAACCATGGAAGAATGAATTGTGTAAGTTGCAAATGGAGTGAAGAGTTTGACTTCATGAAATATTCAAGGTCATGCACATTTTGGGGTACATTATGGACAAATGAAACGAAAATAATTGAACCACCCATATCCTGTACTTTACGGCTCCCACGTCCAAGTTCATGGAATTTTGACGTGAAACCATGGAAGAATGAATTGTGTAAGTTGCAAATGGGGTGAAGAGTTTGACTTCATGAAATATTCAAGGTCATGCACATTTGGGGTACATTATGGACAAAAGAAAAGAAAATAATCGAACCAACCATATCCTGTACTTCAGGGCTCCCACGTCCAAGTTCATGGAATTTTGACGTGAAACCATGGAAGAATGAATTGTGTAAGTTGCAAATGGAGTGAAGAGTTTGACTTCATGAAATATTCAAGGTCATGCACATTTTGGGGTACATTATGGACAAATGAAAATAAAATAATTGAACCAACCATATCCTGTACTTCAGGGCTCCCACGTCCAAGTTCATGGAATTTTGACGTGAAACCATGGAAGAATGAATTGTGTAAGTTGCAAATGGAGTGAAGAGTTTGACTTCATGAAATATTCAAGGTCATGCACATTTGGGGTACATTATGGACAAAAGAAAATAAAATAATTGAACCAACCATATCTTGTACTTTAGGGCTCCCACGTCCAAGTTCATGGAATTTTGACGTGAAACCATGGAAGAATGAATTGTGTAAGTTGCAAATGGCGTGAAGAGTTTGACCTCATGAAATATTCAAGGTCATCCACGTTTGGGGTACATTATGGACAAAAGAAAATAAAATAATCGAACCAACCATATCCTGTACTTTAGGGCTCCCACGTCCAAGTTCATCGAATTTTGACGTGAAACCATGGAAGAATGAATTGTGTAAGTTGCAAATGGGGTGAAGAGTTTGACTTCATGAAATATTCAAGGTCATCCACATTTTGGGGTACATTATGGACAAATGAAAATAAAATAATTGAACCAACCATATCCTGTACTTTAGGGCTCCCACGTCCAAATTCATGGAATTTTGACGTGAAACCATGGAATAATGAATTGTGTAGGTTGCAAATGGGGTGAAGGGTTTGACTTCATGAAATATTCAAGGTCATGCACATTTTGGGGTACATTATGGACAAATGAAAATAAAATAATTGAACCACCCATATCCTGTACTTTAGGGCTCCCACGTCCAAGTTCATGGAATTTTGACGTGAAACCATGGAAGAATGAATTGTGTAGGTTGCAAATGGGGTGAAGAGTTTGACTTCATGAAATATTCAAGGTCATGCACATTTGGGGTACATTATGGACAAAAGAAAATAAAAAAATCGAACCAACCATATCTTGTACTTTAGGGCTCCCACGTCCAAGTTCATGGAATTTTGACGTGAAACCATGGAAGAATGAATTGTGTAGGTTGCAAATGGGGTGAAGAGTTTGACCTCATGAAATATTCAAGGTCATCCACGTTTGGGGTACATTATGGACAAATGAAAATAAAATAATTGAACCAACCATATCCTGTACTTTAGGGCTCCCACGTCCAAGTTCATGGAATTTTGACGTGAAACCATGGAAGAATGAATTGTGTAAGTTGCAAATGGAGTGAAGAGTTTGACTTCATGAAATATTCAAGGTCATGCACATTTTGGGGTACATTATGGACAAATGAAAATAAAATAATTGAACCAACCATATCCTGTACTTTAGGGCTCCCACGTCCAAGTTCATGGAATTTTGACGTGAAACCATGGAAGAATGAATTGTGTAAGTTGCAAATGGAGTGAAGAGTTTGACTTCATGAAATATTCAAGGTCATGCACATTTTGGGGTACATTATGGACAAATGAAACGAAAATAATTGAACCACCCATATCCTGTACTTTACGGCTCCCACGTCCAAATTCATGGAATTTTGACGTGAAACCATGGAAGAATGAATTGTGTAAGTTGCAAATGGGGTGAAGAGTTTGACTTCATGAAATATTCAAGGTCATGCACATTTGGGGTACATTATGGACAAAAGAAAAGAAAATAATCGAACCAACCATATCTTGTACTATAGGGCTCCCACGTCCAAGTTCATGGAATTTTGACGTGAAACCATGGAAGAATGAATTGTGTAAGTTGCAAATGGCGTGAAGAGTTTGACCTCATGAAATATTCAAGGTCATCCATGTTTGAGGTACATTATGGACAAATGAATATAAAATAATCGAACCACCCATATCCTGTACTTTAGGGCTCCCACGTCCAAGTTCATGGAATTTTGACGTGAAACCATGGAAGAATGAATTGTGTAAGTTGCAAATGGGGTGAAGAGTTTGACTTCATGAAATATTCAAGGTCATCCATGTTTGAGGTACATTATGGACAAATGAAAATAAAATAATCGAACCACCCATATCCTGTACTTTAAGGCTCCCACGTCCAAGTTCATGGAATTTTGACGTGAAACCATGGAAGAATGAATTGTGTAAGTTGCAAATGGAGTGAAGAGTTTGACTTCATGAAATATTCAAGGTCATGCACATTTTGGGGTACATTATGGACAAATGAAAATAAAATAATTGAACCAACCATATCCTGTACTTCAGGGCTCCCACGTCCAAGTTCATGGAATTTTGACGTGAAACCATGGAAGAATGAATTGTGTAAGTTGCAAATGGAGTGAAGAGTTTGACTTCATGAAATATTCAAGGTCATGCACATTTGGGGTACATTATGGACAAAAGAAAATAAAATAACTGAACCAACCATATCCTGTACTTTAGGGCTCCCACGTCCAAGTTCATGGAATTTTGACGTGAAACCATGGAAGAATGAATTGTGTAAGTTGCAAATGGAGTGAAGAGTTTGACTTCATGAAATATTCAAGGTCATGCACATTTGGGGTACATTATGGACAAAAGAAAATAAAATAATTGAACCAACCATATCTTGTACTTTAGGGCTCCCACGTCCAAGTTCATGGAATTTTGACGTGAAACCATGGAAGAATGAATTGTGTAAGTTGCAAATGGCGTGAAGAGTTTGACCTCATGAAATATTCAAGGTCATCCACGTTTGGGGTACATTATGGACAAAAGAAAATAAAATAATCGAACCAACCATATCCTGTACTTTAGGGCTCCCACGTCCAAGTTCATGGAATTTTGACGTGAAACCATGGAAGAATGAATTGTGTAAGTTGCAAATGGGGTGAAGAGTTTGACTTCATGAAATATTCAAGGTCATGCACATTTTGGGGTACATTATGGACAAATGAAAATAAAATAATTGAACCAACCATATCCTGTACTTTAGGGCTCCCACGTCCAAATTCATGGAATTTTGACGTGAAACCATGGAATAATGAATTGTGTAGGTTGCAAATGGGGTGAAGGGTTTGACTTCATGAAATATTCAAGGTCATGCACATTTTGGGGTACATTATGGACAAATGAAAATAAAATAATTGAACCACCCATATCCTGTACTTTAGGGCTCCCACGTCCAAGTTCATGGAATTTTGACGTGAAACCATGGAAGAATGAATTGTGTAGGTTGCAAATGGGGTGAAGAGTTTGACTTCATGAAATATTCAAGGTCATGCACATTTGGGGTACATTATGGACAAAAGAAAATAAAATAATCGAACCAACCATATCTTGTACTTTAGGGCTCCCACGTCCAAGTTCATGGAATTTTGACGTGAAACCATGGAAGAATGAATTGTGTAGGTTGCAAATGGGGTGAAGAGTTTGACCTCATGAAATATTCAAGGTCATCCACGTTTGGGGTACATTATGGACAAATGAAAATAAAATAATTGAACCAACCATATCCTGTACTTTAGGGCTCCCACGTCCAAGTTCATGGAATTTTGACGTGAAACCATGGAAGAATGAATTGTGTAAGTTGCAAATGGAGTGAAGAGTTTGACTTCATGAAATATTCAAGGTCATGCACATTTTGGGGTACATTATGGACAAATGAAAATAAAATAATTGAACCAACCATATCCTGTACTTTAGGGCTCCCACGTCCAAGTTCATGGAATTTTGACGTGAAACCATGGAAGAATGAATTGTGTAAGTTGCAAATGGAGTGAAGAGTTTGACTTCATGAAATATTCAAGGTCATGCACATTTGGGGTACATTATGGACAAAAGAAAATAAAGTAATTGAACCAACCATATCCTGTACTTTAGGGCTCCCACGTCCAAGTTCATGGAATTTTGACGTGAAACCATGGAAGAATGAATTGTGTAAGTTGCAAATGGAGTGAAGAGTTTGACTTCATGAAATATTCAAGGTCATGCACATTTGGGGTACATTATGGACCAAAGAAAATAAAATAATTGAACCAACCATATCTTGTACTTTAGGGCTCCCACGTCCAAGTTCAAGGAATTTTGACGTCAAAACATGGAAGAATGAATTGTGTAAGTTGCAAATGGCGTGAAGAGTTTGACCTCATGAAATATTCAAGGTCATGCACGTTTGGGGTACATTATGGACAAAAGAAAATAAAATAATCGAACCAACCATATCCTGTACTTTAGGGCTCCCACGTCCAGGTTCATGGAATTTTGACGTGAAACCATGGAAGAATGAATTGTGTAAGTTGCAAATGGGGTGAAGAGTTTGACTTCATGAAATATTCAAGGTCATGCACATTTTGGGGTACATTATGGACAAATGAAAATAAAATAATTGAACCAACCATATCCTGTACTTTAGGGCTCCCACGTCCAAATTCATGGAATTTTGACGTGAAACCATGGAATAATGAATTGTGTAGGTTGCAAATGGGGTGAAGGGTTTGACTTCATGAAATATTCAAGGTCATGCACATTTTGGGGTACATTATGGACAAATGAAAATAAAATAATTGAACCACCCATATCCTGTACTTTAGGGCTCCCACGTCCAAGTTCATGGAATTTTGACGTGAAACCATGAAAGAATGAATTGTGTAGGTTGCAAATGAAGTGAAGAGTTTGACTTCATGAAATATTCAAGGTCATGGACATTTGGGGTACATTATGGACAAAAGAAAATAAAATAATCGAACCAACCATATCTTGTACTTTAGGGCTCCCACGTCCAAGTTCATGGAATTTTGACGTGAAACCATGGAAGAATGAATTGTGTAGGTTGCAAATGGGGTGAAGGGTTTGACCTCATGAAATATTCAAGGTCATCCACGTTTGGGGTACATTATGGACAAATGAAAATAAAATAATTGAACCAACCATATCCTGTACTTTAGGGCTCCCACGTCCAAGTTCATGGAATTTTGACGTGAAACCATGGAAGAATGAATTGTGTAAGTTGCAAATGGAGTGAAGAGTTTGACTTCATGAAATATTCAAGGTCATGCACATTTGGGGTACATTATGGACCAAAGAAAATAAAATAATTGAACCAACCATATCTTGTACTTTAGGGCTCCCACGTCCAAGTTCAAGGAATTTTGACGTGAAACCATGGAAGAATGAATTGTGTAGGTTGCAAATGGGGTGAAGGGTTTGACTTCATGAAATATTCAAGGTCATGCACATTTGGGGTACATTATGGACAAAAGAAAATAAAGTAATTGAACCAACCATATCCTGTACTTTAGGGCTCCCACGTCCAAGTTCATGGAATTTTGACGTGAAACCATGGAAGAATGAATTGTGTAAGTTGCAAATGGAGTGAAGAGTTTGACTTCATGAAATATTCAAGGTCATGCACATTTGGGGTACATTATGGACCAAAGAAAATAAAATAATTGAACCAACCATATCTTGTACTTTAGGGCTCCCACGTCCAAGTTCAAGGAATTTTGACGTCAAAACATGGAAGAATGAATTGTGTAAGTTGCAAATGGCGTGAAGAGTTTGACCTCATGAAATATTCAAGGTCATGCACGTTTGGGGTACATTATGGACAAAAGAAAATAAAATAATCGAACCAACCATATCCTGTACTTTAGGGCTCCCACGTCCAGGTTCATGGAATTTTGACGTGAAACCATGGAAGAATGAATTGTGTAAGTTGCAAATGGGGTGAAGAGTTTGACTTCATGAAATATTCAAGGTCATGCACATTTTGGGGTACATTATGGACAAATGAAAATAAAATAATTGAACCAACCATATCCTGTACTTTAGGGCTCCCACGTCCAAATTCATGGAATTTTGACGTGAAACCATGGAATAATGAATTGTGTAGGTTGCAAATGGGGTGAAGGGTTTGACTTCATGAAATATTCAAGGTCATGCACATTTTGGGGTACATTATGGACAAATGAAAATAAAATAATTGAACCACCCATATCCTGTACTTTAGGGCTCCCACGTCCAAGTTCATGGAATTTTGACGTGAAACCATGAAAGAATGAATTGTGTAGGTTGCAAATGAAGTGAAGAGTTTGACTTCATGAAATATTCAAGGTCATGCACATTTGGGGTACATTATGGACAAAAGAAAATAAAATAATCGAACCAACCATATCTTGTACTTTAGGGCTCCCACGTCCAAGTTCATGGAATTTTGACGTGAAACCATGGAAGAATGAATTGTGTAGGTTGCAAATGGGGTGAAGGGTTTGACCTCATGAAATATTCAAGGTCATCCACGTTTGGGGTACATTATGGACAAATGAAAATAAAATAATTGAACCAACCATATCCTGTACTTTAGGGCTCCCACGTCCAAGTTCATGGAATTTTGACGTGAAACCATGGAAGAATGAATTGTGTAGGTTGCAAATGGAGTCAAGAGTTTGACTTCATGAAATATTCAAGGTCATGCACATTTTGGGGTACATTATGGACAAATGAAAATAAAATAATTGAACCAACCATATCTTGTACTTTAGGGCTCCCACGTCCAAGTTCATGGAATTTTGACATGAAACCATGGAATAATGAATTGTGTAAGTTGCAAATGGAGTGAAGAGTTTGACTTCATGAAATATTCAAGGTCATCCACATTTTGGGGTACATTATGGACAAATGAAAATAAAATAATTGAACCAACCATATCCTGTACTTTAGGGCTCCCACGTCCAAGTTCATGGAATTTTGACGTGAAACCATGGAAGAATGAATTGTGTAAGTTGCAAATGGAGTGAAGAGTTTGACTTCATGAAATATTCAAGGTCATGCACATTTGGGGTACATTATGGACAAAAGAAAATAAAATAATCGAACCAACCATATCTTGTACTTTAGGGCTCCCACGTCCAAGTTCATGGAATTTTGACGTGAAACCATGGAAGAATGAATTGTGTAAGTTGCAAATGGAGTGAAGAGTTTGACTTCATGAAATATTCAAGGTCATGGACATTTGAGGTACATTATGGACAAAAGAAAAGAAAATAATTGAACCAACCATATCTTGTACTTTAGGGCTCCTACGTCCAAGTTCATGGAATTTTGACGTGAAACCATGGAAGAATGAATTGTGTAAGTTGCAAATGGAGTGAAGAGTTTGACTTCATGAAATATTCAAGGTCATGCACATTTTGGGGTACATTATGGACAAATGAAAATAAAATAATTGAACCACCCATATCCTGTACTTTAGGGCTCCCACGTCCAAGGTCATGGAATTTTGACGTGAAACCATGGAAGAATGAATTGTGTAGGTTGCAAATGGGGTGAAGAGTTTGACTTCATGAAATATTCAAGGTCATGCACATTTGGGGTACATTATGGACAAATGAAAATAAAATAATCGAACCAACCATATCTTGTACTTTAGGGCTCCCACGTCCAAGTTCATGGAATTTTGACGTGAAACCATGGAAGAATGAATTGTGTAGGTTGCAAATGGGGTGAAGAGTTTGACTTCATGAAATATTCAAGGTCATCCACGTTTGGGGTACATTATGGACAAATGAAAATAAAATAATTGAACCAACCATATCCTGTACTTTAGGGCTCCCACGTCCAAGTTCATGGAATTTTGACGTGAAACCATGGAAGAATGAATTGTGTAGGTTGCAAATGGAGTGAAGAGTTTGACTTCATGAAATATTCAAGGTCATGCACATTTTGGGGTACATTATGGACAAATGAAAATAAAATAATTGAACCAACCATATCTTGTACTTTAGGGCTCCCACGTCCAAGTTCATGGAATTTTGACGTGAAACCATGGAAGAATGAATTGTGTAAGTTGCAAATGGGGTGAAGAGTTTGACTTCATGAAATATTCAAGGTCATCCACATTTTGGGGTACATTATGGACAAATGAAAATAAAATAATTGAACCAACCATATCCTGTACTTTAGGGCTCCCACGTCCAAGTTCATGGAATTTTGACGTGAAACCATGGAAGAATGAATTGTGTAAGTTGCAAATGGAGTGAAGAGTTTGACTTCATGAAATATTCAAGGTCATGCACATTTGGGGTACATTATGGACAAAAAAAAATAAAATAATTGAACCAACCATATCTTGTACTTTAGGGCTCCCATGTCCAAGTTCATGGAATTTTGACGTGAAACCATGGAAGAATGAATTGTGTAAGTTGCAAATGGGGTGAAGAGTTTGACTTCATGAAATATTCAAGGTCATCCATGTTTGGGGTACATTATGGACAAAAGAAAATAAAATAATCGAACCACCCATATCCTGTACTTTAGGGCTCCCACGTCCAAGTTCATGGAATTTTGACGTGAAACCATGGAAGAATGAATTGTGTAAGTTGCAAATGGGGTGAAGAGTTTGACTTCATGAAATATTCAAGGTCATCCATGTTTGAGGTACATTATGGACAAATGAAAATAAAATAATCGAGCCACCCATATCCTGTACTTTAGGGCTCCCACGTCCAAGTTCATGGAATTTTGACGTGAAACCATGGAAGAATGAATTGTGTAAGTTGCAAATGGGGTGAAGAGTTTGACTTCATGAAATATTCAAGGTCATGCACATTTGGGGTACATTATGGACAAAAAAAAATAAAATAATTGAACCAACCATATCTTGTACTTTAGGGCTCCCATGTCCAAGTTCATGGAATTTTGACGTGAAACCATGGAAGAATGAATTGTGTAAGTTGCAAATGGGGTGAAGAGTTTGACTTCATGAAATATTCAAGGTCATCCATGTTTGGGGTACATTATGGACAAAAGAAAATAAAATAATCGAACCACCCATATCCTGTACTTTAGGGCTCCCACGTCCAAGTTCATGGAATTTTGACGTGAAACCATGGAAGAATGAATTGTGTAAGTTGCAAATGGGGTGAAGAGTTTGACTTCATGAAATATTCAAGGTCATCCATGTTTGAGGTACATTATGGACAAAAGAAAATAAAATAATCGAGCCACCCATATCCTGTACTTTAGGGCTCCCACGTCCAAGTTCATGGAATTTTGACGTGAAACCATGGAAGAATGAATTGTGTAAGTTGCAAATGGAGTGAAGAGTTTGACTTCATGAAATATTCAAGGTCATGCACATTTTGGGGTACATTATGGACAAATGAAAATAAAATAATTGAACCACCCATATCCTGTACTTTAGGGCTCCCACGTCCAAGTTCATGGAATTTTGACGTGAAACCATGGAATAATGAATTGTGTAAGTTGCAAATGGAGTGAAGAGTTTGACTTCATGAAATATTCAAGGTCATGCACATTTGGGGTACATTATGGACAAAAGAAAATAAAATAATTGAACCAACCATATCCTGTACTTTAGGGCTCCCACGTCCAAGTTCATGGAATTTTGACGTGAAACCATGGAAGAATGAATTGTGTAAGTTGCAAATGGAGTGAAGAGTTTGACTTCATGAAATATTCAAGGTCATGCACATTTTGGGGTACATTATGGACAAATGAAAATAAAATAATTGAACCACCCATATCCTGTACTTTAGGGCTCCCACGTCCAAGTTCATGGAATTTTGACGTGAAACCATGAAAGAATGAATTGTGTAGGTTGCAAATGAAGTGAAGAGTTTGACTTCATGAAATATTCAAGGTCATGCACATTTGGGGTACATTATGGACAAAAGAAAATAAAATAATCGAACCAACCATATCTTGTACTTTAGGGCTCCCACGTCCAAGTTCATGGAATTTTGACGTGAAACCATGGAAGAATGAATTGTGTAGGTTGCAAATGGGGTGAAGGGTTTGACCTCATGAAATATTCAAGGTCATCCACGTTTGGGGTACATTATGGACAAATGAAAATAAAATAATTGAACCAACCATATCCTGTACTTTAGGGCTCCCACGTCCAAGTTCATGGAATTTTGACGTGAAACCATGGAAGAATGAATTGTGTAGGTTGCAAATGGAGTCAAGAGTTTGACTTCATGAAATATTCAAGGTCATGCACATTTTGGGGTACATTATGGACAAATGAAAATAAAATAATTGAACCAACCATATCTTGTACTTTAGGGCTCCCACGTCCAAGTTCATGGAATTTTGACGTGAAACCATGGAATAATGAATTGTGTAAGTTGCAAATGGAGTGAAGAGTTTGACTTCATGAAATATTCAAGGTCATCCACATTTTGGGGTACATTATGGACAAATGAAAATAAAATAATTGAACCAACCATATCCTGTACTTTAGGGCTCCCACGTCCAAGTTCATGGAATTTTGACGTGAAACCATGGAAGAATGAATTGTGTAAGTTGCAAATGGAGTGAAGAGTTTGACTTCATGAAATATTCAAGGTCATGCACATTTGGGGTACATTATGGACAAAAGAAAATAAAATAATCGAACCAACCATATCTTGTACTTTAGGGCTCCCACGTCCAAGTTCATGGAATTTTGACGTGAAACCATGGAAGAATGAATTGTGTAAGTTGCAAATGGAGTGAAGAGTTTGACTTCATGAAATATTCAAGGTCATGGACATTTGAGGTACATTATGGACAAAAGAAAAGAAAATAATTGAACCAACCATATCTTGTACTTTAGGGCTCCTACGTCCAAGTTCATGGAATTTTGACGTGAAACCATGGAAGAATGAATTGTGTAAGTTGCAAATGGAGTGAAGAGTTTGACTTCATGAAATATTCAAGGTCATGCACATTTTGGGGTACATTATGGACAAATGAAAATAAAATAATTGAACCACCCATATCCTGTACTTTAGGGCTCCCACGTCCAAGGTCATGGAATTTTGACGTGAAACCATGGAAGAATGAATTGTGTAGGTTGCAAATGGGGTGAAGAGTTTGACTTCATGAAATATTCAAGGTCATGCACATTTGGGGTACATTATGGACAAATGAAAATAAAATAATCGAACCAACCATATCTTGTACTTTAGGGCTCCCACGTCCAAGTTCATGGAATTTTGACGTGAAACCATGGAAGAATGAATTGTGTAGGTTGCAAATGGGGTGAAGAGTTTGACTTCATGAAATATTCAAGGTCATCCACGTTTGGGGTACATTATGGACAAATGAAAATAAAATAATTGAACCAACCATATCCTGTACTTTAGGGCTCCCACGTCCAAGTTCATGGAATTTTGACGTGAAACCATGGAAGAATGAATTGTGTAGGTTGCAAATGGAGTGAAGAGTTTGACTTCATGAAATATTCAAGGTCATGCACATTTTGGGGTACATTATGGACAAATGAAAATAAAATAATTGAACCAACCATATCTTGTACTTTAGGGCTCCCACGTCCAAGTTCATGGAATTTTGACGTGAAACCATGGAAGAATGAATTGTGTAAGTTGCAAATGGGGTGAAGAGTTTGACTTCATGAAATATTCAAGGTCATCCACATTTTGGGGTACATTATGGACAAATGAAAATAAAATAATTGAACCAACCATATCCTGTACTTTAGGGCTCCCACGTCCAAGTTCATGGAATTTTGACGTGAAACCATGGAAGAATGAATTGTGTAAGTTGCAAATGGAGTGAAGAGTTTGACTTCATGAAATATTCAAGGTCATGCACATTTGGGGTACATTATGGACAAAAAAAAAAAAAATAATTGAACCAACCATATCTTGTACTTTAGGGCTCCCATGTCCAAGTTCATGGAATTTTGACGTGAAACCATGGAAGAATGAATTGTGTAAGTTGCAAATGGGGTGAAGAGTTTGACTTCATGAAATATTCAAGGTCATCCATGTTTGGGGTACATTATGGACAAAAGAAAATAAAATAATCGAACCACCCATATCCTGTACTTTAGGGCTCCCACGTCCAAGTTCATGGAATTTTGACGTGAAACCATGGAAGAATGAATTGTGTAAGTTGCAAATGGGGTGAAGAGTTTGACTTCATGAAATATTCAAGGTCATCCATGTTTGAGGTACATTATGGACAAATGAAAATAAAATAATCGAGCCACCCATATCCTGTACTTTAGGGCTCCCACGTCCAAGTTCATGGAATTTTGACGTGAAACCATGGAAGAATGAATTGTGTAAGTTGCAAATGGGGTGAAGAGTTTGACTTCATGAAATATTCAAGGTCATGCACATTTGGGGTACATTATGGACAAAAAAAAATAAAATAATTGAACCAACCATATCTTGTACTTTAGGGCTCCCATGTCCAAGTTCATGGAATTTTGACGTGAAACCATGGAAGAATGAATTGTGTAAGTTGCAAATGGGGTGAAGAGTTTGACTTCATGAAATATTCAAGGTCATCCATGTTTGGGGTACATTATGGACAAAAGAAAATAAAATAATCGAACCACCCATATCCTGTACTTTAGGGCTCCCACGTCCAAGTTCATGGAATTTTGACGTGAAACCATGGAAGAATGAATTGTGTAAGTTGCAAATGGGGTGAAGAGTTTGACTTCATGAAATATTCAAGGTCATCCATGTTTGAGGTACATTATGGACAAATGAAAATAAAATAATCGAGCCACCCATATCCTGTACTTTAGGGCTCCCACGTCCAAGTTCATGGAATTTTGACGTGAAACCATGGAAGAATGAATTGTGTAAGTTGCAAATGGAGTGAAGAGTTTGACTTCATGAAATATTCAAGGTCATCCACATTTTGGGGTACATTATGGACAAATGAAAATAAAATAATTGAACCAACCATATCCTGTACTTTAGGGCTCCCACGTCCAAGTTCATGGAATTTTGACGTGAAACCATGGAATAATGAATTGTGTAAGTTGCAAATGGAGTGAAGAGTTTGACTTCATGAAATATTCAAGGTCATGCACATTTGGGGTACATTATGGACAAAAGAAAATAAAATAATTGAACCAACCATATCCTGTACTTTAGGGCTCCCACGTCCAAGTTCATGGAATTTTGACGTGAAACCATGGAAGAATGAATTGTGTAAGTTGCAAATGGAGTGAAGAGTTTGACTTCATGAAATATTCAAGGTCATGCACATTTGGGGTACATTATGGACAAAAGAAAATAAAATAATTGAACCAACCATATCTTGTACTTTAGGGCTCCCACGTCCAAATTCATGGAATTTTGACGTGAAACCATGGAATAATGAATTGTGTAGGTTGCAAATGGGGTGAAGGGTTTGACTTCATGAAATATTCAAGGTCATGCACATTTTGGGGTACATTATGGACAAATGAAAATAAAATAATTGAACCACCCATATCCTGTACTTTAGGGCTCCCACGTCCAAGTTCATGGAATTTTGACGTGAAACCATGAAAGAATGAATTGTGTAGGTTGCAAATGAAGTGAAGAGTTTGACTTCATGAAATATTCAAGGTCATGCACATTTGGGGTACATTATGGACAAAAGAAAATAAAATAATCGAACCAACCATATCTTGTACTTTAGGGCTCCCACGTCCAAGTTCATGGAATTTTGACGTGAAACCATGGAAGAATGAATTGTGTAGGTTGCAAATGGGGTGAAGGGTTTGACCTCATGAAATATTCAAGGTCATCCACGTTTGGGGTACATTATGGACAAATGAAAATAAAATAATTGAACCAACCATATCCTGTACTTTAGGGCTCCCACGTCCAAGTTCATGGAATTTTGACGTGAAACCATGGAAGAATGAATTGTGTAGGTTGCAAATGGAGTCAAGAGTTTGACTTCATGAAATATTCAAGGTCATGCACATTTTGGGGTACATTATGGACAAATGAAAATAAAATAATTGAACCAACCATATCTTGTACTTTAGGGCTCCCACGTCCAAGTTCATGGAATTTTGACGTGAAACCATGGAATAATGAATTGTGTAAGTTGCAAATGGAGTGAAGAGTTTGACTTCATGAAATATTCAAGGTCATCCACATTTTGGGGTACATTATGGACAAATGAAAATAAAATAATTGAACCAACCATATCTTGTACTTTAGGGCTCCCACGTCCAAGTTCATGGAATTTTGACGTGAAACCATGGAAGAATGAATTGTGTAAGTTGCAAATGGAGTGAAGAGTTTGACTTCATGAAATATTCAAGGTCATGCACATTTGGGGTACATTATGGACAAAAGAAAATAAAATAATCGAACCAACCATATCTTGTACTTTAGGGCTCCCACGTCCAAGTTCATGGAATTTTGACGTGAAACCATGGAAGAATGAATTGTGTAAGTTGCAAATGGAGTGAAGAGTTTGACTTCATGAAATATTCAAGGTCATGGACATTTGAGGTACATTATGGACAAAAGAAAAGAAAATAATTGAACCAACCATATCTTGTACTTTAGGGCTCCTACGTCCAAGTTCATGGAATTTTGACGTGAAACCATGGAAGAATGAATTGTGTAAGTTGCAAATGGAGTGAAGAGTTTGACTTCATGAAATATTCAAGGTCATGCACATTTTGGGGTACATTATGGACAAATGAAAATAAAATAATTGAACCACCCATATCCTGTACTTTAGGGCTCCCACGTCCAAGGTCATGGAATTTTGACGTGAAACCATGGAAGAATGAATTGTGTAGGTTGCAAATGGGGTGAAGAGTTTGACTTCATGAAATATTCAAGGTCATGCACATTTGGGGTACATTATGGACAAATGAAAATAAAATAATCGAACCAACCATATCTTGTACTTTAGGGCTCCCACGTCCAAGTTCATGGAATTTTGACGTGAAACCATGGAAGAATGAATTGTGTAGGTTGCAAATGGGGTGAAGAGTTTGACTTCATGAAATATTCAAGGTCATCCACGTTTGGGGTACATTATGGACAAATGAAAATAAAATAATTGAACCAACCATATCCTGTACTTTAGGGCTCCCACGTCCAAGTTCATGGAATTTTGACGTGAAACCATGGAAGAATGAATTGTGTAGGTTGCAAATGGAGTGAAGAGTTTGACTTCATGAAATATTCAAGGTCATGCACATTTTGGGGTACATTATGGACAAATGAAAATAAAATAATTGAACCAACCATATCTTGTACTTTAGGGCTCCCACGTCCAAGTTCATGGAATTTTGACGTGAAACCATGGAAGAATGAATTGTGTAAGTTGCAAATGGGGTGAAGAGTTTGACTTCATGAAATATTCAAGGTCATCCACATTTTGGGGTACATTATGGACAAATGAAAATAAAATAATTGAACCAACCATATCCTGTACTTTAGGGCTCCCACGTCCAAGTTCATGGAATTTTGACGTGAAACCATGGAAGAATGAATTGTGTAAGTTGCAAATGGAGTGAAGAGTTTGACTTCATGAAATATTCAAGGTCATGCACATTTGGGGTACATTATGGACAAAAAAAAAAAAAATAATTGAACCAACCATATCTTGTACTTTAGGGCTCCCATGTCCAAGTTCATGGAATTTTGACGTGAAACCATGGAAGAATGAATTGTGTAAGTTGCAAATGGGGTGAAGAGTTTGACTTCATGAAATATTCAAGGTCATCCATGTTTGGGGTACATTATGGACAAAAGAAAATAAAATAATCGAACCACCCATATCCTGTACTTTAGGGCTCCCACGTCCAAGTTCATGGAATTTTGACGTGAAACCATGGAAGAATGAATTGTGTAAGTTGCAAATGGGGTGAAGAGTTTGACTTCATGAAATATTCAAGGTCATCCATGTTTGAGGTACATTATGGACAAATGAAAATAAAATAATCGAGCCACCCATATCCTGTACTTTAGGGCTCCCACGTCCAAGTTCATGGAATTTTGACGTGAAACCATGGAAGAATGAATTGTGTAAGTTGCAAATGGGGTGAAGAGTTTGACTTCATGAAATATTCAAGGTCATGCACATTTGGGGTACATTATGGACAAAAAAAAATAAAATAATTGAACCAACCATATCTTGTACTTTAGGGCTCCCATGTCCAAGTTCATGGAATTTTGACGTGAAACCATGGAAGAATGAATTGTGTAAGTTGCAAATGGGGTGAAGAGTTTGACTTCATGAAATATTCAAGGTCATCCATGTTTGGGGTACATTATGGACAAAAGAAAATAAAATAATCGAACCACCCATATCCTGTACTTTAGGGCTCCCACGTCCAAGTTCATGGAATTTTGACGTGAAACCATGGAAGAATGAATTGTGTAAGTTGCAAATGGGGTGAAGAGTTTGACTTCATGAAATATTCAAGGTCATCCATGTTTGAGGTACATTATGGACAAATGAAAATAAAATAATCGAGCCACCCATATCCTGTACTTTAGGGCTCCCACGTCCAAGTTCATGGAATTTTGACGTGAAACCATGGAAGAATGAATTGTGTAAGTTGCAAATGGAGTGAAGAGTTTGACTTCATGAAATATTCAAGGTCATGCACATTTTGGGGTACATTATGGACAAATGAAAATAAAACAATTGAACCAACCATATCCTGTACTTTAGGGCTCCCACGTCCAAGTTCATGGAATTTTGACGTGAAACCATGGAATAATGAATTGTGTAAGTTGCGAATGGAGTGAAGAGTTTGACTTCATGAAATATTCAAGGTCATGCACATTTGGGGTACATTATGGACAAAAGAAAATAAAATAATTGAACCAACCATATCCTGTACTTTAGGGCTCCCACGTCCAAGTTCATGGAATTTTGACGTGAAACCATGGAAGAATGAATTGTGTAAGTTGCAAATGGAGTGAAGAGTTTGACTTCATGAAATATTCAAGGTCATGCACATTTGGGGTACATTATGGACAAAAGAAAATAAAATAATTGAACCAACCATATCTTGTACTTTAGGGCTCCCACGTCCAAATTCATGGAATTTTGACGTGAAACCATGGAATAATGAATTGTGTAGGTTGCAAATGGGGTGAAGGGTTTGACTTCATGAAATATTCAAGGTCATGCACATTTTGGGGTACATTATGGACAAATGAAAATAAAATAATTGAACCACCCATATCCTGTACTTTAGGGCTCCCACGTCCAAGTTCATGGAATTTTGACGTGAAACCATGAAAGAATGAATTGTGTAGGTTGCAAATGAAGTGAAGAGTTTGACTTCATGAAATATTCAAGGTCATGCACATTTGGGGTACATTATGGACAAAAGAAAATAAAATAATCGAACCAACCATATCTTGTACTTTAGGGCTCCCACGTCCAAGTTCATGGAATTTTGACGTGAAACCATGGAAGAATGAATTGTGTAGGTTGCAAATGGGGTGAAGGGTTTGACCTCATGAAATATTCAAGGTCATCCACGTTTGGGGTACATTATGGACAAATGAAAATAAAATAATTGAACCAACCATATCCTGTACTTTAGGGCTCCCACGTCCAAGTTCATGGAATTTTGACGTGAAACCATGGAAGAATGAATTGTGTAGGTTGCAAATGGAGTCAAGAGTTTGACTTCATGAAATATTCAAGGTCATGCACATTTTGGGGTACATTATGGACAAATGAAACTAAAAATAATTGAACCAACCATATCTTGTACTTTAGGGCTCCCACGTCCAAGTTCATGGAATTTTGACATGAAACCATGGAATAATGAATTGTGTAAGTTGCAAATGGAGTGAAGAGTTTGACTTCATGAAATATTCAAGGTCATCCACATTTTGGGGTACATTATGGACAAATGAAAATAAAATAATTGAACCAACCATATCCTGTACTTTAGGGCTCCCACGTCCAAGTTCATGGAATTTTGACGTGAAACCATGGAAGAATGAATTGTGTAAGTTGCAAATGGAGTGAAGAGTTTGACTTCATGAAATATTCAAGGTCATGCACATTTGGGGTACATTATGGACAAAAGAAAATAAAATAATCGAACCAACCATATCTTGTACTTTAGGGCTCCCACGTCCAAGTTCATGGAATTTTGACGTGAAACCATGGAAGAATGAATTGTGTAAGTTGCAAATGGAGTGAAGAGTTTGACTTCATGAAATATTCAAGGTCATGGACATTTGAGGTACATTATGGACAAAAGAAAAGAAAATAATTGAACCAACCATATCTTGTACTTTAGGGCTCCTACGTCCAAGTTCATGGAATTTTGACGTGAAACCATGGAAGAATGAATTGTGTAAGTTGCAAATGGAGTGAAGAGTTTGACTTCATGAAATATTCAAGGTCATGCACATTTTGGGGTACATTATGGACAAATGAAAATAAAATAATTGAACCACCCATATCCTGTACTTTAGGGCTCCCACGTCCAAGGTCATGGAATTTTGACGTGAAACCATGGAAGAATGAATTGTGTAGGTTGCAAATGGGGTGAAGAGTTTGACTTCATGAAATATTCAAGGTCATGCACATTTGGGGTACATTATGGACAAATGAAAATAAAATAATCGAACCAACCATATCTTGTACTTTAGGGCTCCCACGTCCAAGTTCATGGAATTTTGACGTGAAACCATGGAAGAATGAATTGTGTAGGTTGCAAATGGGGTGAAGAGTTTGACTTCATGAAATATTCAAGGTCATCCACGTTTGGGGTACATTATGGACAAATGAAAATAAAATAATTGAACCAACCATATCCTGTACTTTAGGGCTCCCACGTCCAAGTTCATGGAATTTTGACGTGAAACCATGGAAGAATGAATTGTGTAGGTTGCAAATGGAGTGAAGAGTTTGACTTCATGAAATATTCAAGGTCATGCACATTTTGGGGTACATTATGGACAAATGAAAATAAAATAATTGAACCAACCATATCTTGTACTTTAGGGCTCCCACGTCCAAGTTCATGGAATTTTGACGTGAAACCATGGAAGAATGAATTGTGTAAGTTGCAAATGGGGTGAAGAGTTTGACTTCATGAAATATTCAAGGTCATCCACATTTTGGGGTACATTATGGACAAATGAAAATAAAATAATTGAACCAACCATATCCTGTACTTTAGGGCTCCCACGTCCAAGTTCATGGAATTTTGACGTGAAACCATGGAAGAATGAATTGTGTAAGTTGCAAATGGAGTGAAGAGTTTGACTTCATGAAATATTCAAGGTCATGCACATTTGGGGTACATTATGGACAAAAAAAAAAAAAATAATTGAACCAACCATATCTTGTACTTTAGGGCTCCCATGTCCAAGTTCATGGAATTTTGACGTGAAACCATGGAAGAATGAATTGTGTAAGTTGCAAATGGGGTGAAGAGTTTGACTTCATGAAATATTCAAGGTCATCCATGTTTGGGGTACATTATGGACAAAAGAAAATAAAATAATCGAACCAACCATATCCTGTACTTTAGGGCTCCCACGTCCAAGTTCATGGAATTTTGACGTGAAACCATGGAAGAATGAATTGTGTAAGTTGCAAATGGGGTGAAGAGTTTGACTTCATGAAATATTCAAGGTCATCCATGTTTGAGGTACATTATGGACAAATGAAAATAAAATAATCGAGCCACCCATATCCTGTACTTTAGGGCTCCCACGTCCAAGTTCATGGAATTTTGACGTGAAACCATGGAAGAATGAATTGTGTAAGTTGCAAATGGGGTGAAGAGTTTGACTTCATGAAATATTCAAGGTCATGCACATTTGGGGTACATTATGGACAAAAAAAAATAAAATAATTGAACCAACCATATCTTGTACTTTAGGGCTCCCATGTCCAAGTTCATGGAATTTTGACGTGAAACCATGGAAGAATGAATTGTGTAAGTTGCAAATGGGGTGAAGAGTTTGACTTCATGAAATATTCAAGGTCATCCATGTTTGGGGTACATTATGGACAAAAGAAAATAAAATAATCGAACCACCCATATCCTGTACTTTAGGGCTCCCACGTCCAAGTTCATGGAATTTTGACGTGAAACCATGGAAGAATGAATTGTGTAAGTTGCAAATGGGGTGAAGAGTTTGACTTCATGAAATATTCAAGGTCATCCATGTTTGAGGTACATTATGGACAAATGAAAATAAAATAATCGAGCCACCCATATCCTGTACTTTAGGGCTCCCACGTCCAAGTTCATGGAATTTTGACGTGAAACCATGGAAGAATGAATTGTGTAAGTTGCAAATGGAGTGAAGAGTTTGACTTCATGAAATATTCAAGGTCATGCACATTTTGGGGTACATTATGGACAAATGAAAATAAAATAATTGAACCAACCATATCCTGTACTTTAGGGCTCCCACGTCCAAGTTCATGGAATTTTGACGTGAAACCATGGAATAATGAATTGTGTAAGTTGCAAATGGAGTGAAGAGTTTGACTTCATGAAATATTCAAGGTCATGCACATTTGGGGTACATTATGGACAAAAGAAAATAAAATAATTGAACCAACCATATCCTGTACTTTAGGGCTCCCACGTCCAAGTTCATGGAATTTTGACGTGAAACCATGGAAGAATGAATTGTGTAAGTTGCAAATGGAGTGAAGAGTTTGACTTCATGAAATATTCAAGGTCATGCACATTTGGGGTACATTATGGACAAAAGAAAATAAAATAATTGAACCAACCATATCTTGTACTTTAGGGCTCCCACGTCCAAATTCATGGAATTTTGACGTGAAACCATGGAAGAATGAATTGTGTAAGTTGCAAATGGCGTGAAGAGTTTGACCTCATGAAATATTCAAGGTCATCCACGTTTGGGGTACATTATGGACAAAAGAAAATAAAATAATCGAACCAACCATATCCTGTACTTTAGGGCTCCCACGTCCAAGTTCATGGAATTTTGACGTGAAACCATGGAAGAATGAATTGTGTAGGTTGCAAATGGGGTGAAGAGTTTGACTTCATGAAATATTCAAGGTCATCCACGTTTGGGGTACATTATGGACAAATGAAAATAAAATAATTGAACCAACCATATCCTGTACTTTAGGGCTCCCACGTCCAAGTTCATGGAATTTTGACGTGAAACCATGGAAGAATGAATTGTGTAAGTTGCAAATGGAGTGAAGAGTTTGACTTCATGAAATATTCAAGGTCATGCACATTTTGGGGTACATTATGGACAAATGAAAATAAAATAATTGAACCAACCATATCCTGTACTTTAGGGCTCCCACGTCCAAGTTCATGGAATTTTGACGTGAAACCATGGAAGAATGAATTGTGTAAGTTGCAAATGGAGTGAAGAGTTTGACTTCATGAAATATTCAAGGTCATGCACATTTGGGGTACATTATGGACAAAAGAAAATAAAGTAATTGAACCAACCATATCCTGTACTTTAGGGCTCCCACGTCCAAGTTCATGGAATTTTGACGTGAAACCATGGAAGAATGAATTGTGTAAGTTGCAAATGGAGTGAAGAGTTTGACTTCATGAAATATTCAAGGTCATGCACATTTGGGGTACATTATGGACCAAAGAAAATAAAATAATTGAACCAACCATATCTTGTACTTTAGGGCTCCCACGTCCAAGTTCATGGAATTTTGACGTCAAAACATGGAAGAATGAATTGTGTAAGTTGCAAATGGCGTGAAGAGTTTGACCTCATGAAATATTCAAGGTCATGCACGTTTGGGGTACATTATGGACAAAAGAAAATAAAATAATCGAACCAACCATATCCTGTACTTTAGGGCTCCCACGTCCAGGTTCATGGAATTTTGACGTGAAACCATGGAAGAATGAATTGTGTAAGTTGCAAATGGGGTGAAGAGTTTGACTTCATGAAATATTCAAGGTCATGCACATTTTGGGGTACATTATGGACAAATGAATATAAAATAATTGAACCAACCATATCCTGTACTTTAGGGCTCCCACGTCCAAATTCATGGAATTTTGACGTGAAACCATGGAATAATGAATTGTGTAGGTTGCAAATGGGGTGAAGGGTTTGACTTCATGAAATATTCAAGGTCATGCACATTTTGGGGTACATTATGGACAAATGAAAATAAAATAATTGAACCACCCATATCCTGTACTTTAGGGCTCCCACGTCCAAGTTCATGGAATTTTGACGTGAAACCATGAAAGAATGAATTGTGTAGGTTGCAAATGAAGTGAAGAGTTTGACTTCATGAAATATTCAAGGTCATGCACATTTGGGGTACATTATGGACAAAAGAAAATAAAATAATCGAACCAACCATATCTTGTACTTTAGGGCTCCCACGTCCAAGTTCATGGAATTTTGACGTGAAACCATGGAAGAATGAATTGTGTAGGTTGCAAATGGGGTGAAGGGTTTGACCTCATGAAATATTCAAGGTCATCCACGTTTGGGGTACATTATGGACAAATGAAAATAAAATAATTGAACCAACCATATCCTGTACTTTAGGGCTCCCACGTCCAAGTTCATGGAATTTTGACGTGAAACCATGGAAGAATGAATTGTGTAGGTTGCAAATGGAGTCAAGAGTTTGACTTCATGAAATATTCAAGGTCATGCACATTTTGGGGTACATTATGGACAAATGAAAATAAAATAATTGAACCAACCATATCTTGTACTTTAGGGCTCCCACGTCCAAGTTCATGGAATTTTGACGTGAAACCATGGAATAATGAATTGTGTAAGTTGCAAATGGAGTGAAGAGTTTGACTTCATGAAATATTCAAGGTCATCCACATTTTGGGGTACATTATGGACAAATGAAAATAAAATAATTGAACCAACCATATCCTGTACTTTAGGGCTCCCACGTCCAAGTTCATGGAATTTTGACGTGAAACCATGGAAGAATGAATTGTGTAAGTTGCAAATGGAGTGAAGAGTTTGACTTCATGAAATATTCAAGGTCATGCACATTTGGGGTACATTATGGACAAAAGAAAATAAAATAATCGAACCAACCATATCTTGTACTTTAGGGCTCCCACGTCCAAGTTCATGGAATTTTGACGTGAAACCATGGAAGAATGAATTGTGTAAGTTGCAAATGGAGTGAAGAGTTTGACTTCATGAAATATTCAAGGTCATGGACATTTGAGGTACATTATGGACAAAAGAAAAGAAAATAATTGAACCAACCATATCTTGTACTTTAGGGCTCCTACGTCCAAGTTCATGGAATTTTGACGTGAAACCATGGAAGAATGAATTGTGTAAGTTGCAAATGGAGTGAAGAGTTTGACTTCATGAAATATTCAAGGTCATGCACATTTTGGGGTACATTATGGACAAATGAAAATAAAATAATTGAACCACCCATATCCTGTACTTCAGGGCTCCCACGTCCAAGGTCATGGAATTTTGACGTGAAACCATGGAAGAATGAATTGTGTAGGTTGCAAATGGGGTGAAGAGTTTGACTTCATGAAATATTCAAGGTCATGCACATTTGGGGTACATTATGGACAAATGAAAATAAAATAATTGAACCAACCATATCCTGTACTTTAGGGCTCCCACGTCCAAGTTCATGGAATTTTGACGTGAAACCATGGAAGAATGAATTGTGTAAGTTGCAAATGGAGTGAAGAGTTTGACTTCATGAAATATTCAAGGTCATCCACGTTTGGGGTACATTATGGACAAAAGAAAATAAAATAACTGAACCAACCATATCCTGTACTTTAGGGCTCCCACGTCCAAGTTCATGGAATTTTGACGTGAAACCATGGAAGAATGAATTGTGTAAGTTGCAAATGGAGTGAAGAGTTTGACTTCATGAAATATTCAAGGTCATGCACATTTGGGGTACATTATGGACAAAAGAAAATAAAATAATTGAACCAACCATATCTTGTACTTTAGGGCTCCCACGTCCAAGTTCATGGAATTTTGACGTGAAACCATGGAAGAATGAATTGTGTAAGTTGCAAATGGCGTGAAGAGTTTGACCTCATGAAATATTCAAGGTCATCCACGTTTGGGGTACATTATGGACAAAAGAAAATAAAATAATCGAACCAACCATATCCTGTACTTTAGGGCTCCCACGTCCAAGTTCATGGAATTTTGACGTGAAACCATGGAAGAATGAATTGTGTAAGTTGCAAATGGGGTGAAGAGTTGGACTTCATGAAATATTCAAGGTCATGCACATTTTGGGGTACATTATGGACAAATGAAAATAAAATAATTGAACCAACCATATCCTGTACTTTAGGGCTCCCACGTCCAAATTCATGGAATTTTGACGTGAAACCATGGAATAATGAATTGTGTAGGTTGCAAATGGGGTGAAGGGTTTGACTTCATGAAATATTCAAGGTCATGCACATTTTGGGGTACATTATGGACAAATGAAAATAAAATAATTGAACCACCCATATCCTGTACTTTAGGGCTCCCACGTCCAAGTTCATGGAATTTTGACGTGAAACCATGGAAGAATGAATTGTGTAGGTTGCAAATGGGGTGAAGAGTTTGACTTCATGAAATATTCAAGGTCATGCACATTTGGGGTACATTATGGACAAAAGAAAATAAAATAATCGAACCAACCATATCTTGTACTTTAGGGCTCCCACGTCCAAGTTCATGGAATTTTGACGTGAAACCATGGAAGAATGAATTGTGTAGGTTGCAAATGGGGTGAAGAGTTTGACCTCATGAAATATTCAAGGTCATCCACGTTTGGGGTACATTATGGACAAATGAAAATAAAATAATTGAACCAACCATATCCTGTACTTTAGGGCTCCCACGTCCAAGTTCATGGAATTTTGACGTGAAACCATGGAAGAATGAATTGTGTAAGTTGCAAATGGAGTGAAGAGTTTGACTTCATGAAATATTCAAGGTCATGCACATTTTGGGGTACATTATGGACAAATGAAAATAAAATAATTGAACCAACCATATCCTGTACTTTAGGGCTCCCACGTCCAAGTTCATGGAATTTTGACGTGAAACCATGGAAGAATGAATTGTGTAAGTTGCAAATGGGGTGAAGAGTTTGACTTCATGAAATATTCAAGGTCATGCACATTTTGGGGTACATTATGGACAAATGAAAATAAAATAATTGAACCAACCATATCCTGTACTTTAGGGCTCCCACGTCCAAGTTCATGGAATTTTGACGTGAAACCATGGAATAATGAATTGTGTAGGTTGCAAATGGGGTGAAGGGTTTGACTTCATGAAATATTCAAGGTCATGCACATTTTGGGGTACATTATGGACAAATGAAAATAAAATAATTGAACCAACCATATCCTGTACTTTAGGGCTCCCACGTCCAAGTTCATGGAATTTTGACGTGAAACCATGGAAGAATGAATTGTGTAGGTTGCAAATGGGGTGAAGAGTTTGACTTCATGAAATATTCAAGGTCATGCACATTTGGGGTACATTATGGACAAAAGAAAATAAAATAATCGAACCAACCATATCTTGTACTTTAGGGCTCCCACGTCCAAGTTCATGGAATTTTGACGTGAAACCATGGAAGAATGAATTGTGTAGGTTGCAAATGGGGTGAAGAGTTTGACCTCATGAAATATTCAAGGTCATCCACGTTTGGGGTACATTATGGACAAATGAAAATAAAATAATTGAACCAACCATATCCTGTACTTTAGGGCTCCCACGTCCAAGTTCATGGAATTTTGACGTGAAACCATGGAAGAATGAATTGTGTAGGTTGCAAATGGAGTGAAGAGTTTGACTTCATGAAATATTCAAGGTCATCCACGTTTGGGGTACATTATGGACAAATGAAAATAAAATAATTGAACCAACCATATCCTGTACTTTAGGGCTCCCACGTCCAAGTTCATGGAATTTTGACGTGAAACCATGGAAGAATGAATTGTGTAAGTTGCAAATGGAGTGAAGAGTTTGACTTCATGAAATATTCAAGGTCATGCACATTTGGGGTACATTATGGACAAAAGAAAATAAAATAATTGAACCAACCATATCTTGTACTTTAGGGCTCCCACGTCCAAGTTCATGGAATTTTGACGTGAAACCATGGAAGAATGAATTGTGTAAGTTGCAAATGGAGTGAAGAGTTTGACTTCATGAAATATTCAAGGTCATGAACATTTAAGGTACATTATGGACAAAAGAAAATAAAATAATTGAACCAACCATATCTTGTACTTTAGGGCTCCTACGTCCAAGTTCATGGAATTTTGACGTGAAACCATGGAAGAATGAATTGTGTAAGTTGCAAATGGAGTGAAGAGTTTGACTTCATGAAATATTCAAGGTCATGCACATTTGGGGTACATTATGGACAAAAGAAAATAAAATAATTGAACCAACCATATCTTGTACTTTAGGGCTCCCACGTCCAAGTTCATGGAATTTTGACGTGAAACCATGGAAGAATGAATTGTGTAAGTTGCAAATGGAGTGAAGAGTTTGACTTCATGAAATATTCAAGGTCATGAACATTTGAGGTACATTATGGACAAAAGAAAATAAAATAATTGAACCAACCATATCTTGTACTTTAGGGCTCCCACGTCCAAGTTCATGGAATTTTGACGTGAAACCATGGAAGAATGAATTGTGTAAGTTGCAAATGGGGTGAAGAGTTTGACCTCATGAAATATTCAAGGTCATCCACATTTTGGGGTACATTATGGACAAATGAAAATAAAATAATTGAACCAACCATATCCTGTACTTTAGGGCTCCCACGTCCAAGTTCATGGAATTTTGACGTGAAACCATGGAAGAATGAATTGTGTAAGTTGCAAATGGGGTGAAGAGTTTGACCTCATGAAATATTCAAGGTCATCCACAATTTGGGGTACATTATGGACAAAAGAAAAGAAAATAATTGAACCAACCATATCTTGTACTTTAGGGCTCCCACGTCCAAGTTCATGGAATTTTGACGTGAAACCATGGAAGAATGAATTGTGTAAGTTGCAAATGGGGTGAAGAGTTTGACTTCATGAAATATTCAAGGTCATGCACATTCTGGGGTACATTATGGACAAATGAAAATAAAACAATTGAACCAACCGTATCCTGTATTTTCAGCTCCCACGTCCAAGTTCATGGAATTTTGACGTGAAACCATGGAAGAATGAATTGTGTAGGTTGCAAATGGGGTCAAGAGTTTGACTTCATGAAATATTCAAGGTCATCCACGTTTGGGGTACATTATGGACAAATGAAAATAAAATAATTCAACTAACCATATCCTGTACTTTAGGGCTCCCACGTCCAAGTTCATGGAATTTTGACGTGAAACCATGGAATAATGAATTGTGTAGGTTGCAAATGGGATGAAGAGTTTGACCTCATGAAATATTCAAGGTCATCCACGTTTGGGGTACATTATGGACAAGTGAAAATAAAATAATTGAACCAACCATATCCTGTACTTTAGGGCTCCCACGTCCAAGTTCATGGAATCTTGACGTGAAACCATGGAAGAATGAATTGTGTAGGTTGCAAATGGGGTGAAGGGTTTGACTTCATGAAATATTCAAGGTCATCTACGTTTGGGGTACATTATGGACAAATGAAAATAAAATAATCGAACCAACCATATCCTGTACTTTAGGGCTCCCATGTCCAAGTTCATGGAATTTTGACGTGAAACCATGGAAGAATGAATTGTGTAAGTTGCAAATGGGGTCAAGAGTTTGACTTCATGAAATATTCAAGGTCATCCACGTTTGGGGTACATTCTGGACAAAAGAAAATAAAATAATTGAACCAACCATATCCTGTACTTTAGGGCTCCCACGTCCAAGTTCATGGAATTTTGACGTGAAACCATGGAATAATGAATTGTGTAAGTTGCAAATGGGGTGAAGAGTTTGACGTCATGAAATATTCATGGTCATCCACGTTTGGGGTACATTCTGGACAAATGAAAATAAAACAGTTGAACAAACCATTTCCTGTACTTTAGGGCTCCCACGTCCAAGTTCATGGAATTTTGACGTGAAACCATGGAAGAATGAATTGTGTAAGTTGCAAATAGGGTGAAGAGTTTGACTTCATGAAATATTCAAGGTCATGCACATTTTGGGGTACATTATGGACAAATGAAACTAAAATAATTGAACCACCCATATCCTGTACTTTACGGCTCCCACGTCCAAGTTCATGGAATTTTGACGTGAAACCATGGAAGAATGAATTGTGTAAGTTGCAAATGGAGTGAAGAGTTTGAATTCATGAAATATTCAAGGTCATGCACTTTTTGGGGTACATTATGGACAAAAGAAAATAAAATAATCGAACCAACCATATCCTGTACTTTAGGGCTCCCACGTCCAAGTTCATGGAATTCTGACGTGAAACCATGGAAGAATGAATTGTGTAAGTTGCAAATGGGGTGAAGAGTTTGACTTCATGAAATATTCAAGGTCATGCACATTTTGGGGTACATTATGGACAAATGAAAATAAAATAATTGAACCAACCGTATCCTGTATTTTACGGCTCCCACGTCCAAGTTCATGGAATTTTGACGTGAAACCATGGAAGAATGAATTGTGTAAGTTGCAAATGGGGTGAAGAGTTTGACTTCATGAAATATTCAAGGTCATGCACGTTTGGGGTACATTATGGACAAATGAAAATAAAATAATTGAACCAACCATATCCTGTACTTTACGGCTCCCACGTCCAAGTTCATGGAACTCTGACGTGAAACCATGGAAGAATGAATTGTGTAAGTTGCAAATGGGGTGAAGAGTTTGACTTCATGAAATATTCAAGGTCATCCACGTTTGGGGTACATTCTGGACAAATGAAAATAAAACAGTTGAACAAACCATTTCCTGTACTTTACGGCTCCCACGTCCAAGTTCATGGAATTTTGACGTGAAACCAAGGAAGAATGAATTGTGTAAGTTGCAAATGGGGTGAAGGGTTTGACTTCATGAAATATTCAAGGTCATCCACGTTTGGGGTACATTCTGGACAAATGAAAATAAAACAATTGAACCAACCATATCCTGTACTTTAGGGCTCCCACGTCCAAGTTCATGGAATTTTGACGTGAAACCATGGAAGAATGAATTGTGTAAGTTCCAAATGGGGTGAAGAGTTTGACATCATGAAATATTCAAGGTCATCTACGTTTGGGGTACATTATGGACAAATGAAACTAAAATAATTGAACCAACCATATCCTGTACTTTAGGGCTCCCACGTCCAAGTTCATGGAATTTTGACGTGAAACCATGGAAGAATGAATTGTGTAAGTTGCAAATGGGGTGAAGGGTTTGACTTCATGAAATATTCAAGGTCATGCACGTTTGGGGTACATTATGGACAAATGAAAATAAAATAATTGAACCAACCATATCCTGTACTTTAGGGCTCCCACGTCCAAGTTCATGGAATTATGACGTGAAACCATGGAAGAATGAAATGTGTAAGTTGCAAGTGGGGTGAAGGGTTTGACTTCATGAAATATTCAAGGTCATGCACATTTTGGGGTACATTATGGACAAAAGAAAATAAAATAATTAAACCAACCATATCCTGTACTTTAGGGCTCCCACGTCCAAGTTCATGGAATTTTGACGTGAAACCATGGAAGAATGAATTGTGTAAGTTGCAAATGGAGTGAAGAGTTTGACTTCATGAAATATTCAAGGTCATGCACATTTTGGGGTACATTATGGACAAATGAAACGAAAATAATTGAACCACCCATATCCTGTACTTTACGGCTCCCACGTCCAAGTTCATGGAATTTTGACGTGAAACCATGGAAGAATGAATTGTGTAAGTTGCAAATGGGGTGAAGAGTTTGACTTCATGAAATATTCAAGGTCATGCACGTTTGGGGTACATTATGGACAAAAAAAAATAAAATAATTGAACCAACCATATCCTGTACTTTAGGGCTCCCACGTCCAAGTTCATGGAATTATGACGTGAAACCATGGAAGAATGAAATGTGTAAGTTGCAAATGGGGTGAAGGGTTTGACTTCATGAAATATTCAAGGTCATGCACAATTTGGGGTACATTATGGACAAAAGAAAATAAAATAATTAAACCAATCATATCTTGTACTTTAGGGCTCCCACGTCCAAGTTCATGGAATTTTGACGTGAAACCATGGAAGAATGAATTGTGTAAGTTGCAAATGGAGTGAAGAGTTTGACTTCATGAAATATTCAAGGTCATGCACATTTTGGGGTACATTATGGACAAATGAAAATAAAACAATTGAACCAACCATATCCTGTACTTTAGGGCTCCCACGTCCAAGTTCATGGAATTTTGACGTGAAACCATGGAAGAATGAATTGTGTAAGTTGCAAATGGGGTGAAGGGTTTGACTTCATGAAATATTCAAGGTCATCCACGTTTGGGGTACATTCTGGACAAATGAAAATAAAACAATTGAACCAACCATATCCTGTACTTTAGGGCTCCCACGTCCAAGTTCATGGAATTTTGACGTGAAACTATGGAAGAATGAATTGTGTAAGTTCCAAATGGGGTGAAGAGTTTGACATCATGAAATATTCAAGGTCATCTACGTTTGGGGTACATTATGGACAAATGAAAATAAAACAATTGAACCAACCATATCCTGTACTTTAGGGCTCCCACGTCCAAGTTCATGGAATTTTGACGTGAAACCATGGAAGAATGAATTGTGTAAGTTGCAAATGGGGTGAAGAGCTTGACTTCATGAAATATTCAAGGTCATGCAGATTTTAGGGTACATTATGGACAAAAGAAAATAAAATAATTGAACCAACCATATCCTGTACTTTAGGGCTCCCACGTCCAAGTTCATGGAATTTTGACGTGAAACCATGGAAGAATGAATTGTGTAAGTTGCAAATGGGGTGAAGAGTTTGACTTCATGAAATATTCAAGGTCATGCACATTTTAGGGTACATTATGGACAAAAGAAAATAAAATAATTGAACCAACCATATCCTGTACTTTAGGGCTCCCACGTCCAAGTTCATGGAATTTTGACGTGAAACCATGGAATAATGAATTGTGTAAGTTGCAAATGGGGTGAAGAGCTTGACTTCATGAAATATTCAAGGTCATCCACATTTGGGGTACATTATGGACAAATGAAATTAAAACAATTGAACCAACCATATCCTGTACTTTAGGGCTCCCACGTCCAAGTTCATGGAATTTTGACGTGAAACCATGGAATAATGAATTGTGTAGGTTGCAAATGGGGTGAAGAGTTTGACTTCATGAAATATTCAAGGTCATCCACGTTTGGGGTACATTATGGACAAATGAAAATAAAACAATTGAACCAACCATATCCTGTACTTTAGGGCTCCCACGTCCAAGTTCATGGAATTTTGACGTGAAACCATGGAATAATGAATTGTGTAAGTTGCAAATGGGGTGAAGAGCTTGACTTCATGAAATATTCAAGGTCATCCACGTTTGGGGTACATTCTGGACAAATGAAAATAAAACAATTGAACCAACCATATCCTGTACTTTAGGGCTCCCACGTCCAAGTTCATGGAATTTTGACGTGAAACCATGGAATAATGAATTGTGTAGGTTGCAAATGGGGTGAAGAGTTTGACTTCATGAAATATTCAAGGTCATCCACGTTTGGGGTACATTATGGACAAATGAAAATAAAACAATTGAACCAACCATATCCTGTACTTTACGGCTTCCAAGTCCAAGTTCATGGAATTTTGACGTGAAACCATGGAAGAATGAATTGTGTAAGTTGCAAATGGGGTGAAGAGCTTGACTTCATGAAATATTCAAGGTCATCCACGTTTGGGGTACATTATGGACAAATGAAAATAAAACAGTTGAACAAACCATTTCCTGTACTTTAGGGCTCCCACGTCCAAGTTCATGGAATTTTGACGTGAAACCATGGAAGAATGAATTGTGTAAGTTGCAAATGGGGTGAAGAGTTTGACTTCATGAAATATTCAAGGTCATCCACGTTTGGGGTACATTCTGGACAAATGAAAATAAAACAATTGAACCAACCATATCCTGTACTTTAGGGCTCCCACGTCCAAGTTCATGGAATTTTGACGTGAAACCATGGAAGAATGAATTGTGTAAGTTGCAAATGGAGTGAAGAGTTTCACTTCATGAAATATTCAAGGTCATCCACGTTTGGGGTACATTCTGGACAAATGAAAATAAAACAGTTGAACAAACCATTTCCTTTACTTAGGGCTCCCACGTCCAAGTTCATGGAATTTTGACGTGAAACCATGGAAGAATGAATTGTGTAAGTTGCAAATGGGGTGAAGAGTTTGACTTCATGAAATATTCAAGGTCATCCACGTTTGGGGTACATTCTGGACAAATGAAAATAAAACAATTGAACCAACCATATCCTGTACTTTAGGGCTCCCACGTCCAAGTTCATGGAATTTTGACGTGAAACCATGGAATAATGAATTGTGTAAGTTGCAAATGGGGTGAAGAGTTGGACTTCATGAAATATTCAAGGTCATCCACGTTTGGGGTACATTCTGGACAAATGAAAATAAAACAATTGAACCAACCATATCCTGTACTTTAGGGCTCCCACGTCCAAGTTCATGGAATTTTGACGTGAAACCATGGAAGAATGAATTGTGTAAGTTGCAAATGGGGTGAAGAGCTTGACTTCATGAAATATTCAAGGTCATCCACGTTTGGGGTACATTCTGGACAAATGAAAATAAAACAGTTGAACAAACCATTTCCTGTACTTTAGGGCTCCCACGTCCAAGTTCATGGAATTTTGACGTGAAACCATGGAAGAATGAATTGTGTAAGTTGCAAATGGGGTGAAGAGTTTGACTTCATGAAATATTCAAGGTCATCCACGTTTGGGGTACATTATGGACAAATGAAAATAAAACAGTTGAACAAACCATTTCCTGTACTTAGGGCTCCCACGTCCAAGTTCATGGAATTTTGACGTGAAACCATGGAAGAATGAATTGTGTAAGTTGCAAATGGGGTGAAGAGTTTGACTTCATGAAATATTCAAGGTCATCCACGTTTGGGGTACATTCTGGACAAATGAAAATAAAACAATTGAACCAACCATATCCTGTACTTTAAGGCTCCCACGTCCAAGTTCATGGAATTTTGACGTGAAACCATGGAAGAATGAATTGTGTAAGTTGCAAATGGGGTGAAGAGTTTGACTTCATGAAATATTCAAGGTCATCCACGTTTGGGGTACATTCTGGACAAATGAAAATAAAACAATTGAACCAACCATATCCTGTACTTTCGGGCTCCCACGTCCAAGTTCATGGAATTTTGACGTGAAACCATGGAAGAATGAATTGTGTAAGTTGCAAATGGGGTGAAGAGCTTGACTTCATGAAATATTCAAGGTCATCCACGTTTGGGGTACATTCTGGACAAATGAAAATAAAACAGTTGAACAAACCATTTCCTGTACTTTAGGGCTCCCACGTCCAAGTTCATGGAATTTTGACGTGAAACCATGGAAGAATGAATTGTGTAAGTTGCAAATGGGGTGAAGAATTTGTCTTCATGAAATATTCAAGGTCATCCACGTTTGGGGTACATTCTGGACAAATGAAAATAAAACAATTGAACCAACCATATCCTGTACTTTAGGGCTCCCACGTCCAAGTTCATGGAATTTTGACGTGAAACCATGGAAGAATGAATTGTGTAAGTTGCAAATGGGGTGAAGAGCTTGACTTCATGAAATATTCAAGGTCATCCACGTTTGGGGTACATTCTGGACAAATGAAAATAAAACAGTTGAACAAACCATTTCCTGTACTTTAGGGCTCCCACGTCCAAGTTCATGGAATTTTGACGTGAAACCATGGAAGAATGAATTGTGTAAGTTGCAAATGGGGTGAAGAGCTTGACTTCATGAAATATTCAAGGTCATCCACGTTTGGGGTACATTATGGACAAATGAAAATAAAACAGTTGAACAAACCATTTCCTGTACTTTAGGGCTCCCACGTCCAAGTTCATGGAATTTTGACGTGAAACCAAGGAAGAATGAATTGTGTAAGTTGCAAATGGAGTGAAGAGTTTCACTTCATGAAATATTCAAGGTCATCCACGTTTGGGGTACATTCTGGACAAATGAAAATAAAACAGTTGAACAAACCATTTCCTGTACTTTAGGGCTCCCACGTCCAAGTTCATGGAATTTTGACGTGAAACCATGGAAGAATGAATTGTGTAAGTTGCAAATGGGGTGAAGAGCTTGACTTCATGAAATATTCAAGGTCATCCACGTTTGGGGTACATTATGGACAAATGAAAATAAAACAGTTGAACAAACCATTTCCTGTACTTTAGGGCTCCCACGTCCAAGTTCATGGAATTTTGACGTGAAACCATGGAAGAATGAATTGTGTAAGTTGCAAATGGGGTGAAGAATTTGACTTCATGAAATATTCAAGGTCATCCACGTTTGGGGTACATTCTGGACAAATGAAAATAAAACAATTGAACCAACCATATCCTGTACTTTAGGGCTCCCACGTCCAAGTTCATGGAATTTTGACGTGAAACCATGGAAGAATGAATTGTGTAAGTTGCAAATGGAGTGAAGAGTTTCACTTCATGAAATATTCAAGGTCATCCACGTTTGGGGTACATTCTGGACAAATGAAAATAAATTAATTGAACCAACCACATCCTGTACTTTAAGGCTCCCACGTCCAAGTTCATGGAATTTTGACGTGAAACCATGGAAGAATGAATTGTGTAAGTTGCAAATGGGGTGAAGAATTTGTCTTCATGAAATATTCAAGGTCATCCACGTTTGCGGTACATTCTGGACAAATGAAAATAAAACAATTGAACCAACCATATCCTGTACTTTAGGGCTCCCACGTCCAAGTTCATGGAATTTTGACGTGAAACCATGGAAGAATGAATTGTGTAAGTTGCAAATGGAGTGAAGAGTTTCACTTCATGAAATATTCAAGGTCATCCACGTTTGGGGTACATTCTGGACAAATGAAAATAAATTAATTGAACCAACCACATCCTGTACTTTAAGGCTCCCACGTCCAAGTTCATGGAATTTTGACGTGAAACCATGGAAGAATGAATTGTGTAAGTTGCAAATGGGGTGAAGAATTTGTCTTCATGAAATATTCAAGGTCATCCACGTTTGGGGTACATTCTGGACAAATGAAAATAAAACAATTGAACCAACCATATCCTTTACTTTAAGGCTCCCACGTCCAAGTTCATGGAATTTTGACGTGAAACCATGGAAGAATGAATTGTGTAAGTTGCAAATGGGGTGAAGAGCTTGACTTCATGAAATATTCAAGGTCATGTACGTTTGGGGTACATTCTGGACAAATGAAAATAAAACAGTTGAACAAACCATTTCCTGTACTTTAGGGCTCCCACGTCCAAGTTCATGGAATTTTGACGTGAAACCATGGAAGAATGAATTGTGTAAGTTGCAAATGGAGTGAAGAATTTGTCTTCATGAAATATTCAAGGTCATCCACGTTTGGGGTACATTCTGGACAAATGAAAATAAAACAATTGAACCAACCATATCCTGTACTTTAGGGCTCCCACGTCCAAGTTCATGGAATTTTGACGTGAAACCATGGAAGAATGAATTGTGTAAGTTGCAAATGGAGTGAAGAGTTTCACTTCATGAAATATTCAAGGTCATCCACGTTTGGGGTACATTCTGGACAAATGAAAATAAAACAGTTGAACAAACCATTTCCTGTACTTTAGGGCTCCCACGTCCAAGTTCATGGAATTTTGACGTGAAACCATGGAATAATGAATTGTCTAGGTTGCAAATGGGGTGAAGAGTTTGACTTTATGAAATATTCAAGGTCATCCACGTTTGGGGTACATTCTGGACAAATGAAAATAAAACAGTTGAACAAACCATTTCCTGTACTTTAGGGCTCCCACGTCCAAGTTCATGGAATTTTGACGTGAAACCATGGAAGAATGAATTGTGTAAGTTGCAAATGGGGTGAAGAGCTTGACTTCATGAAATATTCAAGGTCATCCACGTTTGGGGTACATTATGGACAAATGAAAATAAAACAATTGAACCAACCATATCCTGTACTTTAGGGCTCCCACGTCCAAGTTCATGGAAGTTTGACGTGAAACCATGGAAGAATGAATTGTGTAAGTTGCAAATGGGGTGAAGAGCTTGACTTCATGAAATATTCAAGGTCATCCACGTTTGGGGTACATTCTGGACAAATGAAAATAAAACAGTTGAACAAACCATTTCCTGTACTTTAGGGCTCCCACGTCCAAGTTCATGGAATTTTGACGTGAAACCATGGAAGAATGAATTGTGTAAGTTGCAAATGGGGTGAAGAATTTGACTTCATGAAATATTCAAGGTCATCCACGTTTGGGGTACATTCTGGACAAATGAAAATAAAACAATTGAACCAACCATATCCTGTACTTTAGGGCTCCCACGTCCAAGTTCATGGAATTTTGACGTGAAACCATGGAAGAATGAATTGTGTAAGTTGCAAATGGAGTGAAGAGTTTCACTTCATGAAATATTCAAGGTCATCCACGTTTGGGGTACATTCTGGACAAATGAAAATAAATTAATTGAACCAACCACATCCTGTACTTTAAGGCTCCCACGTCCAAGTTCATGGAATTTTGACGTGAAACCATGGAAGAATGAATTGTGTAAGTTGCAAATGGGGTGAAGAGTTTGACTTCATGAAATATTCAAGGTCATCCACGTTTGGGGTACATTCTGGACAAATGAAAATAAAACAATTGAACCAACCATATCCTGTACTTTACGGCTTCCACGTCCAAGTTCATGGAATTTTGACGTGAAACCATGGAATAATGAATTGTGTAGGTTGCAAATGGGGTGAAGAGTTTGACTTCATGAAATATTCAAGGTCATCCACGTTTGGGGTAGATTATGGACAAATGAAAATAAAACAATTGAACCAACCATATCCTGTACTTTAGGGCTCCCACGTCCAAGTTCATGGAAGTTTGACGTGAAACCATGGAAGAATGAATTGTGTAAGTTGCAAATGGGGTGAAGAGCTTGACTTCATGAAATATTCAAGGTCATCCACGTTTGGGGTACATTCTGGACAAATGAAAATAAAACAGTTGAACAAACCATTTCCTGTACTTTAGGGCTCCCACGTCCAAGTTCATGGAATTTTGACGTGAAACCATGGAAGAATGAATTGTGTAAGTTGCAAATGGGGTGAAGAGCTTGACTTCATGAAATATTCAAGGTCATCCACGTTTGGGGTACATTCTGGACAAATGAAAATAAAACAATTGAACCAACCATATCCTGTACTTTAGGGCTCCCACGTCCAAGTTCATGGAAGTTTGACGTGAAACCATGGAAGAATGAATTGTGTAAGTTGCAAATGGGGTGAAGAGTTTGATTTCATGAAATATTCAAGGTCATCCACGTTTGGGGTACATTCTGGACAAATGAAAATAAAACAATTGAACCAACCATTTCCTGTACTTTAGGGCTCCCACGTCCAAGTTCATGGAATTTTGACGTGAAACCATGGAAGAATGAATTGTGTAAGTTGCAAATGGGGTGAAGAATTTGACTTCATGAAATATTCAAGGTCATCCACGTTTGGGGTACATTCTGGACAAATGAAAATAAAACAATTGAACCAACCATATCCTGTACTTTAGGGCTCCCACGTCCAAGTTCATGGAATTTTGACGTGAAACCATGGAAGAATGAATTGTGTAAGTTGCAAATGGAGTGAAGAGTTTCACTTCATGAAATATTCAAGGTCATCCACGTTTGGGGTACATTCTGGACAAATGAAAATAAATTAATTGAACCAACCACATCCTGTACTTTAAGGCTCCCACGTCCAAGTTCATGGAATTTTGACGTGAAACCATGGAAGAATGAATTGTGTAAGTTGCAAATGGGGTGAAGAGTTTGACTTCATGAAATATTCAAGGTCATCCACGTTTGGGGTACATTATGGACAAATGAAAATAAAACAATTGAACCAACCATATCCTGTACTTTACGGCTTCCACGTCCAAGTTCATGGAATTTTAACGTGAAACCATGGAATAATGAATTGTGTAGGTTGCAAATGGGGTGAAGAGTTTGACTTCATGAAATATTCAAGGTCATCCACGTTTGGGGTACATTATGGACAAATGAAAATAAAACAATTGAACCAACCATATCCTGTACTTTAGGGCTCCCACGTCCAAGTTCATGGAATTTTGACGTGAAACCATGGAAGAATGAATTGTGTAAGTTGCAAATGGGGTGAAGAGCTTGACTTCATGAAATATTCAAGGTCATCCACGTTTGGGGTACATTATGGACAAATGAAAATAAAACAATTGAACCAACCATATCCTGTACTCTAGGGCTCCCACGTCCAAGTTCATGGAATTTTGACGTGAAACCATGGAATAATGAATTGTGTAGGTTGCAAATGGGGTGAAGAATTTGTCTTCATGAAATATTCAAGGTCATCCACGTTTGGGGTACATTCTGGACAAATGAAAATAAAACAATTGAACCAACCATATCCTGTACTTTAGGGCTCCCACGTCCAAGTTCATGGAATTTTGACGTGAAACCATGGAAGAATGAATTGTGTAAGTTGCAAATGGAGTGAAGAGTTTCACTTCATGAAATATTCAAGGTCATCCACGTTTGGGGTACATTCTGGACAAATGAAAATAAAACAGTTGAACAAACCATTTCCTTTACTTAGGGCTCCCACGTCCAAGTTCATGGAATTTTGACGTGAAACCATGGAAGAATGAATTGTGTAAGTTGCAAATGGGGTGAAGAGTTTGACTTCATGAAATATTCAAGGTCATCCACGTTTGGGGTACATTCTGGACAAATGAAAATAAAACAATTGAACCAACCATATCCTGTACTTTAGGGCTCCCACGTCCAAGTTCATGGAATTTTGACGTGAAACCATGGAATAATGAATTGTGTAAGTTGCAAATGGGGTGAAGAGTTGGACTTCATGAAATATTCAAGGTCATCCACGTTTGGGGTACATTCTGGACAAATGAAAATAAAACAATTGAACCAACCATATCCTGTACTTTAGGGCTCCCACGTCCAAGTTCATGGAATTTTGACGTGAAACCATGGAAGAATGAATTGTGTAAGTTGCAAATGGGGTGAAGAGCTTGACTTCATGAAATATTCAAGGTCATCCACGTTTGGGGTACATTCTGGACAAATGAAAATAAAACAGTTGAACAAACCATTTCCTGTACTTTAGGGCTCCCACGTCCAAGTTCATGGAATTTTGACGTGAAACCATGGAAGAATGAATTGTGTAAGTTGCAAATGGGGTGAAGAGTTTGACTTCATGAAATATTCAAGGTCATCCACGTTTGGGGTACATTATGGACAAATGAAAATAAAACAGTTGAACAAACCATTTCCTGTACTTAGGGCTCCCACGTCCAAGTTCATGGAATTTTGACGTGAAACCATGGAAGAATGAATTGTGTAAGTTGCAAATGGGGTGAAGAGTTTGACTTCATGAAATATTCAAGGTCATCCACGTTTGGGGTACATTCTGGACAAATGAAAATAAAACAATTGAACCAACCATATCCTGTACTTTAAGGCTCCCACGTCCAAGTTCATGGAATTTTGACGTGAAACCATGGAAGAATGAATTGTGTAAGTTGCAAATGGGGTGAAGAGTTTGACTTCATGAAATATTCAAGGTCATCCACGTTTGGGGTACATTCTGGACAAATGAAAATAAAACAATTGAACCAACCATATCCTGTACTTTCGGGCTCCCACGTCCAAGTTCATGGAATTTTGACGTGAAACCATGGAAGAATGAATTGTGTAAGTTGCAAATGGGGTGAAGAGCTTGACTTCATGAAATATTCAAGGTCATCCACGTTTGGGGTACATTCTGGACAAATGAAAATAAAACAGTTGAACAAACCATTTCCTGTACTTTAGGGCTCCCACGTCCAAGTTCATGGAATTTTGACGTGAAACCATGGAAGAATGAATTGTGTAAGTTGCAAATGGGGTGAAGAATTTGTCTTCATGAAATATTCAAGGTCATCCACGTTTGGGGTACATTCTGGACAAATGAAAATAAAACAATTGAACCAACCATATCCTGTACTTTAGGGCTCCCACGTCCAAGTTCATGGAATTTTGACGTGAAACCATGGAAGAATGAATTGTGTAAGTTGCAAATGGGGTGAAGAGCTTGACTTCATGAAATATTCAAGGTCATCCACGTTTGGGGTACATTCTGGACAAATGAAAATAAAACAGTTGAACAAACCATTTCCTGTACTTTAGGGCTCCCACGTCCAAGTTCATGGAATTTTGACGTGAAACCATGGAAGAATGAATTGTGTAAGTTGCAAATGGGGTGAAGAGCTTGACTTCATGAAATATTCAAGGTCATCCACGTTTGGGGTACATTATGGACAAATGAAAATAAAACAGTTGAACAAACCATTTCCTGTACTTTAGGGCTCCCACGTCCAAGTTCATGGAATTTTGACGTGAAACCAAGGAAGAATGAATTGTGTAAGTTGCAAATGGAGTGAAGAGTTTCACTTCATGAAATATTCAAGGTCATCCACGTTTGGGGTACATTCTGGACAAATGAAAATAAAACAGTTGAACAAACCATTTCCTGTACTTTAGGGCTCCCACGTCCAAGTTCATGGAATTTTGACGTGAAACCATGGAAGAATGAATTGTGTAAGTTGCAAATGGGGTGAAGAGCTTGACTTCATGAAATATTCAAGGTCATCCACGTTTGGGGTACATTATGGACAAATGAAAATAAAACAGTTGAACAAACCATTTCCTGTACTTTAGGGCTCCCACGTCCAAGTTCATGGAATTTTGACGTGAAACCATGGAAGAATGAATTGTGTAAGTTGCAAATGGGGTGAAGAATTTGACTTCATGAAATATTCAAGGTCATCCACGTTTGGGGTACATTCTGGACAAATGAAAATAAAACAATTGAACCAACCATATCCTGTACTTTAGGGCTCCCACGTCCAAGTTCATGGAATTTTGACGTGAAACCATGGAAGAATGAATTGTGTAAGTTGCAAATGGAGTGAAGAGTTTCACTTCATGAAATATTCAAGGTCATCCACGTTTGGGGTACATTCTGGACAAATGAAAATAAATTAATTGAACCAACCACATCCTGTACTTTAAGGCTCCCACGTCCAAGTTCATGGAATTTTGACGTGAAACCATGGAAGAATGAATTGTGTAAGTTGCAAATGGGGTGAAGAATTTGTCTTCATGAAATATTCAAGGTCATCCACGTTTGCGGTACATTCTGGACAAATGAAAATAAAACAATTGAACCAACCATATCCTGTACTTTAGGGCTCCCACGTCCAAGTTCATGGAATTTTGACGTGAAACCATGGAAGAATGAATTGTGTAAGTTGCAAATGGAGTGAAGAGTTTCACTTCATGAAATATTCAAGGTCATCCACGTTTGGGGTACATTCTGGACAAATGAAAATAAATTAATTGAACCAACCACATCCTGTACTTTAAGGCTCCCACGTCCAAGTTCATGGAATTTTGACGTGAAACCATGGAAGAATGAATTGTGTAAGTTGCAAATGGGGTGAAGAATTTGTCTTCATGAAATATTCAAGGTCATCCACGTTTGGGGTACATTCTGGACAAATGAAAATAAAACAATTGAACCAACCATATCCTTTACTTTAAGGCTCCCACGTCCAAGTTCATGGAATTTTGACGTGAAACCATGGAAGAATGAATTGTGTAAGTTGCAAATGGGGTGAAGAGCTTGACTTCATGAAATATTCAAGGTCATGTACGTTTGGGGTACATTCTGGACAAATGAAAATAAAACAGTTGAACAAACCATTTCCTGTACTTTAGGGCTCCCACGTCCAAGTTCATGGAATTTTGACGTGAAACCATGGAAGAATGAATTGTGTAAGTTGCAAATGGAGTGAAGAATTTGTCTTCATGAAATATTCAAGGTCATCCACGTTTGGGGTACATTCTGGACAAATGAAAATAAAACAATTGAACCAACCATATCCTGTACTTTAGGGCTCCCACGTCCAAGTTCATGGAATTTTGACGTGAAACCATGGAAGAATGAATTGTGTAAGTTGCAAATGGAGTGAAGAGTTTCACTTCATGAAATATTCAAGGTCATCCACGTTTGGGGTACATTCTGGACAAATGAAAATAAAACAGTTGAACAAACCATTTCCTGTACTTTAGGGCTCCCACGTCCAAGTTCATGGAATTTTGACGTGAAACCATGGAATAATGAATTGTGTAAGTTGCAAATGGGGTGAAGAGCTTGACTTCATGAAATATTCAAGGTCATCCACGTTTGGGGTACATTCTGGACAAATGAAAATAAAACAGTTGAACAAACCATTTCCTGTACTTTAGGGCTCCCACGTCCAAGTTCATGGAATTTTGACGTGAAACCATGGAAGAATGAATTGTGTAAGTTGCAAATGGGGTGAAGAATTTGACTTCATGAAATATTCAAGGTCATCTACGTTTGGGGTACATTCTGGACAAATGAAAATAAAACAATTGAACCAACCATATCCTGTACTTTAGGGCTCCCACGTCCAAGTTCATGGAATTTTGACGTGAAACCATGGAAGAATGAATTGTGTAAGTTGCAAATGGAGTGAAGAGTTTCACTTCATGAAATATTCAAGGTCATCCACGTTTGGGGTACATTCTGGACAAATGAAAATAAAACAATTGAACCAACCATATCCTGTACTTTAGGGCTCCCACGTCCAAGTTCATGGAATTTTGACGTGAAACCATGGAAGAATGAATTGTGTAAGTTGCAAATGGGGTGAAGAATTTGACTTCATGAAATATTCAAGGTCATCTACGTTTGGGGTACATTCTGGACAAATGAAAATAAATTAATTGAACCAACCACATCCTGTACTTTAAGGCTCCCACGTCCAAGTTCATGGAATTTTGACGTGAAACCATGGAAGAATGAATTGTGTAAGTTGCAAATGGGGTGAAGAGTTTGACTTCATGAAATATTCAAGGTCATCCACGTTTGGGGTACATTATGGACAAATGAAAATAAAACAATTGAACCAACCATATCCTGTACTTTAGGGCTCCCACGTCCAAGTTCATGGAATTTTGACGTGAAACCATGGAATAATGAATTGTGTAGGTTGCAAATGGGGTGAAGAGTTTGACTTTATGAAATATTCAAGGTCATCCACGTTTGGGGTACATTCTGGACAAATGAAAATAAAACAGTTGAACAAACCATTTCCTGTACTTTAGGGCTCCCACGTCCAAGTTCATGGAATTTTGACGTGAAACCATGGAAGAATGAATTGTGTAAGTTGCAAATGGGGTGAAGAGCTTGACTTCATGAAATATTCAAGGTCATCCACGTTTGGGGTACATTATGGACAAATGAAAATAAAACAATTGAACCAACCATATCCTGTACTTTAGGGCTCCCACGTCCAAGTTCATGGAAGTTTGACGTGAAACCATGGAAGAATGAATTGTGTAAGTTGCAAATGGGGTGAAGAGCTTGACTTCATGAAATATTCAAGGTCATCCACGTTTGGGGTACATTCTGGACAAATGAAAATAAAACAGTTGAACAAACCATTTCCTGTACTTTAGGGCTCCCACGTCCAAGTTCATGGAATTTTGACGTGAAACCATGGAAGAATGAATTGTGTAAGTTGCAAATGGGGTGAAGAATTTGACTTCATGAAATATTCAAGGTCATCCACGTTTGGGGTACATTCTGGACAAATGAAAATAAAACAATTGAACCAACCATATCCTGTACTTTAGGGCTCCCACGTCCAAGTTCATGGAATTTTGACGTGAAACCATGGAAGAATGAATTGTGTAAGTTGCAAATGGAGTGAAGAGTTTCACTTCATGAAATATTCAAGGTCATCCACGTTTGGGGTACATTCTGGACAAATGAAAATAAATTAATTGAACCAACCACATCCTGTACTTTAAGGCTCCCACGTCCAAGTTCATGGAATTTTGACGTGAAACCATGGAAGAATGAATTGTGTAAGTTGCAAATGGGGTGAAGAGTTTGACTTCATGAAATATTCAAGGTCATCCACGTTTGGGGTACATTCTGGACAAATGAAAATAAAACAATTGAACCAACCATATCCTGTACTTTACGGCTTCCACGTCCAAGTTCATGGAATTTTGACGTGAAACCATGGAATAATGAATTGTGTAGGTTGCAAATGGGGTGAAGAGTTTGACTTCATGAAATATTCAAGGTCATCCACGTTTGGGGTAGATTATGGACAAATGAAAATAAAACAATTGAACCAACCATATCCTGTACTTTAGGGCTCCCACGTCCAAGTTCATGGAAGTTTGACGTGAAACCATGGAAGAATGAATTGTGTAAGTTGCAAATGGGGTGAAGAGCTTGACTTCATGAAATATTCAAGGTCATCCACGTTTGGGGTACATTCTGGACAAATGAAAATAAAACAGTTGAACAAACCATTTCCTGTACTTTAGGGCTCCCACGTCCAAGTTCATGGAATTTTGACGTGAAACCATGGAAGAATGAATTGTGTAAGTTGCAAATGGGGTGAAGAGCTTGACTTCATGAAATATTCAAGGTCATCCACGTTTGGGGTACATTCTGGACAAATGAAAATAAAACAATTGAACCAACCATATCCTGTACTTTAGGGCTCCCACGTCCAAGTTCATGGAAGTTTGACGTGAAACCATGGAAGAATGAATTGTGTAAGTTGCAAATGGGGTGAAGAGTTTGATTTCATGAAATATTCAAGGTCATCCACGTTTGGGGTACATTCTGGACAAATGAAAATAAAACAATTGAACCAACCATTTCCTGTACTTTAGGGCTCCCACGTCCAAGTTCATGGAATTTTGACGTGAAACCATGGAAGAATGAATTGTGTAAGTTGCAAATGGGGTGAAGAATTTGACTTCATGAAATATTCAAGGTCATCCACGTTTGGGGTACATTCTGGACAAATGAAAATAAAACAATTGAACCAACCATATCCTGTACTTTAGGGCTCCCACGTCCAAGTTCATGGAATTTTGACGTGAAACCATGGAAGAATGAATTGTGTAAGTTGCAAATGGAGTGAAGAGTTTCACTTCATGAAATATTCAAGGTCATCCACGTTTGGGGTACATTCTGGACAAATGAAAATAAATTAATTGAACCAACCACATCCTGTACTTTAAGGCTCCCACGTCCAAGTTCATGGAATTTTGACGTGAAACCATGGAAGAATGAATTGTGTAAGTTGCAAATGGGGTGAAGAGTTTGACTTCATGAAATATTCAAGGTCATCCACGTTTGGGGTACATTATGGACAAATGAAAATAAAACAATTGAACCAACCATATCCTGTACTTTACGGCTTCCACGTCCAAGTTCATGGAATTTTAACGTGAAACCATGGAATAATGAATTGTGTAGGTTGCAAATGGGGTGAAGAGTTTGACTTCATGAAATATTCAAGGTCATCCACGTTTGGGGTACATTATGGACAAATGAAAATAAAACAATTGAACCAACCATATCCTGTACTTTAGGGCTCCCACGTCCAAGTTCATGGAATTTTGACGTGAAACCATGGAAGAATGAATTGTGTAAGTTGCAAATGGGGTGAAGAGCTTGACTTCATGAAATATTCAAGGTCATCCACGTTTGGGGTACATTATGGACAAATGAAAATAAAACAATTGAACCAACCATATCCTGTACTCTAGGGCTCCCACGTCCAAGTTCATGGAATTTTGACGTGAAACCATGGAAGAATGAATTGTGTAAGTTGCAAATGGAGTGAGGAGCTTGACTTCATGAAATATTCAAGGTCATCCACGTTTGGGGTACATTCTGGACAAATGAAAATAAAACAATTGAACCAACCATATCCTGTACTCTAGGGCTCCCACGTCCAAGTTCATGGAAGTTTGACGTGAAACCATGGAAGAATGAATTGTGTAAGTTGCAAATGGGGTGAAGAGCTTGACTTCATGAAATATTCAAGGTCATCCACGTTTGGGGTACATTCTGGACAAATGAAAATAAAACAGTTGAACAAACCATTTCCTGTACTTTAGGGCTCCCACGTCCAAGTTCATGGAATTTTGACGTGAAACCATGGAAGAATGAATTGTGTAAGTTGCAAATGGGGTGAAGAATTTGACTTCATGAAATATTCAAGGTCATCCACGTTTGGGGTACATTCTGGACAAATGAAAATAAAACAATTGAACCAACCATATCCTGTACTTTAGGGCTCCCACGTCCAAGTTCATGGAATTTTGACGTGAAACCATGGAAGAATGAATTGTGTAAGTTGCAAATGGAGTGAAGAGTTTCACTTCATGAAATATTCAAGGTCATCCACGTTTGGGGTACATTCTGGACAAATGAAAATAAATTAATTGAACCAACCACATCCTGTACTTTAAGGCTCCCACGTCCAAGTTCATGGAATTTTGACGTGAAACCATGGAAGAATGAATTGTGTAAGTTGCAAATGGGGTGAAGAGTTTGACTTCATGAAATATTCAAGGTCATCCACGTTTGGGGTACATTATGGACAAATGAAAATAAAACAATTGAACCAACCATATCCTGTACTTTACGGCTTCCACGTCCAAGTTCATGGAATTTTAACGTGAAACCATGGAAGAATGAATTGTGTAGGTTGCAAATGGGGTGAAGAGTTTGACTTCATGAAATATTCAAGGTCATCCACGTTTGGGGTAGATTATGGACAAATGAAAATAAAACAATTGAACCAACCATATCCTGTACTTTAGGGCTCCCACGTCCAAGTTCATGGAAGTTTGACGTGAAACCATGGAAGAATGAATTGTGTAAGTTGCAAATGGGGTGAAGAGCTTGACTTCATGAAATATTCAAGGTCATCCACGTTTGGGGTACATTCTGGACAAATGAAAATAAAACAGTTGAACAAACCATTTCCTGTACTTTAGGCTCCCACGTCCAAGTTCATGGAATTTTGACGTGAAACCATGGAAGAATGAATTGTGTAAGTTGCAAATGGGGTGAAGAGCTTGACTTCATGAAATATTCAAGGTCATCCACGTTTGGGGTACATTCTGGACAAATGAAAATAAAACAATTGAACCAACCATATCCTGTACTCTAGGGCTCCCACGTCCAAGTTCATGGAAGTTTGACGTGAAACCATGGAATAATGAATTGTGTAGGTTGCAAATGGGGTGAAGAGTTTGACTTCATGAAATATTCAAGGTCATCCACGTTTGGGGTACATTATGGACAAATGAAAATAAAACAATTGAACCAACCATATCCTGTACTTTAGGGCTCCCACGTCCAAGTTCATGGAATTTTGACGTGAAACCATGGAAGAATGAATTGTGTAAGTTGCAAATGGGGTGAAGAGCTTGACTTCATGAAATATTCAAGGTCATCCACGTTTGGGGTACATTCTGGACAAATGAAAATAAAACAGTTGAACAAACCATTTCCTGTACTTTAGGGCTCCCACGTCCAAGTTCATGGAATTTTGACGTGAAACCATGGAAGAATGAATTGTGTAAGTTGCAAATGGGGTGAAGAGCTTGACTTCATGAAATATTCAAGGTCATCCACGTTTGGGGTACATTCTGGACAAATGAAAATAAAACAATTGAACCAACCATATCCTGTACTCTAGGGCTCCCACGTCCAAGTTCATGGAAGTTTGACGTGAAACCATGGAAGAATGAATTGTGTAAGTTGCAAATGGGGTGAAGAGCTTGACTTCATGAAATATTCAAGGTCATCCACGTTTGGGGTACATTCTGGACAAATGAAAATAAAACAATTGAACCAACCATTTCCTGTACTTTAGGGCTCCCACGTCCAAGTTCATGGAATTTTGACGTGAAACCATGGAAGAATGAATTGTGTAAGTTGCAAATGGGGTGAAGAATTTGACTTCATGAAATATTCAAGGTCATCCACGTTTGGGGTACATTCTGGACAAATGAAAATAAAACAATTGAACCAACCATATCCTGTACTTTAGGGCTCCCACGTCCAAGTTCATGGAATTTTGACGTGAAACCATGGAAGAATGAATTGTGTAAGTTGCAAATGGAGTGAAGAGTTTCACTTCATGAAATATTCAAGGTCATCCACGTTTGGGGTACATTCTGGACAAATGAAAATAAATTAATTGAACCAACCACATCCTGTACTTTAAGGCTCCCACGTCCAAGTTCATGGAATTTTGACGTGAAACCATGGAAGAATGAATTGTGTAAGTTGCAAATGGGGTGAAGAGTTTGACTTCATGAAATATTCAAGGTCATCCACGTTTGGGGTACATTATGGACAAATGAAAATAAAACAATTGAACCAACCATATCCTGTACTTTACGGCTTCCACGTCCAAGTTCATGGAATTTTAACGTGAAACCATGGAATAATGAATTGTGTAGGTTGCAAATGGGGTGAAGAGTTTGACTTCATGAAATATTCAAGGTCATCCACGTTTGGGGTAGATTATGGACAAATGAAAATAAAACAATTGAACCAACCATATCCTGTACTTTAGGGCTCCCACGTCCAAGTTCATGGAATTTTGACGTGAAACCATGGAAGAATGAATTGTGTAAGTTGCAAATGGGGTGAAGAGCTTGACTTCATGAAATATTCAAGGTCATCCACGTTTGGGGTACATTCTGGACAAATGAAAATAAAATAATGGAACGAACCATTTCCTGTACTTTAGGGCTCCCACGTCCAAGTTCATGGAATTTTGACGTGAAACCATGGAAGAATGAATTGTGTAAGTTGCAAATGGGGTGAAGAGCTTGACTTCATGAAATATTCAAGGTCATCCACGTTTGGGGTACATTCTGGACAAATGAAAATAAAACAATTGAACCAACCATATCCTGTACTCTAGGGCTCCCACGTCCAAGTTCATGGAAGTTTGACGTGAAACCATGGAAGAATGAATTGTGTAAGTTGCAAATGGGGTGAAGAGCTTGACTTCATGAAATATTCAAGGTCATCCACGTTTGGGGTACATTCTGGACAAATGAAAATAAAACAGTTGAACAAACCATTTCCTGTACTTTAGGGCTCCCACGTCCAAGTTCATGGAATTTTGACGTGAAACCATGGAAGAATGAATTGTGTAAGTTGCAAATGGGGTGAAGAATTTGACTTCATGAAATATTCAAGGTCATCCACGTTTGGGGTACATTCTGGACAAATGAAAATAAAACAATTGAACCAACCATATCCTGTACTTTAGGGCTCCCACGTCCAAGTTCATGGAATTTTGACGTGAAACCATGGAAGAATGAATTGTGTAAGTTGCAAATGGAGTGAAGAGTTTCACTTCATGAAATATTCAAGGTCATCCACGTTTGGGGTACATTCTGGACAAATGAAAATAAATTAATTGAACCAACCACATCCTGTACTTTAAGGCTCCCACGTCCAAGTTCATGGAATTTTGACGTGAAACCATGGAAGAATGAATTGTGTAAGTTGCAAATGGGGTGAAGAGTTTGACTTCATGAAATATTCAAGGTCATCCACGTTTGGGGTACATTATGGACAAATGAAAATAAAACAATTGAACCAACCATATCCTGTACTTTAGGGCTCCCACGTCCAAGTTCATGGAATTTTGACGTGAAACCATGGAATAATGAATTGTGTAGGTTGCAAATGGGGTGAAGAGTTTGACTTCATGAAATATTCAAGGTCATCCACGTTTGAGGTAGATTATGGACAAATGAAAATAAAACAATTGAACCAACCATATCCTGTACTTTAGGGCTCCCACGTCCAAGTTCATGGAAGTTTGACGTGAAACCATGGAAGAATGAATTGTGTAAGTTGCAAATGGGGTGAAGAGCTTGACTTCATGAAATATTCAAGGTCATCCACGTTTGGGGTACATTCTGGACAAATGAAAATAAAACAGTTGAACAAACCATTTCCTGTACTTTAGGGCTCCCACGTCCAAGTTCATGGAATTTTGACGTGAAACCATGGAAGAATGAATTGTGTAAGTTGCAAATGGGGTGAAGAGCTTGACTTCATGAAATATTCAAGGTCATCCACGTTTGGGGTACATTCTGGACAAATGAAAATAAAACAATTGAACCAACCATATCCTGTACTCTAGGGCTCCCACGTCCAAGTTCATGGAAGTTTGACGTGAAACCATGGAATAATGAATTGTGTAGGTTGCAAATGGGGTGAAGAGTTTGACTTCATGAAATATTCAAGGTCATCCACGTTTGGGGTACATTATGGACAAATGAAAATAAAACAATTGAACCAACCATATCCTGTACTTTAGGGCTCCCACGTCCAAGTTCATGGAATTTTGACGTGAAACCATGGAAGAATGAATTGTGTAAGTTGCAAATGGGGTGAAGAGCTTGACTTCATGAAATATTCAAGGTCATCCACGTTTGGGGTACATTCTGGACAAATGAAAATAAAACAGTTGAACAAACCATTTCCTGTACTTTAGGGCTCCCACGTCCAAGTTCATGGAATTTTGACGTGAAACCATGGAAGAATGAATTGTGTAAGTTGCAAATGGGGTGAAGAGCTTGACTTCATGAAATATTCAAGGTCATCCACGTTTGGGGTACATTCTGGACAAATGAAAATAAAACAATTGAACCAACCATATCCTGTACTCTAGGGCTCCCACGTCCAAGTTCATGGAAGTTTGACGTGAAACCATGGAAGAATGAATTGTGTAAGTTGCAAATGGGGTGAAGAGCTTGACTTCATGAAATATTCAAGGTCATCCACGTTTGGGGTACATTCTGGACAAATGAAAATAAAACAATTGAACCAACCATATCCTGTACTTTACGGCTTCCACGTCCAAGTTCATGGAATTTTAACGTGAAACCATGGAATAATGAATTGTGTAGGTTGCAAATGGGGTGAAGAGTTTGACTTCATGAAATATTCAAGGTCATCCACGTTTGGGGTACATTCTGGACAAATGAAAATAAAACAATTGAACCAACCATATCCTGTACTTTAGGGCTCCCACGTCCAAGTTCATGGAATTTTGACGTGAAACCATGGAAGAATGAATTGTGTAAGTTGCAAATGGGGTGAAGAGCTTGACTTCATGAAATATTCAAGGTCATCCACGTTTGGGGTACATTCTGGACAAATGAAAATAAAATAATGGAACGAACCATTTCCTGTACTTTAGGGCTCCCACGTCCAAGTTCATGGAATTTTGACGTGAAACCATGGAAGAATGAATTGTGTAAGTTGCAAATGGAGTGAAGAGCTTGACTTCATGAAATATTCAAGGTCATCCACGTTTGGGGTACATTCTGGACAAATGAAAATAAAACAATTGAACCAACCATATCCTGTACTCTAGGGCTCCCACGTCCAAGTTCATGGAAGTTTGACGTGAAACCATGGAAGAATGAATTGTGTAAGTTGCAAATGGGGTGAAGAGCTTGACTTCATGAAATATTCAAGGTCATCCACGTTTGGGGTACATTCTGGACAAATGAAAATAAAACAGTTGAACAAACCATTTCCTGTACTTTAGGGCTCCCACGTCCAAGTTCATGGAATTTTGACGTGAAACCATGGAAGAATGAATTGTGTAAGTTGCAAATGGGGTGAAGAATTTGACTTCATGAAATATTCAAGGTCATCCACGTTTGGGGTACATTCTGGACAAATGAAAATAAAACAATTGAACCAACCATATCCTGTACTTTAGGGCTCCCACGTCCAAGTTCATGGAATTTTGACGTGAAACCATGGAAGAATGAATTGTGTAAGTTGCAAATGGAGTGAAGAGTTTCACTTCATGAAATATTCAAGGTCATCCACGTTTGGGGTACATTCTGGACAAATGAAAATAAATTAATTGAACCAACCACATCCTGTACTTTAAGGCTCCCACGTCCAAGTTCATGGAATTTTGACGTGAAACCATGGAAGAATGAATTGTGTAAGTTGCAAATGGGGTGAAGAGTTTGACTTCATGAAATATTCAAGGTCATCCACGTTTGGGGTACATTATGGACAAATGAAAATAAAACAATTGAACCAACCATATCCTGTACTTTAGGGCTCCCACGTCCAAGTTCATGGAATTTTGACGTGAAACCATGGAATAATGAATTGTGTAGGTTGCAAATGGGGTGAAGAGTTTGACTTCATGAAATATTCAAGGTCATCCACGTTTGGGGTAGATTATGGACAAATGAAAATAAAACAATTGAACCAACCATATCCTGTACTTTAGGGCTCCCACGTCCAAGTTCATGGAAGTTTGACGTGAAACCATGGAAGAATGAATTGTGTAAGTTGCAAATGGGGTGAAGAGCTTGACTTCATGAAATATTCAAGGTCATCCACGTTTGGGGTACATTCTGGACAAATGAAAATAAAACAGTTGAACAAACCATTTCCTGTACTTTAGGGCTCCCACGTCCAAGTTCATGGAATTTTGACGTGAAACCATGGAAGAATGAATTGTGTAAGTTGCAAATGGGGTGAAGAATTTGACTTCATGAAATATTCAAGGTCATCCACGTTTGGGGTACATTCTGGACAAATGAAAATAAAACAATTGAACCAACCATATCCTGTACTCTAGGGCTCCCACGTCCAAGTTCATGGAAGTTTGACGTGAAACCATGGAAGAATGAATTGTGTAAGTTGCAAATGGGGTGAAGAGCTTGACTTCATGAAATATTCAAGGTCATTCACGTTTGGGGTACATTCTGGACAAATGAAAATAAAACAGTTGAACAAACCATTTCCTGTACTTTAGGGCTCCCACGTCCAAGTTCATGGAATTTTGACGTGAAACCATGGAAGAATGAATTGTGTAAGTTGCAAATGGGGTGAAGAATTTGACTTCATGAAATATTCAAGGTCATCCACGTTTGGGGTACATTCTGGACAAATGAAAATAAAACAATTGAACCAACCATATCCTGTACTTTAGGGCTCCCACGTCCAAGTTCATGGAATTTTGACGTGAAACCATGGAAGGATGAATTGTGTAAGTTGCAAATGGGGTGAAGAGTTTGACTTCATGAAATATTCAAGGTCATCCACGTTTGGGGTACATTATGGACAAATGAAAATAAAACAATTGAACCAACCATATCCTGTACTTTACGGCTTCCACGTCCAAGTTCATGGAATTTTAACGTGAAACCATGGAATAATGAATTGTGTAGGTTGCAAATGGGGTGAAGAGTTTGACTTCATGAAATATTCAAGGTCATCCACGTTTGGGGTACATTATGGACAAATGAAAATAAAACAATTGAACCAACCATATCCTGTACTTTAGGGCTCCCACGTCCAAGTTCATGGAATTTTGACGTGAAACCATGGAAGAATGAATTGTGTAAGTTGCAAATGGGGTGAAGAGCTTGACTTCATGAAATATTCAAGGTCATCCACGTTTGGGGTACATTCTGGACAAATGAAACCAAAACAGTTGAACAAACCATTTCCTGTACTTTAGGGCTCCCACGTCCAAGTTCATGGAATTTTGACGTGAAACCATGGAAGAATGAATTGTGTAAGTTGCAAATGGGGTGAAGAGCTTGACTTCATGAAATATTCAAGGTCATCCACGTTTGGGGTACATTATGGACAAATGAAAATAAAACAATTGAACCAACCATATCCTGTACTCTAGGGCTCCCACGTCCAAGTTCATGGAAGTTTGACGTGAAACCATGGAAGAATGAATTGTGTAAGTTGCAAATGGGGTGAAGAGCTTGACTTCATGAAATATTCAAGGTCATCCACGTTTGGGGTACATTCTGGACAAATGAAAATAAAACAGTTGAACAAACCATTTCCTGTACTTTAGGGCTCCCACGTCCAAGTTCATGGAATTTTGACGTGAAACCATGGAAGAATGAATTGTGTAAGTTGCAAATGGGGTGAAGAATTTGACTTCATGAAATATTCAAGGTCATCCACGTTTGGGGTACATTCTGGACAAATGAAAATAAAACAATTGAACCAACCATATCCTGTACTTTAGGGCTCCCACGTCCAAGTTCATGGAATTTTGACGTGAAACCATGGAAGAATGAATTGTGTAAGTTGCAAATGGAGTGAAGAGTTTCACTTCATGAAATATTCAAGGTCATCCACGTTTGGGGTACATTCTGGACAAATGAAAATAAACTAATTGAACCAACCACATCCTGTACTTTAAGGCTCCCACGTCCAAGTTCATGGAATTTTGACGTGAAACCATGGAAGAATGAATTGTGTAAGTTGCAAATGGGGTGAAGAGTTTGACTTCATGAAATATTCAAGGTCATCCACGTTTGGGGTACATTATGGACAAATGAAAATAAAACAATTGAACCAACCATATCCTGTACTTTAGGGCTCCCACGTCCAAGTTCATGGAATTTTGACGTGAAACCATGGAATAATGAATTGTGTAGGTTGCAAATGGGGTGAAGAGTTTGACTTCATGAAATATTCAAGGTCATCTACGTTTGGGGTAAATTATGGACAAATGAAAATAAAACAATTGAACCAACCATATCCTGTACTTTAGGGCTCCCACGTCCAGGTTCATGGAATTTTGACGTGAAACCATGGAAGAATGAATTGTGTAAGTTGCAAATGGGGTGAAGAGCTTGACTTCATGAAATATTCAAGGTCATCCACGTTTGGGGTACATTATGGACAAATGAAAATAAAACAATTGAACCCACCATGTCCTGTACTTTACGGCTTCCACGTCCAAGTTCATGGAATTTTGACGTGAAACCATGGAAGAATGAATTGTGTAAGTTGCAAATTCGGTGAAGAGCTTGACTTCATGAAATATTCAAGGTCATCCACGTTTGGGGTACATTCTGGACAAATGAAAATAAAACAGTTGAACAAACCATTTCCTGTACTTTAGGGCTCCCACGTCCAAGTTCATGGAATTATGACGTGAAACCATGGAAGAATGAATTGTGTAAGTTGCAAATGGGGTGAAGAGTTTGACTTCATGAAATATTCAAGGTCATCCACGTTTGGGGTACATTATGGACAAATGAAAATAAAATAATTGAACGAACCATTTCCTGTACTTTAGGGCTCCCACGTCCAGGTTCATGGAATTTTGACGTGAAACCATGGAAGAATGAATTGTGTAAGTTGCAAATGGGGTGAAGAGTTTCACTTCATGAAATATTCAAGCTCGTCCACGTTTGGGGTACATTCTGGACAAATGAAAATAAAATAATTGAACCAACCATATCCTGTACTTTAGGGCTCCCACGTCCAAGTTCATGGAATTTTGACGTGAAACCATGGAAGAATGAATTGTGTAAGTTGCAAATGGGGTGACGAGTTTGACTTCATGAAATATTCAAGGTCATCCACGTTTGGGGTACATTCTGGACAAATGAAAATAAAACAATTGAACCAACCATATCCTGTACTTTAGGGCTCCCACGTCCAAGTTCATGGAATTTTGACGTGAAACCATGGAATAATGAATTGTGTAAGTTGCAAATGGGGTGAAGAGTTGGACTTCATGAAATATTCAAGGTCATCCACGTTTGGGGTACATTCTGGACAAATGAAAATAAAGTAATGGATCGAACCATTTCCTGTACTTTAGGGCTCCCACGTCCAAGTTCATGGAATTTTGACGTGAAACCATGGAAGAATGAATTGTGTAAGTTGCAAATGGGGTGAAGAGTTTGACTTCATGAAATATTCAAGGTCATCCACGTTTGGGGTACATTCTGGACAAATGAAAATAAAACAATTGAACCAACCATATCCTGTACTTTAGGGCTCCCACGTCCAAGTTCATGGAATTTTGACGTGAAACCATGGAAGAATGAATTGTGTAAGTTGCAAATGGGGTGAAGAGTTGGACTTCATGAAATATTCAAGGTCATCCACGTTTGGGGTACATTCTGGACAAATGAAAATAAAATAATGGATCGAACCATTTCCTGTACTTTAGGGCTCCCACGTCCAAGTTCATGGAATTTTGACGTGAAACCATGGAAGAATGAATTGTGTAAGTTGCAAATGGGGTGAAGAGTTTGACTTCATGAAATATTCAAGGTCATCCACGTTTGGGGTACATTCTGGACAAATGAAAATAAAACAATTGAACCAACCATATCCTGTACTTTAGGGCTCCCACGTCCAAGTTCATGGAATTTTGACGTGAAACCATGGAATAATGAATTGTGTAAGTTGCAAATGGGGTGAAGAGTTGGACTTCATGAAATATTCAAGGTCATCCACGTTTGGGGTACATTCTGGACAAATGAAAATAAAATACTGGAACGAACCATTTCCTGTACTTTAGGGCTCCCACGTCCAAGTTCATGGAATTTTGACGTGAAACCATGGAAGAATGAATTGTGTAAGTTGCAAATGGGGTGAAGAGTTTGACTTCATGAAATATTCAAGGTCATCCACGTTTGGGGTACATTCTGGACAAATGAAAATAAAACAGTTGAACAAACCATATCCTGTACTTTAGGGCTCCCACGTCCAAGTTCATGGAATTTTGACGTGAAACCATGGAAGAATGAATTGTGTAAGTTGCAAATGGGGTGAAGAGTTTGACTTCATGAAATATTCAAGGTCATCCACGTTTGGGGTACATTCTGGACAAATGAAAATAAAATAATGGAACGAACCATTTCCTGTACTTTAGGGCTCCCACGTCCAAGTTCATGGAATTTTGACGTGAAACCATGGAAGAATAAATTGTGTAAGTTGCAAATGGGGTGAAGAGTTTGACTTCATGAAATATTCAAGGTCATCCACGTTTGGGGTACATTCTGGACAAATGAAAATAAAACAATTGAACCAACCATATCCTGTACTTTAGGGCTCCCACGTCCAAGTTCATGGAATTTTGACGTGAAACCATGGAAGAATGAATTGTGTAAGTTGCAAATGGGGTGAAGAGTTTGACTTCATGAAATATTCAAGGTCATCTACGTTTGGGGTACATTCTGGACAAATGAAAATAAAACAGTTGAACAAACCATTTCCTGTACTTTAGGGCTCCCACGTCCAAGGTCATGGAATTTTGACGTGAAACCATGGAATAATGAATTGTGTAAGTTGCAAATGGGGTGAAGAGTTTGACTTCATGAAATATTCAAGGTCATCCACGTTCGGGGTACATTCTGGAGAAATGATAATAAGATAATGGAACGAACCATTTCCTGTACTTTAGGGCTCCCACGTCCAAGTTCATGGAATTTTGACGTGAAACCATGGAAGAATGAATTGTGTAAGTTGCAAATGGTGTGAAGAGTTTGACTTCATGAAATATTCAAGGTCATCCACGTTTGGGGTACATTCTGGACAAATGAAAATAAAATAATTGAACCAACCATATCCTGTACTTTAGGGCTCCCACGTCCAAATTCATGGAATTTTGACGTGAAACCATCGAAGAATGAATTGTGTAAGTTGCAAATGGGGTGAAGAGATTGACTACATGAAATATTCAAGGTCATGCACATTTTGGGGTACATTATGGAGAAATGAAAGTGAAACGATTGAACGAACCATATCCTGTACTTAGGGCTCTCACGTCCAAGTTCATGGACTTTTGACGTGAAACCATGGAAGAATGATTTGTGTAAGTTGCAAATGGGGTGAAGAGTTTGACTTCATGAAATATTCAAGGTCATCCACGTTCGGGGTACATTATGGACAAATAAAAATAAAATAATTGAACGAACCATTTCCTGTACTTTAGGGCTCCCAAGTCCAAGTTCATGGAATTTTGACGTGAAACCATGGAAGAATGAATTGTGTAATTTGCAAATGGGGTGAAGAGTTTGACTTCATGAAATATTCAAGGTCATGCACATTTTGGGGTACATTATGGACAAATGAAAATAAAATAATTGAACCAACCATATCCTGTACTTTAGGGCTCCCACGTCCAAGTTCATGGAATTCTGACGTGAAACCATGGAAGAATGAATTGTGTAAGTTGCAAATGCGGTGAAGAGCTTGACTTCATGAAACGTTCAAGGTCATCCATGTTTGTGGTATATTATGGGCAAATGAAAATAAAATAATTGAACCAACCATATCCTGTACTTTATGGCTCCCACGTCCAAGTTCATGGAATTTTGACATGAAACCATGGAAGAATGAATTGTGTAAGTTGCAAATGGGGTGAAGATCTTGACTTCATGAAATATTCAAGGTCATGCACGTTTGGGGTACATTATGGACAAATGAAAATAAAATAATTGAACCAACCATATCCTGTACTTTAGGGCTCCCACGTCCAAGTTCATGGAATTCTGACGTGAAACCATGGAAGAATGAATTGTGTAAGTTGCAAATGCGGTGAAGAGCTTGACTTCATGAAACGTTCAAGGTCATCCATGTTTGTGGTATATTATGGACAAATGAAAATAAAATAATTGAACCAACCATATCCTGTACTTTATGGCTCCCACGTCCAAGTTCATGGAATTTTGACATGAAACCAGGGAAGAATGAATTGTGTAAGTTGCAAATAGGGTGAAGAGTTTGACTTCATGAAATATTCAAGGTCATGCACATTTTGGGGTACATTATGGACAAATGAAAATAAAACAATGGAACCAACCATATCCTGTACTTTAGGGCTCCCACGTCCAAGTTCATGGAATTCTGACGTGAAACCATGGAAGAATGAATTGTGTAAGTTGCAAATGCGGTGAAGAGCTTGACTTCATGAAACGTTCAAGGTCATCCATGTTTGTGGTATATTATGGACAAATGAAAATAAAATAATTGAACCAACCATATCCTGTACTTTATGGCTCCCACGTCCAAGTTCATGGAATTTTGACATGAAACCATGGAAGAATGAATTGTGTAAGTTGCAAATGGGGTGAAGAGCTTGACTTCATGAAATATTCAAGGTCATGCACGTTTGGGGTACATTATGGACAAATGAAAATAAAATAATTGAACCAACCATATCCTGTACTTTAGGGCTCCCACGTCCAAGTTCATGGAATTTTGACGTGAAACCATGGAAGAATGAATTGTGTAAGTTGCACATGCGGTGAAGAGCTTGACTTCATGAAACGTTCAAGGTCATCCATGTTTGTGGTATATTCTGGACAAATGAAAATAAAATAATTGAACCAACCATATCCTGTACTTTAGGGCTCCCACGTCCAAGTTCATGGAATTTTGACGTGAAACCATGGAAGAATGATTTGTGTAAGTTGCAAATGGGGTGAAGAGTTTGACTTCATGAAATATTCAAGGTCATGCACATTTTAGGGTACATTGTGGACAAATGAAAATAAAACAATTGAGCCAACCATATCCTGTACTTTATGGCTCCCACGTCCAAGTTCATGGAATTTCGACATGAAACCATGGAAGAATGAATTGTGTAAGTTGCAAATGGGGTGAAGAGCTTGACTTCATGAAATATTCAAGGTCATGCACGTTTGGGGTACATTATGGACAAATGAAAATAAAACAATTGAACCAACCATATCCTGTACTTTAGGGCTCCCACGTCCAAGTTCATGGAATTTTGACGTGAAACCATGGAAGAATGAATTGTGTAGGTTGCAAATGGGGTGAAGAGTTTGACCTCATGAATTATTCAAGGTCATGCACATTTTGGGGTACATTATGGACAAAAGAAAATAAAATAATCGAACCAACCATATCCTGTACTTTAGGGCTCCCACGTCCAAGTTCATGGAATTTTGACGTGAAACCAGGGAAGAATGAATTGTGTAAGTTGCAAATAGGGTGAAGAGTTTGACTTCATGAAATATTCAAGGTCATCCACGTTTGGCGTACATTATGGACATATGAAAATAAAACAATTGAACCAACCATATCCTGTACTTTAGGGCTCCCACGTCCAAGTTCATGGAATTTTGACGTGAAACCATGGAAGAATGATTTGTGTAAGTTGCAAATGGGGTGAAGAGTTTGACTTCATGAAATGTTCAAGGTCATCCATGTTTGTGGTATATTATGGACAAATGAAAATAAAATAATTGAACCAACCATATCCTGTACTTTAGGGCTCCCACGTCCAAGTGCATGGAATTTTGACGTGAAACCATGGAAGAATGAATTGTGTAAGTTGCAAATGGGGTGAAGAGCTTGACTTCATGAAATATTCAAGGTCATGCACATTTTGGGGTACATTATGGAGAAATGAAAGTGAAATAATTGAACCAACCATATCCTGTACTTAGGGCTCCCACGTCCAAGTTCATGGAATTTTGACGTGAAACCATGGAAGAATGAATTGTGTAAGTTGCAAATGGGGTGAAGAGTTTGACTTCATGAAATATTCAAGGTCATCCACGTTTGGCGTACACTATGGACATATGAAAATAAAACAATTGAACCAACCATATCCTGTACTTTAGGGCTCCCACGTCCAAGTTCATGGAATTCTGACGTGAAACCATGGAAGAATGAATTGTGTAAGTTGCAAATGCGGTGAAGAGCTTGACGTCATGAAACGTTCAAGGTCATCCATGTTTGTGGTATATTATGGACAAATGAAAATAAAATAATTGAACCAACCATATCCTGTAGTTTATGGCTCCCACGTCCAAGTTCATGGAATTTTGACATGAAACCATGGAAGAATGAATTGTGTAAGTTGCAAATGGGGTGAAGAGTTTGACTTCATGAAATATTCAAGGTCATGCACATTTTGGGGTACATTATGGACAAATGAAAATAAAATAATTGAACCAACCATATCCTGAACATTAGGGCTCCCACGTCCAAGTTCATGGAATTTTGACGTGAAACCATGGAATAATGAATTGTGTAGGTTGCAAATGGGGTGAAGAGTTTGACCTCATGAATTATTCAAGGTCATGCACAATTTGGGGTACATTATGGACAAAAGAAAATAAAATAATCGAACGAACCATTTCCTGTACTTTCGGGCTCCCACGTCTAAGTTCATGGAATTTTGACGTGAAACCATGGAAGAATGATTTGTGTAAGCTGCAAATGGGGTGAAGAGTTTGACTTCATGAAATATTCAAGGTCATGCACATTTTGGGGTACATTGTGGACAAATGAAAATAAAACAATTGAACCAACCATATCCTGTACTTTAGGGCTCCCACGTCCAAGTTCATGGAATTCTGACGTGAAACCATGGAAGAATGAATTGTGTAAGTTGCAAATGCGGTGAAGAGCTTGACTTCATGAAACGTTCAAGGTCATCCATGTTTGTGGTATATTATGGACAAATGAAAATAAAATAATTGAACCAACCATATCCTGTACTTTATGGCTCCCACGTCCAAGTTCATGGAATTTTGACATGAAACCATGGAAGAATGAATTGTGTAAGTTGCAAATGGGGTGAAGATCTTGACTTCATGAAATATTCAAGGTCATGCACGTTTGGGGTACATTATGGACAAATGAAAATAAAACAATTGAACCAACCATATCCTGTACTTTAGGGCTCCCACGTCCAAGTTCATGGAATTTTGACGTGAAACCATGGAAGAATGAATTGTGTAAGTTGCAAATGCGGTGAAGAGCTTGACTTCATGAAACGTTCAAGGTCATCCATGTTTGTGGTATATTCTGGACAAATGAAAATAAAATAATTGAACCAACCATATCCTGTACTTTAGGGCTCCCACGTCCAAGTTCATGGAATTTTGACGTGAAACCATGGAAGAATGATTTGTGTAAGTTGCAAATGGGGTGAAGAGTTTGACTTCATGAAATATTCAAGGTCATGCACATTTTAGGGTACATTGTGGACAAATGAAAATAAAACAATTGAGCCAACCATATCCTGTACTTTATGGCTCCCACGTCCAAGTTCATGGAATTTCGACATGAAACCATGGAAGAATGAATTGTGTAAGTTGCAAATGGGGTGAAGAGCTTGACTTCATGAAATATTCAAGGTCATGCACGTTTGGGGTACATTATGGACAAATGAAAATAAAACAATTGAACCAACCATATCCTGTACTTTAGGGCTCCCACGTCCAAGTTCATGGAATTTTGACGTGAAACCATGGAAGAATGAATTGTGTAGGTTGCAAATGGGGTGAAGAGTTTGACCTCATGAATTATTCAAGGTCATGCACATTTTGGGGTACATTATGGACAAAAGAAAATAAAATAATCGAACCAACCATATCCTGTACTTTAGGGCTCCCACGTCCAAGTTCATGGAATTTTGACGTGAAACCAGGGAAGAATGAATTGTGTAAGTTGCAAATAGGGTGAAGAGTTTGACTTCATGAAATATTCAAGGTCATCCACGTTTGGCGTACATTATGGACATATGAAAATAAAACAATTGAACCAACCATATCCTGTACTTTAGGGCTCCCACGTCCAAGTTCATGGAATTTTGACGTGAAACCATGGAAGAATGATTTGTGTAAGTTGCAAATGGGGTGAAGAGTTTGACTTCATGAAATGTTCAAGGTCATCCATGTTTGTGGTATATTATGGACAAATGAAAATAAAATAATTGAACCAACCATATCCTGTACTTTAGGGCTCCCACGTCCAAGTGCATGGAATTTTGACGTGAAACCATGGAAGAATGAATTGTGTAAGTTGCAAATGGGGTGAAGAGCTTGACTTCATGAAATATTCAAGGTCATGCACATTTTGGGGTACATTATGGAGAAATGAAAGTGAAATAATTGAACCAACCATATCCTGTACTTAGGGCTCCCACGTCCAAGTTCATGGAATTTTGACGTGAAACCATGGAAGAATGAATTGTGTAAGTTGCAAATGGGGTGAAGAGTTTGACTTCATGAAATATTCAAGGTCATCCACGTTTGGCGTACACTATGGACATATGAAAATAAAACAATTGAACCAACCATATCCTGTACTTTAGGGCTCCCACGTCCAAGTTCATGGAATTCTGACGTGAAACCATGGAAGAATGAATTGTGTAAGTTGCAAATGCGGTGAAGAGCTTGACGTCATGAAACGTTCAAGGTCATCCATGTTTGTGGTATATTATGGACAAATGAAAATAAAATAATTGAACCAACCATATCCTGTACTTTATGGCTCCCACGTCCAAGTTCTTGGAATTTTGACATGAAACCATGGAAGAATGAATTGTGTAAGTTGCAAATGGGGTGAAGAGTTTGACTTCATGAAATATTCAAGGTCATGCACATTTTGGGGTACATTATGGACAAATGAAAATAAAATAATTGAACCAACCATATCCTGAACATTAGGGCTCCCACGTCCAAGTTCATGGAATTTTGACGTGAAACCATGGAATAATGAATTGTGTAGGTTGCAAATGGGGTGAAGAGTTTGACCTCATGAATTATTCAAGGTCATGCACAATTTGGGGTACATTATGGAAAAAAGAAAATAAAATAATCGAACGAACCATTTCCTGTACTTTCGGGCTCCCACGTCTAAGTTCATGGAATTTTGACGTGAAACCATGGAAGAATGATTTGTGTAAGTTGCAAATGGGGTGAAGAGTTTGACTTCATGAAATATTCAAGGTCATGCACATTTTGGGGTACATTGTGGACAAATGAAAATAAAATAATTGAACCAACCATATCCTGTACTTTAGGGCTCCCATGTCCAAGTTCATGGAATTTTGACATGAAACCATGGAAGAATGAATTGTGTAAGTTGCAAATGGAGTGAAGAGTTTGACTTCATGAAATATTCAAGGTCATCCATGTTTGTGGTATATTATGGACAAATGAAAATAAAATAATTGAACCAACCATATCCTGTACTTTATGGCTCCCACGTCCAAGTTCATGGAATTTTGACATGAAACCATGGAAGAATGAATTGTGTAAGTTGCAAATGGGGTGAAGAGTTTGACTTCATGAAATATTCAAGGTCATGCACATTTTGGGGTACATTATGGACAAATGAAAATAAAATAATTGAACCAACCATATCCTGAACATTAGGGCTCCTACGTCCATGTTCATGGAATTTTGACGTGAAACCATGGAATAATGAATTGTGTAGGTTGCAAATGGGGTGAAGAGTTTGACCTCATGAATTATTCAAGGTCATGCACATTTTGGGGTACATTATGGAAAAAAGAAAATAAAATAATCGAACGAACCATTTCCTGTACTTTCGGGCTCCCACGTCCAAGTTCATGGAATTTTGACGTGAAACCATGGAAGAATGAATTGTGTAAGTTGCAAATGGGGTGAAGAGTTTGACTTCATGAAATATTCAAGGTCATGCACATTTTGGGGTACATTGTGGACAAATGAAAATAAAATAATTGAACCAACCATATCCTGTACTTTAGGGCTCCCATGTCCAAGTTCATGGAATTTTGACGTGAAACCATGGAAGAATGAATTGTGTAAGTTGCAAATGGAGTGAAGAGTTTGACTTCATGAAATATTCAAGGTCATCCATGTTTGTGGTATATTATGGACAAATGAAAATAAAACAATTGAACCAACCATATCCTGTACTTTAGGGCTCCCACGTCCAAGTTCATGGAATTTTGACGTGAAACCATGGAAGAATGAACTGTGTAGGTTGCAAATGGGGTGAAGAGTTTGACCTCATGAATTATTCAAGGTCATGCACATTTTGGGGTACATTATGGACAAAAGAAAATAAAATAATCGAACCAACCATATCCTGTACTTTAGGGCTCCCACGTCCAAGTTCATGGAATTTTGACGTGAAACCATGGAAGAATGAATTGTGTAAGTTGCAAATGGAGTGAAGAGTTTGACTTCATGAAATATTCAAGGTCATCCATGTTTGTGGTATATTATGGACAAATGAAAATAAAACAATTGAACCAACCATATCCTGTACTTTAGGGCTCCCACGTCCAAGTTCATGGAATTTTGACGTGAAACCATGGAAGAATGAACTGTGTAGGTTGCAAATGGGGTGAAGAGTTTGACCTCATGAATTATTCAAGGTCATGCACATTTTGGGGTACATTATGGACAAAAGAAAATAAAATAATCGAACCAACCATATCCTGTACTTTAGGGCTCCCACGTCCAAGTGCATGGAATTTTGACGTGAAACCATGGAAGAATGAATTGTGTAAGTTGCAAATGGGGTGAAGAGTTTGACTTCATGAAATATTCAAGGTCATCCACGTTTGGCGTACATTATGGACATATGAAAATAAAACAATTGAACCAACCATATCCTGTACTTTAGGGCTCCCACGTCCAAGTTCATGGAATTTTGACGTGAAACCATGGAAGAATGATTTGTGTAAGTTGCAAATGGGGTGAAGAGTTTGACTTCATGAAATATTCAAGGTCATCCACATTTTGGGGTACATTATGGACATATGAAAATAAAACAATTGAACCAACCATATCCTGTACTTTAGGGCTCCCACGTCCAAGTGCATGGAATTTTGACGTGAAACCATGGAAGAATGAATTGTGTAAGTTGCAAATGGGGTGAAGAGTTTGACTTCATGAAATATTCAAGGTCATCCACGTTTGGCGTACATTATGGACATATGAAAATAAAACAATTGAACCAACCATATCCTGTACTTTAGGGCTCCCACGTCCAAGTTCATGGAATTTTGACGTGAAACCATGGAAGAATGATTTGTGTAAGTTGCAAATGGGGTGAAGAGTTTGACTTCATGAAATATTCAAGGTCATCCACATTTTGGGGTACATTATGGACATATGAAAATAAAACAATTGAACCAACCATATCCTGTACTTTAGGGCTCCCACGTCCAAGTGCATGGAATTTTGACATGAAACCATGGAAGAATGAATTGTGTAAGTTGCAAATGGGGTGAAGAGTTTGACTTCATGAAATATTCAAGGTCATGCACATTTTGGGGTACATTATGGACAAATGAAAATAAAATAATTGAACCAACCATATCCTGAACATTAGGGCTCCCACGTCCAAGTTCATGGAATTTTGACGTGAAACCATGGAATAATGAATTGTGTAGGTTGCAAATGGGGTGAAGAGTTTGACCTCATGAATTATTCAAGGTCATGCACATTTTGGGGTACATTATGGAAAAAAGAAAATAAAATAATCGAACGAACCATTTCCTGTACTTTCGGGCTCCCACGTCCAAGTTCATGGAATTTTGACGTGAAACCATGGAAGAATGATTTGTGTAAGTTGCAAATGGGGTGAAGAGTTTGACTTCATGAAATATTCAAGGTCATGCACATTTGGGGTACATTGTGGACAAATGAAAATAAAATAATTGAACCAACCATATCCTGTACTTTAGGGCTCCCATGTCCAAGTTCATGGAATTTTGACGTGAAACCATGGAAGAATGAATTGTGTAAGTTGCAAATGGAGTGAAGAGTTTGACTTCATGAAATATTCAAGGTCATCCATGTCTGTGGTATATTATGGACAAATGAAAATAAAACAATTGAACCAACCATATCCTGTACTTTAGGGCTCCCACGTCCAAGTTCATGGAATTTTGACGTGAAACCATGGAAGAATGAACTGTGTAGGTTGCAAATGGGGTGAAGATTTTGACCTCATGAATTATTCAAGGTCATGCACATTTTGGGGTACATTATGGACAAAAGAAAATAAAATAATCGAACCAACCATATCCTGTACTTTAGGGCTCCCACGTCCAAGTTCATGGAATTTTGACGTGAAACCATGGAAGAATGAATTGTGTAAGTTGCAAATGGAGTGAAGAGTTTGACTTCATGAAATATTCAAGGTCATCCATGTTTGTGGTATATTATGGACAAATGAAAATAAAACAATTGAACCAACCATATCCTGTACTTTAGGGCTCCCACGTCCAAGTTCATGGAATTTTGACGTGAAACCATGGAAGAATGAACTGTGTAGGTTGCAAATGGGGTGAAGAGTTTGACCTCATGAATTATTCAAGGACATGCACATTTTGGGGTACATTATGGACAAAAGAAAATAAAATAATCGAACCAACCATATCCTGTACTTTAGGGCTCCCAGGTCCAAGTGCATGGAATTTTGACGTGAAACCATGGAAGAATGAATTGTGTAAGTTGCAAATGGGGTGAAGAGTTTGACTTCATGAAATATTCAAGGTCATCCACGTTTGGCGTACATTATGGACATATCAAAATAAAACAATTGAACCAACCATATCCTGTACTTTAGGGCTCCCACGTCCAAGTTCATGGAATTTTGACGTGAAACCATGGAAGAATGAATTGTGTAAGTTGCAAATGGGGTGAAGAGTTTGACTTCATGAAATATTCAAGGTCATCCACATTTTGGGGTACATTATGGACATATGAAAATAAAACAATTGAACCAACCATATCCTGTACTTTAGGGCTCCCACGTCCAAGTGCATGGAATTTTGACGTGAAACCATGGAAGAATGAATTGTGTAAGTTGCAAATGGGGTGAAGAGTTTGACTTCATGAAATATTCAAGGTCATCCACGTTTGGCGTACATTATGGACATATGAAAATAAAACAATTGAACCAACCATATCCTGTACTTTAGGGCTCCCACGTCCAAGTTCATGGAATTCTGACGTGAAACCATGGAAGAACGAATTGTGTAAGTTGCAAATGCGGTGAAGAGCTTGACTTCATGAAACGTTCAAGGTCATCCATGTTTGTGGTATATTATGGACAAATGAAAATAAAATAATTGAACCAACCATATCCTGTACTTTATGGCTCCCACGTCCAAGTTCATGGAATTTTGACATGAAACCATGGAAGAATGAATTGTGTAAGTTGCAAATGGGGTGAAGATTTGACTTCATGAAATATTCAAGGTCATGCTAATTTTGGGGTACATCGTGAATAAATGAAAATAAAACAATTGAACCAACCATATCCTGTACTTTAGGGCTCCCACGTCCAAATTCATGGAATTTTGACGTGAAACCATGGAAGAATGAATTGTGTAAGTTGCAAATGGGGTGAAGAGTTTGACTTCATGAAATATTCAAGGTCATGCTAATTTTGGGGTACATCGTGAATAAATGAAAATAAAACAATTGAACCAACCATATCCTGTACTTTAGGGCTCCCACGTCCAAATTCATGGACTTTTGACGTGAAACCATGGAAGAATGAATTGTGTAAGTTGCAAATGGAGTGAAGAGTTTGACTTCATGAAATATTCAAGGTCATGCACATTTTGGGGTACATTATAGACAAATGAAAGTGAAACAATTGAACGAACCATATCCTGTACTTAGGGCTCTCACGTCCAAGTTCATGGACTTTTGACGTGAAACCATGAATGAATGATTTGTGTAAGTTGCAAATGGGGTGAAGAGTTTGACTTCATGAAATATTCAAGGTCATCCACGTTTGGCGTACATTATGGACATATGAAAATAAAACAATTGAACCAACCATATCCTGTACTTTAGGGCTCCCACGTCCAAGTTCATGGAATTTTGACGTGAAACCATGGAAGAATGATTTGTGTAAGTTGCAAATGGGGTGAAGAGTTTGACTTCATGAAATATTCAAGGTCATCCACATTTTGGGGTACATTATGGACATATGAAAATAAAACAATTGAACCAACCATATCCTGTACTTTAGGGCTCCCACGTCCAAGTGCATGGAATTTTGACGTGAAACCATGGAAGAATGAATTGTGTAAGTTGCAAATGGGGTGAAGAGTTTGACTTCATGAAATATTCAAGGTCATCCACGTTTGGCGTACATTATGGACATATGAAAATAAAACAATTGAACCAACCATATCCTGTACTTTAGGGCTCCCACGTCCAAGTTCATGGAATTTTGACGTGAAACCATGGAAGAATGATTTGTGTAAGTTGCAAATGGGGTGAAGAGTTTGACTTCATGAAATATTCAAGGTCATCCACATTTTGGGGTACATTATGGACATATGAAAATAAAACAATTGAACCAACCATATCCTGTACTTTAGGGCTCCCACGTCCAAGTGCATGGAATTTTGACATGAAACCATGGAAGAATGAATTGTGTAAGTTGCAAATGGGGTGAAGAGTTTGACTTCATGAAATATTCAAGGTCATGCACATTTTGGGGTACATTATGGACAAATGAAAATAAAATAATTGAACCAACCATATCCTGAACATTAGGGCTCCCACGTCCAAGTTCATGGAATTTTGACGTGAAACCATGGAATAATGAATTGTGTAGGTTGCAAATGGGGTGAAGAGTTTGACCTCATGAATTATTCAAGGTCATGCACATTTTGGGGTACATTATGGAAAAAAGAAAATAAAATAATCGAACGAACCATTTCCTGTACTTTCGGGCTCCCACGTCCAAGTTCATGGAATTTTGACGTGAAACCATGGAAGAATGATTTGTGTAAGTTGCAAATGGGGTGAAGAGTTTGACTTCATGAAATATTCAAGGTCATGCACATTTGGGGTACATTGTGGACAAATGAAAATAAAATAATTGAACCAACCATATCCTGTACTTTAGGGCTCCCACGTCCAAGTTCATGGAATTTTGACGTGAAACCATGGAAGAATGAATTGTGTAAGTTGCAAATGGAGTGAAGAGTTTGACTTCATGAAATATTCAAGGTCATCCATGTCTGTGGTATATTATGGACAAATGAAAATAAAACAATTGAACCAACCATATCCTGTACTTTAGGGCTCCCACGTCCAAGTTCATGGAATTTTGACGTGAAACCATGGAAGAATGAACTGTGTAGGTTGCAAATGGGGTGAAGATTTTGACCTCATGAATTATTCAAGGTCATGCACATTTTGGGGTACATTATGGACAAAAGAAAATAAAATAATCGAACCAACCATATCCTGTACTTTAGGGCTCCCACGTCCAAGTTCATGGAATTTTGACGTGAAACCATGGAAGAATGAATTGTGTAAGTTGCAAATGGAGTGAAGAGTTTGACTTCATGAAATATTCAAGGTCATCCATGTTTGTGGTATATTATGGACAAATGAAAATAAAACAATTGAACCAACCATATCCTGTACTTTAGGGCTCCCACGTCCAAGTTCATGGAATTTTGACGTGAAACCATGGAAGAATGAACTGTGTAGGTTGCAAATGGGGTGAAGAGTTTGACCTCATGAATTATTCAAGGACATGCACATTTTGGGGTACATTATGGACAAAAGAAAATAAAATAATCGAACCAACCATATCCTGTACTTTAGGGCTCCCAGGTCCAAGTGCATGGAATTTTGACGTGAAACCATGGAAGAATGAATTGTGTAAGTTGCAAATGGGGTGAAGAGTTTGACTTCATGAAATATTCAAGGTCATCCACGTTTGGCGTACATTATGGACATATGAAAATAAAACAATTGAACCAACCATATCCTGTACTTTAGGGCTCCCACGTCCAAGTTCATGGAATTTTGACGTGAAACCATGGAAGAATGAATTGTGTAAGTTGCAAATGGGGTGAAGAGTTTGACTTCATGAAATATTCAAGGTCATCCACATTTTGGGGTACATTATGGACATATGAAAATAAAACAATTGAACCAACCATATCCTGTACTTTAGGGCTCCCACGTCCAAGTTCATGGAATTCTGACGTGAAACCATGGAAGAACGAATTGTGTAAGTTGCAAATGCGGTGAAGAGCTTGACTTCATGAAACGTTCAAGGTCATCCATGTTTGTGGTATATTATGGACAAATGAAAATAAAATAATTGAACCAACCATATCCTGTACTTTATGGCTCCCACGTCCAAGTTCATGGAATTTTGACATGAAACCATGGAAGAATGAATTGTGTAAGTTGCAAATGGGGTGAAGATTTGACTTCATGAAATATTCAAGGTCATGCTAATTTTGGGGTACATCGTGAATAAATGAAAATAAAACAATTGAACCAACCATATCCTGTACTTTAGGGCTCCCACGTCCAAATTCATGGAATTTTGACGTGAAACCATGGAAGAATGAATTGTGTAAGTTGCAAATGGGGTGAAGAGTTTGACTTCATGAAATATTCAAGGTCATGCTAATTTTGGGGTACATCGTGAATAAATGAAAATAAAACAATTGAACCAACCATATCCTGTACTTTAGGGCTCCCACGTCCAAATTCATGGACTTTTGACGTGAAACCATGGAAGAAAGAATTGTGTAAGTTGCAAATGGAGTGAAGAGTTTGACTTCATGAAATATTCAAGGTCATGCACATTTTGGGGTACATTATAGACAAATGAAAGTGAAACAATTGAACGAACCATATCCTGTACTTAGGGCTCTCACGTCCAAGTTCATGGACTTTTGACGTGAAACCATGAATGAATGATTTGTGTAAGTTGCAAATGGGGTGAAGAGTTTGACTTCATGAAATATTCAAGGTCATCTACGTTTGGGGTACATTATGGACAAATGAAAGTGAAACAATTGAACGTACCATATCCTGAACATTAGGGCTCTCTTGTCCAAGTTCATGGACTTTTGACGTGAAACCATGGAGGAATGAATTGTGTAAGTTGCAAATGGGGTGAAGAGTTTGACTTCATGAAATATTCAAGGTCATGCACATTTTGGGGTACATCGTGAATAAATGAAAATAAAACAATTGAACCAACCATATCCTGAACATTAGGGCTCCCACGTCCAAGTTCATGGAATTTTGACGTGAAACCATGGAATAATGAATTGTGTAGGTTGCAAATGGGGTGAAGAGTTTGACCTCATGAATTATTCAAGGTCATGCACATTTTGGGGTACATTATGGAAAAAAAAAAATAAATTAATCGAACGAACCATTTCCTGTACTTTCGGGCTCCCACGTCCAAGTTCATGGAATTTTGACGTGAAACCATGGAAGAATGATTTGTGTAAGTTGCAAATGGGGTGAAGAGTTTGACTTCATGAAATATTCAAGGTCATGCACATTTTGGGGTACATTGTGGACAAATGAAAATAAAATAATTGAACCAACCATATCCTGTACTTTAGGGCTCCTATGTCCAAGTTCATGGAATTTTGACATGAAACCATGGAAGAATGATTTGTGTAAGTTGCAAATGGGGTGAAGAGTTTGACTTCATGAAATATTCAAGGTCATCCATGTTTGTGGTATATTATGGACAAATGAAAATAAAACAATTGAACCAACCATATCCTGTACTTTAGGGCTCCCACGTCCAAGTTCATGGAATTTTGACGTGAAACCATGGAAGAATGAATTGTGTAGGTTGCAAATGGGGTGAAGAGTTTGACCTCATGAATTATTCAAGGTCATGCACATTTTGGGGTACATTATGGACAAAAGAAAATAAAATAATCGAACCAACCATATCCTGTACTTTAGGACTCCCACGTCCAAGTTCATGGAATTTTGACGTGAAACCATGGAAGAATGATTTGTTTAAGTTGCAAATGGGGTGAAGAGTTTGACTTCATGAAATGTTCAAGGTCATCCATGTTTGTGGTATATTATGGACAACTGAAAATAAAATAATTGAACCAACCATATCCTGTACTTTAGGGCTCCCACGTCCAAGTGCATGGAATTTTGACGTGAAACCATGGAAGAATGAATTGTGTAAGTTGCAAATGGGGTGAAGAGTTTGACTTCATGAAATATTCAAGGTCATCCACGTTTGGCGTACATTATGGACATATGAAAATAAAACAATTGAACCAACCATATCCTGTACTTTAGGGCTCCCACGTCCAAGTTCATGGAATTTTGACGTGAAACCATGGAAGAATGATTTGTGTAAGTTGCAAATGGGGTGAAGAGTTTGACTTCATGAAATATTCAAGGTCATCCACGTTTGGGGTACATTATGGACATATGAAAATAAAACAATTGAACCAACCATATCCTGTACTTTAGGGCTCCCACGTCCAAGTGCATGGAATTTTGACGTGAAACCATGGAAGAATGAATTGTGCAAGTTGCAAATGGGGTGAAGAGTTTGACTTCATGAAATATTCAAGGTCATCCACGTTTGGCGTACATTATGGACATATGAAAATAAAACAATTGAACCAACCATATCCTGTACTTTAGGGCTCCCACGTCCAAGTTCATGGAATTCTGACGTGAAACCATGGAAGAATGAATTGTGTAAGTTGCAAATGCGGTGAAGAGCTTGACTTCATGAAACGTTCAAGGTCATCCATGTTTGTGGTATATTATGGACAAATGAAAATAAAACAATTGAACCAACCATATCCTGTACTTTATGGCTCCCACGTCCAAGTTCATGGAATTTTGACATGAAACCATGGAAGAATGAATTGTGTAAGTTGCAAATGGGGTGAAGAGTTTGACTTCATGAAATATTCAAGGTCATGCTGATTTTGGGGTACATCGTGAATAAATGAAAATAAAACAATTGAACCAACCATATCCTGTACTTTAGGGCTCCCACGTCCAAGTTCATGGAATTTTGACGTGAAACCATGGAAGAATGAATTGTGTAAGTTGCAAATGGAGTGAAGAGTTTCACTTCATGAAATATTCAAGGTCATGCTAATTTTGGGGTACATCGTGAATAAATGAAAATAAAACAATTGAACCAACCATATCCTGTACTTTAGGGCTCCCACGTCCAAATTCATGGACTTTTGACGTGAAACCATGGAAGAATGAATTGTGTAAGTTGCAAATGGAGTGAAGAGTTTGACTTCATGAAATATTCAAGGTCATGCACATTTTGGGGTACATTATGGACAAATGAAAGTGAAACAATTGAACGAACCATATCCTGTACTTAGGGCTCTCTTGTCCAAGTTCATGGACTTTTGACGTGAAACCATGGAGGATTGAATTGTGTAAGTTGCAAATGGGGTGAAGAGTTTGACTTCATGAAATATTCAAGGTCATGCTAATTTTGGGGTACATCGTGAATAAATGAAAATAAAACAATTGAACCAACCATATCCTGTACTTTAGGGCTCCCACGTCCAAATTCACGGACTTTTAACGTGAAACCATGGAAGAATGAATTGTGTAAGTTGCAAATGGAGTGAAGAGTTTGACTTCATGAAATATTCAAGGTCATGCACATTTTGGGGTACATTATGGACAAATGAAAGTGAAACAATTGAACGAACCATGTCCTGTACTTAGGGCTCTCTTGTCCAAGTTCATGGAATTTTGACATGAAACCATGGAAGAATGAATTGTGTAAGTTGCAAATGGGGTGAAGAGTTTGACTTCATGAAATATTCAAGGTCATGCTAATTTTGGGGTACATCGTGAATAAATGAAAATAAAACAATTGAACCAACCATATCCTGTACTTTAGGGCTCCCACGTCCAAATTCACGGACTTTTAACGTGAAACCATGGAAGAATGAATTGTGTAAGTTGCAAATGGAGTGAAGAGTTTGACTTCATGAAATATTCAAGGTCATGCACATTTTGGGGTACATTATGGACAAATGAAAGTGAAACAATTGAACGAACCATGTCCTGTACTTAGGGCTCTCTTGTCCAAGTTCATGGACTTTTGACGTGAAACCATGGAGGATTGAATTGTGTAAGTTGCAAATGGGGTGAAGAGTTTGACTTCATGAAATATTCAAGGTCATGCACATTTTGGGGTACATCGTGAATAAATGAAAATAAAACAATTGAACCAACCATATCCTGTACTTTAGGGCTCCCACGTCCAAGTTCATGGACTTTTGACGTGAAACCATGGAAGAATGAATTGTGTAAGTTGCAAATGGGGTGAAGAGTTTGACTTCATGAAATATTCAAGGTCATGCACATTTTGGGGTACATTATGGACAAATGAAAATAAAATAATTGAACCAACCATATCCTGTACTTAGGGCTCCCACGTCCAAGTTCATGGAATTTTGACGTGAAACCATGGAAGAATGAATTGTGTAAGTTGCAAATGGGGTGAAGAGTTTGACTTCATGAAATATTCAACGTCATGCACATTTTGGGGTACATTATGGACAAATGAAAGTGAAATAATTGAACCAACCATATCCTGTACTTAGGGCTCCCACGTCCAAATTCATGGAATTTTGACGTGAAACCTTGGAAGAATGAATTGTGTAAGTTGCAAATGGGGTGAAGAGATTGACTTCATGAAATATTCAAGGTCATGCACATTTTGGGGTACATTATGGACAAATGAAAATAAAATAATTGAACCAAACATATCCTGTACTTAGGGCTCCCACGTCCAAGTTCATGGACTTTTGACGTGAAACCATGGAAGAATGAATTGTGTAAGGTGCAAATGGGGTGAAGAGTTTGACTTCATGAAATATTCAAGGTCATGCACATTTTGAGGTACATTATGGACAAATGAAAATAAAATAATTGAACCAACCATATCCTGGACTTAGGGCTCCCACGTCCAAGTTCATGGAATTTTGACGTGAAACCATGGAAGAATGAATTGTGTAAGTTGCAAATGGGGTGAAGAGTTTGACTTCATGAAATATTCAAGGTCATGCACATTTTGGGGTACATTATGGACAAATGAAAGTGAAATAATTGAACCAACCATATCCTGTACTTTAGGGCTCCCACGTCCAAATTCATGGAATTTCGACGTGAAACCATCGAAGAATGAATTGTGTAAGTTGCAAATGAGGTGAAGAGTTTGACTTCATGAAATATTCAAGGTCATGCACATTTGGGGGTACATTATGGACAAATGAAAGTGAAACAATTGAACCAACCATATCCTGTACTTAGGGCTTCCACGTCCAAGTTCATGGACTTTTGACGTGAAACCATGGAAGAATGAATTGTGTAAGTTGCAAATGGGGTGAAGAGTTTGACTTCATGAAATATTCAAGGTCATGCACATTTTGGGGTACATTATGGACAAATGAAAATAAAATAATTGAACCAACCATATCCTGTACTTAGGGCTCCCACGTCCAAGTTCATGGAATTTTGACGTGAAACCATGGAAGAATGAATTGTGTAAGTTGCAAATGGGGTGAAGAGTTTGACTTCATGAAATATTCAAGGTCATGCACATTTTGGGGTACATTATGGACAAATGAAAGTGAAATAATTGAACCAACCATATCCTGTACTTTAGGGCTCTCACGTCCAAGTTCATGGACTTTTGACGTGAAACCATGGAAGAATGAATTGTGTAAGATGCAAATGGGGTGAAGAGTTTGACTTCATGAAATATTCAAGGTCATGCACATTTTGGGGTACATTATGGACAAATGAAAGTGAAACAATTGAACGAACCATATCCTGTACTTAGGGCTCTCACGTCCAAGTTCATGGACTTTTGACGTGAAACCATGGAGGAATGAATTGTGTAAGTTGCAAATGGGGTGAAGAGTTTGACTTCATGAAATATTCAAGGTCATGCACATTTTGGGGTACATTATGGAGAAATGAAAATAAAATAATTGAACCAACCATATCCTGTACTTAGGGCTCCCACGTCCAAGTTCATGGAATTTTGACGTGAAACCATGGAAGAATGAATTGTGTAAGTTGCAAATGGGGTGAAGAGTTTGACTTCATGAAATATTCAAGGTCATGCACATTTTGGGGTACATTATGGACAAATGAAAGTGAAATAATTGAACCAACCATATCCTGTACTTTAGGGCTCCCACGTCCAAATTCATGGAATTTCGACGTGAAACCATCGAAGAATGAATTGTGTAAGTTGCAAATGAGGTGAAGAGTTTGACTTCATGAAATATTCAAGGTCATGCACATTTTGGGGTACATTATGGACAAATGAAAATAAAATAATTGAACCAACCATATCCTGTACTTAGGGCTCCCACGTCCAAGTTCATGGACTTTTGACGTGAAACCAGGGAAGAATGAATTGTGTAAGTTGCAAATGGGGTGAAGAGTTTGACTTCATGAAATATTCAAGGTCATGCACATTTTGGGGTACATTATGGACAAATGAAAATAAAATAATTGAACCAACCATATCCTGTACTTAGGGCTCCCACGTCCAAGTTCATGGACTTTTGACGTGAAACCATGGAAGAATGAATTGTGTAAGTTGCAAATGGGGTGAAGAGTTTGACTTCATGAAATATTCAAGGTCATCTACGTTTGGGGTACATTATGGACAAATGAAAGTGAAACAATTGAACGAACCATATCCTGTACTTAGGGCTCTCACGTCCAAGTTCATGGACTTTTGACGTGAAACCATGGAGGAATGAATTGTGTAAGTTGCAAATGGGGTGAAGAGTTTGACTTCATGAAATATTCAAGGTCATGCACATTTTGGGGTACATTATGGAGAAATGAAAGTGAAATAATTGAACCAACCATATCCTGTACTTAGGGCTCCCACGTCCAAGTTCATGGAATTTTGACGTGAAACCATGGAAGAATGAATTGTGTAAGTTGCAAATGGGGTGAAGAGTTTGACTTCATGAAATATTCAAGGTCATGCACATTTTGGGGTACATAGTGAACAAATGAAAATAAAACAATTGAACCAACCATATCCTGTACTTTAGGGCTCCCACGTCCAAGTTCATGGACTTTTGACGTGAAACCATGGAAGAATGAATTGTGTAAGTTGCAAATGGGGTGAAGAGTTTGACTTCATGAAATATTCAAGGTCATGCACATTTTGGGGTACATTATGGACAAATGAAAGTGAAACAATTGAACCAACCATATCCTGTACTTAGGGCTTCCACGTCCAAGTTCATGGACTTTTGACGTGAAACCATGGAAGAATGAATTGTGTAAGTTGCAAATGGGGTGAAGAGTTTGACTTCATGAATTATTCAAGGTCATGCACATTTTGGGGTACATTATGGACAAATGAAAATAAAATAATTGAACCAACCATATCCTGTACTTAGGGCTCCCACGTCCAAGTTCATGGAATTTTGACGTGAAACCATGGAAGAATGAATTGTGTAAGTTGCAAATGGGGTGAAGAGTTTGACTTCATGAAATATTCAAGGTCATGCACATTTTGGGGTACATTATGGACAAATGAAAATAAAATAATTGAACCAACCATATCCTGTACTTAGGGCTCCCACGTCCAAGTTCATGGACTTTTGACGTGAAACCATGGAAGAATGAATTGTGTAAGTTGCAAATGGGGTGAAGAGTTTGACTTCATGAAATATTCAAGGTCATCTACGTTTGGGGTACATTATGGACAAATGAAAGTGAAACAATTGAACGAACCATATCCTGTACTTAGGGCTCTCACGTCCAAGTTCATGGAATTTTGACGTGAAACCATGGAGGAATGAATTGTGTAAGTTGCAAATGGGGTGAAGAGTTTGACTTCATGAAATATTCAAGGTCATGCACATTTTGGGGTACATTATGGAGAAATGAAAATAAAATAATTGAACCAACGATATCCTGTACTTAGGGCTCCCACGTCCAAGTTCATGGAATTTTGACGTGAAACCATGGAAGAATGAATTGTGTAAGTTGCAAATGGGGTGAAGAGTTTGACTTCATGAAATATTCAAGGTCATGCACATTTTGGGGTACATTATGGACAAATGAAAGTGAAATAATTGAACCAACCATATCCTGTACTTTAGGGCTCCCACGTCCAAATTCATGGAATTTCGACGTGAAACCATCGAAGAATGAATTGTGTAAGTTGCAAATGAGGTGAAGAGTTTGACTTCATGAAATATTCAAGGTCATGCACATTTTGGGGTACATTATGGACAAATGAAAATAAAATAATTGAACCAACCATATCCTGTACTTAGGGCTCCCACGTCCAAGTTCATGGACTTTTGACGTGAAACCATGGAAGAATGAATTGTGTAAGTTGCAAATGGGGTGAAGAGTTTGACTTCATGAAATATTCAAGGTCATGCACATTTTGGGGTACATTATGGACAAATGAAAATAAAATAATTGAACCAACCATATCCTGTACTTAGGGCTCCCACGTCCAAGTTCATGGACTTTTGACGTGAAACCATGGAAGAATGAATTGTGTAAGTTGCAAATGGGGTGAAGAGTTTGACTTCATGAAATATTCAAGGTCATCTACGTTTGGGGTACATTATGGACAAATGAAAGTGAAACAATTGAACGAACCATATCCTGTACTTAGGGCTCTCACGTCCAAGTTCATGGACTTTTGACGTGAAACCATGGAGGAATGAATTGTGTAAGTTGCAAATGGGGTGAAGAGTTTGACTTCATGAAATATTCAAGGTCATGCACATTTTGGGGTACATTATGGAGAAATGAAAGTGAAATAATTGAACCAACCATATCCTGTACTTAGGGCTCCCACGTCCAAGTTCATGGAATTTTGACGTGAAACCATGGAAGAATGAATTGTGTAAGTTGCAAATGGGGTGAAGAGTTTGACTTCATGAAATATTCAAGGTCATGCACATTTTGGGGTACATAGTGAACAAATGAAAATAAAACAATTGAACCAACCATATCCTGTACTTTAGGGCTCCCACGTCCAAGTTCATGGACTTTTGACGTGAAACCATGGAAGAATGAATTGTGTAAGTTGCAAATGGGGTGAAGAGTTTGACTTCATGAAATATTCAAGGTCATGCACATTTTGGGGTACATTATGGACAAATGAAAATAAAATAATTGAACCAACCATATCCTGAACATTAGGGCTCCCACGTCCAAGTTCATGGAATTTTGACGTGAAACCATGGAATAATGAATTGTGTAGGTTGCAAATGGGGTGAAGAGTTTGACCTCATGAATTATTCAAGGTCATGCACATTTTGGGGTACATTATGGAAAAAAGAAAATAAAATAATCGAACGAACCATTTCCTGTACTTTCGGGCTCCCACGTCCAAGTTCCATGAATTTTGACGTGAAACCATGGAAGAATGATTTGTGTAAGTTGCAAATGGGGTGAAGAGTTTGACTTCATGAAATATTCAAGGTCATGCACATTTTGGGGTACAATATGAACAAATGAAAGTGAAATAATTGAACCAACCATATCCTGTACTTAGGGCTCCCACGTCCAAGTTCATGGACTTTTGACGTGAAACCATGGAGGAATGAATTGTGTAAGTTGCAAATGGGGTGAAGAGTTTGACTTCATGAAATATTCAAGGTCATGCACATTTTGGGGTACATTATGGACAAATGAAAGTGAAACAATTGAACGAACCATATCCTGTACTTAGGGCTCTCTTGTCCAAGTTCATGGACTTTTGACGTGAAACCATGGAGGATTGAATTGTGTAAGTTGCAAATGGGGTGAAGAGTTTGACTTCATGAAATATTCAAGGTCATGCACATTTTGGGGTACATCGTGAATAAATGAAAATAAAACAATTGAACCAACCATATCCTGTACTTTAGGGCTCCCACGTCCAAGTTCATGGACTTTTGACGTGAAACCATGGAAGAATGAATTGTGTAAGTTGCAAATGGGGTGAAGAGTTTGACTTCATGAAATATTCAAGGTCATGCACATTTTGGGGTACATTATGGACAAATGAAAATAAAATAATTGAACCAACCATATCCTGTACTTAGGGCTCCCACGTCCAAGTTCATGGAATTTTGACGTGAAACCATGGAAGAATGAATTGTGTAAGTTGCAAATGGGGTGAAGAGTTTGACTTCATGAAATATTCAAGGTCATGCACATTTTGGGGTACATTATGGACAAATGAAAGTGAAATAATTGAACCAACCATATCCTGTACTTAGGGCTCCCACGTCCAAATTCATGGAATTTTGACGTGAAACCTTGGAAGAATGAATTGTGTAAGTTGCAAATGGGGTGAAGAGTTTGACTTCATGAAATATTCAAGGTCATCCACGTTTGGGGTACATTATGGACATATGAAAATAAAACAATTGAACCAACCATATCCTGTACTTTAGGGCTCCCACGTCCAAGTGCATGGAATTTTGACGTGAAACCATGGAAGAATGAATTGTGCAAGTTGCAAATGGGGTGAAGAGTTTGACTTCATGAAATATTCAAGGTCATCCACGTTTGGCGTACATTATGGACATATGAAAATAAAACAATTGAACCAACCATATCCTGTACTTTAGGGCTCCCACGTCCAAGTTCATGGAATTCTGACGTGAAACCATGGAAGAATGAATTGTGTAAGTTGCAAATGCGGTGAAGAGCTTGACTTCATGAAACGTTCAAGGTCATCCATGTTTGTGGTATATTATGGACAAATGAAAATAAAACAATTGAACCAACCATATCCTGTACTTTATGGCTCCCACGTCCAAGTTCATGGAATTTTGACATGAAACCATGGAAGAATGAATTGTGTAAGTTGCAAATGGGGTGAAGAGTTTGACTTCATGAAATATTCAAGGTCATGCTGATTTTGGGGTACATCGTGAATAAATGAAAATAAAACAATTGAACCAACCATATCCTGTACTTTAGGGCTCCCACGTCCAAGTTCATGGAATTTTGACGTGAAACCATGGAAGAATGAATTGTGTAAGTTGCAAATGGGGTGAAGAGTTTGACTTCATGAAATATTCAAGGTCATGCACATTTTGGGGTACATTATGGACAAATGAAAATAAAATAATTGAACCAACCATATCCTGAACATTAGGGCTCCCACGTCCAAGTTCATGGAATTTTGACGTGAAACCATGGAATAATGAATTGTGTAGGTTGCAAATGGGGTGAAGAGTTTGACCTCATGAATTATTCAAGGTCATGCACATTTTGGGGTACATTATGGAAAAAAGAAAATAAAATAATCGAACGAACCATTTCCTGTACTTTCGGGCTCCCACGTCCAAGTTCCATGAATTTTGACGTGAAACCATGGAAGAATGATTTGTGTAAGTTGCAAATGGGGTGAAGAGTTTGACTTCATGAAATATTCAAGGTCATGCACATTTTGGGGTACAATATGAACAAATGAAAGTGAAATAATTGAACCAACCATATCCTGTACTTAGGGCTCCCACGTCCAAGTTCATGGACTTTTGACGTGAAACCATGGAGGAATGAATTGTGTAAGTTGCAAATGGGGTGAAGAGTTTGACTTCATGAAATATTCAAGGTCATGCACATTTTGGGGTACATTATGGACAAATGAAAGTGAAACAATTGAACGAACCATATCCTGTACTTAGGGCTCTCTTGTCCAAGTTCATGGACTTTTGACGTGAAACCATGGAGGATTGAATTGTGTAAGTTGCAAATGGGGTGAAGAGTTTGACTTCATGAAATATTCAAGGTCATGCACATTTTGGGGTACATCGTGAATAAATGAAAATAAAACAATTGAACCAACCATATCCTGTACTTTAGGGCTCCCACGTCCAAGTTCATGGACTTTTGACGTGAAACCATGGAAGAATGAATTGTGTAAGTTGCAAATGGGGTGAAGAGTTTGACTTCATGAAATATTCAAGGTCATGCACATTTTGGGGTACATTATGGACAAATGAAAATAAAATAATTGAACCAACCATATCCTGTACTTAGGGCTCCCACGTCCAAGTTCATGGAATTTTGACGTGAAACCATGGAAGAATGAATTGTGTAAGTTGCAAATGGGGTGAAGAGTTTGACTTCATGAAATATTCAAGGTCATGCACATTTTGGGGTACATTATGGACAAATGAAAGTGAAATAATTGAACCAACCATATCCTGTACTTAGGGCTCCCACGTCCAAATTCATGGAATTTTGACGTGAAACCTTGGAAGAATGAATTGTGTAAGTTGCAAATGGGGTGAAGAGTTTGACTTCATGAAATATTCAAGGTCATCCACGTTTGGGGTACATTATGGACATATGAAAATAAAACAATTGAACCAACCATATCCTGTACTTTAGGGCTCCCACGTCCAAGTGCATGGAATTTTGACGTGAAACCATGGAAGAATGAATTGTGCAAGTTGCAAATGGGGTGAAGAGTTTGACTTCATGAAATATTCAAGGTCATCCACGTTTGGCGTACATTATGGACATATGAAAATAAAACAATTGAACCAACCATATCCTGTACTTTAGGGCTCCCACGTCCAAGTTCATGGAATTCTGACGTGAAACCATGGAAGAATGAATTGTGTAAGTTGCAAATGCGGTGAAGAGCTTGACTTCATGAAACGTTCAAGGTCATCCATGTTTGTGGTATATTATGGACAAATGAAAATAAAACAATTGAACCAACCATATCCTGTACTTTATGGCTCCCACGTCCAAGTTCATGGAATTTTGACATGAAACCATGGAAGAATGAATTGTGTAAGTTGCAAATGGGGTGAAGAGTTTGACTTCATGAAATATTCAAGGTCATGCTGATTTTGGGGTACATCGTGAATAAATGAAAATAAAACAATTGAACCAACCATATCCTGTACTTTAGGGCTCCCACGTCCAAGTTCATGGAATTTTGACGTGAAACCATGGAAGAATGAATTGTGTAAGTTGCAAATGGAGTGAAGAGTTTCACTTCATGAAATATTCAAGGTCATGCTAATTTTGGGGTACATCGTGAATAAATGAAAATAAAACAATTGAACCAACCATATCCTGTACTTTAGGGCTCCCACGTCCAAATTCATGGACTTTTGACGTGAAACCATGGAAGAATGAATTGTGTAAGTTGCAAATGGAGTGAAGAGTTTGACTTCATGAAATATTCAAGGTCATGCACATTTTGGGGTACATTATGGACAAATGAAAGTGAAACAATTGAACGAACCATATCCTGTACTTAGGGCTCTCTTGTCCAAGTTCATGGACTTTTGACGTGAAACCATGGAGGATTGAATTGTGTAAGTTGCAAATGGGGTGAAGAGTTTGACTTCATGAAATATTCAAGGTCATGCTAATTTTGGGGTACATCGTGAATAAATGAAAATAAAACAATTGAACCAACCATATCCTGTACTTTAGGGCTCCCACGTCCAAATTCACGGACTTTTAACGTGAAACCATGGAAGAATGAATTGTGTAAGTTGCAAATGGAGTGAAGAGTTTGACTTCATGAAATATTCAAGGTCATGCACATTTTGGGGTACATTATGGACAAATGAAAGTGAAACAATTGAACGAACCATGTCCTGTACTTAGGGCTCTCTTGTCCAAGTTCATGGAATTTTGACATGAAACCATGGAAGAATGAATTGTGTAAGTTGCAAATGGGGTGAAGAGTTTGACTTCATGAAATATTCAAGGTCATGCTAATTTTGGGGTACATCGTGAATAAATGAAAATAAAACAATTGAACCAACCATATCCTGTACTTTAGGGCTCCCACGTCCAAATTCACGGACTTTTAACGTGAAACCATGGAAGAATGAATTGTGTAAGTTGCAAATGGAGTGAAGAGTTTGACTTCATGAAATATTCAAGGTCATGCACATTTTGGGGTACATTATGGACAAATGAAAGTGAAACAATTGAACGAACCATGTCCTGTACTTAGGGCTCTCTTGTCCAAGTTCATGGACTTTTGACGTGAAACCATGGAGGATTGAATTGTGTAAGTTGCAAATGGGGTGAAGAGTTTGACTTCATGAAATATTCAAGGTCATGCACATTTTGGGGTACATCGTGAATAAATGAAAATAAAACAATTGAACCAACCATATCCTGTACTTTAGGGCTCCCACGTCCAAGTTCATGGACTTTTGACGTGAAACCATGGAAGAATGAATTGTGTAAGTTGCAAATGGGGTGAAGAGTTTGACTTCATGAAATATTCAAGGTCATGCACATTTTGGGGTACATTATGGACAAATGAAAATAAAATAATTGAACCAACCATATCCTGTACTTAGGGCTCCCACGTCCAAGTTCATGGAATTTTGACGTGAAACCATGGAAGAATGAATTGTGTAAGTTGCAAATGGGGTGAAGAGTTTGACTTCATGAAATATTCAACGTCATGCACATTTTGGGGTACATTATGGACAAATGAAAGTGAAATAATTGAACCAACCATATCCTGTACTTAGGGCTCCCACGTCCAAATTCATGGAATTTTGACGTGAAACCTTGGAAGAATGAATTGTGTAAGTTGCAAATGGGGTGAAGAGATTGACTTCATGAAATATTCAAGGTCATGCACATTTTGGGGTACATTATGGACAAATGAAAATAAAATAATTGAACCAACCATATCCTGTACTTAGGGCTCCCACGTCCAAGTTCATGGACTTTTGACGTGAAACCATGGAAGAATGAATTGTGTAAGGTGCAAATGGGGTGAAGAGTTTGACTTCATGAAATATTCAAGGTCATGCACATTTTGAGGTACATTATGGACAAATGAAAATAAAATAATTGAACCAACCATATCCTGGACTTAGGGCTCCCACGTCCAAGTTCATGGAATTTTGACGTGAAACCATGGAAGAATGAATTGTGTAAGTTGCAAATGGGGTGAAGAGTTTGACTTCATGAAATATTCAAGGTCATGCACATTTTGGGGTACATTATGGACAAATGAAAGTGAAATAATTGAACCAACCATATCCTGTACTTTAGGGCTCCCACGTCCAAATTCATGGAATTTCGACGTGAAACCATCGAAGAATGAATTGTGTAAGTTGCAAATGAGGTGAAGAGTTTGACTTCATGAAATATTCAAGGTCATGCACATTTGGGGGTACATTATGGACAAATGAAAGTGAAACAATTGAACCAACCATATCCTGTACTTAGGGCTTCCACGTCCAAGTTCATGGACTTTTGACGTGAAACCATGGAAGAATGAATTGTGTAAGTTGCAAATGGGGTGAAGAGTTTGACTTCATGAAATATTCAAGGTCATGCACATTTTGGGGTACATTATGGACAAATGAAAATAAAATAATTGAACCAACCATATCCTGTACTTAGGGCTCCCACGTCCAAGTTCATGGAATTTTGACGTGAAACCATGGAAGAATGAATTGTGTAAGTTGCAAATGGGGTGAAGAGTTTGACTTCATGAAATATTCAAGGTCATGCACATTTTGGGGTACATTATGGACAAATGAAAGTGAAATAATTGAACCAACCATATCCTGTACTTTAGGGCTCTCACGTCCAAGTTCATGGACTTTTGACGTGAAACCATGGAAGAATGAATTGTGTAAGATGCAAATGGGGTGAAGAGTTTGACTTCATGAAATATTCAAGGTCATGCACATTTTGGGGTACATTATGGACAAATGAAAGTGAAACAATTGAACGAACCATATCCTGTACTTAGGGCTCTCACGTCCAAGTTCATGGACTTTTGACGTGAAACCATGGAGGAATGAATTGTGTAAGTTGCAAATGGGGTGAAGAGTTTGACTTCATGAAATATTCAAGGTCATGCACATTTTGGGGTACATTATGGAGAAATGAAAATAAAATAATTGAACCAACCATATCCTGTACTTAGGGCTCCCACGTCCAAGTTCATGGAATTTTGACGTGAAACCATGGAAGAATGAATTGTGTAAGTTGCAAATGGGGTGAAGAGTTTGACTTCATGAAATATTCAAGGTCATGCACATTTTGGGGTACATTATGGACAAATGAAAGTGAAATAATTGAACCAACCATATCCTGTACTTTAGGGCTCCCACGTCCAAATTCATGGAATTTCGACGTGAAACCATCGAAGAATGAATTGTGTAAGTTGCAAATGAGGTGAAGAGTTTGACTTCATGAAATATTCAAGGTCATGCACATTTTGGGGTACATTATGGACAAATGAAAATAAAATAATTGAACCAACCATATCCTGTACTTAGGGCTCCCACGTCCAAGTTCATGGACTTTTGACGTGAAACCAGGGAAGAATGAATTGTGTAAGTTGCAAATGGGGTGAAGAGTTTGACTTCATGAAATATTCAAGGTCATGCACATTTTGGGGTACATTATGGACAAATGAAAATAAAATAATTGAACCAACCATATCCTGTACTTAGGGCTCCCACGTCCAAGTTCATGGACTTTTGACGTGAAACCATGGAAGAATGAATTGTGTAAGTTGCAAATGGGGTGAAGAGTTTGACTTCATGAAATATTCAAGGTCATCTACGTTTGGGGTACATTATGGACAAATGAAAGTGAAACAATTGAACGAACCATATCCTGTACTTAGGGCTCTCACGTCCAAGTTCATGGACTTTTGACGTGAAACCATGGAGGAATGAATTGTGTAAGTTGCAAATGGGGTGAAGAGTTTGACTTCATGAAATATTCAAGGTCATGCACATTTTGGGGTACATTATGGAGAAATGAAAGTGAAATAATTGAACCAACCATATCCTGTACTTAGGGCTCCCACGTCCAAGTTCATGGAATTTTGACGTGAAACCATGGAAGAATGAATTGTGTAAGTTGCAAATGGGGTGAAGAGTTTGACTTCATGAAATATTCAAGGTCATGCACATTTTGGGGTACATAGTGAACAAATGAAAATAAAACAATTGAACCAACCATATCCTGTACTTTAGGGCTCCCACGTCCAAGTTCATGGACTTTTGACGTGAAACCATGGAAGAATGAATTGTGTAAGTTGCAAATGGGGTGAAGAGTTTGACTTCATGAAATATTCAAGGTCATGCACATTTTGGGGTACATTATGGACAAATGAAAGTGAAACAATTGAACCAACCATATCCTGTACTTAGGGCTTCCACGTCCAAGTTCATGGACTTTTGACGTGAAACCATGGAAGAATGAATTGTGTAAGTTGCAAATGGGGTGAAGAGTTTGACTTCATGAATTATTCAAGGTCATGCACATTTTGGGGTACATTATGGACAAATGAAAATAAAATAATTGAACCAACCATATCCTGTACTTAGGGCTCCCACGTCCAAGTTCATGGAATTTTGACGTGAAACCATGGAAGAATGAATTGTGTAAGTTGCAAATGGGGTGAAGAGTTTGACTTCATGAAATATTCAAGGTCATGCACATTTTGGGGTACATTATGGACAAATGAAAATAAAATAATTGAACCAACCATATCCTGTACTTAGGGCTCCCACGTCCAAGTTCATGGACTTTTGACGTGAAACCATGGAAGAATGAATTGTGTAAGTTGCAAATGGGGTGAAGAGTTTGACTTCATGAAATATTCAAGGTCATCTACGTTTGGGGTACATTATGGACAAATGAAAGTGAAACAATTGAACGAACCATATCCTGTACTTAGGGCTCTCACGTCCAAGTTCATGGAATTTTGACGTGAAACCATGGAGGAATGAATTGTGTAAGTTGCAAATGGGGTGAAGAGTTTGACTTCATGAAATATTCAAGGTCATGCACATTTTGGGGTACATTATGGAGAAATGAAAATAAAATAATTGAACCAACCATATCCTGTACTTAGGGCTCCCACGTCCAAGTTCATGGAATTTTGACGTGAAACCATGGAAGAATGAATTGTGTAAGTTGCAAATGGGGTGAAGAGTTTGACTTCATGAAATATTCAAGGTCATGCACATTTTGGGGTACATTATGGACAAATGAAAGTGAAATAATTGAACCAACCATATCCTGTACTTTAGGGCTCCCACGTCCAAATTCATGGAATTTCGACGTGAAACCATCGAAGAATGAATTGTGTAAGTTGCAAATGAGGTGAAGAGTTTGACTTCATGAAATATTCAAGGTCATGCACATTTTGGGGTACATTATGGACAAATGAAAATAAAATAATTGAACCAACCATATCCTGTACTTAGGGCTCCCACGTCCAAGTTCATGGACTTTTGACGTGAAACCATGGAAGAATGAATTGTGTAAGTTGCAAATGGGGTGAAGAGTTTGACTTCATGAAATATTCAAGGTCATGCACATTTTGGGGTACATTATGGACAAATGAAAATAAAATAATTGAACCAACCATATCCTGTACTTAGGGCTCCCACGTCCAAGTTCATGGACTTTTGACGTGAAACCATGGAAGAATGAATTGTGTAAGTTGCAAATGGGGTGAAGAGTTTGACTTCATGAAATATTCAAGGTCATCTACGTTTGGGGTACATTATGGACAAATGAAAGTGAAACAATTGAACGAACCATATCCTGTACTTAGGGCTCTCACGTCCAAGTTCATGGACTTTTGACGTGAAACCATGGAGGAATGAATTGTGTAAGTTGCAAATGGGGTGAAGAGTTTGACTTCATGAAATATTCAAGGTCATGCACATTTTGGGGTACATTATGGAGAAATGAAAGTGAAATAATTGAACCAACCATATCCTGTACTTAGGGCTCCCACGTCCAAGTTCATGGAATTTTGACGTGAAACCATGGAAGAATGAATTGTGTAAGTTGCAAATGGGGTGAAGAGTTTGACTTCATGAAATATTCAAGGTCATGCACATTTTGGGGTACATAGTGAACAAATGAAAATAAAACAATTGAACCAACCATATCCTGTACTTTAGGGCTCCCACGTCCAAGTTCATGGACTTTTGACGTGAAACCATGGAAGAATGAATTGTGTAAGTTGCAAATGGGGTGAAGAGTTTGACTTCATGAAATATTCAAGGTCATGCACATTTTGGGGTACATTATGGACAAATGAAAATAAAATAATTGAACCAACCATATCCTGAACATTAGGGCTCCCACGTCCAAGTTCATGGAATTTTGACGTGAAACCATGGAATAATGAATTGTGTAGGTTGCAAATGGGGTGAAGAGTTTGACCTCATGAATTATTCAAGGTCATGCACATTTTGGGGTACATTATGGAAAAAAGAAAATAAAATAATCGAACGAACCATTTCCTGTACTTTCGGGCTCCCACGTCCAAGTTCCATGAATTTTGACGTGAAACCATGGAAGAATGAATTGTGTAAGTTGCAAATGGGGTGAAGAGTTTGACTTCATGAAATATTCAAGGTCATGCACATTTTGGGGTACAATATGGACAAATGAAAGTGAAATAATTGAACCAACCATATCCTGTACTTAGGGCTCCCACGTCCAAGTTCATGGACTTTTGACGTGAAACCATGGAGGAATGAATTGTGTAAGTTGCAAATGGGGTGAAGAGTTTGACTTCATGAAATATTCAAGGTCATGCACATTTTGGGGTACATTATGGACAAATGAAAGTGAAACAATTGAACGAACCATATCCTGTACTTAGGGCTCTCTTGTCCAAGTTCATGGACTTTTGACGTGAAACCATGGAGGATTGAATTGTGTAAGTTGCAAATGGGGTGAAGAGTTTGACTTCATGAAATATTCAAGGTCATGCACATTTTGGGGTACATCGTGAATAAATGAAAATAAAACAATTGAACCAACCATATCCTGTACTTTAGGGCTCCCACGTCCAAGTTCATGGACTTTTGACGTGAAACCATGGAAGAATGAATTGTGTAAGTTGCAAATGGGGTGAAGAGTTTGACTTCATGAAATATTCAAGGTCATGCACATTTTGGGGTACATTATGGACAAATGAAAATAAAATAATTGAACCAACCATATCCTGTACTTAGGGCTCCCACGTCCAAGTTCATGGAATTTTGACGTGAAACCATGGAAGAATGAATTGTGTAAGTTGCAAATGGGGTGAAGAGTTTGACTTCATGAAATATTCAAGGTCATGCACATTTTGGGGTACATTATGGACAAATGAAAGTGAAATAATTGAACCAACCATATCCTGTACTTAGGGCTCCCACGTCCAAATTCATGGAATTTTGACGTGAAACCTTGGAAGAATGAATTGTGTAAGTTGCAAATGGGGTGAAGAGATTGACTTCATGAAATATTCAAGGTCATGCACATTTTGGGGTACATTATGGACAAATGAAAATAAAATAATTGAACCAAACATATCCTGTACTTAGGGCTCCCACGTCCAAGTTCATGGACTTTTGACGTGAAACCATGGAAGAATGAATTGTGTAAGGTGCAAATGGGGTGAAGAGTTTGACTTCATGAAATATTCAAGGTCATGCACATTTTGAGGTACATTATGGACAAATGAAAATAAAATAATTGAACCAACCATATCCTGTACTTAGGGCTCCCACGTCCAAGTTCATGGAATTTTGACGTGAAACCATGGAAGAATGAATTGTGTAAGTTGCAAATGGGGTGAAGAGTTTGACTTCATGAAATATTCAAGGTCATGCACATTTTGGGGTACATTATGGACAAATGAAAGTGAAATAATTGAACCAACCATATCCTGTACTTTAGGGCTCCCACGTCCAAATTCATGGAATTTCGACGTGAAACCATCGAAGAATGAATTGTGTAAGTTGCAAATGAGGTGAAGAGTTTGACTTCATGAAATATTCAAGGTCATGCACATTTTGGGGTACATTATGGAGAAATGAAAGTGAAACAATTGAACCAACCATATCCTGTACTTAGGGCTTCCACGTCCAAGTTCATGGACTTTTGACGTGAAACCATGGAAGAATGAATTGTGTAAGTTGCAAATGGGGTGAAGAGTTTGACTTCATGAAATATTCAAGGTCATGCACATTTTGGGGTACATTATGGACAAATGAAAATAAAATAATTGAACCAACCATATCCTGTACTTAGGGCTCCCACGTCCAAGTTCATGGAATTTTGACGTGAAACCATGGAAGAATGAATTGTGTAAGTTGCAAATGGGGTGAAGAGTTTGACTTCATGAAATATTCAAGGTCATGCACATTTTGGGGTACATTATGGACAAATGAAAATAAAATAATTGAACCAACCATATCCTGTACTTAGGGCTCCCACGTCCAAGTTCATGGACTTTTGACGTGAAACCATGGAAGAATGAATTGTGTAAGTTGCAAATGGGGTGAAGAGTTTGACTTCATGAAATATTCAAGGTCATCTACGTTTGGGGTACATTATGGACAAATGAAAGTGAAACAATTGAACGAACCATATCCTGTACTTAGGGCTCTCACGTCCAAGTTCATGGACTTTTGACGTGAAACCATGGAGGAATGAATTGTGTAAGTTGCAAATGGGGTGAAGAGTTTGACTTCATGAAATATTCAAGGTCATGCACATTTTGGGGTACATTATGGAGAAATGAAAATAAAATAATTGAACCAACCATATCTTGTACTTAGGGCTCCCACGTCCAAGTTCATGGAATTTTGACGTGAAACCATGGAAGAATGAATTGTGTAAGTTGCAAATGGGGTGAAGAGTTTGACTTCATGAAATATTCAAGGTCATGCACATTTTGGGGTACATTATGGACAAATGAAAGTGAAATAATTGAACCAACCATATCCTGTACTTTAGGGCTCCCACGTCCAAATTCATGGAATTTCGACGTGAAACCATCGAAGAATGAATTGTGTAAGTTGCAAATGAGGTGAAGAGTTTGACTTCATGAAATATTCAAGGTCATGCACATTTTGGGGTACATTATGGAGAAATGAAAGTGAAACAATTGAACCAACCATATCCTGTACTTAGGGCTTCCACGTCCAAGTTCATGGACTTTTGACGTGAAACCATGGAAGAATGAATTGTGTAAGTTGCAAATGGGGTGAAGAGTTTGACTTCATGAAATATTCAAGGTCATGCACATTTTGGGGTACATTATGGACAAATGAAAATAAAATAATTGAACCAACCATATCCTGTACTTAGGGCTCCCACGTCCAAGTTCATGGACTTTTGACGTGAAACCATGGAAGAATGAATTGTGTAAGTTGCAAATGGGGTGAAGAGTTTGACTTCATGAAATATTCAAGGTCATGCACATTTTGGGGTACATTATGGACAAATGAAAATAAAATAATTGAACGAACCATATCCTGTACTTAGGGCTCCCACGTCCAAGTTCATGGACTTTTGACGTCAAACCATGGAAGAATGAATTGTGTAAGTTGCAAATGGGGTGAAGAGTTTGACTTCATGAAATATTCAAGGTCATCTACGTTTGGGGTACATTATGGACAAATGAAAGTGAAACAATTGAACGAACCATATCCTGTACTTAGGGCTCTCACGTCCAAGTTCATGGACTTTTGACGTGAAACCATGGAGGAATGAATTGTGTAAGTTGCAAATGGGGTGAAGAGTTTGACTTCATGAAATATTCAAGGTCATGCACATTTTGGGGTACATTATGGAGAAATGAAAGTGAAATAATTGAACCAACCATATCCTGTACTTAGGGCTCCCACGTCCAAGTTCATGGAATTTTGACGTGAAACCATGGAAGAATGAATTGTGTAAGTTGCAAATGGGGTGAAGAGTTTGACTTCATGAAATATTCAAGGTCATGCACATTTTGGGGTACATAGTGAACAAATGAAAATAAAACAATTGAACCAACCATATCCTGTACTTTAGGGCTCCCACGTCCAAGTTCATGGACTTTTGACGTGAAACCATGGAAGAATGAATTGTGTAAGTTGCAAATGGGGTGAAGAGTTTGACTTCATGAAATATTCAAGGTCATGCACATTTTGGGGTACATTATGGACAAATGAAAATAAAATAATTGAACCAACCATATCCTGAACATTAGGGCTCCCACGTCCAAGTTCATGGAATTTTGACGTGAAACCATGGAATAATGAATTGTGTAGGTTGCAAATGGGGTGAAGAGTTTGACCTCATGAATTATTCAAGGTCATGCACATTTTGGGGTACATTATGGAAAAAAGAAAAGAAAATAATCGAACGAACCATTTCCTGTACTTTCGGGCTCCCACGTCCAAGTTCATGGAATTTTGACGTGAAACCATGGAAGAATGATTTGTGTAAGTTGCAAATGGGGTGAAGAGTTTGACTTCATGAAATATTCAAGGTCATGCACATTTTGGGGTACATTATGGACAAATGAAAGTGAAATAATTGAACCAACCATATCCTGTACTTAGGGCTCCCACGTCCAAGTTCATGGACTTTTGACGTGAAACCATGGAAGAATGAATTGTGTAAGGTGCAAATGGGGTGAAGAGTTTGACTTCATGAAATATTCAAGGTCATGCACATTTTGAGGTACATTATGGACAAATGAAAATAAAATAATTGAACCAACCATATCCTGTACTTAGGGCTCCCACGTCCAAGTTCATGGAATTTTGACGTGAAACCTTGGAAGAATGAATTGTGTAAGTTGCAAATGGGGTGAAGAGTTTGACTTCATGAAATATTCAAGGTCATGCACATTTTGGGGTACATTATGGACAAATGAAAGTGAAATAATTGAACCAACCATATCCTGTACTTTAGGGCTCCCACGTCCAAATTCATGGAATTTCGACGTGAAACCATCGAAGAATGAATTGTGTAAGTTGCAAATGAGGTGAAGAGTTTGACTTCATGAAATATTCAAGGTCATGCACATTTTGGGGTACATTATGGAGAAATGAAAGTGAAACAATTGAACCAACCATATCCTGTACTTAGGGCTTCCACGTCCAAGTTCATGGACTTTTGACGTGAAACCATGGAAGAATGAATTGTGTAAGTTGCAAATGGGGTGAAGAGTTTGACTTCATGAAATATTCAAGGTCATGCACATTTTGGGGTACATTATGGACAAATGAAAATAAAATAATTGAACCAACCATATCCTGTACTTAGGGCTCCCACGTCCAAGTTCATGGACTTTTGACGTGAAACCATGGAAGAATGAATTGTGTAAGTTGCAAATGGGGTGAAGAGTTTGACTTCATGAAATATTCAAGGTCATGCACATTTTGGGGTACATTATGGACAAATGAAAATAAAATAATTGAACCAACCATATCCTGTACTTAGGGCTCCCACGTCCAAGTTCATGGACTTTTGACGTGAAACCATGGAAGAATGAATTGTGTAAGTTGCAAATGGGGTGAAGAGTTTGACTTCATGAAATATTCAAGGTCATCTACGTTTGGGGTACATTATGGACAAATGAAAGTGAAACAATTGAACGAACCATATCCTGTACTTAGGGCTCTCACGTCCAAGTTCATGGACTTTTGACGTGAAACCATGGAGGAATGAATTGTGTAAGTTGCAAATGGGGTGAAGAGTTTGACTTCATGAAATATTCAAGGTCATGCACATTTTGGGGTACATTATGGAGAAATGAAAGTGAAATAATTGAACCAACCATATCCTGTACTTAGGGCTCCCACGTCCAAGTTCATGGAATTTTGACGTGAAACCATGGAAGAATGAATTGTGTAAGTTGCAAATGGGGTGAAGAGTTTGACTTCATGAAATATTCAAGGTCATGCACATTTTGGGGTACATCGTGAATAAATGAAAATAAAACAATTGAACCAACCATATCCTGTACTTTAGGGCTCCCACGTCCAAGTTCATGGACTTTTGACGTGAAACCATGGAAGAATGAATTGTGTAAGTTGCAAATGGGGTGAAGAGTTTGACTTCATGAAATATTCAAGGTCATGCACATTTTGGGGTACATTATGGACAAATGAAAATAAAATAATTGAACCAACCATATCCTGAACATTAGGGCTCCCACGTCCAAGTTCATGGAATTTTGACGTGAAACCATGGAATAATGAATTGTGTAGGTTGCAAATGGGGTGAAGAGTTTGACCTCATGAATTATTCAAGGTCATGCACATTTTGGGGTACATTATGGAAAAAAGAAAATAAAATAATCGAACGAACCATTTCCTGTACTTTCGGGCTCCCACGTCCAAGTTCATGGAATTTTGACGTGAAACCATGGAAGAATGATTTGTGTAAGTTGCAAATGGGGTGAAGAGTTTGACTTCATGAAATATTCAAGGTCATGCACATTTTGGGGTACATTATGGACAAATGAAAGTGAAATAATTGAACCAACCATATCCTGTACTTAGGGCTCCCACGTCCAAGTTCATGGACTTTTGACGTGAAACCATGGAGGAATGAATTGTGTAAGTTGCAAATGGGGTGAAGAGTTTGACTTCATGAAATATTCAAGGTCATGCACATTTTGGGGTACATTATGGAGAAATGAAAGTGAAATAATTGAACCAACCATATCCTGTACTTAGGGCTCCCACGTCCAAGTTCATGGACTTTTGACGTGAAACCATGGAAGAATGAATTGTGTAAGTTGCAAATGGGGTGAACAGATTGACTTCATGAAATATTCAAGGTCATGCACATTTTGGGGTACATTATGGACAAATGAAAATAAAATAATTGAACCAAACATATCCTGTACTTAGGGCTCCCACGTCCAAGTTCATGGACTTTTGACGTGAAACCATGGAAGAATGAATTGTGTAAGGTGCAAATGGGGTGAAGAGTTTGACTTCATGAAATATTCAAGGTCATGCACATTTTGAGGTACATTATGGACAAATGAAAATAAAATAATTGAACCAACCATATCCTGTACTTAGGGCTCCCACGTCCAAGTTCATGGAATTTTGACGTGAAACCATGGAAGAATGAATTGTGTAAGTTGCAAATGGGGTGAAGAGTTTGACTTCATGAAATATTCAAGGTCATGCACATTTTGGGGTACATTATGGACAAATGAAAGTGAAATAATTGAACCAACCATATCCTGTACTTTAGGGCTCCCACGTCCAAATTCATGGAATTTCGACGTGAAACCATCGAAGAATGAATTGTGTAAGTTGCAAATGAGGTGAAGAGTTTGACTTCATGAAATATTCAAGGTCATGCACATTTTGGGGTACATTATGGAGAAATGAAAGTGAAACAATTGAACCAACCATATCCTGTACTTAGGGCTTCCACGTCCAAGTTCATGGACTTTTGACGTGAAACCATGGAAGAATGAATTGTGTAAGTTGCAAATGGGGTGAAGAGTTTGACTTCATGAAATATTCAAGGTCATGCACATTTTGGGGTACATTATGGACAAATGAAAATAAAATAATTGAACCAACCATATCCTGTACTTAGGGCTCCCACGTCCAAGTTCATGGACTTTTGACGTGAAACCATGGAAGAATGAATTGTGTAAGTTGCAAATGGGGTGAAGAGTTTGACTTCATGAAATATTCAAGGTCATGCACATTTTGGGGTACATTATGGAGAAATGAAAATAAAATAATTGAACCAACCATATCCTGTACTTAGGGCTCCCACGTCCAAGTTCATGGACTTTTGACGTGAAACCATGGAAGAATGAATTGTGTAAGTTGCAAATGGGGTGAAGAGTTTGACTTCATGAAATATTCAAGGTCATCTACGTTTGGGGTACATTATGGACAAATGAAAGTGAAACAATTGAACGAACCATATCCTGTACTTAGGGCTCTCACGTCCAAGTTCATGGACTTTTGACGTGAAACCATGGAGGAATGAATTGTGTAAGTTGCAAATGGGGTGAAGAGTTTGACTTCATGAAATATTCAAGGTCATGCACATTTTGGGGTACATTATGGAGAAATGAAAGTGAAATAATTGAACCAACCATATCCTGTACTTAGGGGTCCCACGTCCAAGTTCATGGAATTTTGACGTGAAACCATGGAAGAATGAATTGTGTAAGTTGCAAATGGGGTGAAGAGTTTGACTTCATGAAATATTCAAGGTCATGCACATTTTGGGGTACATCGTGAATAAATGAAAATAAAACAATTGAACCAACCATATCCTGTACTTTAGGGCTCCCACGTCCAAGTTCATGGACTTTTGACGTGAAACCATGGAAGAATGAATTGTGTAAGTTGCAAATGGGGTGAAGAGTTTGACTTCATGAAATATTCAAGGTCATGCACATTTTGGGGTACATTATGGACAAATGAAAATAAAATAATTGAACCAACCATATCCTGAACATTAGGGCTCCCACGTCCAAGTTCATGGAATTTTGACGTGAAACCATGGAATAATGAATTGTGTAGGTTGCAAATGGGGTGAAGAGTTTGACCTCATGAATTATTCAAGGTCATGCACATTTTGGGGTACATTATGGAAAAAAGAAAAGAAAATAATCGAACGAACCATTTCCTGTACTTTCGGGCTCCCACGTCCAAGTTCATGGAATTTTGACGTGAAACCATGGAAGAATGATTTGTGTAAGTTGCAAATGGGGTGAAGAGTTTGACTTCATGAAATATTCAAGGTCATGCACATTTTGGGGTACATTGTGGACAAATGAAAATAAAATAATTGAACCAACCATATCCTGTACTTTAGGGCTCCCATGTCCAAGTTCATGGAATTTTGACATGAAACCATGGAAGAATGATTTGTGTAAGTTGCAAATGGGGTGAAGAGTTTGACTTCATGAAATATTCAAGGTCATCCATGTTTGTGGTATATTATGGACAAATGAAAATAAAACAATTGAACCAACCATATCCTGTACTTTAGGGCTCCCACGTCCAAGTTCATGGAATTTTGACGTGAAACCATGGAAGAATGAATTGTGTAAGTTGCAAATGGGGTGAAGAGTTTGACCTCATGAATTATTCAAGGTCATGCACATTTTGGGGTACATTATGGACAAAAGAAAATAAAATAATCGAACCAACCATATCCTATACTTTAGGGCTCCCACGTCCAAGTTCATGGAATTTTGACGTGAAACCATGGAAGAATGATTTGTTTAAGTTGCAAATGGGGTGAAGAGTTTGACTTCATGAAATGTTCAAGGTCATCCATGTTTGTGGTATATTATGGACAAATGAAAATAAAATAATTGAACCAACCATATCCTGTACTTTAGGGCTCCCACGTCCAAGTGCATGGAATTTTGACGTGAAACCATGGAAGAATGAATTGTGTAAGTTGCAAATGGGGTGAAGAGTTTGACTTCATGAAATATTCAAGGTCATCCACGTTTGGCGTACACTATGGACATATAAAAATAAAACAATTGAACCAACCATATCCTGTACTTTAGGGCTCCCACGTCCAAGTTCATGGAATTTTGACGTGAAACCATGGAAGAATGATTTGTGTAAGTTGCAAATGGGGTGAAGAGTTTGACTTCATGAAATATTCAAGGTTATCCACGTTTGGGGTACATTATGGACATATGAAAATAAAACAATTGAACCAACCATATCCTGTACTTTAGGGCTCCCACGTCCAAGTGCATGGAATTTTGACGTGAAACCATGGAAGAATGAATTGTGTAAGTTGCAAATGGGGTGAAGAGTTTGACTTCATGAAATATTCAAGGTCATCCACGTTTGGCATACATTATGGACATATGAAAATAAAACAATTGAACCAACCATATCCTGTACTTTAGGGCTCCCACGTCCAAGTTCATGGAATTTTGACATGAAACCATGGAAGAATGAATTGTGTAAGTTGCAAATGGGGTGAAGAGTTTGACTTCATGAAATATTCAAGGTCATGCTGATTTTGGGGTACATCGTGAATAAATGAAAATAAAACAATTGAACCAACCATATCCTGTACTTTAGGGCTCCCACGTCCAAATTCATGGACTTTTGACGTGAAACCATGGAAGAATGAATTGTGTAAGTTGCAAATGGAGTGAAGAGTTTGACTTCATGAAATATTCAAGGTCATGCACATTTTGGGGTACATCGTGAATAAATGAAAATAAAACAACTGAACCAACCATATCCTGTACTTTAGGGCTCCCACGTCCAAATTCATGGACTTTTGACGTGAAACCATGGAAGAATGAATTGTGTAAGTTGCAAATGGAGTGAAGAGTTTGACTTCATGAAATATTCAAGGTCATGCTGATTTTGGGGTACATCGTGAATAAATGAAAATAAAACAATTGAACCAACCATATCCTGTACTTTAGGGCTCCCACGTCCAAATTCATGGACTTTTGACGTGAAACCATGGAAGAATGAATTGTGTAAGTTGCAAATGGAGTGAAGAGTTTGACTTCATGAAATATTCAAGGTCATGCACATTTTGGGGTACATTATGGACAAATGAAAGTGAAACAATTGAACGAACCATATCCTGTACTTAGGGCTCTCACGTCCAAGTTCATGGACTTTTGACGTGAAACCATGGAGGAATGAATTGTGTAAGTTGCAAATGGGGTGAAGAGTTTGACTTCATGAAATATTCAAGGTCATGCACATTTTGGGGTACATTATGGAGAAATGAAAGTGAAATAATTGAACCAACCATATCCTGTACTTAGGGCTCCCACGTCCAAGTTCATGGAATTTTGACGTGAAACCATGGAAGAATGAATTGTGTAAGTTGCAAATGGGGTGAAGAGTTTGACTTCATGAAATATTCAAGGTCATGCACATTTTGGGGTACATCGTGAATAAATGAAAATAAAACAATTGAACCAACCATATCCTGTACTTTAGGGCTCCCACGTCCAAGTTCATGGACTTTTGACGTGAAACCATGGAAGAATGAATTGTGTAAGTTGCAAATGAGGTGAAGAGTTTGACTTCATGAAATATTCAAGGTCATGCACATTTTGGGGTACATTATAGACAAATGAAAGTGAAATAATTGAACCAACCATATCCTGTACTTAGGGCTCCCACGTCCAAGTTCATGGAATTTTGACGTGAAACCATGGAAGAATGAATTGTGTAAGTTGCAAATGGGGTGAAGAGTTTGACTTCATGAAATATTCAACGTCATGCACATTTTGGGACACATTATGGACAAATGAAAGTGAAATAATTGAACCAACCATATCCTGTACTTAGGGCTCCCACGTCCAAATTCATAGAATTTTGACGTGAAACCTTGGAAGAATGAATTGTGTAAGTTGCAAATGGGGTGAAGAGATTGACTTCATGAAATATTCAAGGTCATGCACATTTTGGGGTACATTATGGACAAATGAAAGTGAAATAATTGAACCAACCATATCCTGTACTTTAGGGCTCCCACGTCCAAATTCATGGAATTTCGACGTGAAACCATTGAAGAATGAATTGTGTAAGTTGCAAATGGGGTGAAGAGTTTGACTTCATGAAATATTCAAGGTCATGCACATTTTGGGGTACATTATGGACAAATGAAAGTGAAATAATTGAACCAACGATATCCTGTACTTTAGGGCTCCCACGTCCAAATTCATGGAATTTCGACGTGAAACCATTGAAGAATGAATTGTGTAAGGTGCAAATGGGGTGAAGAGTTTGACTTCATGAAATATTCAAGGTCATCTACGTTTGGGGTACATTATGGACAAATGAAAGTGAAACAATTGAACGAACCATATCCTGTACTTAGGGCTCTCACGTCCAAGTTCATGGACTTTTGACGTGAAACCATGGAGGAATGAATTGTGTAAGTTGCAAATGGGGTGAAGAGTTTGACTTCATGAAATATTCAAGGTCATGCACATTTTGGGGTACATTATGGAGAAATGAAAGTGAAATAATTGAACCAACCATATCCTGTACTTAGGGCTCCCACGTCCAAGTTCATGGAATTTTGACGTGAAACCATGGAAGAATGAATTGTGTAAGTTGCAAATGGGGTGAAGAGTTTGACTTCATGAAATATTCAAGGTCATGCACATTTTGGGGTACATTATGGACAAATGAAAATAAAACAATTGAACCAACCATATCCTGTACTTTAGGGCTCTCACGTCCAAGTTCATGGACTTTTGACGTGAAACCATGGAAGAATGAATTGTGTAAGTTGCAAATGAGGTGAAGAGTTTGACTTCATGAAATATTCAAGGTCATGCACATTTTGGGGTACATTATAGACAAATGAAAGTGAAATAATTGAACCTACCATATCCTGTACTTAGGGCTCCCACGTCCAAGTTCATGGAATTTTGACGTGAAACCATGGAAGAATGAATTGTGTAAGTTGCAAATGGGGTGAAGAGTTTGACTTCATGAAATATTCAACGTCATGCACATTTTGGGGTACATTATGGACAAATGAAAGTGAAATAATTGAACCAACCATATCTTGTATTTTAGGGCTCTCACGTCCAAATTCATGGAATTTTGACGTGAAACCTTGGAAGAATGAATTGTGTAAGTTGCAAATGGGGTGAAGAGATTGACTTCATGAAATATTCAAGGTCATGCACATTTTGGGGTACATTATGGACAAATGAAAATAAAATAATTGAACCAAACATATCCTGTACTTAGGGCTCCCACGTCCAAGTTCATGGACTTTTGACGTGAAACCATGGAAGAATGAATTGTGTAAGGTGCAAATGGGGTGAAGAGTTTGACTTCATGAAATATTCAAGGTCATGCACATTTTGAGGTACATTATGGACAAATGAAAATAAAATAATTGAACCAACCATATCCTGTACTTAGGGCTCCCACGTCCAAGTTCATGGAATTTTGACGTGAAACCATGGAAGAATGAATTGTGTAAGTTGCAAATGGGGTGAAGAGTTTGACTTCATGAAATATTCAAGGTCATGCACATTTTGGGGTACATTATGGACAAATGAAAGTGAAATAATTGAACCAACCATATCCTGTACTTTAGGGCTCCCACGTCCAAATTCATGGAATTTCGACGTGAAACCATTGAAGAATGAATTGTGTAAGTTGCAAATGAGGTGAAGAGTTTGACTTCATGAAATATTCAAGGTCATGCACATTTTGGGGTACATTATGGAGAAATGAAAGTGAAACAATTGAACCAACCATATCCTGTACTTAGGGCTTCCACGTCCAAGTTCATGGACTTTTGACGTGAAACCATGGAAGAATGAATTGTGTAAGTTGCAAATGGGGTGAAGAGTTTGACTTCATGAAATATTCAAGGTCATGCACATTTTGGGGTACATTATGGACAAATGAAAGTGAAATAATTGAACCAACCATATCCTGTACTTTAGGGCTCCCACGTCCAAATTCATGGAATTTCGACGTGAAACCATTGAAGAATGAATTGTGTAAGTTGCAAATGAGGTGAAGAGTTTGACTTCATGAAATATTCAAGGTCATGCACATTTTGGGGTACATTATGGAGAAATGAAAGTGAAACAATTGAACGAACCATATCCTGTACTTAGGGCTTCCACGTCCAAGTTCATGGACTTTTGACGTGAAACCATGGAAGAATGAATTGTGTAAGTTGCAAATGGGGTGAAGAGTTTGACTTCATGAAATATTCAAGGTCATGCACATTTTGGGGTACATTATGGACAAATGAAAATAAAATAATTGAACCAACCATATGCTGTACATAGGGCTCCCACGTCCAAGTTCATGGACTTTTGACGTGAAACCATGGAAGAATGAATTGTGTAAGTTGCAAATGGGGTGAAGAGTTTGACTTCATGAAATATTCAAGGTCATGCACATTTTGGGGTACATTATGGACAAATGAAAATAAAATAATTGAACCAACCATATCCTGTACTTAGGGCTCCCACGTCCAAGTTCATGGACTTTTGACGTGAAACCATGGAAGAATGAATTGTGTAAGTTGCAAATGGGGTGAAGAGTTTGACTTCATGAAATATTCAAGGTCATGCACATTTTGGGGTACATTATGGAGAAATGAAAATAAAATAATTGAACCAACCATATCCTGTACTTAGGGCTCCCACGTCCAAGTTCATGGAATTTTGACGTGAAACCATGGAAGAATGAATTGTGTAAGTTGCAAATGGGGTGAAGAGTTTGACTTCATGAAATATTCAAGGTCATGCACATTTTGGGGTACATTATGGAGAAATGAAAATAAAATAATTGAACCAACCATATCCTGTACTTAGAGCTCCCACGTCCAAGTTCATGGAATTTTGACGTGAAACCATGGAAGAATGAATTGTGTAAGTTGCAAATGGGGTGAAGAGTTTGACTTCATGAAATATTCAAGGTCATGCACATTTTGAGGTACATTATGGACAAATGAAAATAAAATAATTGAACCAACCATATCCTGTACTTAGAGCTCCCACGTCCAAGTTCATGGAGTTTTGACGTGAAACCATGAAAGAATGAATTGTATAAGTTGCAAATGGGGTGAAGAGTTTGACTTCATGAAATATTCAAGGTCATCCACGTTTGGGATACATTATGGACAAATGAAAATAAAATAATTGAACCAACCATATCCTGTACTTTAGGGCTCCCACGTCCAAGTTCATGGAATTTTGACGTGAATCCATGGAATAATGAATTGTGTAGGTTGCAAATGGGGTGAAGAGTTTGACCTCATGAATTATTCAAGGTCATGCACATGTTGGGGTACATTATGGACAAAAGAAAATAAAATAATCGAACCAACCATATGCTGTACTTTAGGGCTCCCATGTCCAAGTTCATGGAATTTTGACGTGAAACCAGGGAAGAATGAATTGTGTAAGTTGCAAATAGGGTGAAGAGTTTGACTTCATGAAATATTCAAGGTCATGCACATTTTGGGGTACATTATGGACAAATGAAAATAAAACAATTGAACCAACCATATCCTGTACTTTAGGGCTCCCACGTCCAAGTTCATGGGATTTTGACATGAATCCATGGAATAATGAGTTGTGTAGTTTGCAAATGGGGTGAAGAGTTTGACTTCATGAATTATTCAAGGTCATGCACATTTTGGGGTACATTATGGACAAAAGAAAATAAAATAATCGAACCAACCATATGCTGTACTTTAGGGCTCCCACGTCCAAATTCATGGAATTTCGACGTGAAACCATCGAAGAATGAATTGTGTAAGTTGCAAATGAGGTGAAGAGTTTGACTTCATGAAATATTCAAGGTCATGCACATTTTGGGGTACATTATGGACAAATGAAAGTGAAATAATTGAACCAACCATATCCTCTATTTAGGGCTCCCATGTCCAAGTTCATGGACTTTTGACGTGAAACCATGGAAGAATGAATTGTGTAAGTTGCAAATGGGGTGAGGAGATTGACTACATGAAATATTCAAGGTCATGCACATTTTGGGGTACATTATGGACAAATGAAAGTGAAATAATTGAACCAACCATATCCTGTACTTAGAGCTCCCACGTCCAAGTTCATGGAGTTTTGACGTGAAACCATGAAAGAATGAATTGTATAAGTTGCAAATGGGGTGAAGAGTTTGACTTCATGAAATATTCAAGGTCATCCACGTTTGGAATACATTATGGACAAAAGAAAATAAAATAATCGAACCAACCATATGCTGTACTTTAGGGCTCCCATGTCCAAGTTCATGGAATTTTGACGTGAAACCAGGGAAGAATGAATTGTGTAAGGTGCAAATAGGGTGAAGAGTTTGACTTCATGAAATATTCAAGGTCATGCACATTTTGGGGTACATTATGGACAAATGAAAATAAAACAATTGAACCAACCATATCCTGTACTTTAGGGCTCCCACGTCCAAGTTCATGGAATTTTGACGTGAATCCATGGAATAATGAATTGTGTAGGTTGCAAATGGGGTGAAGAGTTTGACTTCATGAATTATTTAAGGTCATGCACATTTTGGGGTACATTATGGACAAAAGAAAATAAAATAATCGAACCAACCATATGCTGTACTTTAGGGCTCCCATGTCCAAGTTCATGGAATTTTGACGTGAAACCAGGGAAGAATGAATTGTGTAAGTTGCAAATAGGGTGAAGAGTTTGACTTCATGAAATATTCAAGGTCATGCACATTTTGGGGTACATTATGGAGAAATGAAAGTGAAATAATTGAACCAACCATATCCTGTACTTAGGGCTCCCACGTCGAAGTTCATGGAATTTTGACGTGAAACCATGGAAGAATGAATTGTGTAAGTTGCAAATGGGGTGAAGAGTTTGACTTCATGAAATATTCAAGGTCATGCTAATTTTGGGGTACATCGTGAATAAATGAAAATAAAACAATTGAACCAACCATATCCTGTGCTTTAGGGCTCCCACGTCCAAATTCATGGACTTTTGACGTGAAACCATGGAAGAATGAATTGTGTAAGTTGCAAATGGGGTGAAGAGTTTGACTTCATGAAATATTCAAGGTCATGCACATGTTGGGGTACATTATGGACAAATGAAAGTGAAACAATTGAACGAACCATATCCTGTACTTAGGGCTCTCACGTCCAAGTTCATGGACTTTTGACGTGAAACCATGGAGGAATGAATTGTGTAAGTTGCAAATGGGGTGAAGAGTTTGACTTCATGAAATATTCAAGGTCATGCACATTTTGGGGTACATTATGGACAAATGAAAGTGAAATAATTGAACCAACCATATCCTGTACTTTAGGGCTCCCACGTCCAAGTTCATGGAATTTTGACGTGAAACCATGGAAGAATGAATTGTGTAAGTTGCAAATGGGGTGAAGAGTTTGACTTCATGAAATATTCAAGGTCATGCACATTTTGGGGTACATTATGGACAAATGAAAGTGAAATAATTGAACCAACCATATCCTGTACTTAGGGCTCCCACGTCCAAATTCATGGACTTTTGACGTGAAACCATGGAAGAATGAATTGTGTAAGTTGCAAATGGGGTGAAGAGATTGACTTCATGAAATATTCAAGGTCATGCACATTTTGGGGTACATTATGGACAAATGAAAGTGAAACAATTGAACGAACCATATCCTGTACTTTAGGCTCTCACGTCCAAGTTCATGGACTTTTGACGTGAAACCATGGAAGAATGAATTGTGTAAGTTGCAAATGGGGTGAAGAGATTGACTTCATGAAATATTCAAGGTCATGCACATTTTGGGGTACATTATGGACAAATGAAAATAAAATAATTGAACCAAACATATCCTGTACTTAGGGCTCCCACGTCCAAGTTCATGGACTTTTGACGTGAAACCATGGAAGAATGAATTGTGTAAGTTGCAAATGGGGTGAAGAGTTTGACTTTATGAAATATTCAAGGTCATGCACATTTTGGGGTACATTATGGACAAATGAAAGTGAAACAATTGAACCAACCATATCCTGTACTTAGGGCTCCCACGTCCAAGTTCATGGACTTTTGACGTGAAACCATGGAAGAATGAATTGTGTAAGTTGCAAATGGGGTGAAGAGTTTGACTTCATGAAATATTCAAGGTCATGCACATTTTGGAGTACATTATGGACAAATGAAAGTGAAATAATTGAACCAACCATATCCTGTACTTAGAGCTCCCACGTCCAAGTTCATGGAGTTTTGACGTGAAACCATGAAAGAATGAATTGTATAAGTTGCAAATGGGGTGAAGAGTTTGACTTCATGAAATATTCAAGGCCATGCACATTTTGGGGTACATTATAGACAAATGAAAATAAAACAATTGAACCAACCATATCCTGTACTTTAGGGCTCCCACGTCCAAGTTCATGGAATTTTGACGTGAATCCATGGAATAATGAATTGTGTAGGTTGCAAATGGGGTGAAGAGTTTGACTTCATGAAATATTCAAGGTCATGCACATTTTGGGGTACATTATGGACAAAAGAAAATAAAATAATCGAACCAACCATATGCTGTACTTTAGGGCTCCCATGTCCAAGTTCATGGAATTTTGACGTGAAACCAGGGAAGAATGAATTGTCTAAGTTGCAAATAGGGTGAAGAGTTTGACTTCATGAAATATTCAAGGTCATGCACATTTTGGGGTACATTATGGAGAAATGAAAGTGAAATAATTGAACCAACCATATCCTGTACTTAGAGCTCCCACGTCCAAGTTCATGGAGTTTTGACGTGAAACCATGAAAGAATGAATTGTATAAGTTGCAAATGGGGTGAAGAGTTTGACTTCATGAAATATTCAAGGTCATGCTAATTTTGGGGTACATCGTGAATAAATGAAAATAAAACAATTGAACCAACCATATTCTGTATTTTAGGGCTCCCACGTCCAAGTTCATGGACTTTTGACGTGAAACCATGGAAGAATGAATTGTGTAAGTTGCAAATGGGGTGAAGAGTTTGACTTCATGAAATATTCAAGGTCATGCACATTTTGGGGTACATTATGGACAAATGAAAGTGAAACAATTGAACAAACCATATCCTGTACTTAGGGCTCTCACGTCCAAGTTCATGGACTTTTGACGTGAAACCATGGAGGAATGAATTGTGTAAGTTGCAAATGGGGTGAAGAGTTTGACTTCATGAAATATTCAAGGTCATGCACATTTTGGGGTACATTATGGAGAAATGAAAGTGAAATAATTGAACCAACCATATCCTGTACTTTAGGGCTCCCACGTCCAAGTTCATGGAATTTTGACGTGAAACCATGGAAGAATGAATTGTATAAGTTGCAAATGGGGTGAAGAGTTTGACTTCATGAAATATTCAAGGTCATGCACATTTTGGGGTACATTATGGACAAATGAAAGTGAAATAATTGAACCAACCATATCCTGTACTTAGGGCTCCCACGTCCAAATTCATGGAATTTTGACGTGAAACCATGGAAGAATGAATTGTGTAAGTTGCAAATGGGGTGAAGAGATTGACTTCATGAAATATTCAAGGTCATGCACATTTTGGGGTACATTATGGACAAATGAAAGTGAAACAATTGAACGAACCATATCCTGTACTTTAGGCTCTCACGTCCAAGTTCATGGACTTTTGACGTGAAACCATGGAAGAATGAATTGTGTAAGTTGCAAATGGGGTGAAGAGATTGACTTCATGAAATATTCAAGGTCATGCACATTTTGGGGTACATTATGGACAAATGAAAATAAAATAATTGAACCAACCATATCCTGTACTTAGGGCTCCCACGTCCAAGTTCATGGACTTTTGACGTGAAACCAGGGAAGAATGAATTGTGTAAGTTGCAAATGGGGTGAAGAGTTTGACTTTATGAAATATTCAAGGTCATGCACATTTTGGGGTACATTATGGACAAATGAAAGTGAAACAATTGAACCAACCATATCCTGTACTTAGGGCTCCCACGTCCAAATTCATGGACTTTTGACGTGAAACCATGGAAGAATGAATTGTGTAAGTTGCAAATGGGGTGAAGAGTTTGACTTCATGAAATATTCAAGGTCATGCACATTTTGGGGTACATTATGGACAAATGAAAATAAAATAATTGAACCAACCATATCCTGTACTTAGGGCTCCCACGTCCAAGTTCATGGACTTTTGACGTGAAACCATGGAAGAATGAATTGTGTAAGTTGCAAATGGGGTGAAGAGTTTGACTTCATGAAATATTCAAGGTCATGCACATTTTGGAGTACATTATGGACAAATGAAAGTGAAATAATTGAACCAACCATATCCTGTACTTAGAGCTCCCACGTCCAAGTTCATGGAGTTTTGACGTGAAACCATGAAAGAATGAATTGTATAAGTTGCAAATGGGGTGAAGAGTTTGACTTCATGAAATATTCAAGGTCATGCACATTTTGGGGTACATTATGGACAAATGAAAATAAAACAATTGAACCAACCATATCCTGTACTTTAGGGCTCCCACGTCCAAGTTCATGGAATTTTGACGTGAATCCATGGAATAATGAATTGTGTAGGTTGCAAATGGGGTGAAGAGTTTGACTTCATGAATTATTCAAGGTCATGCACATTTTGGGGTACATTATGGACAAAAGAAAATAAAATAATCGAACCAACCATATGCTGTACTTTAGGGCTCCCATGTCCAAGTTCATGGAATTTTGACGTGAAACCAGGGAAGAATGAATTGTGTAAGTTGCAAATAGGGTGAAGAGTTTGACTTCATGAAATATTCAAGGTCATGCACATTTTGGGGCACATTATGGAGAAATGAAAGTGAAATAATTGAACCAAACATATCCTGTACTTAGAGCTCCCACGTCCAAGTTCATGGAGTTTTGACGTGAAACCATGAAAGAATGAATTGTATAAGTTGCAAATGGGGTGAAGAGTTTGACTTCATGAAATATTCAAGGTCATGCTAATTTTGGGGTACATCGTGAATAAATGAAAATAAAACAATTGAACCAACCATATCCTGTATTTTAGGGCTCCCACGTCCAAATTCATGGACTTTTGACGTGAAACCATGGAAGAATGAATTGTGTAAGTTGCAAATGGGGTGAAGAGTTTGACTTCATGAAATATTCAAGGTCATGCACATTTTGGGGTACATTATGGACAAATGAAAGTGAAACAATTGAACGAACCATATCCTGTTTTTAGGGCTCTCACGTCCAAGTTCATGGACTTTTGACGTGAAACCATGGAGGAATGAATTGTGTAAGTTGCAAATGGGGTGAAGAGTTTGACTTCATGAAATATTCAAGGTCATGCACATTTTGGGGTACATTATGGACAAATGAAAGTGAAACAATTGAACGAACCATATCCTGTTTTTAGGGCTCCCACGTCCAAGTTCATGGAGTTTTGACGTGAAACCATGAAAGAATGAATTGTATAAGTTGCAAATGGGGTGAAGAGTTTGACTTCATGAAATATTCAAGGTCATCTACGTTTGGGGTACATTATGGACAAATGAAAGTGAAATAATTGAACCAACCATATCCTGTACTTTAGGGCTCCCACGTCCAAGTTCATGGACTTTTGACGTGAATCCATGGAATAATGAATTGTGTAGGTTGCAAATGGGGTGAAGAGTTTGACCTCATGAATTATTCAAGGTCATGCACATTTTGGGGTACATTATGGACAAAAGAAAATAAAATAATCGAACCAACCATATGCTGTACTTTAGGGCTCCCATGTCCAAGTTCATGGAATTTTGACGTGAAACCAGGGAAGAATGAATTGTGTAAGTTGCAAATAGGGTGAAGAGTTTGACTTCATGAAATATTCAAGGTCATGCACATTTTGGGGTACATTATGGACAAATGAAAGTGAAACAATTGAACGAACCATATCCTGTACTTAGGGCTCCCACGTCCAAGTTCATGGACTTTTGACGTGAAACCATGGAAGAATGAATTGTGTAAGTTGCAAATGGGGTGAAGAGATTGACTTCATGAAATATTCAAGGTCATGCACATTTTGGGGTACATTATGGACAAATGAAAGTGAAACAATTGAACGAACCATATCCTGTACTTTAGGGCTCCCACGTCCAAATTCATGGAATTTTGACGTGAAACCATGGAAGAATGAATTGTGTAGGTTGCAAATGGGGTGAAGAGTTTGACCTCATGAATTATTCAAGGTCATGCACATTTTGGAGTACATTATGGACAAATGAAAATAAAACAATTGAACCAACCATATCCTGTACTTTAGGGCTCCCACGTCCAAATTCATGGAATTTTGACGTGAAACCATGGAAGAATGAATTGTGTAAGTTGCAAATGGGGTGAAGAGATTGACTTCATGAAATATTCAAGGTCATGCACATTTTGGGGTACATTATGGACAAATGAAAGTGAAACAATTGAACGAACCATATCCTGTACTTAGGGCTCCCACGTCCAAGTTCATGGACTTTTGACGTGAAACCATGGAAGAATGAATTGTGTAAGTTGCAAATGGGGTGAAGAGTTTGACTTCATGAAATATTCAAGGTCATGCACATTTTGGAGTACATTATGGACAAATGAAAGTGAAACAATTGAACGAACCATATCCTGTACTTTAGGGCTCCCACGTCCAAGTTCATGGAGTTTTGACGTGAAACCATGAAAGAATGAATTGTATAAGTTGCAAATGGGGTGAAGAGTTTGACTTCATGAAATATTCAAGGTCATCCACGTTTGGGATACATTATGGACAAATGAAAGTGAAATAATTGAACCAACCATATCCTGTACTTTAGGGCTCCCACGTCCAAGTTCATGGAATTTTGACGTGAATCCATGGAATAATGAATTGTGTAGGTTGCAAATGGGGTGAAGAGTTTGACCTCATGAAATATTCAAGGTCATGCACATTTTGGGGTACATTATGGACAAATGAAAGTGAAATAATTGAACCAACCATATCCTGTACTTAGGGCTCCCACGTCCAAATTCACGGAATTTTGACGTGAAACCATGGAAGAATGAATTGTGTAAGTTGCAAATGGGGTGAAGAATTTGACTTCATGAAATATTCAAGGTCATGCACATTTTGGGGTACATTATGGACAAATGAAAGTGAAACAATTGAACGAACCATATCCTGTACTTAGGGCTCCCACGTCCAAGTTCATGGAGTTTTGACGTGAAACCATGAAAGAATGAATTGTATAAGTTGCAAATGGGGTGAAGAGTTTGACTTCATGAAATATTCAAGGTCATCCACGTTTGGGATACATTATGGACAAATGAAAGTGAAACAATTGAACGAACCATATCCTGTACTTTAGGGCTCCCACGTCCAAATTCATGGAATTTTGACGTGAAACCATGGAAGAATGAATTGTGTAAGTTGCAAATGGGGTGAAGAGATTGACTTCATGAAATATTCAAGGTCATGCACATTTTGGGGTACATTATGGACAAATGAAAGTGAAACAATTGAACGAACCATATCCTGTACTTTAGGGCTCCCACGTCCAAATTCATGGAATTTTGACGTGAAACCATGGAAGAATGAATTGTGTAGGTTGCAAATGGGGTGAAGAGTTTGACCTCATGAATTATTCAAGGTCATGCACATTTTGGAGTACATTATGGACAAATGAAAATAAAACAATTGAACCAACCATATCCTGTACTTTAGGGCTCCCACGTCCAAATTCATGGAATTTTGACGTGAAACCATGGAAGAATGAATTGTGTAAGTTGCAAATGGGGTGAAGAGATTGACTTCATGAAATATTCAAGGTCATGCACATTTTGGGGTACATTATGGACAAATGAAAGTGAAACAATTGAACCAACCATATCCTGTACTTTAGGGCTCCCACGTCCAAGTTCATGGACTTTTGACGTGAAACCATGGAAGAATGAATTGTGTAAGTTGCAAATGGGGTGAAGAGTTTGACTTCATGAAATATTCAAGGTCATGCACATTTTGGGGTACATTATGGACAAATGAAAATAAAATAATTGAACCAAACATATCCTGTACTTAGGGCTCCCACGTCCAAGTGCATGGACTTTTGACGTGAAACCATGGAAGAATGAATTGTGTAAGTTGCAAATGGGGTGAAGAGTTTGACTTCATGAAATATTCAAGGTCATGCACATTCTGGAGTACATTATGGACAAATGAAAGTGAAACAATTGAACCAACCATATCCTGTACTTAGGGCTCCCACGTCCAAGTTCATGGACTTTTGACGTGAAACCATGGAAGAATGAATTGTGTAAGTTGCAAATGGGGTGAAGAGTTTGACTTCATGAAATATTCAAGGTCATGCACATTTTGGAGTACATTATGGACAAATGAAAATAAAATAATTGAACCAACCATATGCTGTACTTTAGGGCTCCCATGTCCAAGTTCATGGAATTTTGACGTGAAACCAGGGAAGAATGAATTGTGTAAGTTGCAAATAGGGTGAAGAGTTTGACTTCATGGAATATTCAAGGTCATGCACATTTTGGGGTACATTATGGGCAAATGAAAATAAAACAATTGAACCAACCATATCCTGTACTTTAGGGCTCCCACGTCCAAGTTCATGGAATTTTGACGTGAAACCATGGAAGAATGAATTGTGTAAGTTGCGAATGGAGTGAAGAGTTTGACTTCATGAAATGTTCAAGGTCATCCATGTTTGGGGTACATTATGGACAAATGAAAATAAAATAATTGAACCAACCATATCCTGTATTTAGGGCTCCCACGTCCAAGTTCATGGACTTTTGACGTGAAACCATGGAAGAATGAATTGTGTAAGTTGCAAATGGGGTGAAGAGTTTGACTTCATGAAATATTCAAGGTCATGCACATTTTGGGGTACATTATGGAGAAATGAAAGTGAAATAATTGAACCAACCATATCCTGTACTTTAGGGCTCCCACGTCCAAGTTCATGGAATTTTGACGTGAAACCATGGAAGAATGAATTGTGTAAGTTGCAAATGGGGTGAAGAGTTTGACTTCATGAAATATTCAAGGTCATGCACATTTTGGGGTACATTATGGACAAATGAAAGTGAAACAATTGAACCAACCATATCCTGTACTTAGGGCTCCCACGTCCAAGTTCATGGACTTTTGACGTGAAACCATGGAAGAATGAATTGTGTGAGTTGCAAATGAGGTGAAGAGATTGACTTCATGAAATATTCAAGGTCATGCACATTTTGGGGTACATTGTGGACAAATGAAAATAAAATAATTGAACCAACCATATCCTGTACTTAGAGCTCCCACGTCCAAGTTCATGGAATTTTGACGTGAAACCATGGAAGAATGAATTGTGTAAGTTGCAAATGGGGTGAAGAGTTTGACTTCATGAAATATTCAAGGTCATGCACATTTTTGGGTACATTATGGACAAATGAAAGTGAAATAATTGAACCAACCATATCCTGTACTTTAGGGCTCCCACGTCCAAGTTCATGGAATTTTGACGTGAAACCATGGAAGAATGAATTGTGTAAGTTGCAAATGGGGTGAAGAGATTGACTTCATGAAATATTCAAGGTCATGCACATTTTGGGGTACATTATGGACAAATGAAAGTGAAACAATTGAACCAACCATATCTTGTACTTAGGGCTCCCACGTCCAAGTTCATGGACTTTTGACGTGAAACCATGGAAGAATGAATTGTGTAAGTTGCAAATGGGGTGAAGAGTTGGACTTCATGAAATATTCAAGGTCATGCACATTTTGGGGTACATTGTGGACAAATGAAAATAAAATAATTGAACCAACCATATCCTGTACTTAGGGCTCCCACGTCCAAGTTCATGGACTTTTGACGTGAAACCATGGAAGAATGAATTGTGTAAGTTGCAAATGGGGTGAAGAGTTTGACTTCATGAAATATTCAAGGTCATGCACATTTTGGAGTACATTATGGACAAATGAAAGTGAAACAATTGAACCAACCATATCCTGTACTTAGGGCTCCCACGTCCAAGTTCATGGACTTTTGACGTGAAACCATGGAAGAATGAATTGTGTAAGTTGCAAATGGGGTGAAGAGTTTGACTTCATGAAATATTCAAGGTCATGCACATTTTGGAGTACATTATGGACAAATGAAAATAAAATAATTGAACCAACCATATGCTGTACTTTAGGGCTCCCATGTCCAAGTTCATGGAATTTTGACGTGAAACCATGGAAGAATGAATTGTGTAAGTTGCAAATAGGGTGAAGAGTTTGACTTCATGGAATATTCAAGGTCATGCACATTTTGGGGTACATTATGGGCAAATGAAAATAAAACAATTGAACCAACCATATCCTGTACTTTAGGGCTCCCACGTCCAAGTTCATGGAATTTTGACGTGAAACCATGGAAGAATGAATTGTGTAAGTTGCAAATGGAGTGAAGAGTTTGACTTCATGAAATGTTCAAGGTCATCCATGTTTGGGGTACATTATGGACAAATGAAAATAAAATAATTGAACCAACCATATCCTGTATTTAGGGCTCCCACGTCCAAGTTCATGGACTTTTGACGTGAAACCATGGAAGAATGAATTGTGTAAGTTGCAAATGGGGTGAAGAGTTTGACTTCATGAAATATTCAAGGTCATGCACATTTTGGGGTACATTATGGAGAAATGAAAGTGAAATAATTGAACCAACCATATCCTGTACTTTAGGGCTCCCACGTCCAAGTTCATGGAATTTTGACGTGAAACCATGGAAGAATGAATTGTGTAAGTTGCAAATGGGGTGAAGAGTTTGACTTCATGAAATATTCAAGGTCATGCACATTTTGGGGTACATTATGGACAAATGAAAGTGAAACAATTGAACCAACCATATCCTGTACTTAGGGCTCCCACGTCCAAGTTCATGGACTTTTGACGTGAAACCATGGAAGAATGAATTGTGTGAGTTGCAAATGAGGTGAAGAGATTGACTTCATGAAATATTCAAGGTCATGCACATTTTGGGGTACATTGTGGACAAATGAAAATAAAATAATTGAACCAACCATATCCTGTACTTAGAGCTCCCACGTCCAAGTTCATGGAATTTTGACGTGAAACCATGGAAGAATGAATTGTGTAAGTTGCAAATGGGGTGAAGAGTTTGACTTCATGAAATATTCAAGGTCATGCACATTTTTGGGTACATTATGGACAAATGAAAGTGAAATAATTGAACCAACCATATCCTGTACTTTAGGGCTCCCACGTCCAAGTTCATGGAATTTTGACGTGAAACCATGGAAGAATGAATTGTGTAAGTTGCAAATGGGGTGAAGAGTTTGACTTCATGAAATATTCAAGGTCATGCACATTTTGGGGTACATTATGGACAAATGAAAGTGAAACAATTGAACCAACCATATCTTGTACTTAGGGCTCCCACGTCCAAGTTCATGGACTTTTGACGTGAAACCATGGAAGAATGAATTGTGTAAGTTGCAAATGGGGTGAAGAGTTTGACTTCATGAAATATTCAAGGTCATGCACATTTTGGGGTACATTGTGGACAAATGAAAATAAAATAATTGAACCAACCATATCCTGTACTTAGGGCTCCCACGTCCAAGTTCATGGAATTTTGACGTGAAACCATGGAAGAATGAATTGTGTAAGTTGCAAATGAGGTGAAGAGTTTGACTTCATGAAATATTCAAGGTCATGCACATTTTGGGGTACATTATGGACAAATGAAAGTGAAATAATTGAAGCAACCATATCCTCTACTTAGGGCTCCCACGTCCAAGTTCATGGACTTTTGACGTGAAACCATGGAAGAATGAATTGTGTAAGTTGCAAATGGGGTGAAGAGTTTGACTTCATGAAATATTCAAGGTCATGCACATTTTGGGGTACATTATGGACAAATGAAAGTGAAATAATTGAACCAACCATATCCTGTACTTTAGGGCTCCCACGTCCAAGTTCAAGGACTTTTGACGTGAAACCATGGAAGAATGAATTGTCTAAGTTGCAAATGGGGTGAAGAGTTGGACTTCATGAAATATTCAAGGTCATGCACATTTTGGGGTACATTATGGACAAATGAAAATAAAATAATTGAACCAAACATATCCTGTACTTAGGGCTCTCACGTCCAAGTTCATGGACTTTTGACGTGAAACCATGGAAGAATGAATTGTGTAAGTTGCAAATGGGGTGAAGAGTTTGACTTCATGAAATATTCAAGGTCATGCACATTTTGGGGTACATTATAGACAAATGAAAGTGAAATAATTGAACCAACCATATCCTGTACTTTAGGGCTCCCACGTCCAAGTTCATGGACTTTTGACGTGAAACCATGGAAGAATGAATTGTGTAAGATGCAAATGGGGTGAAGAGTTGGACTTCATGAAATATTCAAGGTCATGCACATTTTGGGGTACATTATGGACAAATGAAAATAAAATAATTGAACGAACCATATCCTGTACTTAGGGCTCCCACGTCCAAGTTCATGGACTTTTGACGTGAAACCATGGAAGAATGAATTGTGTAAGTTGCAAATGGGGTGAAGAGTTTGACTTCATGAAATATTCAAGGTCATGCACATTTTGGGGTACATTATGGACAAATAAAAATAAAATAATTGAACCAAACATATCCTGTACTTAGGGCTCCCACGTCCAAGTTCATGGACTTTTGACGTGAAACCATGGAAGAATGAATTGTGTAAGATGCAAATGGGGTGAAGAGTTGGACTTCATGAAATATTCAAGGTCATGCACATTTTGGGGTACATTATGGACAAATGAAAATAAAATAATTGAACGAACCATATCCTGTACTTAGGGCTCCCACGTCCAAGTTCATGGACTTTTGACGTGAAACCATGGAAGAATGAATTGTGTAAGTTGCAAATGGGGTGAAGAGTTTGACTTCATGAAATATTCAAGGTCATGCACATTTTGGGGTACATTATGGACAAATGAAAATAAAATAATTGAACCAAACATATCCTGTACTTAGGGCTCCCACGTCCAAGTTCATGGACTTTTGACGTGAAACCATGGAAGAATGAATTGTGTAAGATGCAAATGGGGTGAAGAGTTGGACTTCATGAAATATTCAAGGTCATGCACATTTTGGGGTACATTATGGACAAATGAAAATAAAATAATTGAACGAACCATATCCTGTACTTAGGGCTCCCACGTCCAAGTTCATGGACTTTTGACGTGAAACCATGGAAGAATGAATTGTGTAAGTTGCAAATGGGGTGAAGAGTTGGACTTCATGAAATATTCAAGGTCATGCACATTTTGGGGTACATTATGGACAAATGAAAATAAAATAATTGAACCAAACATATCCTGTACTTAGGGCTCTCACGTCCAAGTTCATGGACTTTTGACGTGAAACCATGGAAGAATGAATTGTGTAAGTTGCAAATGGGGTGAAGAGTTTGACTTCATGAAATATTCAAGGTCATGCACATTTTGGGGTACATTATGGACAAATGAAAGTGAAATAATTGAACCAACCATATCCTGTACTTTAGGGCTCCCACGTCCAAGTTCATGGACTTTTGACGTGAAACCATGGAAGAATGAATTGTGTAAGATGCAAATGGGGTGAAGAGTTGGACTTCATGAAATATTCAAGGTCATGCACATTTTGGGGTACATTATGGACAAATGAAAATAAAATAATTGAACGAACCATATCCTGTACTTAGGGCTCCCACGTCCAAGTTCATGGACTTTTGACGTGAAACCATGGAAGAATGAATTGTGTAAGTTGCAAATGGGGTGAAGAGTTTGACTTCATGAAATATTCAAGGTCATGCACATTTTGGGGTACATTGTGGACAAATGAAAATAAAATAATTGAACCAACCATATCCTGTACTTAGGGCTCCCACGTCCAAGTTCATGGACTTTTGACGTGAAACCATGGAAGAATGAATTGTGTAAGTTGCAAATGGGGTGAAGAGTTTGACTTCATGAAATATTCAAGGTCATGCACATTTTGGGGTACATTATGGACAAATGAAAATAAAATAATTGAACCAAACATATCCTGTACTTAGGGCTCCCACGTCCAAGTTCATGGACTTTTGACGTGAAACCATGGAAGAATGAATTGTGTAAGTTGCAAATGGGGTGAAGAGTTTGACTTCATGAAATATTCAAGGTCATGCACATTTTGGGGTACATTATGGACAAATGAAAGTGAAATAATTGAACCAACCATATCCTGTACTTTAGGGCTCCCACGTCCAAGTTCATGGACTTTTGACGTGAAACCATGGAAGAATGAATTGTGTAAGATGCAAATGGGGTGAAGAGTTGGACTTCATGAAATATTCAAGGTCATGCACATTTTGGGCTACATTATGGACAAATGAAAATAAAATAATTGAACGAACCATATCCTGTACTTAGGGCTCCCACGTCCAAGTTCATGGACTTTTGACGTGAAACCATGGAAGAATGAATTGTGTAAGTTGCAAATGGGGTGAAGAGTTGGACTTCATGAAATATTCAAGGTCATGCACATTTTGGGGTACATTGTGGACAAATGAAAATAAAATAATTGAACCAACCATATCCTGTACTTAGGGCTCCCACGTCCAAGTTCATGGAATTTTGACGTGAAACCATGGAAGAATGAATTGTGTAAGTTGCAAATGAGGTGAAGAGTTTGACTTCATGAAATATTCAAGGTCATGCACATTTTGGGGTACATTATGGACAAATGAAAATAAAATAATTGAACGAACCATATCCTGTACTTAGGGCTCCCACGTCCAAGTTCATGGACTTTTGACGTGAAACCATGGAAGAATGAATTGTGTAAGTTGCAAATGGGGTGAAGAGTTGGACTTCATGAAATATTCAAGGTCATGCACATTTTGGGGTACATTGTGGACAAATGAAAATAAAATAATTGAACCAACCATATCCTGTACTTAGGGCTCCCACGTCCAAGTTCATGGACTTTTGACGTGAAACCATGGAAGAATGAATTGTGTAAGTTGCAAATGGGGTGAAGAGTTTGACTTCATGAAATATTCAAGGTCATGCACATTTTGGGGTACATTATGGACAAATGAAAGTGAAATAATTGAACCAACCATATCCTGTACTTTAGGGCTCCCACGTCCAAGTTCATGGACTTTTGACGTGAAACCATGGAAGAATGAATTGTGTAAGATGCAAATGGGGTGAAGAGTTGGACTTCATGAAATATTCAAGGTCATGCACATTTTGGGGTACATTATGGACAAATGAAAATAAAATAATTGAACGAACCATATCCTGTACTTAGGGCTCCCACGTCCAAGTTCATGGACTTTTGACGTGAAACCATGGAAGAATGAATTGTGTAAGTTGCAAATGGGGTGAAGAGTTGGACTTCATGAAATATTCAAGGTCATGCACATTTTGGGGTACATTGTGGACAAATGAAAATAAAATAATTGAACCAACCATATCCTGTACTTAGAGCTCCCACGTCCAACTTCATGGACTTTTGACGTGAAACCATGGAAGAATGAATTGTGTAAGTTGCAAATGGGGTGTGGAGTTTGACTTCATGAAATATTCAAGGTCATGCACATTTTGGGGTACATTATGGACAAATGAAAGTGAAATAATTGAACCAACCATATCCTGTACTTAGGGCTCTCACGTCCAAGTTCATGGACTTTTGACGTGAAACCATGGAAGAATGAATTGTGTAAGTTGCAAATGGGGTGAAGAGTTGGACTTCATGAAATATTCAAGGTCATGCACATTTTGGGGTACATTGTGGACAAATGAAAATAAAATAATTGAACCAACCATATCCTGTACTTAGAGCTCCCACGTCCAACTTCATGGACTTTTGACGTGAAACCATGGAAGAATGAATTGTGTAAGTTGCAAATGGGGTGAAGAGTTTGACTTCATGAAATATTCAAGGTCATGCACATTTTGGGGTACATTATGGACAAATGAAAGTGAAATAATTGAACCAACCATATCCTGTACTTAGGGCTCCCACGTCCAAGTTCATGGAATTTCGACGTGAAACCATGGAAGAATGAATTGTGTAAGTTGCAAATGGGGTGAAGAGTTTGACTTCATGAAATATTCAAGGTCATGCACATTTTGGGGTACATTATGGACAAATGAAAGTGAAATAATTGAACCAACCATATCCTGTACTTTAGGGCTCCCACGTCCAAGTTCATGGACTTTTGACGTGAAACCATGGAAGAATGAATTGTGTAAGATGCAAATGGGGTGAAGAGTTGGACTTCATGAAATATTCAAGGTCATGCACATTTTGGGGTACATTATGGACAAATGAAAATAAAATAATTGAACGAACCATATCCTGTACTTAGGGCTCCCACGTCCAAGTTCATGGACTTTTGACGTGAAACCATGGAAGAATGAATTGTGTAAGTTGCAAATGGGGTGAAGAGTTGGACTTCATGAAATATTCAAGGTCATGCACATTTTGGGGTACATTGTGGACAAATGAAAATAAAATAATTGAACCAACCATATCCTGTACTTAGGGCTCCCACGTCCAAGTTCATGGACTTTTGACGTGAAACCATGGAAGAATGAATTGTGTAAGTTGCAAATGGGGTGAAGAGATTGACTACATGAAATATTCAAGGTCATGCACATTTTGGGGTACATTATGGACAAATGAAAGTGAAACAATTGAACCAACCATATCTTGTACTTAGGGCTCTCACGTCCAAGTTCATGGACTTTTGACGTGAAACCATGGAAGAATGAATTGTGTAAGTTGCAAATGGGGTGAAGAGTTTGACTTCATGAAATATTCAAGGTCATGCACATTTTGGGGTACATTATGGACAAATGAAAATAAAATAATTGAACCAACCATATCCTGTACTTAGGGCTCTCACGTCCAAGTTCATGGACTTTTGACGTGAAACTATGGAAGAATAAATTGTGTAAATTGCAAATGGGGTGAAGAGTTTGACTTCATGAAATATTCAAGGTCATGCACATTTTGGAGTACATTATGGACAAATGAAAGTGAAACAATCGAACCAACCATATCCTGTACTTTAGGGCTCCCATGTCCAAATTCATGGAATTTCGACGTGAAACCATCGAAGAATGAATTGTGTAAGTTGCAAATGCGGTGAAGAGTTTGACTTCATGAAATATTCAAGGTCATGCACATTTTGGGGTACATTATGGACAAATGAAAGTGAAATAATTGAACCAACCATATCCTCTACTTAGGGCTCCCACGTCCAAGTTCATGGACTTTTGACGTGAAACCATGGAAGAATGAATTGTGTAAGTTGCAAATGGGGTGAAGAGTTTGACTTCATGAAATATTCAAGGTCATGCACATTTTGGGGTACATTATGGACAAATGAAAGTGAAATAATTGAACCAACCATATCCTGTACTTTAGGGCTCCCACGTCCAAGTTCATGGACTTTTGACGTGAAACCATGGAAGAATGAATTGTGTAAGATGCAAATGGGGTGAAGAGTTGGACTTCATGAAATATTCAAGGTCATGCACATTTTGGGGTACATTATGGACAAATGAAAATAAAATAATTGAACGAACCATATCCTGTACTTAGGGCTCCCACGTCCAAGTTCATGGACTTTTGACGTGAAACCATGGAAGAATGAATTGTGTAAGTTGCAAATGGGGTGAAGAGTTGGACTTCATGAAATATTCAAGGTCATGCACATTTTGGGGTACATTGTGGACAAATGAAAATAAAATAATTGAACCAACCATATCCTGTACTTAGAGCTCCCACGTCCAACTTCATGGACTTTTGACGTGAAACCATGGAAGAATGAATTGTGTAAGTTGCAAATGGGGTGTGGAGTTTGACTTCATGAAATATTCAAGGTCATGCACATTTTGGGGTACATTATGGACAAATGAAAGTGAAATAATTGAACCAACCATATCCTGTACTTAGGGCTCTCACGTCCAAGTTCATGGACTTTTGACGTGAAACCATGGAAGAATGAATTGTGTAAGTTGCAAATGGGGTGAAGAGTTGGACTTCATGAAATATTCAAGGTCATGCACATTTTGGGGTACATTGTGGACAAATGAAAATAAAATAATTGAACCAACCATATCCTGTACTTAGAGCTCCCACGTCCAACTTCATGGACTTTTGACGTGAAACCATGGAAGAATGAATTGTGTAAGTTGCAAATGGGGTGAAGAGTTTGACTTCATGAAATATTCAAGGTCATGCACATTTTGGGGTACATTATGGACAAATGAAAGTGAAATAATTGAACCAACCATATCCTGTACTTAGGGCTCCCACGTCCAAGTTCATGGAATTTCGACGTGAAACCATGGAAGAATGAATTGTGTAAGTTGCAAATGGGGTGAAGAGTTGGACTTCATGAAATATTCAAGGTCATGCACATTTTGGGGTACATTATGGACAAATGAAAGTGAAATAATTGAACCAACCATATCCTGTACTTTAGGGCTCCCACGTCCAAGTTCATGGACTTTTGACGTGAAACCATGGAAGAATGAATTGTGTAAGATGCAAATGGGGTGAAGAGTTGGACTTCATGAAATATTCAAGGTCATGCACATTTTGGGGTACATTATGGACAAATGAAAATAAAATAATTGAACGAACCATATCCTGTACTTAGGGCTCCCACGTCCAAGTTCATGGACTTTTGACGTGAAACCATGGAAGAATGAATTGTGTAAGTTGCAAATGGGGTGAAGAGTTGGACTTCATGAAATATTCAAGGTCATGCACATTTTGGGGTACATTGTGGACAAATGAAAATAAAATAATTGAACCAACCATATCCTGTACTTAGGGCTCCCACGTCCAAGTTCATGGACTTTTGACGTGAAACCATGGAAGAATGAATTGTGTAAGTTGCAAATGGGGTGAAGAGATTGACTACATGAAATATTCAAGGTCATGCACATTTTGGGGTACATTATGGACAAATGAAAGTGAAACAATTGAACCAACCATATCTTGTACTTAGGGCTCTCACGTCCAAGTTCATGGACTTTTGACGTGAAACCATGGAAGAATGAATTGTGTAAGTTGCAAATGGGGTGAAGAGATTGACTTCATGAAATATTCAAGGTCATGCACATTTTGGGGTACATTATGGACAAATGAAAATAAAATAATTGAACCAACCATATCCTGTACTTAGGGCTCTCACGTCCAAGTTCATGGACTTTTGACGTGAAACTATGGAAGAATAAATTGTGTAAATTGCAAATGGGGTGAAGAGTTTGACTTCATGAAATATTCAAGGTCATGCACATTTTGGAGTACATTATGGACAAATGAAAGTGAAACAATCGAACCAACCATATCCTGTACTTTAGGGCTCCCATGTCCAAATTCATGGAATTTCGACGTGAAACCATCGAAGAATGAATTGTGTAAGTTGCAAATGAGGTGAAGAGATAGACTTCATGAAATATTCAAGGTCATGCACATTTTGGGGTACATTATGGACAAATGAAAGTGAAATAATTGAACCAACCATATCCTCTACTTAGGGCTCCCACGTCCAAGTTCATGGACTTTTGACGTGAAACCATGGAAGAATGAATTGTATAAGTTGCAAATGGGGTGAAGAGATTGACTACATGAAATATTCAAGGTCATGCACATTTTGGGGTACATTATGGACAAATGAAAGTGAAATAATTGAACCAACCATATCCTGTACTTAGGGCTCCCACGTCCAAGTTCATGGACTTTTGACGTGAAACCATGGAAGAATGAATTGTATAAGTTGCAAATGGGGTGAAGAGATTGACTACATGAAATATTCAAGGTCATGCACATTTTGGGGTACATTATGGACAAATGAAAATAAAATAATTGAACCAACCATATCCTGTACTTAGGGCTCTCACGTCCAAGTTCATGGACTTTTGACGTGAAACCATGGAAGAATGAATTGTGTAAGTTGCAAATGGGGTGAAGAGTTTGACTTCATGAAATATTCAAGGTCATGCACATTTTGGGGTACATTATGGACAAATGAAAATAAAATAATTGAACCAACCATATCCTGTACTTAGGGCTCTCACGTCCAAGTTCATGGACTTTTGACGTGAAACCATGGAAGAATGAATTGTGTAAGTTGCAAATGGGGTGAAGAGTTGGACTTCATGAAATATTCAAGGTCATGCACATTTTGGGGTACATTATGGACAAATGAAAATAAAATAATTGAACCAACCATATCCTGTACTTAGGGCTCTCACGTCCAAGTTCATGGACTTTTGACGTGAAACCATGGAAGAATGAATTGTGTAAGTTGCAAATGGGGTGAAGAGATTGACTTCATGAAATATTCAACGTCATGCACATTTTGGGGTACATTATGGACAAATGAAAGTGAAATAATTGAACCAACCATATCCTGTACTTTACGGCTCCCACGTCCAAATTCATGGAATTTCGACGTGAAACCATGGAAGAATGAATTGTGTAAGTTGCAAATGAGGTGAAGAGTTTGACTTCATGAAATATTCAAGGTCATGCACATTTTGGGGTACATTATGGACAAATGAAAGTGAAATAATTGAACCAACCATATCCTGTACTTAGGGCTCCCACGTCCAAGTTCATGGACTTTTGACGTGAAACCATGGAAGAATGAATTGTGTAAGTTGCAAATGGGGTGAAGAGATTGACTTCATGAAATATTCAAGGTCATGCACATTTTGGGGTACATTATGGACAAATGAAAGTGAAACAATTGAACGAACCATATCCTGTACTTAGGGCTCTCACGTCCAAGTTCATGGACTTTTGACGTGAAACCATGGAAGAATGAATTGTGTAAGTTGCAAATGGGGTGAAGAGTTTGACTTCATGAAATATTCAAGGTCATGCACATTTTGGAGTACATTATGGACAAATGAAAGTGAAACAATTGAACGAACCATATCCTGTACTTTAGGGCTCTCACGTCCAAATTCATGGAATTTCGACGTGAAACCATGGAAGAATGAATTGTGTAAGTTGCAAATGAGGTGAAGAGTTTGACTTCATGAAATATTCAAGGTCATGCACATTTTGGGGTACATTATGGACAAATGCAAGTGAAATAATTGAACCAACCATATCCTGTACTTAGGGCTCCCACGTCCAAGTTCATGGACTTTTGACGTGAAACCATGGAAGAATGAATTGTGTAAGTTGCAAATGGGGTGAAGAGATTGACTACATGAAATATTCAAGGTCATGCACATTTTGGGGTACATTATGGACAAATGAAAATAAAATAATTGAACCAACCATATCCTGTACTTAGGGCTCTCACGTCCAAGTTCATGGACTTTTGACGTGAAACCATGGAAGAATGATTTGTGTAAGTTGCAAATGGGGTGAAGAGTTTGACTTCATGAAATATTCAAGGTCATGCACATTTTGGGGTACATTATGGACAAATGAAAGTGAAATAATTGAACCAACCATATCCTGTACTTTAGGGCTCCCACGTCCAAGTTCATGGACTTTTGACGTGAAACCATGGAAGAATGAATTGTGTAAGTTGCAAATGGGGTGAAGAGTTTGACTTCATGAAATATTCAAGGTCATGCACATTTTGGGGTACATTATGGAGAAATGAAAGTGAAATAATTGAACCAACCATATCCTGTACTTAGGGCTCCCACGTCCAAGTTCATGGACTTTTGACGTGAAACCATGGAAGAATGAATTGTGTAAGTTGCAAATGGGGTGAAGAGTTGGACTTCATGAAATATTCAAGGTCATGCACATTTTGGGGTACATTATAGAGAAATGAAAGTGAAATAATTGAACCAACCATATCCTGTACTTTAGGGCTCCCACGTCCAAATTCATGGAATTTCGACGTGAAACCATGGAAGAATGAATTGTGTAAGTTGCAAATGAGGTGAAGAGTTGGACTTCATGAAATATTCAAGGTCATGCACATTTTGGGGTACATTATGGACAAATGAAAGTGAAACAATTGAACCAACCATATCCTGTACTTAGGGCTCCCACGTCCAAGTTCATGGACTTTTGACGTGAAACCATGGAAGAATGAATTGTATAAGTTGCAAATGGGGTGAAGAGCTTGACTTCATGAAATATTCAAGGTCATGCACATTTTGGGGTACATTATGGACAAATGAAAATAAAATAATTGAACGAACCATATCCTGTACTTAGGGCTCCCACGTCCAAGTTCATGGACTTTTGACGTGAAACCATGGAAGAATGAATTGTATAAGTTGCAAATGGGGTGAAGAGCTTGACCTCATGAAATATTCAAGGTCATGCACATTTTGGGGTACATTATGGACAAATGAAAGTGAAATAATTGAACCAACCATATCCTGTACTTAGGGCTCCCACGTCCAAGTTCATGGACTTTTGACGTGAAACCATGGAAGAATGAATTGTGTAAGTTGCAAATGGGGTGAAGAGTTTGACTTCATGAAATATTCAAGGTCATGCACATTTTGGGGTACATTATGGACAAATGAAAGTGAAATAATTGAACCAACCATATCCTGTACTTTAGGGCTCCCACGTCCAAGTTCATGGACTTTTGACGTGAAACCATGGAAGAATGAATTGTGTAAGATGCAAATGGGGTGAAGAGTTTGACTTCATGAAATATTCAAGGTCATGCACATTTTGGGGTACATTATGGACAAATGAAAATAAAATAATTGAACCAACCATATCTTGTATTTTAGGGCTCTCACGTCCAAGTTCATGGACTTTTGACGTGAAACCATGGAAGAATGATTTGTGTAAGTTGCAAATGGGGTGAAGAGTTTGACTTCATGAAATATTCAAGGTCATGCACATTTTGGGGTACATTATGGACAAATGAAAGTGAAATAATTGAACCAACCATATCCTGTACTTTAGGGCTCTCACGTCCAAGTTCATGGACTTTTGACGTGAAACCATGGAAGAATGAATTGTGTAAGATGCAAATGGGGTGAAGAGTTTGACTTCATGAAATATTCAAGGTCATGCACATTTTGGGGTACATTATGGACAAATGAAAATAAAATAATTGAACCAACCATATCTTGTATTTTAGGGCTCTCACGTCCAAGTTCATGGAATTTTGACGTGAAACCATGGAAGAATGAATTGTGTAAGTTGCAAATGGGGTGAAGAGTTTGACTTCATGAAATATTCAAGGTCATGCACATTTTGGGGTACATTATGGACAAATGAAAGTGAAATAATTGAACGAACCATATCCTGTACTTAGGGCTCCCACGTCCAAGTTCATGGACTTTTGACGTGAAACCATGGAAGAATGAATTGTGTAAGTTGCAAATGGGGTGAAGAGTTTGACTTCATGAAATATTCAAGGTCATGCACATTTTGGGGTACATTATGGACAAATGAAAGTGAAATAATTGAACCAACCATATCCTGTACTTTAGGGCTCCCACGTCCAAGTTCATGGACTTTTGACGTGAAACCATGGAAGAATGAATTGTGTAAGATGCAAATGGGGTGAAGAGTTTGACTTCATGAAATATTCAAGGTCATGCACATTTTGGGGTACATTATGGACAAATGAAAGTGAAATAATTGAACCAACCATATCCTGTACTTAGGGCTCTCACGTCCAAGTTCATGGACTTTTGACGTGAAACCATGGAAGAATGATTTGTGTAAGTTGCAAATGGGGTGAAGAGTTTGACTTCATGAAATATTCAAGGTCATGCACATTTTGGGGTACATTATGGACAAATGAAAGTGAAATAATTGAACCAACCATATCCTGTACTTTAGGGCTCCCACGTCCAAGTTCAAGGACTTTTGACGTGAAACCATGGAAGAATGAATTGTGTAAGTTGCAAATGGGGTGAAGAGTTTGACTTCATGAAATATTCAAGGTCATGCACATTTTGGGGTACATTATGGACAAATGAAAGTGAAATAATTGAACCAACCATATCCTGTACTTAGGGCTCCCACGTCCAAGTTCATGGACTTTTGACGTGAAACCATGGAAGAATGATTTGTGTAAGTTGCAAATGGGGTGAAGAGTTTGACTTCATGAAATATTCAAGGTCATGCACATTTTGGGGTACATTATGGACAAATGAAAGTGAAATAATTGAACCAACCATATCCTGTACTTTAGGGCTCCCACGTCCAAGTTCAAGGACTTTTGACGTGAAACCATGGAAGAATGAATTGTGTAAGTTGCAAATGGGGTGAAGAGTTTGACTTCATGAAATATTCAAGGTCATGCACATTTTGGGGTACATTATGGACAAATGAAAGTGAAATAATTGAACCAACCATATCCTGTACTTAGGGCTCCCACGTCCAAGTTCATGGACTTTTGACGTGAAACCATGGAAGAATGAATTGTGTAAGATGCAAATGGGGTGAAGAGTTCGACTTCATGAAATATTCAAGGTCATGCACATTTTGGGGTACATTATGGACAAATGAAAGTGAAATAATTGAACCAACCATATCCTGTACTTAGGGCTCTCACGTCCAAGTTCATGGACTTTTGACGTGAAACCATGGAAGAATGATTTGTGTAAGTTGCAAATGGGGTGAAGAGTTTGACTTCATGAAATATTCAAGGTCATGCACATTTTGGGGTACATTATGGACAAATGAAAGTGAAATAATTGAACCAACCATATCCTGTACTTTAGGGCTCCCACGTCCAAGTTCATGGACTTTTGACGTGAAACCATGGAAGAATGAATTGTGTAAGTTGCAAATGGGGTGAAGAGTTTGACTTCATGAAATATTCAAGGTCATGCACATTTTGGGGTACATTATGGAGAAATGAAAGTGAAATAATTGAACCAACCATATCCTGTACTTAGGGCTCCCACGTCCAAGTTCATGGACTTTTGACGTGAAACCATGGAAGAATGAATTGTGTAAGTTGCAAATGGGGTGAAGAGTTTGACTTCATGAAATATTCAAGGTCATGCACATTTTGGGGTACATTATAGAGAAATGGAAGTGAAATAATTGAACCAACCATATCCTGTACTTTAGGGCTCCCACGTCCAAATTCATGGAATTTCGACGTGAAACCATGGAAGAATGAATTGTGTAAGTTGCAAATGAGGTGAAGAGTTGGACTTCATGAAATATTCAAGGTCATGCACATTTTGGGGTACATTATGGACAAATGAAAGTGAAACAATTGAACCAACCATATCCTGTACTTAGGGCTCCCACGTCCAAGTTCATGGACTTTTGACGTGAAACCATGGAAGAATGAATTGTATAAGTTGCAAATGGGGTGAAGAGCTTGACTTCATGAAATATTCAAGGTCATGCACATTTTGGGGTACATTATGGACAAATGAAAATAAAATAATTGAACGAACCATATCCTGTACTTAGGGCTCCCACGTCCAAGTTCATGGACTTTTGACGTGAAACCATGGAAGAATGAATTGTATAAGTTGCAAATGGGGTGAAGAGCTTGACCTCATGAAATATTCAAGGTCATGCACATTTTGGAGTACATTATGGACAAATGAAAGTGAAATAATTGAACCAACCATATCCTGTACTTAGGGCTCCCACGTCCAAGTTCATGGACTTTTGACGTGAAACCATGGAAGAATGAATTGTGTAAGTTGCAAATGGGGTGAAGAGTTTGACTTCATGAAATATTCAAGGTCATGCACATTTTGGGGTACATTATGGACAAATGAAAGTGAAATAATTGAACCAACCATATCCTGTACTTTAGGGCTCCCACGTCCAAGTTCATGGACTTTTGACGTGAAACCATGGAAGAATGAATTGTGTAAGATGCAAATGGGGTGAAGAGTTTGACTTCATGAAATATTCAAGGTCATGCACATTTTGGGGTACATTATGGACAAATGAAAATAAAATAATTGAACCAACCATATCTTGTATTTTAGGGCTCTCACGTCCAAGTTCATGGACTTTTGACGTGAAACCATGGAAGAATGATTTGTGTAAGTTGCAAATGGGGTGAAGAGTTTGACTTCATGAAATATTCAAGGTCATGCACATTTTGGGGTACATTATGGACAAATGAAAGTGAAATAATTGAACCAACCATATCCTGTACTTTAGGGCTCTCACGTCCAAGTTCATGGACTTTTGACGTGAAACCATGGAAGAATGAATTGTGTAAGATGCAAATGGGGTGAAGAGTTTGACTTCATGAAATATTCAAGGTCATGCACATTTTGGGGTACATTATGGACAAATGAAAATAAAATAATTGAACCAACCATATCTTGTATTTTAGGGCTCTCACGTCCAAGTTCATGGAATTTTGACGTGAAACCATGGAAGAATGAATTGTGTAAGTTGCAAATGGGGTGAAGAGTTTGACTTCATGAAATATTCAAGGTCATGCACATTTTGGGGTACATTATGGACAAATGAAAGTGAAATAATTGAACGAACCATATCCTGTACTTAGGGCTCCCACGTCCAAGTTCATGGACTTTTGACGTGAAACCATGGAAGAATGAATTGTGTAAGTTGCAAATGGGGTGAAGAGTTTGACTTCATGAAATATTCAAGGTCATGCACATTTTGGGGTACATTATGGACAAATGAAAGTGAAATAATTGAACCAACCATATCCTGTACTTTAGGGCTCCCACGTCCAAGTTCATGGACTTTTGACGTGAAACCATGGAAGAATGAATTGTGTAAGATGCAAATGGGGTGAAGAGTTTGACTTCATGAAATATTCAAGGTCATGCACATTTTGGGGTACATTATGGACAAATGAAAATAAAATAATTGAACCAACCATATCCTGTACTTAGGGCTCTCACGTCCAAGTTCATGGACTTTTGACGTGAAACCATGGAAGAATGAATTGTGTAAGATGCAAATGGGGTGAAGAGTTTGACTTCATGAAATATTCAAGGTCATGCACATTTTGGGGTACATTATGGACAAATGAAAGTGAATTAATTGAACGAACCATATCCTGTACTTAGGGCTCCCACATCCAAGTTCATGGACTTTTGATGTGAAACCATGGAAGAATGAATTGTGTAAGTTGCAAATGGGGTGAAGAGATTGACTACATGAAATATTCAACGTCATGCACATTTTGGGGTACATTATGGACAAATGAAAGTGAAATAATTGAACCAACCATATCCTGTACTTTACGGCTCCCACGTCCAAATTCATGGAATTTCGACGTGAAACCATCGAAGAATGAATTGTGTAAGTTGCAAATGAGGTGAAGAGTTTGACTTCATGAAATATTCAAGGTCATGCACATTTTGGGGTACATTATGGACAAATGAAAGTGAAATAATTGAACCAACCATATCCTGTACTTAGGGCTCCCACGTCCAAGTTCATGGACTTTTGACGTGAAACCATGGAAGAATGAATTGTGTAAGTTGCAAATGGGGTGAAGAGTTTGACTTCATGAAATATTCAAGGTCATGCACATTTTGGGGTACATTATGGACAAATGAAAGTGAAATAATTGAACCAACCATATCCTGTATTTTAGGGCTCTCACGTCCAAGTTCATGGACTTTTGACGTGAAACCATGGAAGAATGAATTGTGTAAATTGCAAATGGGGTGAAGAGTTTGACTTCATGAAATATTTAAGGTCATGCACATTTTGGAGTACATTATGGACAAATGAAAGTGAAACAATTGAACGAACCATATCCTGTACTTTAGGGCTCCCACGTCCAAATTCATGGAATTTCGACGTGAAACCATGGAAGAATGAATTGTGTAAGTTGCAAATGAGGTGAAGAGTTTGACTTCATGAAATATTCAAGGTCATGCACATTTTGGGGTACATTATGGACAAATGAAAATAAAATAATTGAACCAACCATATCCTGTACTTTAGGGCTCCCACGTCCAAGTTCATGGACTTTTGACGTGAAACCATGGAAGAATGAATTGTGTAAGTTGCAAATGGGGTGAAGAGATTGACTACATGAAATATTCAAGGTCATGCACATTTTGGGGTACATTATGGACAAATGAAAGTGAAATAATTGAACCAACCATATCCTGTACTTAGGGCTCTCACGTCCAAGTTCATGGACTTTTGACGTGAAACCATGGAAGAATGATTTGTGTAAGTTGCAAATGGGGTGAAGAGTTTGACTTCATGAAATATTCAAGGTCATGCACATTTTGGGGTACATTATGGACAAATGAAAGTGAAATAATTGAACCAACCATATCCTGTACTTAGGGCTCCCACGTCCAAGTTCATGGAATTTTGACGTGAAACCATGGAAGAATGAATTGTGTAAGTTGCAAATGGGGTGAAGAGATTGACTACATGAAATATTCAAGGTCATGCACATTTTGGGGTACATTATGGACAAATGAAAGTGAAATAATTGAACGAACCATATCCTGTACTTAGGGCTCTCACGTCCAAGTTCATGGACTTTTGACGTGAAACCATGGAAGAATGAATTGTGTAAGATGCAAATGGGGTGAAGAGATTGACTACATGAAATATTCAAGGTCATGCACATTTTGGGGTACATTATGGACAAATGAAAATAAAATAATTGAACCAACCATATCCTGTACTTAGGGCTCTCACGTCCAAGTTCATGGACTTTTGACGTGAAACCATGGAAGAATGATTTGTGTAAGTTGCAAATGGGGTGAAGAATTTGACTTCATGAAATATTCAAGGTCATGCACATTTTGGGGTACATTATGGACAAATGAAAGTGAAATAATTGAACCAACCATATCCTGTATTTTAGGGCTCTCACGTCCAAGTTCATGGACTTTTGACGTGAAACCATGGAAGAATGAATTGTGTAAGTTGCAAATGGGGTGAAGAGTTGGACTTCATGAAATATTCAAGGTCATGCACATTTTGGGGTACATTATGGACAAATGAAAATAAAATAATTGAACCAAACATATCCTGTACTTAGGGCTCCCACGTCCAAGTTCATGGACTTTTGACGTGAAACCATGGAAGAATGAATTGTGTAAGTTGCAAATGGGGTGAAGAGTTGGACTTCATGAAATATTCAAGGTCATGCACATTTTGGGGTACATTATGGACAAATGAAAGTGAAATAATTGAACCAACCATATCCTGTACTTTAGGGCTCCCACGTCCAAATTCATGGAATTTCGACGTGAAACCATCGAAGAATGAATTGTGTAAGTTGCAAATGAGGTGAAGAGTTTGACTTCATGAAATATTCAAGGTCATGCACATTTTGGGGTACATTATGGACAAATGAAAGTGAAACAATTGAACCAACCATATCCTGTACTTAGGGCTCCCACGTCCAAGTTCATGGACTTTTGACGTGAAACCATGGAAGAATGAATTGTGTAAGTTGCAAATGGGGTGAAGAGTTTGACTTCATGAAATATTCAAGGTCATGCACATTTTGGGGTACATTATGGACAAATGAAAGTGAAATAATTGAACCAACCATATCCTGTACTTTAGGGCTCTCACGTCCAAGTTCATGGACTTTTGACGTGAAACCATGGAAGAATGAATTGTGTAAGATGCAAATGGGGTGAAGAGTTTGACTTCATGAAATATTCAAGGTCATGCACATTTTGGGGTACATTATGGACAAATGAAAATAAAATAATTGAACCAACCATATCCTGTACTTTAGGGCTCCCACGTCCAAGTTCATGGACTTTTGACGTGAAACCATGGAAGAATGAATTGTGTAAGTTGCAAATGGGGTGAAGAGTTTGACTTCATGAAATATTCAAGGTCATGCACATTTTGGGGTACATTATGGACAAATGAAAGTGAAATAATTGAACCAACCATATCCTGTATTTTAGGGCTCTCACGTCCAAGTTCATGGACTTTTGACGTGAAACCATGGAAGAATGAATTGTGTAAGATGCAAATGGGGTGAAGAGTTTGACTTCATGAAATATTCAAGGTCATGCACATTTTGGGGTACATTATGGACAAATGAAAGTGAAATAATTGAACCAACCATATCCTGTACTTAGGGCTCCCACGTCCAAGTTCATGGACTTTTGACGTGAAACCATCGAAGAATGAATTGTGTAAGTTGCAAATGGGGTGAAGAGATTGACTACATGAAATATTCAAGGTCATGCACATTTTGGGGTACATTATGGACAAATGAAAGTGAAATAATTGAACGAACCATATCCTGTACTTGGGGCTCCCACGTCCAAGTTCATGGACTTTTGACGTGAAACCATCGAAGAATGAATTGTGTAAGTTGCAAATGGGGTGAAGAGTTTGACTTCATGAAATATTCAAGGTCATGCACATTTTGGGGTACATTATGGACAAATGAAAATAAAATAATTGAACCAACCATATCTTGTATTTTAGGGCTCTCACGTCCAAGTTCATGGACTTTTGACGTGAAACCATGGAAGAATGAATTGTGTAAGATGCAAATGGGGTGAAGAGATTGACTACATGAAATATTCAAGGTCATGCACATTTTGGGGTACATTATGGACAAATGAAAATAAAATAATTGAACCAACCATATCCTGTACTTAGGGCTCTCACGTCCAAGTTCATGGACTTTTGACGTGAAACCATGGAAGAATGAATTGTGTAAGTTGCAAATGGGGTGAAGAGTTGGACTTCATGAAATATTCAAGGTCATGCACATTTTGGGGTACATTATGGACAAATGAAAATAAAATAATTGAACCAACCATATCTTGTATTTTAGGGCTCTCACGTCCAAGTTCATGGACTTTTGACGTGAAACCATGGAAGAATGAATTGTGTAAGATGCAAATGGGGTGAAGAGATTGACTACATGAAATATTCAAGGTCATGCACATTTTGGGGTACATTATGGACAAATGAAAATAAAATAATTGAACCAACCATATCCTGTACTTAGGGCTCTCACGTCCAAGTTCATGGACTTTTGACGTGAAACCATGGAAGAATGAATTGTGTAAGTTGCAAATGGGGTGAAGAGTTGGACTTCATGAAATATTCAAGGTCATGCACATTTTGGGGTACATTATGGACAAATGAAAATAAAATAATTGAACCAACCATATCTTGTATTTTAGGGCTCTCACGTCCAAGTTCATGGACTTTTGACGTGAAACCATGGAAGAATGAATTGTGTAAGATGCAAATGGGGTGAAGAGATTGACTACATGAAATATTCAAGGTCATGCACATTTTGGGGTACATTATGGACAAATGAAAATAAAATAATTGAACCAACCATATCCTGTACTTAGGGCTCTCACGTCCAAGTTCATGGACTTTTGACGTGAAACCATGGAAGAATGATTTGTGTAAGTTGCAAATGGGGTGAAGAATTTGACTTCATGAAATATTCAAGGTCATGCACATTTTGGGGTACATTATGGACAAATGAAAGTGAAATAATTGAACCAACCATATCCTGTATTTTAGGGCTCTCACGTCCAAGTTCATGGACTTTTGACGTGAAACCATGGAAGAATGAATTGTGTAAGTTGCAAATGGGGTGAAGAGTTGGACTTCATGAAATATTCAAGGTCATGCACATTTTGGGGTACATTATGGACAAATGAAAATAAAATAATTGAACCAAACATATCCTGTACTTAGGGCTCCCACGTCCAAGTTCATGGACTTTTGACGTGAAACCATGGAAGAATGAATTGTGTAAGTTGCAAATGGGGTGAAGAGTTGGACTTCATGAAATATTCAAGGTCATGCACATTTTGGGGTACATTATGGACAAATGAAAGTGAAATAATTGAACCAACCATATCCTGTACTTTAGGGCTCCCACGTCCAAATTCATGGAATTTCGACGTGAAACCATCGAAGAATGAATTGTGTAAGTTGCAAATGAGGTGAAGAGTTTGACTTCATGAAATATTCAAGGTCATGCACATTTTGGGGTACATTATGGACAAATGAAAGTGAAACAATTGAACCAACCATATCCTGTACTTAGGGCTCCCACGTCCAAGTTCATGGACTTTTGACGTGAAACCATGGAAGAATGAATTGTGTAAGTTGCAAATGGGGTGAAGAGTTTGACTTCATGAAATATTCAAGGTCATGCACATTTTGGGGTACATTATGGACAAATGAAAGTGAAATAATTGAACCAACCATATCCTGTACTTAGGGCTCCCACGTCCAAGTTCATGGACTTTTGACGTGAAACCATGGAAGAATGAATTGTGTAAGTTGCAAATGGGGTGAAGAGTTTGACTTCATGAAATATTCAAGGTCATGCACATTTTGGGGTACATTATGGACAAATGAAAGTGAAATAATTGAACCAACCATATCCTGTACTTTAGGGCTCTCACGTCCAAGTTCATGGACTTTTGACGTGAAACCATGGAAGAATGAATTGTGTAAGATGCAAATGGGGTGAAGAGTTTGACTTCATGAAATATTCAAGGTCATGCACATTTTGGGGTACATTATGGACAAATGAAAATAAAATAATTGAACCAACCATATCTTGTATTTTAGGGCTCTCACGTCCAAGTTCATGGAATTTTGACGTGAAACCATGGAAGAATGAATTGTGTAAGATGCAAATGGGGTGAAGAGATTGACTACATGAAATATTCAAGGTCATGCACATTTTGGGGTACATTATGGACAAATGAAAATAAAATAATTGAACCAACCATATCCTGTACTTAGGGCTCTCACGTCCAAGTTCATGGACTTTTGACGTGAAACCATGGAAGAATGATTTGTGTAAGTTGCAAATGGGGTGAAGAATTTGACTTCATGAAATATTCAAGGTCATGCACATTTTGGGGTACATTATGGACAAATGAAAGTGAAATAATTGAACCAACCATATCCTGTATTTTAGGGCTCTCACGTCCAAGTTCATGGACTTTTGACGTGAAACCATGGAAGAATGAATTGTGTAAGTTGCAAATGGGATGAAGAGTTGGACTTCATGAAATATTCAAGGTCATGCACATTTTGGGGTACATTATGGACAAATGAAAATAAAATAATTGAACCAACCATATCCTGTACTTAGGGCTCCCACGTCCAAGTTCATGGACTTTTGACGTGAAACCATGGAAGAATGATTTGTGTAAGTTGCAAATGGGGTGAAGAGTTGGACTTCATGAAATATTCAAGGTCATGCACATTTTGGGGTACATTATGGACAAATGAAAGTGAAATAATTGAACCAACCATATCCTGTACTTTAGGGCTCCCACGTCCAAATTCATGGAATTTCGACGTGAAACCATCGAAGAATGAATTGTGTAAGTTGCAAATGAGGTGAAGAGTTTGACTTCATGAAATATTCAAGGTCATGCACATTTTGGGGTACATTATGGACAAATGAAAGTGAAACAATTGAACCAACCATATCCTGTACTTAGGGCTCCCACGTCCAAGTTCATGGACTTTTGACGTGAAACCATGGAAGAATGAATTGTGTAAGTTGCAAATGGGGTGAAGAGATTGACTACATGAAATATTCAAGGTCATGCACATTTTGGGGTACATTATGGACAAATGAAAATAAAATAATTGAACCAACCATATCCTGTACTTAGGGCTCCCACGTCCAAGTTCATGGACTTTTGACGTGAAACCATGGAAGAATGAATTGTGTAAGTTGCAAATGGGGTGAAGAGATTGACTACATGAAATATTCAAGGTCATGCACATTTTGGGGTACATTATGGACAAATGAAAATAAAATAATTGAACCAACCATATCCTGTACTTAGGGCTCCCACGTCCAAGTTCATGGACTTTTGACGTGAAACCATGGAAGAATGAATTGTGTAAGTTGCAAATGGGGTGAAGAGTTTGACTTCATGAAATATTCAAGGTCATGCACATTTTGGGGTACATTATGGACAAATGAAAGTGAAATAATTGAACGAACCATATCCTGTACTTAGGGCTCCCACGTCCAAGTTCATGGACTTTTGACGTGAAACCATGGAAGAATGAATTGTTTAAGTTGCAAATGGGGTGAAGAGTTTGACTTCATGAAATATTCAAGGTCATGCACATTTTGGAGTACATTATGGACAAATGAAAGTGAAACAATTGAACGAACCATATCCTGTACTTTAGGGCTCCCACGTCCAAATTTATGGAATTTCGACGTGAAACCATCGAAGAATGAATTGTGTAAGTTGCAAATGAGGTGAAGAGTTTGACTTCATGAAATATTCAAGGTCATGCACATTTTGGGGTACATTATGGACAAATGAAAATAAAATAATTGAACCAACCATATCCTGTACTTAGGGCTCCCACGTCCAAGTTCATGGACTTTTGACGTGAAACCATGGAAGAATGAATTGTGTAAGTTGCAAATGGGGTGAAGAGTTGGACTTCATGAAATATTCAAGGTCATGCACATTTTGGGGTACATTATGGACAAATGAAAATAAAATAATTGAACCAACCATATCCTGTACTTAGGGCTCCCACGTCCAAGTTCATGGACTTTTGACGTGAAACCATGGAAGAATGAATTGTGTAAGTTGCAAATGGGGTGAAGAGTTGGACTTCATGAAATATTCAAGGTCATGCACATTTTGGGGTACATTATGGACAAATGAAAGTGAAATAATTGAACGAACCATATCCTGTACTTAGGGCTCCCACGTCCAAGTTCATGGACTTTTGGCGTGAAACCATGGAAGAATGAATTGTGTAAGTTGCAAATGGGGTGAAGAGTTTGACTTCATGAAATATTCAAGGTCATGCACATTTTGGGGTACATTATGGACAAATGAAAGTGAAATAATTGAACCAACCATATCCTGTACTTTAGGGCTCCCACGTCCAAGTTCATGGACTTTTGACGTGAAACCATGGAAGAATGAATTGTGTAAGATGCAAATGGGGTGAAGAGTTTGACTTCATGAAATATTCAAGGTCATGCACATTTTGGGGTACATTATGGACAAATGAAAGTGAAATAATTGAACCAACCATATCCTGTACTTAGGGCTCCCACGTCCAAGTTCATGGAATTTTGACGTGAAACCATGGAAGAATGAATTGTGTAAGTTGCAAATGGGGTGAAGAGATTGACTACATGAAATATTCAACGTCATGCACATTTTGGGGTACATTATGGACAAATGAAAGTGAAATAATTGAACCAACCATATCCTGTACTTTACGGCTCCCACGTCCAAATTCATGGAATTTCGACGTGAAACCATCGAAGAATGAATTGTGTAAGTTGCAAATGGGGTGAAGAGTTTGACTTCATGAAATATTCAAGGTCATGCACATTTTGGGGTACATTATGGACAAATGAAAGTGAAATAATTGAACCAACCATATCCTGTACTTAGGGCTCCCACGTCCAAGTTCATGGACTTTTGACGTGAAACCATGGAAGAATGAATTGTGTAAGTTGCAAATGGGGTGAAGAGTTTGACTTCATGAAATATTCAAGGTCATGCACATTTTGGGGTACATTATGGACAAATGAAAATAAAATAATTGAACGAACCATATCCTGTACTTAGGGCTCCCACGTCCAAGTTCATGGACTTTTGACGTGAAACCATGGAAGAATGAATTGTGTAACTTGCAAATGGGGTGAAGAGTTTGACTTCATGAAATATTCAAGGTCATGCACATTTTGGAGTACATTATGGACAAATGAAGGTGAAACAATTGAACGAACCATATCCTGTACTTTAGGGCTCCCACGTCCAAATTCATGGAATTTCGACGTGAAACCATGGAAGAATGAATTGTGTAAGTTGCAAATGGGGTGAAGAGTTTGACTTCATGAAATATTCAAGGTCATGCACATTTTGGGGTACATTATGGACAAATGAAAGTGAAATAATTGAACCAACCATATCCTGTACTTTAGGGCTCCCACGTCCAAGTTCATGGACTTTTGACGTGAAACCATGGAAGAATGAATTGTGTAAGTTGCAAATGGGGTGAAGAGATTGACTACATGAAATATTCAAGGTCATGCACATTTTGGGGTACAATATGGAGAAATGAAAGTGAAATAATTGAACCAACCATATCCTGTACTTAGGGCTCTCACGTCCAAGTTCATGGACTTTTGACGTGAAACCATGGAAGAATGATTTGTGTAAGTTGCAAATGGGGTGAAGAGTTTGACTTCATGAAATATTCAAGGTCATGCACATTTTGGGGTACATTATGGACAAATGAAAGTGAAATAATTGAACCAACCATATCCTGTACTTAGGGCTCCCACGTCCAAGTTCATGGAATTTTGACGTGAAACCATGGAAGAATGAATTGTGTAAGTTGCAAATGGGGTGAAGAGATTGACTACATGAAATATTCAAGGTCATGCACATTTTGGGGTACATTATGGACAAATGAAAGTGAAATAATTGAACCAACCATATCCTGTACTTTAGGGCTCTCACGTCCAAGTTCATGGACTTTTGACGTGAAACCATGGAAGAATGAATTGTGTAAGATGCAAATGGGGTGAAGAGATTGACTACATGAAATATTCAAGGTCATGCACATTTTGGGGTACATTATGGACAAATGAAAGTGAAATAACTGAACCAACCATATCTTGTATTTTAGGGCTCTCACGTCCAAGTTCATGGACTTTTGACGTGAAACCATGGAAGAATGAATTGTGTAAGATGCAAATGGGGTGAAGAGTTTGACTTCATGAAATATTCAAGGTCATGCACATTTTGGGGTACATTATGGACAAATGAAAATAAAATAATTGAACCAACCATATCTTGTATTTTAGGGCTCTCACGTCCAAGTTCATGGAATTTTGACGTGAAACCATGGAAGAATGAATTGTGTAAGATGCAAATGGGGTGAAGAGATTGACTACATGAAATATTCAAGGTCATGCACATTTTGGGGTACATTATGGACAAATGAAAATAAAATAATTGAACCAACCATATCCTGTACTTAGGGCTCTCACGTCCAAGTTCATGGACTTTTGACGTGAAACCATGGAAGAATGATTTGTGTAAGTTGCAAATGGGGTGAAGAATTTGACTTCATGAAATATTCAAGGTCATGCACATTTTGGGGTACATTATGGACAAATGAAAGTGAAATAATTGAACCAACCATATCCTGTATTTTAGGGCTCTCACGTCCAAGTTCATGGACTTTTGACGTGAAACCATGGAAGAATGAATTGTGTAAGTTGCAAATGGGGTGAAGAGTTGGACTTCATGAAATATTCAAGGTCATGCACATTTTGGGGTACATTATGGACAAATGAAAATAAAATAATTGAACCAACCATATCCTGTAGTTAGGGCTCCCACGTCCAAGTTCATGGACTTTTGACGTGAAACCATGGAAGAATGATTTGTGTAAGTTGCAAATGGGGTGAAGAGTTGGACTTCATGAAATATTCAAGGTCATGCACATTTTGGGGTACATTATGGACAAATGAAAGTGAAATAATTGAACCAACCATATCCTGTACTTTAGGGCTCCCACGTCTAAATTCATGGAATTTCGACGTGAAACCATGGAAGAATGAATTGTGTAAGTTGCAAATGGGGTGAAGAGTTTGACTTCATGAAATATTCAAGGTCATGCACATTTTGGGGTACATTATGGACAAATGAAAGTGAAACAATTGAACCAACCATATCCTGTACTTAGGGCTCCCACGTCCAAGTTCATGGACTTTTGACGTGAAACCATGGAAGAATGAATTGTGTAAGTTGCAAATGGGGTGAAGAGTTTGACTTCATGAAATATTCAAGGTCATGCACATTTTGGGGTACATTATGGACAAATGAAAATAAAATAATTGAACCAACCATATCCTGTACTTAGGGCTCCCACGTCCAAGTTCATGGACTTTTGACGTGAAACCATGGAAGAATGAATTGTGTAAGTTGCAAATGGGGTGAAGAGTTTGACTTCATGAAATATTCAAGGTCATGCACATTTTGGGGTACATTATGGACAAATGAAAATAAAATAATTGAACCAACCATATCTTGTATTTTAGGGCTCTCACGTCCAAGTTCATGGAATTTTGACGTGAAACCATGGAAGAATGAATTGTGTAAGATGCAAATGGGGTGAAGAGATTGACTACATGAAATATTCAAGGTCATGCACATTTTGGGGTACATTATGGACAAATGAAAATAAAATAATTGAACCAACCATATCCTGTACTTAGGGCTCTCACGTCCAAGTTCATGGACTTTTGACGTGAAACCATGGAAGAATGATTTGTGTAAGTTGCAAATGGGGTGAAGAATTTGACTTCATGAAATATTCAAGGTCATGCACATTTTGGGGTACATTATGGACAAATGAAAGTGAAATAATTGAACCAACCATATCCTGTATTTTAGGGCTCTCACGTCCAAGTTCATGGACTTTTGACGTGAAACCATGGAAGAATGAATTGTGTAAGTTGCAAATGGGGTGAAGAGTTGGACTTCATGAAATATTCAAGGTCATGCACATTTTGGGGTACATTATGGACAAATGAAAATAAAATAATTGAACCAACCATATCCTGTAGTTAGGGCTCCCACGTCCAAGTTCATGGACTTTTGACGTGAAACCATGGAAGAATGATTTGTGTAAGTTGCAAATGGGGTGAAGAGTTGGACTTCATGAAATATTCAAGGTCATGCACATTTTGGGGTACATTATGGACAAATGAAAGTGAAATAATTGAACCAACCATATCCTGTACTTTAGGGCTCCCACGTCTAAATTCATGGAATTTCGACGTGAAACCATGGAAGAATGAATTGTGTAAGTTGCAAATGGGGTGAAGAGTTTGACTTCATGAAATATTCAAGGTCATGCACATTTTGGGGTACATTATGGACAAATGAAAGTGAAACAATTGAACCAACCATATCCTGTACTTAGGGCTCCCACGTCCAAGTTCATGGACTTTTGACGTGAAACCATGGAAGAATGAATTGTGTAAGTTGCAAATGGGGTGAAGAGTTTGACTTCATGAAATATTCAAGGTCATGCACATTTTGGGGTACATTATGGACAAATGAAAATAAAATAATTGAACCAACCATATCCTGTACTTAGGGCTCCCACGTCCAAGTTCATGGACTTTTGACGTGAAACCATGGAAGAATGAATTGTGTAAGTTGCAAATGGGGTGAAGAGTTTGACTTCATGAAATATTCAAGGTCATGCACATTTTGGGGTACATTATGGACAAATGAAAATAAAATAATTGAACCAACCATATCCTGTACTTAGGGCTCCCACGTCCAAGTTCATGGACTTTTGACGTGAAACCATGGAAGAATGAATTGTGTAAGTTGCAAATGGGGTGAAGAGTTTGACTTCATGAATTATTCAAGGTCATGCACATTTTGGGGTACATTATGGACAAATGAAAGTGAAATAATTGAACGAACCATATCCTGTACTTAGGGCTCCCACGTCCAAGTTCATGGACTTTTGACGTGAAACCATGGAAGAATGAATTGTGTAAGTTGCAAATGGGGTGAAGAGTTTGACTTCATGAAATATTCAAGGTCATGCACATTTTGGAGTACATTATGGACAAATGAAAGTGAAACAATTGAACGAACCATATCCTGTACTTTAGGGCTCCCACGTCCAAATTCATGGAATTTCGACGTGAAACCATCGAAGAATGAATTGTGTAAGTTGCAAATGAGGTGAAGAGTTTGACTTCATGAAATATTCAAGGTCATGCACATTTTGGGGTACATTATGGACAAATGAAAATAAAATAATTGAACCAACCATATCCTGTACTTAGGGCTCCCACGTCCAAGTTCATGGACTTTTGACGTGAAACCATGGAAGAATGAATTGTGTAAGTTGCAAATGGGGTGAAGAGTTGGACTTCATGAAATATTCAAGGTCATGCACATTTTGGGGTACATTATGGACAAATGAAAATAAAATAATTGAACCAACCATATCCTGTACTTAGGGCTCCCACGTCCAAGTTCATGGACTTTTGACGTGAAACCATGGAAGAATGAATTGTGTAAGTTGCAAATGGGGTGAAGAGTTGGACTTCATGAAATATTCAAGGTCATGCACATTTTGGGGTACATTATGGACAAATGAAAGTGAAATAATTGAACCAAACATATCCTGTACTTAGGGCTCCCACGTCCAAGTTCATGGACTTTTGACGTGAAACCATGGAAGAATGAATTGTGTAAGTTGCAAATGGGGTGAAGAGTTGGACTTCATGAAATATTCAAGGTCATGCACATTTTGGGGTACATTATGGACAAATGAAAGTGAAATAATTGAACCAACCATATCCTGTACTTTAGGGCTCCCACGTCCAAGTTCATGGACTTTTGACGTGAAACCATGGAAGAATGAATTGTGTAACATGCAAATGGGGTGAAGAGTTTGACTTCATGAAATATTCAAGGTCATGCACATTTTGGGGTACATTATGGACAAATGAAAGTGAAATAATTGAACGAACCATATCCTGTACTTAGGGCTCCCACGTCCAAGTTCATGGACTTTTGACGTGAAACCATGGAAGAATGAATTGTGTAAGATGCAAATGGGGTGAAGAGTTGGACTTCATGAAATATTCAAGGTCATGCACATTTTGGGGTACATTATGGACAAATGAAAATAAAATAATTGAACCAACCATATCCTGTACTTAGGGCTCTCACGTCCAAGTTCATGGACTTTTGACGTGAAACCATGGAAGAATGATTTGTGTAAGTTGCAAATGGGGTGAAGAGTTTGACTTCATGAAATATTCAAGGTCATGCACATTTTGGGGTACATTATGGACAAATGAAAGTGAAATAATTGAACGAACCATATCCTGTACTTAGGGCTCCCACGTCCAAGTTCATGGAATTTTGACGTGAAACCATGGAAGAATGAATTGTGTAAGTTGCAAATGGGGTGAAGAGATTGACTACATGAAATATTCAAGGTCATGCACATTTTGGGGTACATTATGGACAAATGAAAGTGAAATAATTGAACCAACCATATCCTGTACTTTAGGGCTCTCACGTCCAAGTTCATGGACTTTTGACGTGAAACCATGGAAGAATGAATTGTGTAAGATGCAAATGGGGTGAAGAGATTGACTACATGAAATATTCAAGGTCATGCACATTTTGGGGTACATTATGGACAAATGAAAGTGAAATAATTGAACCAACCATATCTTGTATTTTAGGGCTCTCACGTCCAAGTTCATGGACTTTTGACGTGAAACCATGGAAGAATGAATTGTGTAAGATGCAAATGGGGTGAAGAGTTTGACTTCATGAAATATTCAAGGTCATGCACATTTTGGGGTACATTATGGACAAATGAAAATAAAATAATTGAACCAACCATATCTTGTATTTTAGGGCTCTCACGTCCAAGTTCATGGAATTTTGACGTGAAACCATGGAAGAATGAATTGTGTAAGATGCAAATGGGGTGAAGAGATTGACTACATGAAATATTCAAGGTCATGCACATTTTGGGGTACATTATGGACAAATGAAAATAAAATAATTGAACCAACCATATCCTGTACTTAGGGCTCTCACGTCCAAGTTCATGGACTTTTGACGTGAAACCATGGAAGAATGATTTGTGTAAGTTGCAAATGGGGTGAAGAATTTGACTTCATGAAATATTCAAGGTCATGCACATTTTGGGGTACATTATGGACAAATGAAAGTGAAATAATTGAACCAACCATATCCTGTATTTTAGGGCTCTCACGTCCAAGTTCATGGACTTTTGACGTGAAACCATGGAAGAATGAATTGTGTAAGTTGCAAATGGGGTGAAGAGTTGGACTTCATGAAATATTCAAGGTCATGCACATTTTGGGGTACATTATGGACAAATGAAAATAAAATAATTGAACCAACCATATCCTGTAGTTAGGGCTCCCACGTCCAAGTTCATGGACTTTTGACGTGAAACCATGGAAGAATGATTTGTGTAAGTTGCAAATGGGGTGAAGAGTTGGACTTCATGAAATATTCAAGGTCATGCACATTTTGGGGTACATTATGGACAAATGAAAGTGAAATAATTGAACCAACCATATCCTGTACTTTAGGGCTCCCACGTCTAAATTCATGGAATTTCGACGTGAAACCATGGAAGAATGAATTGTGTAAGTTGCAAATGGGGTGAAGAGTTTGACTTCATGAAATATTCAAGGTCATGCACATTTTGGGGTACATTATGGACAAATGAAAGTGAAACAATTGAACCAACCATATCCTGTACTTAGGGCTCCCACGTCCAAGTTCATGGACTTTTGACGTGAAACCATGGAAGAATGAATTGTGTAAGTTGCAAATGGGGTGAAGAGTTGGACTTCATGAAATATTCAAGGTCATGCACATTTTGGGGTACATTATGGACAAATGAAAATAAAATAATTGAACCAACCATATCCTGTACTTAGGGCTCCCACGTCCAAGTTCATGGACTTTTGACGTGAAACCATGGAAGAATGAATTGTGTAAGTTGCAAATGGGGTGAAGAGTTTGACTTCATGAAATATTCAAGGTCATGCACATTTTGGGGTACATTATGGACAAATGAAAATAAAATAATTGAACCAACCATATCCTGTACTTAGGGCTCCCACGTCCAAGTTCATGGACTTTTGACGTGAAACCATGGAAGAATGAATTGTGTAACATGCAAATGGGGTGAAGAGTTTGACTTCATGAATTATTCAAGGTCATGCACATTTTGGGGTACATTATGGACAAATGAAAGTGAAATAATTGAACGAACCATATCCTGTACTTAGGGCTCCCACGTCCAAGTTCATGGACTTTTGACGTGAAACCATGGAAGAATGAATTGTGTAAGTTGCAAATGGGGTGAAGAGTTTGACTTCATGAAATATTCAAGGTCATGCACATTTTGGAGTACATTATGGACAAATGAAAGTGAAACAATTGAACGAACCATATCCTGTACTTTAGGGCTCCCACGTCCAAATTCATGGAATTTCGACGTGAAACCATCGAAGAATGAATTGTGTAAGTTGCAAATGAGGTGAAGAGTTTGACTTCATGAAATATTCAAGGTCATGCACATTTTGGGGTACATTATGGACAAATGAAAATAAAATAATTGAACCAACCATATCCTGTACTTAGGGCTCCCACGTCCAAGTTCATGGACTTTTGACGTGAAACCATGGAAGAATGAATTGTGTAAGTTGCAAATGGGGTGAAGAGTTGGACTTCATGAAATATTCAAGGTCATGCACATTTTGGGGTACATTATGGACAAATGAAAATAAAATAATTGAACCAACCATATCCTGTACTTAGGGCTCCCACGTCCAAGTTCATGGACTTTTGACGTGAAACCATGGAAGAATGAATTGTGTAAGTTGCAAATGGGGTGAAGAGTTGGACTTCATGAAATATTCAAGGTCATGCACATTTTGGGGTACATTATGGACAAATGAAAGTGAAATAATTGAACCACACATATCCTGTACTTAGGGCTCCCACGTCCAAGTTCATGGACTTTTGACGTGAAACCATGGAAGAATGAATTGTGTAAGTTGCAAATGGGGTGAAGAGTTGGACTTCATGAAATATTCAAGGTCATGCACATTTTGGGGTACATTATGGACAAATGAAAGTGAAATAATTGAACCAACCATATCCTGTACTTTAGGGCTCCCACGTCCAAGTTCATGGACTTTTGACGTGAAACCATGGAAGAATGAATTGTGTAACATGCAAATGGGGTGAAGAGTTTGACTTCATGAAATATTCAAGGTCATGCACATTTTGGGGTACATTATGGACAAATGAAAGTGAAATAATTGAACGAACCATATCCTGTACTTAGGGCTCCCACGTCCAAGTTCATGGACTTTTGACGTGAAACCATGGAAGAATGAATTGTGTAAGATGCAGATGGGGTGAAGAGTTGGACTTCATGAAATATTCAAGGTCATGCACATTTTGGGGTACATTATGGACAAATGAAAATAAAATAATTGAACCAACCATATCCTGTACTTAGGGCTCTCACGTCCAAGTTCATGGACTTTTGACGTGAAACCATGGAAGAATGATTTGTGTAAGTTGCAAATGGGGTGAAGAGTTTGACTTCATGAAATATTCAAGGTCATGCACATTTTGGGGTACATTATGGACAAATGAAAGTGAAATAATTGAACGAACCATATCCTGTACTTAGGGCTCCCACGTCCAAGTTCATGGACTTTTGACGTGAAACCATGGAAGAATGAATTGTGTAAGTTGCAAATGGGGTGAAGAGTTTGACCTCATGAAATATTCAAGGTCATGCACATTTTGGGGTACATTATGGACAAATGAAAGTGAAATAATTGAACCAACCATATCCTGTACTTAGGGCTCCCACGTCCAAGTTCATGGACTTTTGACGTGAAACCATGGAAGAATGAATTGTGTAAGTTGCAAATGGGGTGAAGAGTTTGACTTCATGAATTATTCAAGGTCATGCACATTTTGGGGTACATTATGGACAAATGAAAGTGAAATAATTGAACGAACCATATCCTGTACTTAGGGCTCCCACGTCCAAGTTCATGGACTTTTGACGTGAAACCATGGAAGAATGAATTGTGTAAGTTGCAAATGGGGTGAAGAGTTTGACTTCATGAAATATTCAAGGTCATGCACATTTTGGGGTACATTATGGACAAATGAAAGTGAAATAATTGAACCAACCATATCCTGTACTTTAGGGCTCCCACGTCCAAATTCATGGAATTTCGACGTGAAACCATCGAAGAATGATTTGTGTAAGTTGCAAATGAGGTGAAGAGTTTGACTTCATGAAATATTCAAGGTCATGCACATTTTGGGGTACATTATGGACAAATGAAAGTGAAACAATTGAACCAACCATATCCTGTACTTAGGGCTCCCACGTCCAAGTTCATGGAATTTTGACGTGAAACCATGGAAGAATGAATTGTGTAAGATGCAAATGGGGTGAAGAGTTTGACTTCATGAAATATTCAAGGTCATGCACATTTTGGGGTACATCGTGAATAAATGAAAATAAAACAATTGAACCAACCATATCCTGTACTTTAGGGCTCCCACGTCCAAGTTCATGGACTTTTGACGTGAAACCATGGAAGAATGAATTGTGTAATTTGCAAATGGGGTGAAGAGTTTGACTTCATGAAATATTCAAGGTCATGCACATTTTGGGGTACTTTATGAACAAAAGAAAAGAAAATTTGAACCAACCATATCGTTTACTTTAGGGTATGTTTATGCCGTTCCCAAAGTAACATGAACATGATCAATTTAATTTTTATTAATCAACTGTCTTTGCTTTATTCTCAGGTTCTACAATTTATTATTTTCATACTTTCATTTGTTGGTTTTATGGGTTGACATGTGTGGGGCCTGATGTACTTGTTCTTTTTTTTATAATTTGCTCATAACATTCATAATATGAGCATGATCAAAAATCTAATGAAGTTAGAATCTTTGCGTCATTCGCAATTTCTACAATTTTATTTGCTTTCTTTCACATGTGAATTTTATGGGTTTATACTTGACTTTGGGTCTTGAAGTACATAATCCTAATTTTTTTATTTGTGCGAAGCTTTCCCAAAGCAACATGACAATGATCAAATTTAAATTCATGAATTCTGAGTCTTCTCTTTATTTGCAACTTCTAGAATTCTTTTCTCTTGTACTTCCATTTATGAATTTTATGAGTTTTTAGGACTCGAGAGTCTAAAAGTACGTTGCTAGAGTAATATTTCTTACCTGAAGCATTTCCAGAAATGAGCATGATTCAAAAAATTTCGTAAAAGTGAAGTCTTTGCTCAATTTGTAACTTCTGCAATTTTATTTTTACAATTAATGCAAAGAGATTTACTAAATGAAAATTTTGTAAATACTTGTAGGATTTAACAATTGAAACAAATTCATTAAGGATGTACAAGAAAGTCCAAATCATCTACCCTATGCTCTATTCCCTAAAGTTTACAAGTATCTGCAAACCCTAAACCCTAAACCCTAAACCCTAGAATTTCAAAAAAAAAAAATTTATGAAAAATTTAAAACTCCAGAGTTTCAGGGTGTTGACAAGCGAGGGGGTCTGTTCACCTTGGCCCTCAAAAAGGCAATTCCCACATTTGATGCTGCTGGAAGAAGTCTAAATTAAATAATTAACCTTCCTGCCTTTACGCTGACATATGCCTGTATGACTTTATATTATAGAGAACGAATCTGTAAAAACATGGAGCTAACTAAATTCAGCGGACTTTAGTAATGGCAGCAGCTGTCCGTGTGTTGTTAACCGCAAATAGTATGCATGCATCTAAGTCCAAGTACATGCCCGCTACTTTATGTATGACGTGCATGATTTTAAAATTTCTGTACTCTGTTTCCCGCCCTCCTGTCCCCGCCAAGAAGTTATCGGATGTGGCCGACGTCTGGATTCGGGTGTTGTCTTTCACATTTGCTAGACTCTGCACCTCGGAGTGCAAGTTGTCTTTGTTCCTGGGCTATTGTTTCAGCGTTGTTGATGAGAGTCATTCAAATATTGTGCATTCAAGGTGTTTGGTTACTCCGACGTTCAGTGCGATCTAAGGCGCTCGGGCTCCAAGTACGTTTTCAACGACTCAGTAGTTCCTTCGGAGGATTTTCATTCCATCAGTTATTGTCCAGACGACGAGGATGTAGACTTCCGATCGTGCGCATGATATGTTCAGTGTACTAGGTCGATGCTCTTGTTTTTTGCGCTGATGGTTGTCTGTGAACGCATTAGATCGGTTCATAGTTTTATGAGGCACTGAAGGAGTCTGTGTGAATGTGGTCCCAATTTTATCGCCGTAAAATACGGAATGGGAAATTAGTGTCTCTTATCTAATACCTCCGTAAAGCCCGGGAACATTCAGGTCGAGGCGACCTGAATGGTGTGCAGTGTAATGTAATTTATAAGTTCTTCATATAGTAATTGGAACTCCAGGCCTCAGGCCTCCCGATGTAAATACTATGATATCCCATACAAGATAACAGGATAACCTCATCATTTTAGGTCGGTTCGACCTAAATCGGAGTACACTAGTTCATTGGAAGATTTGCTTAAAATATCTCTAAAGTGGTCCATACTGACATTCGTCATTAACCGTATATTCTGCTGTCTAAAATGAGTATTAGGTCGACTCGACCTAAATGCCTTGAACTGGAATAATGGTTGTCACATGTATTGAATCATACTTGAAGCACATGAAGCTGTATCTTTTTCTATGTCAGGATTATCATTAGTTTTGCTACGAATGAGTCCTGTGTAACTGAATACTTTGATTTAGGTCGACTCGACCTGATAGTGAATCTTGTGGATTATACGGATTATGCTTGTCTCCTTATCGAGGGTGTCATTGTCTAGGTTTTAGTTCGTTGCCGGATGATGGCGTTCAGGTCGAGTCGACCTGAGTAAGAACGGTGAGGGTGGATAGACTAAATGCTTATCTAGTTCTTTATTAAACTGAGTATGCATTGTCATTGTCACCGTTCTGGTATTTTCTTTCTCCGAGGTAGTTGCATATTGTGGACGTTAGGGTCGAGTCGATCTTACATTTTTCTTGTAAGCTTTAATTCTTATACTACATAAACTTTTCTTTGATCTTGTGGTTTACCACCTATTATCTTGATCTCTTCCCAGATGCGATGGATTCCTCGGCAAACGCAGTGGACATGGTGGAGTCATCGGACGATGAGTACTATCCGCGAGCTGAGGAATTCTTATTGTCGGAGTCGTCAGACGATGAACTCCAAAATGCGGATGGAGTGAATGCTGATGTCCCAGATTGTGAAGGTCTTCCACGTAGGCTCTGGAATACTCGGGTTGTGACATTGTACAACGAAGTCGGCCTTCTCGTTGGTCAGGGTACCTGCCACAGTGTGAACTCTGACCTTGTCCTCGGTGTCAGTGGTCCTCTTGGAGACACTCATGTAGCAGTTCACATTTCCAAGACATTTTCTGAAGATGACTTGCCAAAAGAACGGGAGTGCTCGCTACTTGCTTGGCCTATTCATTTAGTCCATTGCCTTGGAGCTAGTCTACGTGATCATGAGGCTTGAGATAATTTCAATCGCCTCCAAGCGGCTCTCCTAAATCCACCATCTTCAACGTCTGCGCACCCATATACAAGTACCATCCGAAATCCGCCCCGCGAGACTACTGCACAAACAAAAGAACTACTCACTCAAGATTCCATCAACTTGGTGTCCAGCAAAGTATGTTGTCGGCTGAATTATTTTATTTTCATTTGTCCATAATGTACCCCAAACGTAGATGACCTTGAATATTTCATGAAGTCAAACTCTTCACCCCATTTGCAACCTACACAATTCATTCTTCCATGATTTCACGTCAAAATTCCATGAACTTGGACGTGGGAGCCCTAAAGTACAGGATATGGTTGGTTCAATTGTTTAATTTTCATTTGTCCATAATGTATCATAAACGTGGATGACCTTGAATATTTCATGAGGTCAAACTCTTCACCCCATTTGCAACCAACACAATTCCTTCTTCCATGGTTCATGTCAAAATTCCATGAACTTGGACGTGGGAGCCCTAAAGTATAAGATATGGTTGGTTCAATTATTTTATTTTCATTTGCCCACAATGTACCCCAAAATGTGCATGACCTTGAATATTTCATGAAGTCAAACTCTTCACCCCATTTGCAACTTACACAATTCATTCTTCCATGGTTTCACGTCAAAATTCCATGAACTTGGTCGTGGGAGCCCTAAAGTACGGGATATGGTTGGTTCAATTGTTTTATTTTCATTTGTCCAGAATGTACCCCAAACGTGGATGACCTTGAATATTTCATGAAGTCAAACTCTTCACCCCATTTGCAACCTACACAATTCATTATTCCATGGTTTCACGTCAAAATTCCATGAACTTGGACGTGGGAGCCCTAAAGTACAGGATATGGTTGGTTCGATTATTTTATTTTCATTTGTCCATAATGTACCCCAAAATGTGCATGACCTTGAATATTTCATGAAGTCAAACTCTTCACTCCATTTGCAACTTATACAATTCATTATTCCATGGTTTCACGTCAAAATTCCATGAACTTGGACGTGGGAGCCCTAAAGTACAAGATATGGTTGGTTCGATTATTTTATTTTCATTTGTCCATAATGTACCCCAAACGTAGATGACCTTGAATATTTCATGAAGTCAAATTCTTCACCCCATTTGCAACTTACACAATTCATTGTTCCATGGTTTCACGTCTAAATTCCATGAACTTGGACGTGGGAGCCCTAAAGTACAGGATATGGTTGGTTCAATTGTTTTATTTTCATTTGTCCAGACTGTACCCCAAACGTGGATGACCTTGAATATTTCATGAAGTCAAACTCATCACCCCATTTGCAACCTACACAATTCATTCTTCCATGGTTTCACGTCAAAATTCTATGAACTTGGACGTGGGAGCACTAAAGTACAGGATATGGTTGGTTCGATTATTTTATTTTCATTTGTCCATAATGTACCCCAAAATGTACATGACCTTGAATATTTCATGAAGTCAAACTCTTCACCCCATTTGCAACCTACACAATTCATTCTTCCATGATTTCACGTCAAAATTCCATGAACTTGGACGTGGGAGCCCTAAAGTACAGGATATGGTTGGTTCAATTGTTTAATTTTCATTTGTCCATAATGTATCATAAACGTGGATGACCTTGAATATTTCATGAAGTCAAACTCTTCACCCCATTTGCAACCTAGACAATTCATTATTCCATGGTTTCACGTCAAAATTCCATGAACTTGGACGTGGGAGCCCTAAAGTACAGGATATGGTTGGTTCAATTGTTTAATTTTCATTTGTCCATAATGTATCATAAACGTGGATGACCTTGAATATTTCATGAGGTCAAATTCTTCACCCCATTTGCAACCAACACAATTCATTCTTCCATGGTTCATGTCAAAATTCCATGAACTTGGACGTGGGAGCCCTAAAGTACAAGATATGGTTGGTTCAATTATTTTATTTTCATTTGCCCACAATGTACCCCAAAATGTGCATGACCTTGAATATTTCATGAAGTCAAACTCTTCACCCCATTTGCAACTTACACAATTCATTCTTCCATGGTTTCACGTCAAAATTCCATGAACTTGGTCGTGGGAGCCCTAAAGTACGGGATATGGTTGGTTCAATTGTTTTATTTTCATTTGTCCATAATGTACCCCAAAATGTGCATGACCTTGAATATTTCATGAAGTCAAACTCTTCACCCCATTTGCAACCTAGACAATTCATTATTCCATGGTTTCACGTCAAAATTCCATGAACTTGGACGTGGGAGCCCTAAAGTACAGGATATGGTTGGTTCAATTGTTTAATTTTCATTTGTCCATAATGTATCATAAACGTGGATGACCTTGAATATTTCATGAGGTCAAACTCTTCACCCCATTTGCAACCTACACAATTCATTATTCCATGGTTTCACGTCAAAATTCTATGAACTTGGACGTGGGAGCCCTAAAGTACAGGATATGGTTGGTTCGATTATTTTATTTTCATTTGTCCATAATGTACCCCAAAATGTACATGACCTTGAATATTTCATGAAGTCAAACTCTTCACCCTATTTGCGACTTACACAATTCATTCTTCCATGGTTTCACGTCAAAATTCTATGAACTTGGACGTGGGAGCCCTAAAGTACAGGATATGGTTGGTTCAATTATTTTATTTTCATTTGTCCATAATGTACCCCAAAATGTGCATGACCTTGAATATTTCATGAAGTCAAACTCTTCACCCCATTTGCAACTTACACAATTCATTCTTCCATGATTTCACGTCAAAATTCCATGAACTTGGACGTGGGAGCCCTAAAGTACAGGATATGGTTGGTTGATTATTTTATTTTCATTTGTCCAAAATGTACCCCAAACGTGGATGACCTTGAATATTTCATGAAGTCAAACTCTTCACCCCATTTGCAACCTACACAATTCATTCTTCCATGGTTTCACGTCAAAATTCCATGAACTTGGACGTGGGAACCCTAAAGTACAAGATATGGTTGGTTCAATTATTTTATTTTCATTTGTCCATAATGTACCCCAAACGTAGATGACCTTGAATATTTCATGAGGTCAAACTCTTCACTCCATTTGCAACCTATACAAATCATTCTTCCATGGTTTCACGTCAAAATTCCATGAACTTGGACGTGGGAGCCCTAAAGTACAGGATATGGTTGGTTCAATTATTTTATTTTCATTTGTCCAGAATGTACCCCAAAATGTGCATGACCTTGAATATTTCATGAAGTCAAACTCTTCACTCCATTTGCAACTTACACAATTCATTATTCCATGGTTTCACGTCAAAATTCCATGAACTTGGACGTGGGAGCCCTAAAGTACAAGATATGGTTGGTTCAATTGTTTTATTTTCATTTGTCCAGAATGTACCTCAAACGTGGATGACCTTGAATATTTCATGAAGTCAAACTCTTCACCCCATTTGCAACCTACACAATTCATTCTTCCATGGTTTCACGTCAAAATTCCATGAACTTGGACGTGGGAGCCCTAAAGTACAGGATATTGTTGGTTCGAATATTTTATTTTCATTTGTCCATAATGTACCCCAAAATGTGCATGACCTTGAATATTTCATCACGCCAAACTCTTCACTCCATTTGCAACTTACACAATTCATTATTCCATGGTCTCACGTCAAAATTCCATGAACTTGGACGTGGGAGCCCTAAAGTACAGGATATGGTTGGTTCAATTGTTTAATTTTCATTTGTCCATAATGTACCCCAAACATGGATGACCTTAAATATTTCATGAAGTCAAACTCTTGACCCCATTTGCAACTTACACAATTCATTATTCCATGGTTTCACGTCAAAATTCCATGAACTTGGACGTGGGAGCCCTAAAGTACAAGATATGGTTGGTTCGATTAATTTATTTTCATTTTTCCATAATGTACCCCAAACGTAGATGACCTTGAATATTTCATGAAGTCAAATTCTTCACCCCATTTGCAACTTACACAATTCATTCTTCCATGGTTTCACGTCAAAATTCCATGAACTTGGACGTGGGAACCCTAAAGTACAGGATATGGTTGGTTCAATTGTTTTATTTTCATTTGTCCAGAATGTACCCCAAACGTGGATGACCTTGAATATTTCATGAAGTCAAACTCTTCACCCCATTTGCAACCTACACAATTCATTCTTCCATGGTTTCACGTCAAAATTCCATGAACTTGGACGTAGGAGCCCTAAAGTACAAGATATGGTTGGTTCATTTATTTTATTTTCATTTGTCCATAATGTACCCCAAACATAGATGACCTTGAATATTTCATGAGGTCAACCTCTTCACTCCATTTGCAACCTACACAATTCATTCTTCCATGGTTTCACGTCAAAATTCCATGAACTTGGACGTGGGAGCCCTAAAGTACAGGATATGGTTGGTTCAATTATTTTATTTTCATTTGTCCAGAATGTACCCCAAAATGTGCATGACCTTGAATATTTCATGAAGTCAAACTCTTCACTCCATTTGCAACCTAGACAATTCATTATTCCATGGTTTCACGTCAAAATTCCATGAACTTGGACGTGGGAGCCCTAAAGTACAAGATATGGTTGGTTCAATTGTTTTATTTTCATTTGTCCAGAATGTACCCCAAACATGGATGACCTTGAATATTTCATGAAGTCAAACTCTTCAACCCATTTGCAACTTACACAATTCATTATTCCATGGTTTCACGTCAAAATTCCATGAACTTGGACGTGGGAGCCCTAAAGTACAGGATATGGTTGGTTCAATTGTTTTATTTTCATTTGTCCAGAATGTACCCCAAACGTAGATGACCTTGAATATTTCATGAAGTCAAACTCTTCACCCCATTTGCAACCTACACAATTCATTATTCCATGGTTTCACGTCAAAATTCCATGAACTTGGACGTGGGAGCCCTAAAGTACAGGATATGGTTGGTTCGATTTTTTTATTTTCATTTGTCCAGAATGTACCCCAAAATGTGGATGACCTTGAATATTTCATGAAGTCAAACTCTTGACTCCATTTGCAACTTATACAATTTATTATTCCATGGTTTCACGTCAAAATTCCATGAACTTGGACGTGGGAGCCCTAAAGTACAAGATATGGTTGGTTCGATTATTTTATTTTCATTTGTCCATAATGTACCCCAAACGTAGATGACCTTGAATATTTCATGAAGTCAAATTCTTCACCCCATTTGCAACTTACACAATTCATTGTTCCATGGTTTCACGTCAAAATTCCATGAACTTGGACGTGGGAGCCCTAAAGTACAGGATATGGTTGGTTCAATTGTTTTATTTTCATTTGTCCAGACTGTACCCCAAACGTGGATGACCTTGAATATTTCATGAAGTCAAACTCTTCACCCCATTTGCAACCTACACAATTCATTATTCCATGGTTTCACGTCAAAATTCTATGAACATGGACGTGGGAGCCCTAAAGTACAGGATATGGTTGGTTCGATTATTTTATTTTCATTTGTCCATAATGTACCCCAAAATGTACATGACCTTGAATATTTCATGAAGTCAAACTCTTCACCCTATTTGCGACTTACACAATTCATTCTTCCATGGTTTCACGTCAAAATTCTATGAACTTGGACGTGGGAGCCCTAAAGTACAGGATATGGTTGGTTCAATTGTTTTATTTTCATTTGTCCATAATGTACCCCAAAATGTGCATGACCTTGAATATTTCATGAAGTCAAACTCTTCACCCCATTTGCAACTTACACAATTCATTCTTCCATGATTTCACGTCAAAATTCCATGAACTTGGACGTGGGAGCCCTAAAGTACAGGATATGGTTGGTTGATTATTTTATTTTCATTTGTCCAAAATGTACCCCAAACGTGGATGACCTTGAATATTTCATGAAGTCAAACTCTTCACCCCATTTGCAACCTACACAATTCATTCTTCCATGGTTTCACGTCAAAATTCCATGAACTTGGACGTGGGAGCCCTAAAGTACAAGATATGGTTGGTTCAATTATTTTATTTTCATTTGTCCATAATGTACCCCAAACGTAGATGACCTTGAATATTTCATGAGGTCAAACTCTTCACTCCATTTGCAACCTACACAATTCATTCTTCCATGGTTTCACGTCAAAATTCCATGAACTTGGACGTGGGAGCCCTAAAGTACAGGATATGGTTGGTTCAATTATTTTATTTTCATTTGTCCAGAATGTACCCCAAAATGTGCATGACCTTGAATATTTCATGAAGTCAAACTCTTCACTCCATTTGCAACTTACACAATTCATTATTCCATGGTTTCACGTCAAAATTCCATGAACTTGGACGTGGGAACCCTAAAGTACAAGATATGGTTGGTTCAATTGTTTTATTTTCATTTGTCCAGAATGTACCTCAAACGTGGATGACCTTGAATATTTCATGAAGTCAAACTCTTCACCCCATTTGCAACCTACACAATTCATTCTTCCATGGTTTCACGTCAAAATTCCATGAACTTGGACGTGGAAGCCCTAAAGTACAGGATATTGTTGGTTCGAATATTTTATTTTCATTTGTCCATAATGTACCCCAAAATGTGCATGACCTTGAATATTTCATGACGCCAAACTCTTCACTCCATTTGCAACTTACACAATTCATTATTCCATGGTCTCACGTCAAAATTCCATGAACTTGGACGTGGGAGCCCTAAAGTACAGGATATGGTTGGTTCAATTATTTTATTTTCATTTGTCCATAATGTACCCCAAACGTAGATGACCTTGAATATTTTCTGAAGTCAAATTCTTCACTCCATTTGCAACCTACACAATTCACTATCCCATGGTTTTACGTCAAAATTCCATGAACTTGGACGTGGGAGCCCTAAAGTACAGGATATGGTTGGTTCAATTGTTTTATTTTCATTTGTCTATAATGTACCCCAAACATGGATGACCTTGAATATTTCATGAAGTCAAACTCTTGACCCCATTTGCAACTTACACAATTCATTATTCCATGGTTTCACGTCAAAATTCCATGAACTTGGACGTGGGAGCCCTAAAGTACAAGATATGGTTGGTTCGATTAATTTATTTTCATTTTTCCATAATGTACCCCAAACGTAGATGACCTTGAATATTTCATGAAGTCAAATTCTTCACCCCATTTGCAACTTACACAATTCATTCTTCCATGGTTTCACGTCAAAATTCCATGAACTTGGACGTGGGAGCCCTAAAGTACAGGATATGGTTGGTTCAATTGTTTTATTTTCATTTGTCCAGAATGTACCCCAAACGTGGATGACCTTGAATATTTCATGAAGTCAAACTCTTCACCCCATTTGCAACCTACACAATTCATTCTTCCATGGTTTCACGTCAAAATTCCATGAACTTGGACGTGGGAGCCCTAAAGTACAAGATATGGTTGGTTCAATTATTTTATTTTCATTTGTCCATAATGTACCCCAAACGTAGATGACCTTGAATATTTCATGAGGTCAAACTCTTCACTCCATTTGCAACCTACACAATTCATTCTTCCATGGTTTCACGTCAAAATTCCATGAACTTGGACGTGGGAGCCCTAAAGTACAGGATATGGTTGGTTCAATTATTTTATTTTCATTTGTCCAGAATGTACCCCAAAATGTGCATGACCTTGAATATTTCATGAAGTGAAACTCTTCACTCCATTTGCAACTTACACAATTCATTATTCCATGGTTTCACGTCAAAATTCCATGAACTTGGACGTGGGAGCCCTAAAGTACAAGATATGGTTGGTTCAATTGTTTTATTTTCATTTGTCCAGAATGTACCCCAAACGTAGATGACCTTGAGTATTTCATGAAGTCAAATTCTTCACCCCATTTGCAACTTACACAATTCATTCTTCCATGGTTTCACGTCAAAATTCCATGAACTTGGACGTGGGAGCCCTAAAGTACAGGATATGGTTGGTTCAATTGTTTTATTTTCATTTGTCCAAAATGTACCCCAAACGTAGATGACCTTGAATATTTCATGAAGTCAAACTCTTCACCCCATTTGCAACTTACACAATTCATTATTCCATGGTTTCACGTCAAAATTCCATGAACTTGGACGTGGGAGCCCTAAAGTACAGGATATGGTTGGTTCAATTGTTTTATTTTCATTTGTCCATAATGTACCCCAAACATGGATGACCTTGAATATTTCATGAAGTCAAACTCTTGACCCCATTTGCAACTTACACAATTCATTATTCCATGGTTTCACGTCAAAATTCCATGAACTTGGACGTGGGAGCCCTAAAGTACAAGATATGGTTGGTTCGATTATTTTATTTTCATTTGTCCATAATGTACCCCAAACGTGGATGACCTTGAATATTTCATGAAGTCAAATTCTTCACCCCATTTGCAACTTACACAATTCATTGTTCCATGGTTTTACGTCAAAATTCCATGAACTTGGACGTGGGAGCCCTAAAGTACAGGATATGGTTGGTTCAATTGTTTTATTTTCATTTGTCCAGACTGTACCCCAAACGTGGATGACCTTGAATATTTCATGAAGTCAAACTCTTCACCCCATTTGCAACCTACACAATTCATTCTTCCATGGTTTCACGTCAAAATTCTATGAACTTGGACGTGGGAGCACTAAAGTACAGGATATGGTTGGTTCGATTATTTTATTTTCATTTGTCCATAATGTACCCCAAAATGTACATGACCTTGAATATTTCATGAAGTGAAACTCTTCACTCCATTTGCAACTTACACAATTCATTATTCCATGGTTTCACGTCAAAATTCCATGAACTTGGACGTGGGAGCCCTAAAGTACAGGATATGGTTGGTTCAATTGTTTAATTTTCATTTGTCCATAATGTATCATAAACGTGGATGACCTTGAATATTTCATGAAGTCAAACTCTTCACCCCATTTGCAACCTAGACAATTCATTATTCCATGGTTTCACGTCAAAATTCCATGAACTTGGACGTGGGAGCCCTAAAGTACAGGATATGGTTGGTTCAATTGTTTAATTTTCATTTGTCCATAATGTATCATAAACGTGGATGACCTTGAATATTTCATGAGGTCAAACTCTTCACCCCATTTGCAACCAACACAATTCATTCTTCCATGGTTCATGTCAAAATTCCATGAACTTGGACGTGGGAGCCCTAAAGTACAAGATATGGTTGGTTCAATTATTTTATTTTCATTTGCCCACAATGTACCCCAAAATGTGCATGACCTTGAATATTTCATGAAGTCAAACTCTTCACCCCATTTGCAACTTACACAATTCATTCTTCCATGGTTTCACGTCAAAATTCCATGAACTTGGACGTGGGAGCCCTAAAGTACGGGATATGGTTGGTTCAATTGTTTTATTTTCATTTGTCCATAATGTACCCCAAACGTAGATGACCTTGAATATTTCATGAAGTCAAACTCTTCACCCCATTTGCAACCTACACAATTCATTATTCCATGGTTTCACGTCAAAATTCCATGAACTTGGACGTGGGAGCCCTAAAGTACAGGATATGGTTGGTTCGATTTTTTTATTTTCATTTGTCCATAATGTACCCCAAACATAGATGACCTTGAATATTTCATGAGGTCAAACTCTTCACTCCATTTGCAACCTACACAATTCATTCTTCCATGGTTTCACGTCAAAATTCCATGAACTTGGATGTGGGAGCCCTAAAGTACAGGATATGGTTGGTTCAATTATTTTATTTTCATTTGTCCAGAATGTACCCCAAAATGTGCATGACCTTGAATATTTCATGAAGTGAAACTCTTCACTCCATTTGCAACTTACACAATTCATTATTCCATGGTTTCACGTCAAAATTCCATGAACTTGGACGTGGGAGCCCTAAAGTACAAGATATGGTTGGTTCAATTGTTTTAATTTCATTTGTCCAGAATGTACCCCAAACATGGATTACCTTGAATATTTCATGAAGTCAAACTCTTCACCCCATTTGCAACTTACACAATTCATTATTCCATGGTTTCACGTCAAAATTCCATGAACTTGGACGTGGGAGCCCTAAAGTACAAGATATGGTTGGTTCGATTAATTTATTTTCATTTTTCCATAATGTACCCCAAACGTAGATGACCTTGAGTATTTCATGAAGTCAAATTCTTCACCCCATTTGCAACTTACACAATTCATTATTCCATGGTTTCACGTCAAAATTCCATGAACTTGGACGTGGGAGCCCTATAGTACAGGATATGGTTGGTTCAATTGTTTTATTTTCATTTGTCCAGAATGTACCCCAAACGTAGATGACCTTGAATATTTCATGAAGTCAAATTCTTCACTCCATTTGCAACTTACACAATTCATTCTTCCATGGTTTCACGTCAAAATTCCATGAACTTGGACGTGGGAGCCCTAAAGTACAGGATATGGTTGGTTCGATTATTTTATTTTCATTTGTCCATAATGTACCCCAAAATGTGCATGACCTTGAATATTTCATGAAGTCAAACTCTTCACTCCATTTGCAACTTATACAATTCATTATTCCATGGTTTCACGTCAAAATTCCATGAACTTGGACGTGGGAGCCCTAAAGTACAAGATATGGTTGGTTCGATTATTTTATTTTCATTTGTCCATAATGTACCCCAAACGTAGATGACCTTGAATATTTCATGAAGTCAAATTCTTCACCCCATTTGCAACTTACACAATTCATTGTTCCATGGTTTTACGTCAAAATTCCATGAACTTGGACGTGGGAGCCCTAAAGTACAGGATATGGTTGGTTCAATTGTTTTATTTTCATTTGTCCAGACTGTACCCCAAACGTGGATGACCTTGAATATTTCATGAAGTCAAACTCTTCACCCCATTTGCAACCTACACAATTCATTCTTCCATGGTTTCACGTCAAAATTCTATGAACTTGGACGTGGGAGCACTAAAGTACAGGATATGGTTGGTTCGATTATTTTATTTTCATTTGTCCATAATGTACCCCAAAATGTACATGACCTTGAATATTTCATGAAGTCAAACTCTTCACCCCATTTGCAACCTACACAATTCATTCTTCCATGATTTCACGTCAAAATTCCATGAACTTGGACGTGGGAGCCCTAAAGTACAGGATATGGTTGGTTCAATTGTTTAATTTTCATTTGTCCATAATGTATCATAAACGTGGATGACCTTGAATATTTCATGAAGTCAAACTCTTCACCCCATTTGCAACCTAGACAATTCATTATTCCATGGTTTCACGTCAAAATTCCATGAACTTGGACGTGGGAGCCCTAAAGTACAGGATATGGTTGGTTCAATTGTTTAATTTTCATTTGTCCATAATGTATCATAAACGTGGATGACCTTGAATATTTCATGAGGTCAAACTCTTCACCCCATTTGCAACCAACACAATTCATTCTTCCATGGTTCATGTCAAAATTCCATGAACTTGGACGTGGGAGCCCTAAAGTACAAGATATGGTTGGTTCAATTATTTTATTTTCATTTGTCCATAATGTACCCCAAACGTAGATGACCTTGAATATTTCATGAGGTCAAACTCTTCACTCCATTTGCAACCTACACAATTCATTCTTCCATGGTTTCACGTCAAAATTCCATGAACTTGGACGTGGGAGCCCTAAAGTACAGGATATGGTTGGTTCAATTATTTTATTTTCATTTGTCCAGAATGTACCCCAAAATGTGCATGACCTTGAATATTTCATGAAGTCAAACTCTTCACTCCATTTGCAACTTACACAATTCATTATTCCATGGTTTCACGTCAAAAGTCCATGAACTTGGACGTGGGAGCCCTAAAGTACAAGATATGGTTGGTTCAATTGTTTTATTTTCATTTGTCCAGAATGTACCTCAAACGTGGATGACCTTGAATATTTCATGAAGTCAAACTCTTCACCCCATTTGGAACTTACACAATTCATTCTTCCATGGTTTCACGTCAAAATTCCATGAACTTGGACGTGGGAGCCCTAAAGTACAGGATATTGTTGGTTCGAATATTTTATTTTCATTTGTCCATAATGTACCCCAAAATGTGCATGACCTTGAATATTTCATGACGCCAAACTCTTCACTCCATTTGCAACTTACACAATTCATTATTCCAGGGTCTCACGTCAAAATTCCATGAACTTGGACGTGGGAGCCCTAAAGTACAGGATATGGTTGGTTCAATTATTTTATTTTCATTTGTCCATAATGTACCCCAAAATGTGCATGACCTTGAATATTTCATGAAGTCAAATTCTTCACTCCATTTGAACCCTACACAATTCACTATCCCATGGTTTTACGTCAAAATTCCATGAACTTGGACGTGGGAGCCCTAAAGTACAGGATATGGTTGGTTCAATTGTTTTATATTCATTTGTCCATAATGTACCCCAAACATGGATGACCTTGAATATTTCATGAAGTCAAACTCTTGACCCCATTTGCACCTTACACAATTCATTATTCCATGGTTTCACGTCAAAATTCCATGAACTTGGACGTGGGAGCCCTAAAGTACAAGATATGGTTGGTTCGATTAATTTATTTTCATTTTTCCATAATGTACCCCAAACGTAGATGACCTTGAATATTTCATGAAGTCAAATTCTTCACCCCATTTGCAACTTACACAATTCATTCTTCCATGGTTTCACGTCAAAATTCCATGAACTTGGACGTGGGAGCCCTAAAGTACAGGATATGGTTGGTTCAATTGTTTTATTTTCATTTGTCCAGAATGTACCCCAAACGTGGATGACCTTGAATATTTCATGAAGTCAAACTCTTCACCCCATTTGCAACCTACACAATTCATTCTTCCATGGTTTCACGTCAAAATTCCATGAACTTGGACGTGGGAGCCCTAAAGTACAAGATATGGTTGGTTCAATTATTTTATTTTCATTTGTCCATAATGTACCCCAAACATAGATGACCTTGAATATTTCATGAGGTCAAACTCTTCACTCCATTTGCAACCTACACAATTCATTTTTCCATGGTTTCACGTCAAAATTCCATGAACTTGGACGTGGGAGCCCTAAAGTACAGGATATGGTTGGTTCAATTATTTTATTTTCATTTGTCCAGAATGTACCCCAAAATGTGCATGACCTTGAATATTTCATGAAGTCAAACTCTTCACTCCATTTGCAACTTACACAATTCATTATTCCATGGTTTCACGTCAAAAGTCCATGAACTTGGACGTGGGAGCCCTAAAGTACAAGATATGGTTGGTTCAATTGCTTTATTTTCATTTGTCCAGAATGTACCCCAAACGTAGATGACCTTGAATATTTCATGAAGTCAAATTCTTCACCCCATTTGCAACTTACACAATTCATTCTTCCATGGTTTCACGTCAAAATTCCATGAACTTGGACGTGGGAGCCCTAAAGTACAGGATATGGTTGGTTCAATTGTTTTATTTTCATTTGTCCAGAATGTACCCCAAACGTGGATGACCTTGAATATTTCATGAAGTCAAACTCTTCACCCCATTTGCAACCTACACAATTCATTCTTCCATGGTTTCACGTCAAAATTCTATGAACTTGGACGTGGGAGCCCTAAAGTACAGGATATGGTTGGTTCGATTATTTTATTTTCATTTGTCCATAATGTACCCCAAAATGTACATGACCTTGAATATTTCATGAAGTCAAACTCTTCACCCTATTTGCGACTTACACAATTCATTCTTCCATGGTTTCACGTCAAAATTCCATGAACTTGGACGTGGGAGCCCTAAAGTACAGGATATGGTTGGTTGATTATTTTATTTTCATTTGTCCAAAATGTACCCCAAACGTGGATGACCTTGAATATTTCATGAAGTCAAACTCTTCACCCCATTTGCAACCTACACAATTCATTCTTCCATGGTTTTACGTCAAAATTCCATGAACTTGGACGTGGGAGCCCTAAAGTACAGGATATGGTTGGTTCAATTATTTTATTTTCATTTGTCCATAATGTACCAGAAACGTAGATGACCTTGAATATTTCATGAGGTCAAACTCTTCACTCCATTTGCAACCTACACAATTCATTCTTCCATGGTTTCACGTCAAAATTCCATGAACTTGGACGTGGGAGCCCTAAAGAACAGGATATGGTTGGTTCAATTATTTTATTTTCATTTGTCCAGAATGTACCCCAAAATGTGCATGACCTCGAATATTTCATGAAGTCAAACTCTTCACTCCATTTGCAACTTACACAATTCATTATTCCATGGTTTCACGTCAAAAGTCCATGAATTTGGACGTGGGAGCCCTAAAGTACAAGATATGGTTGGTTCAATTGTTTTATTTTCATTTGTCCAGAATGTACCTCAAACGTGGATGACCTTGAATATTTCATGAAGTCAAACTCTTCACCCCATTTGCAACCTACACAATTCATTCTTCCATGGTTTTACGTCAAAATTCCATGAACTTGGACGTGGGAGCCCTAAAGTACAGGATATGGTTGGTTCGATTATTTTATTTTCATTTGTCCAGAATGTACCCCAAAATGTGCATGACCTTGAATATTTCATGACGCCAAACTCTTCACTCCATTTGCAACTTACACAATTCATTATTCCATGGTCTCACGTCAAAATTCCATGAACTTGGACGTGGGAGCCCTAAAGTACAGGATATGGTTGGTTCAATTATTTTATTTTCATTTGTCCATAATGTACCCCAAAATGTGCATGACCTTGAATATTTCATGAAGTCAAATTCTTCACTCCATTTGCAACCTACACAATTCACTATCCCATGGTTTTACGTCAAAATTCCATGAACTTGGACGTGGGAGCCCTAAAGTACAGGATATGGTTGGTTCCATTATTTTATTTTCATTTGTCCATAATGTACCCCAAACGTGGATGACCTTGAATATTTCATGAAGTCAAACTCTTCACCCCATTTGCAACCTACACAATTCATTCTTCCTTGGTTTCACGTCAAAATTCCATGAACTTGGACGTGGGAGCCCTAAAGTACAAGATATGGTTGGTTCAATTATTTTATTTTCATTTGTCCATAATGTACCCCAAACGTAGATGACCTTGAATATTTCATGAGGTCAAACTCTTCACTCCATTTGCAACTTACACAATTCATTCTTCCATGGTTTCACGTCAAAATTCCATGAACTTGGACGTGGGAGCCCTAAAGTACAAGATATGGTTGGTTCGAGTAATTTATTTTCATTTGTCCATAATGTTCCCCAAACGTAGATGACCTTGAATATTTCATGAGGTCAAACTCTTCACTCCATTTGCAACCTAGACAATTCATTCTTCCATGGTTTCACGTCAAAATTCCATGAACTTGGACGTGGGAGCCCTAAAGTACAGGATATGGTTGGTTCAATTATTTTATTTTCATTTGTCCATAATGTACCCCAAAATGTGCATGACCTTGAATATTTCATGAAGTCAAACTCTTCACTCCATTTGCAACTTACACAAATCATTATTCCATGGTTTCACGTCAAAAGTCCATGAACTTGGACGTGGGAGCCCTAAAGTACAGGATATGGTTGGTTCAATTGTTTTATTTTCATTTGTCCAGAATGTACCTCAAACGTGGATGACCTTGAATATTTCATGAAGTCAAACTCTTCACCCCATTTGCAACCTACACAATTCATTCTTCCATGGTTTCACGTCTAAATTCCATGAACTTGGACGTGGGAGCCCTAAAGTACAGGATATGGTTGGTTCAATTGTTTTATTTTCATTTGTCCAGAATGTACCCCAAACGTGGATGACCTTGAATATTTCATGAAGTCAAACTCTTCAGCCCATTTGCAACCTACACAATTCATTCTTCCATAGTTTCACGTCAAAATTCTATGAACTTGGACGTGGGAGCCGTAAAGTACAGGATATGGTTGGTTCGATTATTTTATTTTCATTTGTCCATAATGTACCCCAAAATGTACATGACCTTGAATATTTCATGAAGTCAAACTCTTCACCCTATTTGCGACTTACACAATTCATTCTTCCATGGTTTCACGTCAAAATTCCATGAACTTGGACGTGGGAGCCCTAAAGTACAGGATATGGTTGGTTGATTATTTAATTTTCATTTGTCCAAAATGTACCCCAAACGTGGATGACCTTGAATATTTCATGAAGTCAAACTCTTCACCCCATTTGCAACCTACACAATTCATTCTTCCATGGTTTCACGTCAAAATTCCATGAACTTGGACGTGGGAGCCCTAAAGTACAAAATATGGTTGGTTCAATTATTTTATTTTCATTTGTCCATAATGTACCAGAAACGTAGATGACCTTGAATATTTCATGAGGTCAAACTCTTCACTCCATTTGCAACCTACACAATTCATTCTTCCATGGTTTCACGTCAAAATTCCATGAACTTGGACGTGGGAGCCCTAAAGTACAGGATATGGTTGGTTCAATTATTTGATTTTCATTTGTCCAGAATGTACCCCAAAATGTGCATGACCTCGAATAATTCATGAAGTCAAACTCTTCACTCCATTTGCAACTTACACAATTCATTATTCCATGGTTTCACGTCAAAAGTCCATGAACTTGGACGTGGGAGCCCTAAAGTACAAGATATGGTTGGTTCAATTGTTTTATTTTCATTTGTCCATAATGTACCTCAAACGTGGATGACCTTGAATATTTCATGAAGTCAAACTCTTCACCCCATTTGCAACCTACACAATTCATTCTTCCATGGTTTTACGTCAAAATTCCATGAACTTGGACGTGGGAGCCCTAAAGTACAGGATATGGTTGGTTCGATTATTTTATTTTCATTTGTCCAGAATGTACCCCAAAATGTGCATGACCTTGAATATTTCATGACGCCAAACTCTTCACTCCATTTGCAACTTACACAATTCATTATTCCATGGTCTCACGTCAAAATTCCATGAACTTGGACGTGGGAGCCCTAAAGTACAGGATATGGTTGGTTCAATTATTTTATTTTCATTTGTCCATAATGTACCCCAAAATGTGCATGACCTTGAATATTTCATGAAGTCAAATTCTTCACTCCATTTGCAACCTACACAATTCACTATCCCATGGTTTTACGTCAAAATTCCATGAACTTGGACGTGGGAGCCCTAAAGTACAGGATATGGTTGGTTCAATTCTTTTATTTTCATTTGTCCATAATGTACCCCAAACATGGATGACCTTGAATATTTCATGAGGTCAAACTCTTCACTCCATTTGCAACTTACACAATTCATTCTTCCATGGTTTCACGTCAAAATTCCATGAACTTGGACGTGGGAGCCCTAAAGTACAGGATATGGTTGGTTCAATTATTTTATTTTCATTTGTCCATAATGTACCCCAAAATGTGCATGACCTTGAATATTTCATGAAGTCAAACTCTTCACTCCATTTGCAACTTACACAATTCATTATTCCATGGTTTCACGTCCAAAGTCCATGAACTTGGACGTGGGAGCCCTAAAGTACAGGATATGGTTGGTTCAATTGTTTTATTTTCATTTGTCCAGAATGTACCTCAAACGTGGATGACCTTGAATATTTCATGAAGTCAAACTCTTCACCCTATTTGCAACCTACACAATTCATTCTTCCATGGTTTCACGTCTAAATTCCATGAACTTGGACGTGGGAGCCCTAAAGTACAGGATATGGTTGGTTCAATTGTTTTATTTTCATTTGTCCAGAATGTACCCCAAACGTGGATGACCTTGAATATTTCATGAAGTCAAACTCTTCACCCCATTTGCAACCTACACAATTCATTCTTCCATGATTTCACGTCAAAATTCCATGAACTTGGACGTGGGAGCCCTAAAGTACAAGATATGGTTGGTTCAATTATTTTATTTTCATTTGTCCATAATGTACCCCAAACGTAGATGACCTTGAATATTTCATGAAGTCAAACTCTTCACCCCATTTGCAACCTACACAGTTCATTCTTCCATGATTTCACGTCAAAATTCCATGAATTTGGGCGTGAGAGCCCTAAAGTACAGGATATGGTTGGTTCAGATGTTTTATTTTCATTTGCCCACAATGTACCCCAAAATGTGCATGACCTTGAATATTTCATGAAGTCAAACTCTTCACCTCATTTGCAACTTACACAATTCATTATTCCATGGTTTCACGTCAAAAGTCCATGAACTTGGACGTGGGAGCCCTAAAGTACAAGATATGGTTGGTTCAATTGTTTAATTTTCATTTGTCCATAATGTACCCCAAACGTAGATGACGTTGAATATTTCATGAAGTCAAACTCTTCACCCCATTTGCAACTTACACAATTCATTATTCCATGGTTTCACGTCAAGATTCCATGAACTTGGACGTGGGAGCCCTAAAGTACAAGATATGGTTGGTTCAATTATTTTATTTTCATTTGCCCACAATGTACCCCAAAATGTGCATGACCTTGAATATTTCATGAAGTCAAACTCTTCACCCCATTTGCAACTTACACAATTCATTCTTCCATGGTTTCACGTCAAAATTCCATGAACTTGGTCGTGGGAACCCTAAAGTACAGGATATGGTTGGTTCAATTGTTTTATTTTCATTTGTCCATAATGTACCCCAAAATGTGCATGACCTTGAATATTTCATGAAGTCAAACTCTTCACCCCATTTGCAACCTACACAATTCATTCTTCCATGGTTTCACGTCAAAATTCCATGAACTTGGTCGTGGGAACCCTAAAGTACAGGATATGGTTGGTTCAATTATTTTATTTTCATTTGTCCATAATGTACCCCAAACGTAGATGACCTTGAATATTTCATGAGGTCAAACTCTTCACTCCATTTGCAACCTACACAATTCATTCTTCCATGGTTTCACGTCAAAATTCCATGAACTTGGACGTGGGAGCCCTAAAGAACAGGATATGGTTGGTTCAATTATTTTATTTTCATTTGTCCAGAATGTACCCCAAAATGTGCATGACCTCGAATATTTCATGAAGTCAAACTCTTCACTCCATTTGCAACTTACACAATTCATTATTCCATGGTTTCACGTCAAAAGTCCATGAATTTGGACGTGGGAGCCCTAAAGTACAAGATATGGTTGGTTCAATTGTTTTATTTTCATTTGTCCAGAATGTACCTCAAACGTGGATGACCTTGAATATTTCATGAAGTCAAACTCTTCACCCCATTTGCAACCTACACAATTCATTCTTCCATGGTTTTACGTCAAAATTCCATGAACTTGGACGTGGGAGCCCTAAAGTACAGGATATGGTTGGTTCGATTATTTTATTTTCATTTGTCCAGAATGTACCCCAAAATGTGCATGACCTTGAATATTTCATGACGCCAAACTCTTCACTCCATTTGCAACTTACACAATTCATTATTCCATGGTCTCACGTCAAAATTCCATGAACTTGGACGTGGGAGCCCTAAAGTACAGGATATGGTTGGTTCAATTATTTTATTTTCATTTGTCCATAATGTACCCCAAAATGTGCATGACCTTGAATATTTCATGAAGTCAAATTCTTCACTCCATTTGCAACCTACACAATTCACTATCCCATGGTTTTACGTCAAAATTCCATGAACTTGGACGTGGGAGCCCTAAAGTACAGGATATGGTTGGTTCCATTATTTTATTTTCATTTGTCCATAATGTACCCCAAACGTGGATGACCTTGAATATTTCATGAAGTCAAACTCTTCACCCCATTTGCAACCTACACAATTCATTCTTCCTTGGTTTCACGTCAAAATTCCATGAACTTGGACGTGGGAGCCCTAAAGTACAAGATATGGTTGGTTCAATTATTTTATTTTCATTTGTCCATAATGTACCCCAAACGTAGATGACCTTGAATATTTCATGAGGTCAAACTCTTCACTCCATTTGCAACTTACACAATTCATTCTTCCATGGTTTCACGTCAAAATTCCATGAACTTGGACGTGGGAGCCCTAAAGTACAAGATATGGTTGGTTCGAGTAATTTATTTTCATTTGTCCATAATGTTCCCCAAACGTAGATGACCTTGAATATTTCATGAGGTCAAACTCTTCACTCCATTTGCAACCTAGACAATTCATTCTTCCATGGTTTCACGTCAAAATTCCATGAACTTGGACGTGGGAGCCCTAAAGTACAGGATATGGTTGGTTCAATTATTTTATTTTCATTTGTCCATAATGTACCCCAAAATGTGCATGACCTTGAATATTTCATGAAGTCAAACTCTTCACTCCATTTGCAACTTACACAAATCATTATTCCATGGTTTCACGTCAAAAGTCCATGAACTTGGACGTGGGAGCCCTAAAGTACAGGATATGGTTGGTTCAATTGTTTTATTTTCATTTGTCCAGAATGTACCTCAAACGTGGATGACCTTGAATATTTCATGAAGTCAAACTCTTCACCCCATTTGCAACCTACACAATTCATTCTTCCATGGTTTCACGTCTAAATTCCATGAACTTGGACGTGGGAGCCCTAAAGTACAGGATATGGTTGGTTCAATTGTTTTATTTTCATTTGTCCAGAATGTACCCCAAACGTGGATGACCTTGAATATTTCATGAAGTCAAACTCTTCAGCCCATTTGCAACCTACACAATTCATTCTTCCATAGTTTCACGTCAAAATTCTATGAACTTGGACGTGGGAGCCGTAAAGTACAGGATATGGTTGGTTCGATTATTTTATTTTCATTTGTCCATAATGTACCCCAAAATGTACATGACCTTGAATATTTCATGAAGTCAAATTCTTCACCCTATTTGCGACTTACACAATTCATTCTTCCATGGTTTCACGTCAAAATTCCATGAACTTGGACGTGGGAGCCCTAAAGTACAGGATATGGTTGGTTGATTATTTAATTTTCATTTGTCCAAAATGTACCCCAAACGTGGATGACCTTGAATATTTCATGAAGTCAAACTCTTCACCCCATTTGCAACCTACACAATTCATTCTTCCATGGTTTCACGTCAAAATTCCATGAACTTGGACGTGGGAGCCCTAAAGTACAAAATATGGTTGGTTCAATTATTTTATTTTCATTTGTCCATAATGTACCCCAAAATGTACATGACCTTGAATATTTCATGAAGTCAAACTCTTCACCCTATTTGCGACTTACACAATTCATTCTTCCATGGTTTCACGTCAAAATTCCATGAATTTGGACGTGGGAGCCCTAAAGTACAAGATATGGTTGGTTCAATTGTTTTATTTTCATTTGTCCAGAATGTACCCCAAAATGTGCATGACCTCGAATAATTCATGAAGTCAAACTCTTCACTCCATTTGCAACTTACACAATTCATTATTCCATGGTTTCACGTCAAAAGTCCATGAACTTGGACGTGGGAGCCCTAAAGTACAAGATATGGTTGGTTCAATTGTTTTATTTTCATTTGTCCATAATGTACCTCAAACGTGGATGACCTTGAATATTTCATGAAGTCAAACTCTTCACCCCATTTGCAACCTACACAATTCATTCTTCCATGGTTTTACGTCAAAATTCCATGAACTTGGACGTGGGAGCCCTAAAGTACAGGATATGGTTGGTTCGATTATTTTATTTTCATTTGTCCAGAATGTACCCCAAAATGTGCATGACCTTGAATATTTCATGACGCCAAACTCTTCACTCCATTTGCAACTTACACAATTCATTATTCCATGGTCTCACGTCAAAATTCCATGAACTTGGACGTGGGAGCCCTAAAGTACAGGATATGGTTGGTTCAATTATTTTATTTTCATTTGTCCATAATGTACCCCAAAATGTGCATGACCTTGAATATTTCATGAAGTCAAATTCTTCACTCCATTTGCAACCTACACAATTCACTATCCCATGGTTTTACGTCAAAATTCCATGAACTTGGACGTGGGAGCCCTAAAGTACAGGATATGGTTGGTTCAATTCTTTTATTTTCATTTGTCCATAATGTACCCCAAACATGGATGACCTTGAATATTTCATGAGGTCAAACTCTTCACTCCATTTGCAACTTACACAATTCATTCTTCCATGGTTTCACGTCAAAATTCCATGAACTTGGACGTGGGAGCCCTAAAGTACAGGATATGGTTGGTTCAATTATTTTATTTTCATTTGTCCATAATGTACCCCAAAATGTGCATGACCTTGAATATTTCATGAAGTCAAACTCTTCACTCCATTTGCAACTTACACAATTCATTATTCCATGGTTTCACGTCCAAAGTCCATGAACTTGGACGTGGGAGCCCTAAAGTACAGGATATGGTTGGTTCAATTGTTTTATTTTCATTTGTCCAGAATGTACCTCAAACGTGGATGACCTTGAATATTTCATGAAGTCAAACTCTTCACCCTATTTGCAACCTACACAATTCATTCTTCCATGGTTTCACGTCTAAATTCCATGAACTTGGACGTGGGAGCCCTAAAGTACAGGATATGGTTGGTTCAATTGTTTTATTTTCATTTGTCCAGAATGTACCCCAAACGTGGATGACCTTGAATATTTCATGAAGTCAAACTCTTCACCCCATTTGCAACCTACACAATTCATTCTTCCATGATTTCACGTCAAAATTCCATGAACTTGGACGTGGGAGCCCTAAAGTACAAGATATGGTTGGTTCAATTATTTTATTTTCATTTGTCCATAATGTACCCCAAACGTAGATGACCTTGAATATTTCATGAAGTCAAACTCTTCACCCCATTTGCAACCTACACAGTTCATTCTTCCATGATTTCACGTCAAAATTCCATGAATTTGGGCGTGAGAGCCCTAAAGTACAGGATATGGTTGGTTCAGATGTTTTATTTTCATTTGCCCACAATGTACCCCAAAATGTGCATGACCTTGAATATTTCATGAAGTCAAACTCTTCACCTCATTTGCAACTTACACAATTCATTATTCCATGGTTTCACGTCAAAAGTCCATGAACTTGGACGTGGGAGCCCTAAAGTACAAGATATGGTTGGTTCAATTGTTTAATTTTCATTTGTCCATAATGTACCCCAAACGTAGATGACCTTGAATATTTCATGAAGTCAAACTCTTCACCCCATTTGCAACTTACACAATTCATTATTCCATGGTTTCACGTCAAGATTCCATGAACTTGGACGTGGGAGCCCTAAAGTACAAGATATGGTTGGTTCAATTATTTTATTTTCATTTGTCCAGAATGTACCCCAAAATGTGCATGACCTTGAATATTTCATGAAGTCAAACTCTTCACCCCATTTGCAACTTACACAATTCATTCTTCCATGGTTTCACGTCAAAATTCCATGAACTTGGTCGTGGGAACCCTAAAGTACAGGATATGGTTGGTTCAATTGTTTTATTTTCATTTGTCCATAATGTACCCCAAAATGTGCATGACCTTGAATATTTCATGAAGTCAAACTCTTCACCCCATTTGCAACCTACACAATTCATTCTTCCATGGTTTCACGTCAAAATTCCATGAACTTGGACGTGGGAGCCCTAAAGTACAGGATATGGTTGGTTCGATTATTTTATTCTCATTTGTCCATAATGTACCCCAAAATGTGCATGACCTTGAATATTTCATGAAGTCAAACTCTTCACTCCATTTGCAACTTACACAATTCATTATTCCATGGTTTCACGTCAAAATTCCATGAACTTGGGCGTGGGAGCCCTAAAGTACAGGATATGGTTGGTTCAATTATTTTATTTTCATTTGTCCATAATGTACCCCAAACGTAGATGACCTTGAATATTTCATGAAGTTAAACTCTTCACCCCATTTGCAACCTACACAATTCATTATTCCATGGTTTACGTCAAAATTCCATGAACTTGGACGTGGGAGCCCTAAAGTACAGGATATGGTTGGTTCGATTATTTTATGTTCATTTGTCCATAATGTACCCCAAAATGTGCATGACCTTGAATATTTCATGAAGTCAAACTCTTCACTCCATTTGCAACTTACACAATTCATTATTCCATGGTTTCACGTCAAAATTCCATGAACTTGGACGTGGGAGCCCTAAAGTACAAGATATGGTTGGTTCAATTCTTTTATTTTCATTTGTCCAGAATGTACCCCAAAATGTGCATGACCTCGAATAATTCATGAAGTCAAACTCTTCACTCCATTTGCAACTTACACAATTCATTATTCCATGGTTTCACGTCAAAAGTCCATGAACTTGGACGTGGGAGCCCTAAAGTACAAGATATGGTTGGTTCAATTGTTTTATTTTCATTTGTCCATAATGTACCTCAAACGTGGATGACCTTGAATATTTCATGAAGTCAAACTCTTCACCCCATTTGCAACCTACACAATTCATTCTTCCATGGTTTTACGTCAAAATTCCATGAACTTGGACGTGGGAGCCCTAAAGTACAGGATATGGTTGGTTCGATTATTTTATTTTCATTTGTCCAGAATGTACCCCAAAATGTGCATGACCTTGAATATTTCATGACGCCAAACTCTTCACTCCATTTGCAACTTACACAATTCATTATTCCATGGTCTCACGTCAAAATTCCATGAACTTGGACGTGGGAGCCCTAAAGTACAGGATATGGTTGGTTCAATTATTTTATTTTCATTTGTCCATAATGTACCCCAAAATGTGCATGACCTTGAATATTTCATGAAGTCAAATTTTTCACTCCATTTGCAACCTACACAATTCACTATCCCATGGTTTTACGTCAAAATTCCATGAACTTGGACGTGGGAGCCCTAAAGTACAGGATATGGTTGGTTCAATTCTTTTATTTTCATTTGTCCATAATGTACCCCAAACGTAGATGACCTTGAATATTTCATGAGGTCAAACTCTTCACTCCATTTGCAACTTACACAATTCATTCTTCCATGGTTTCACGTCAAAATTCCATGAACTTGGACGTGGGAGCCCTAAAGTACAGGATATGGTTGGTTCAATTATTTTATTTTCATTTGTCCATAATGTACCCCAAAATGTGCATGACCTTGAATATTTCATGAAGTCAAACTCTTCACTCCATTTGCAACTTACACAATTCATTATTCCATGGTTTCACGTCCAAAGTCCATGAACTTGGACGTGGGAGCCCTAAAGTACAGGATATGGTTGGTTCAATTGTTTTATTTTCATTTGTCCAGAATGTACCTCAAACGTGGATGACCTTGAATATTTCATGAAGTCAAACTCTTCACCCCATTTGCAACCTACACAATTCATTCTTCCATGGTTTCACGTCTAAATTCCATGAACTTGGACGTGGGAGCCCTAAAGTACAGGATATGGTTGGTTCAATTGTTTTATTTTCATTTGTCCAGAATGTACCCCAAACGTGGATGACCTTGAATATTTCATGAAGTCAAACTCTTCACCCCATTTGCAACCTACACAATTCATTCTTCCATGATTTCACGTCAAAATTCCATGAACTTGGACGTGGGAGCCCTAAAGTACAAGATATGGTTGGTTCAATTATTTTATTTTCATTTGTCCATAATGTACCCCAAACGTAGATGACCTTGAATATTTCATGAAGTCAAACTCTTCACCCCATTTGCAACCTACACAGTTCATTCTTCCATGATTTCACGTCAAAATTCCATGAACTTGGGCGTGAGAGCCCTAAAGTACAGGATATGGTTGGTTCAGATGTTTTATTTTCATTTGCCCACAATGTACCCCAAAATGTGCATGACCTTGAATATTTCATGAAGTCAAACTCTTCACCTCATTTGCAACTTACACAATTCATTATTCCATGGTTTCACGTCAAAAGTCCATGAACTTGGACGTGGGAGCCCTAAAGTACAAGATATGGTTGGTTCAATTGTTTAATTTTCATTTGTCCATAATGTACCCCAAACGTAGATGACCTTGAATATTTCATGAAGTCAAACTCTTCACCCCATTTGCAACTTACACAATTCATTATTCCATGGTTTCACTTCAAGATTCCATGAACTTGGACGTGGGAGCCCTAAAGTACAAGATATGGTTGGTTCAATTATTTTATTTTCATTTGCCCACAATGTACCCCAAAATGTGCATGACCTTGAATATTTCATGAAGTCAAACTCTTCACCCCATTTGCAACTTACACAATTCATTCTTCCATGGTTTCACGTCAAAATTCCATGAACTTGGTCGTGGGAGCCCTAAAGTACAGGATATGGTTGGTTCAATTGTTTTATTTTCATTTGTCCATAATGTACCCCAAAATGTGCATGACCTTGAATATTTCATGAAGTCAAACTCTTCACCCCATTTGCAACCTACACAATTCATTCTTCCATGGTTTCACGTCAAAATTCCATGAACTTGGACGTGGGAGCCCTAAAGTACAGGATATGGTTGGTTCGATTATTTTATTCTCATTTGTCCATAATGTACCCCAAAATGTGCATGACCTTGAATATTTCATGAAGTCAAACTCTTCACTCCATTTGCAACTTACACAATTCATTATTCCATGGTTTCACGTCAAAATTCCATGAACTTGGGCGTGGGAGCCCTAAAGTACAGGATATGGTTGGTTCAATTATTTTATTTTCATTTGTCCATAATGTACCCCAAACGTAGATGACCTTGAATATTTCATGAAGTTAAACTCTTCACCCCATTTGCAACCTACACAATTCATTATTCCATGGTTTACGTCAAAATTCCATGAACTTGGACGTGGGAGCCCTAAAGTACAGGATATGGTTGGTTCAATTGTTTTATTTTCATTTGTCCATAATGTACCCCAAACATGGATGACCTTGAATATTTCATGAAGTCAAACTCTTGACCCCATTTGCAACTTATACAATTCATTATTCCATGGTTTCACGTCAAAATTCCATGAACATGGACGTGGGAGCCCTAAAGTACAGGATATGGTTGGTTCGATTATTTTATGTTCATTTGTCCATAATGTACCCCAAAATGTGCATGACCTTGAATATTTCATGAAGTCAAACTCTTCACTCCATTTGCAACTTACACAATTCATTATTCCATGGTTTCACGTCAAAATTCCATGAACTTGGACGTGGGAGCCCTAAAGTACAAGATATGGTTGGTTCAATTCTTTTATTTTCATTTGTCCATAATGTACCCCAAACGTAGATGACCTTGAATATTTTATGAAGTCAAACTCTTCACCCCATTTGCAACCTACACAATTCATTATTCCATGGTTTCACGTCAAAATTCCATGAACTTGGACGTGGGAGCCCTAAAGTACAGGATATGGTTGGTTCAATTGTTTTATTTTCATTTGTCCATAATGTACCCCAAAATGTGCATGACCTTGAATATTTCATGAAGTCAAACTCTTCACCCCATTTGCAACTTACACAATTCATTATTCCATGGTTTCACGTCAAAATTCCATGAACTTGGACGTGGGAGCCCTAAAGTACAAGATATGGTTGGTTCGAGTAATTTATTTTCATTTGTCCATAATGTTCCCCAAACGTAGATGACCTTGAATATTTCATGAGGTCAAACTCTTCACTCCATTTGCAACCTAGACAATTCATTATTCCATGGTTTCACGTCAAAATTCCATGAACTTGGACGTGGGAGCCCTAAAGTACAAGATATGGTTGGTTCAATTGTTTTATTTTCATTTGTCCATAATGTACCCCAAAATGTGCATGACCTTGAATATTTCATGAAGTCAAACTCTTCACTCCATTTGCAACCTACACAATTCATTCTTCCATGGTTTCACGTCAAAATTCCATGAACTTGGACGTGGGAGCCCTAAAGTACAGGATATGGTTGGTTCGAGTAATTTATTTTCATTTGTCCATAATGTACCCCAAAATGTGCATGACCTTGAATATTTCATGAAGTCAAACTCTTCACCCCATTTGCAACTTACACAATTCATTCTTCCATGGTTTCACGTCAAAATTCCATGAACTTGGACGTGGGAGCCCTAAAGTACAAGATATGGTTGGTTCAATTGTTTTATTTTCATTTGTCCAGAATGTACCCCAAACGTAGATGACCTTGAATACTTCGTGAAGTCAAACTCTTCACCCCATTTGCAACCTACACAATTCATTCTTCCATGGTTTCACGTCAAAATTCTATGAACTTGGACGTGGGAGCCCTAAAGTACAGGATATGGTTGGTTCGATTATTTTATTTTCATTTGTCCATAATGTACCCCAAAATGTACATGACCTTGAATATTTCATGAAGTCAAACTCTTCACCCCATTTGCAACTTACACAATTCATTATTCCATGGTTTCACGTCAAAATTCCATGAACTTGGACGAGGGAGCCCTAAAGTACAAGATATGGTTGGTTCGAGTAATTTATTTTCATTTGTCCATAATGTACCCCAAACGTAGATGACCTTGAATATTTCATGAGGTCAAACTCTTCACTCCATTTGCAACCTAGACAATTCATTATTCCATGGTTTCACGTCAAAATTCCATGAACTTGGACGTGGGAGCCCTAAAGTACAGGATATGGTTGGTTCAATTGTTTTATTTTCATTTGTCCATAATGTACCCCAAAATGTGCATGACCTTGAATATTTCATGAAGTCAAACTCTTCACTCCATTTGCAACTTACAGAATTCATTCTTCCATGGTTTCACGTCAAAATTCCATGAACTTGGACGTGGGAGCCCTAAAGTACAGGATATGGTTGGTTCAATTATTTTATTTTCATTTGTCCAGAATGTACCCCAAACATGGATGACCTTGAATATTTCATGAAGTCAAACTCTTCACCCTATTTGCGACTTACACAATTCATTCTTCCATGATTTCACGTCAAAATTCCATGAACTTGGACGTGGGAGCCCTAAAGTACAGGATATGGTTGGTTCGATTATTTTATTTTCATTTGTCCATAATGTACCCCAAACGTAGATGACCTTGAATATTTCATGAAGTCAAACTCTTCACCCCATTTGCAACTTACACAATTCATTCTTCCATGGTTTCACGTCAAAATTCCATGAACTTGGACGTGGGAGCCCTAAAGTACAGGATATGGTTGGTTCGATTATTTTATTTTCATTTGTCCATAATGTACCCCAAACGTAGATGACCTTGAATATTTCATGAAGTCAAACTCTTCACCCCATTTGCAACCTACACAATTCATTCTTCCATGGTTTTACGTCAAAATTCCATGAACTTGGACGTGGGAGCCCTAAAGTACAGGATATGGTTGGTTCAATTGTTTTATTTTCATTTGTCCATAATGTACTCCAAACGTAGATGACCTTGAATATTTCATGAGGTCAAACTCTTCACTCCATTTGCAACTTACACAATTCATTATTCCATGGTTTTACGTCAAAATTCCATGAACTTGGACGTGGGAGCCCTAAAGTACAGGATATGGTTGGTTCAATTATTTTATTTTCATTTGTCCAGAATGTACCCCAAACGTGGATGACCTTGAATATTTCATGAAGTCAAACTCTTTACCCCACTTGCAACCTACACAATTCATTCTCCCATGGTTTCACGTCAAAATTCCATGAACTTGGACGTGGGAGCCCTAAAGTACAGGATATGGTTGGTTCGATTATTTTATTTTCATTTGTCCATAATGTACCCCAAACGTAGATGACCTTGAATATTTCATGAGGTGAAACTCTTCACTCCATTTGCAACTTACACAATTCATTATTCCATGGTTTCACGTCAAAATTCCATGAACTTGGACGTGGGAGCCCTAAAGTACAGGATATGGTGGTTCGATTATTTTATTTTCATTTGTCCATAATGTACCCCAAACGTAGATGACCTTGAATATTTCATGAGGTGAAACTCTTCACTCCATTTGCAATTTACACAATTCATTCTTCCATGGTTTCACGTCAAAATTCCATGAACTTGGACGTGGGAGCCCTAAAGTACACGATATGGTTGGTTCAATTATTTTATTTTCATTTGTCCATAATGTACCCCAAACGTGGATGACCTTGTATATTTCATGAAGTCAAACTCTTCACCCCATTTGCAACCTACACAGTTCATTATTCCATGGTTTCACGTCAAAATTCCATGAACTTGGACGTGGGAGCCCTAAAGTACGGGATATGGTTGGTTCGATTATTTTATTTTCATTTGTCCATAATGTACCCCAAAATGTGCATGATCTTGAATATTTCATGAAGTCAAACTCTTCACCCCATTTGCAACCTACACAATTCATTCTTCCATGATTTCACGTCAAAATTCCATGAACTTGGACGTGGGAGCCCTAAAGTACAGGATATGGTTGGTTCAATTGTTTTATTTTCATTTGTCCATAATGTACCCCAAACGTAGATGACCTTGAATATTTCATGACGTCAAACTCTTCACTCCATTTGCAACCTACACAATTCATTATTCCATGGTTTCACGTCAAAATTCCATGAACTTGGACGTGGGAGCCCTAAAGTACAGGATATGGTTGGTTCAATTGTTTTATTTTCATTTGTCCATAATGTACCCCAAACGTAGATGACCTTGAATATTTCATGAAGTCAAACTCTTCACCCCATTTGCAACTTACACAATTCATTCTTCCATGGTTTCACGTCAAAATTCCATGAACTTGGGCGTGGGAGCCCTAAAGTACAAGATATGGTTGGTTCAATTATTTTATTTTCATTTGTCCATAATGTACCCCAAACGTAGATGACCTTGAATATTTCATGAGGTCAAACTCTTCACTCCATTTGCAACCTACACAATTCATTATACCATGGTTTCACGTCAAAATTCCATGAACTTGGACGTGGGAGCCCTAAAGTACAGGATATGGTTGGTTCCATTATTTTATTTTCATTTGTCCATAATGTACCCCAAACGTAGATGACCTTGAATATTTCATGAGGTGAAACTCTTCACTCCATTTGCAACTTACACAATTCATTCTTCCATGGTTTCACGTCAAAATTCCATGAACTTGGACGTGGGAGCCCTAAAGTACAGGATATGGTTGGTTCAATTGTTTTATTTTCATTTGTCCATAATGTACCCCAAACGTAGATGACCTTGAATATTTCATGAAGTCAAACTCTTCACCCCATTTGCAACTTACACAATTCATTCTTCCATGGTTTCACGTCAAAATTCCATGAACTTGGACGTGGGAGCCCTAAAGTACAAGATATGGTTGGTTCAACTATTTTATTTTCATTTGTCCATAATGTACCCCAAACGTAGATGACCTTGAATATTTCATGAGGTCAAACTCTTCACTCCATTTGCAACCTACACAATTCATTATTCCATGGTTTCACGTCAAAATTCCATGAACTTGGACGTGGGAGCCCTAAAGTACAGGATATGGTTGGTTCCATTATTTTATTTTCATTTGTCCATAATGTACCCCAAACGTAGATGACCTTGAATATTTCATGAGGTGAAACTCTTCACTCCATTTGCAACTTACACAATTCATTCTTCCATGGTTTCACGTCAAAATTCCATGAACTTGGACGTGGGAGCCCTAAAGTACAGGATATGGTTGGTTCAATTGTTTTATTTTCATTTGTCCCTAATATACCCCAAACATGGATGACCTTGAATATTTCATGAAATCAAACTCTTCACTCCATTTGCAACTTACACAATTCATTATTCCATGGTTTCACGTCAAAATTCCATGAACTTGGACGTGGGAGCCCTAAAGTACACGATATGGTTGGTTCGATTATTTTATTTTCATTTGTCCATAATGTACCCCAAACGTAGATGACCTTGAATATTTCATAAGGTGAAACTCTTCACTCCATTTGCAATTTACACAATTCATTCTTCCATGGTTTCACGTCAAAATTCCATGAACTTGGACGTGGGAGCCCTAAAGTACACGATATGGTTGGTTCAATTATTTTATTTTCATTTGTCCATAATGTACCCCAAACGTGGATGACCTTGTATATTTCATGAAGTCAAACTCTTCACCCCATTTGCAACCTACACAGTTCATTATTCCATGGTTTCACGTCAAAATTCCATGAACTTGGACGTGGGAGCCCTAAAGTACGGGATATGGTTGGTTCAATTATTTTATTTTCATTTGTCCATAATGTACCCCAAAATGTGCATGATCTTGAATATTTCATGAAGTCAAACTCTTCACCCCATTTGCAACCTACACAATTCATTCTTCCATGATTTCACGTCAAAATTCCATGAACTTGGACGTGGGAGCCCTAAAGTACAGGATATGGTTGGTTCAATTGTTTTATTTTCATTTGTCCATAATGTACCCCAAACGTAGATGACCTTGAATATTTCATGACGTCAAACTCTTCACTCCATTTGCAACCTACACAATTCATTATTCCATGGTTTCACGTCAAAATTCCATGAACTTGGACGTGGGAGCCCTAAAGTACAGGATATGGTTGGTTCAATTGTTTTATTTTCATTTGTCCATAATGTACCCCAAACGTAGATGACCTTGAATATTTCATGAAGTCAAACTCTTCACCCCATTTGCAACTTACACAATTCATTCTTCCATGGTTTCACGTCAAAATTCCATGAACTTGGACGTGGGAGCCCTAAAGTACAAGATATGGTTGGTTCAATTATTTTATTTTCATTTGTCCATAATGTACCCCAAACGTAGATGACCTTGAATATTTCATGAGGTCAAACTCTTCACTCCATTTGCAACCTACACAATTCATTATTCCATGGTTTCACGTCAAAATTCCATGAACTTGGACGTGGGAGCCCTAAAGTACAGGATATGGTTGGTTCCATTATTTTATTTTCATTTGTCCATAATGTACCCCAAACGTAGATGACCTTGAATATTTCATGAGGTGAAACTCTTCACTCCATTTGCAACTTACACAATTCATTCTTCCATGGTTTCACGTCAAAATTCCATGAACTTGGACGTGGGAGCCCTAAAGTACAGGATATGGTTGGTTCAATTGTTTTATTTTCATTTGTCCATAATGTACCCCAAACGTAGATGACCTTGAATATTTCATGAAGTCAAACTCTTCACCCCATTTGCAACTTACACAATTCATTCTTCCATGGTTTCACGTCAAAATTCCATGAACTTGGACGTGGGAGCCCTAAAGTACAAGATATGGTTGGTTCAATTATTTTATTTTCATTTGTCCATAATGTACCCCAAACGTAGATGACCTTGAATATTTCATGAGGTCAAACTCTTCACTCCATTTGCAACCTACACAATTCATTATTCCATGGTTTCACGTCAAAATTCCATGAACTTGGACGTGGGAGCCCTAAAGTACAGGATATGGTTGGTTCCATTATTTTATTTTCATTTGTCCATAATGTACCCCAAACGTAGATGACCTTGAATATTTCATGAGGTGAAACTCTTCACTCCATTTGCAACTTACACAATTCATTCTTCCATGGTTTCACGTCAAAATTCCATGAACTTGGACGTGGGAGCCCTAAAGTACAGGATATGGTTGGTTCAATTGTTTTATTTTCATTTGTCCATAATGTACCCCAAACGTAGATGACCTTGAATATTTCATGAAGTCAAACTCTTCACCCCATTTGCAACTTACACAATTCATTCTTCCATGGTTTCACGTCAAAATTCCATGAACTTGGACGTGGGAGCCCTAAAGTACAAGATATGGTTGGTTCAATTATTTTATTTTCATTTGTCCATAATGTACCCCAAACGTAGATGACCTTGAATATTTCATGAGGTCAAACTCTTCACTCCATTTGCAACCTACACAATTCATTATTCCATGGTTTCACGTCAAAATTCCATGAACTTGGACGTGGGAGCCCTAAAGTACAGGATATGGTTGGTTCCATTATTTTATTTTCATTTGTCCATAATGTACCCCAAACGTAGATGACCTTGAATATTTCATGAGGTGAAACTCTTCACTCCATTTGCAACTTACACAATTCATTCTTCCATGGTTTCACGTCAAAATTCCATGAACTTGGACGTGGGAGCCCTAAAGTACAGGATATGGTTGGTTCAATTGTTTTATTTTCATTTGTCCCTAATATACCCCAAACATGGATGACCTTGAATATTTCATGAAATCAAACTCTTCACTCCATTTGCAACTTACACAATTCATTATTCCATGGTTTCACGTCAAAATTCCATGAACTTGGACGTGGGAGCCCTAAAGTACACGATATGGTTGGTTCGATTATTTTATTTTCATTTGTCCATAATGTACCCCAAACGTAGATGACCTTGAATATTTCATGAAGTCAAACTCTTCACCCCATTTGCAACCTACACAATTCATTCTTCCATGATTTCACGTCAAAATTCCATGAACTTGGACGTGGGAGCCCTAAAGTACGGGATATGGTTGGTTCAATTATTTTATTTTCATTTGTCCATAATGTACCCCAAACGTAGATGACCTTGAATATTTCATAAGGTGAAACTCTTCACTCCATTTGCAATTTACACAATTCATTCTTCCATGGTTTCACGTCAAAATTCCATGAACTTGGACGTGGGAGCCCTAAAGTACACGATATGGTTGGTTCAATTATTTTATTTTCATTTGTCCATAATGTACCCCAAACGTGGATGACCTTGTATATTTCATGAAGTCAAACTCTTCACCCCATTTGCAACCTACACAATTCATTATTCCATGGTTTCACGTCAAAATTCCATGAACTTGGACGTGGGAGCCCTAAAGTACAAGATATGGTTGGTTCAATTATTTTATTTTCATTTGTCCATAATGTACCCCAAAATGTGCATGATCTTGAATATTTCATGAAGTCAAACTCTTCACCCCATTTGCAACCTACACAATTCATTCTTCCATGATTTCACGTCAAAATTCCATGAACTTGGACGTGGGAGCCCTAAAGTACAGGATATGGTTGGTTCAATTGTTTTATTTTCATTTGTCCATAATGTACCCCAAACGTAGATGACCTTGAATATTTCATGACGTCAAACTCTTCACTCCATTTGCAACCTACACAATTCATTATTCCATGGTTTCACGTCAAAATTCCATGAACTTGGACGTGGGAGCCCTAAAGTACAGGATATGGTTGGTTCGATTATTTTATTTTCATTTGTCCATAATGTACCCCAAACGTAGATGACCTTGAATATTTCATGAAGTCAAACTCTTCACCCCATTTGCAACCTACACAATTCATTCTTCCATGATTTCACGTCAAAATTCCATGAACTTGGACGTGGGAGCCCTAAAGTACGGGATATGGTTGGTTCAATTATTTTATTTTCATTTGTCCATAATGTACCCCAAAATGTGCATGACCTTGAATATTTCATGAAGTCAAACTCTTCACCCCATTTGCAACCTACACAATTCATTCTTCCATGGTTTCACGTCAAAATTCCATGAACTTGGACGTGGGAGCCCTAAAGTACAGGATATGGTTGGTTCCATTATTTTATTTTCATTTGTCCATAATGTACCCCAAACGTAGATGACCTTGAATATTTCATGAGGTGAAACTCTTCACTCCATTTGCAACTTACACAATTCATTCTTCCATGGTTTCACGTCAAAATTCCATGAACTTGGACGTGGGAGCCCTAAAGTACAGGATATGGTTGGTTCAATTGTTTTATTTTCATTTGTCCATAATGTACTCCAAACGTAGATGACCTTGAATATTTCATGAGGTCAAACTCTTCACTCCATTTGCAACTTACACAATTCATTATTCCATGGTTTTACGTCAAAATTCCATGAACTTGGACGTGGGAGCCCTAAAGTACAGGATATGGTTGGTTCAATTATTTTATTTTCATTTGTCCATAATGTACCCCAAACGTAGATGACCTTGAATATTTCATGAGGTCAAACTCTTCACTCCATTTGCAACCTACACAATTCATTATTCCATGGTTTCACGTCAAAATTCCATGAACTTGGACGTGGGAGCCCTAAAGTACAGGATATGGTTGGTTCAATTGTTTTATTTTCATTTGTCCATAATGTACCCCAAACGTAGATGACCTTGAATATTTCATGAAGTCAAACTCTTCACCCCATTTGCAACCTACACAATTCATTCTTCCATGATTTCACGTCAAAATTCCATGAACTTGGACGTGGGAGCCCTAAAGTACGGGATATGGTTGGTTCAATTGTTTTATTTTCATTTGTCCATAATGTACCCCAAACGTAGATGACCTTGAATATTTCATGACGTCAAACTCTTCACCCCATTTGCAACTTACACAATTCATTCCTCCATGGTTTCACGTCAAAATTCCATGAACTTGGACGTGGGAGCCCTAAAGTACAGGATATGGTTGGTTCAATTGTTTTATTTTCATTTGTCCATAATGTACTCCAAACGTAGATGACCTTGAATATTTCATGAGGTCAAACTCTTCACTCCATTTGCAACCTACACAATTCATTATTCCATGGTTTCACGTCAAAATTCCATGAACATGGACGTGGGAGCCCTAAAGTACAGGATATGGTTGGTTCCATTATTTTATTTTCATTTGTCCATAATGTACCCCAAACGTAGATGACCTTGAATATTTCATGAGGTGAAACTCTTCACTCTATTTGCAACTTACACAATTCATTATTCCATGGTTTCACGTCAAAATTCCATGAACTTGGACGTGGGAGCCCTAAAGTACAGGATATGGTTGGTTCAATTATTTTATTTTCATTTGTCCATAATGTACCCCAAACGTAGATGACCTTGAATATTTCATGAAATCAAACTCTTCACTCCATTTGCAACTTATACAATTCATTATTCCATGGTTTCACGTCAAAATTCCATGAACTTGGACGTGGGAGCCCTAAAGTACACGATATGGTTGGTTCGATTATTTTATTTTCATTTGTCCATAATGTACCCCAAAATGTGCATGACCTTGAATATTTCATGAAGTCAAACTCTTCACCCCATTTGCAACCTACACAATTCATTCTTCCATGATTTTACGTCAAAATTCCATGAACTTGGACGTGGGAGCCCTAAAGTACGGGATATGGTTGGTTCAATTATTTTATTTTCATTTGTCCATAATGTACCCCAAAATGTGAATGACCTTGAATATTTCATGAAGTCAAACTCTTCACCCCATTTGCAACCTACACAATTCATTCTTCCATGGTTTCACGTCAAAATTCCATGAACTTGGACGTGGGAGCCCTAAAGTACACGATATGGTTGGTTCGATTATTTTATTTTCATTTGTCCATAATGTACCCCAAAATGTGCATGACCTTGAATATTTCATGAAGTCAAACTCTTCACCCCATTTGCAACCTACACAATTCATTCTTCCATGGTTTCACGTCAAAATTCCATGAACTTGGACGTGGGAGCCCTAAAGTACAGGATATGGTTGGTTCAATTATTTTATTTTCATTTGTCCATAATGTACCCCAAACGTAGATGACCTTGAATATTTCATGAGGTCAAACTCTTCACTCCATTTGCAACCTACACAATTCATTATTCCATGGTTTCACGTCAAAATTCCATGAACTTGGACGTGGGAGCCCTAAAGTACAGGATATGGTTGGTTCCATTATTTTATTTTCATTTGTCCATAATGTACCCCAAACGTAGATGACCTTGAATATTTCATGAGGTGAAACTCTTCACTCCATTTGCAACTTACACAATTCATTCTTCCATGGTTTCACGTCAAAATTCCATGAACTTGGACGTGGGAGCCCTAAAGTACAGGATATGGTTGGTTCAATTGTTTTATTTTCATTTGTCCATAATGTACGCCAAACGTAGATGACCTTGAATATTTCATGAGGTCAAACTCTTCACTCCATTTGCAACCTACACAATTCATTATTCCATGGTTTCACGTCAAAATTCCATGAACTTGGACGTGGGAGCCCTAAAGTACAAGATATGGTTGGTTCAATTGTTTTATTTTCATTTGTCCATAATGTACCCCAAACGTAGATGACCTTGAATATTTCATGAGGTCAAACTCTTCACTCCATTTGCAACCTACACAATTCATTATTCCATGGTTTCACGTCAAAATTCCATGAACTTGGACGTGGGAGCCCTAAAGTACAGGATATGGTTGGTTCAATTGTTTTATTTTCATTTGTCCATAATGTACCCCAAACGTAGATGACCTTGAATATTTCATGAAGTCAAACTCTTCACCCCATTTGCAACTTACACAATTCATTCTTCCATGGTTTCACGTCAAAATTCCATGAACTTGGACGTGGGAGCCCTAAAGTACAGGATATGGTTGGTTCAATTATTTTATTTTCATTTGTCCATAATGTACCCCAAACGTAGATGACCTTGAATATTTCATGAGGTGAAACTCTTCACTCCATTTGCAACTTACACAATTCATTCTTCCATGGTTTCACGTCAAAATTGCATGAACTTGGACGTGGGAGCCCTAAAGTACAGGATATGGTTGGTTCAATTATTTTATTTTCATTTGTCCATAATGTACCCCAAACGTAGATGACCTTGAATATTTCATGAGGTGAAACTCTTCACCCCATTTGCAACCTACACAATTCATTCTTCCATGGTTTCACGTCAAAATTGCATGAACTTGGACGTGGGAGCCCTAAAGTACAGGATATGGTTGGTTCAATTATTTTATTTTCATTTGTCCATAATGTACCCCAAACGTAGATGACCTTGAATATTTCATGAGGTGAAACTCTTCACTCCATTTGCAACTTACACAATTCATTCTTCCATGGTTTCACGTCAAAATTCCATGAACTTGGACGTGGGAGCCCTAAAGTACAGGATATGGTTGGTTCAATTATTTTATTTTCATTTGTCCATAATGTACCCCAAACGTGGATGACCTTGTATATTTCATGAAGTCAAACTCTTCACCCCATTTGCAACCTATACAGTTCATAATTCCATGGTTTCACGTCAAAATTCCATGAACTTGGACGTGGGAGCCCTAAAGTACACGATATGGTTGGTTCGATTATTTTATTTTCATTTGTCCATAATGTACCCCAAACGTAGATGACCTTGAATATTTCATGAAGTCAAACTCTTCACCCCATTTGCAACCTACACAATTCATTCTTCCATGATTTCACGTCAAAATTCCGTGAACTTGGACGTGGGAGCCCTAAAGTACAGGATATGGTTGGTTCAATTATTTTATTTTCATTTGTCCATAATGTACCCCAAACGTGGATGACCTTGTATATTTCATGAAGTCAAACTCTTCACCCCATTTGCAACCTACACAGTTCATTATTCCATGGTTTCACGTCAAAATTGCATGAACTTGGACGTGGGAGCCCTAAAGTACAGGATATGGTTGGTTCGATTATTTTATTTTCATTTGTCCATAATGTACCCCAAACGTAGATGACCTTGAATATTTCATGAGGTGAAACTCTTCACTCCATTTGCAACTTACACAATTCATTCTTCCATGGTTTCACGTCAAAATTGCATGAACTTGGACGTGGGAGCCCTAAAGTACAGGATATGGTTGGTTCGATTATTTTATTTTCATTTGTCCATAATGTACCCCAAACGTAGATGACCTTGAATATTTCATGAGGTGAAACTCTTCACCCCATTTGCAACCTACACAATTCATTCTTCCATGGTTTCACGTCAAAATTGCATGAACTTGGACGTGGGAGCCCTAAAGTACAGGATATGGTTGGTTCAATTATTTTATTTTCATTTGTCCATAATGTACCCCAAACGTAGATGACCTTGAATATTTCATGAGGTGAAACTCTTCACTCCATTTGCAACTTACACAATTCATTCTTCCATGGTTTCACGTCAAAATTCCATGAACTTGGACGTGGGAGCCCTAAAGTACAGGATATGGTTGGTTCAATTATTTTATTTTCATTTGTCCATAATGTACCCCAAACGTGGATGACCTTGTATATTTCATGAAGTCAAACTCTTCACCCCATTTGCAACCTATACAGTTCATTATTCCATGGTTTCACGTCAAAATTCCATGAACTTGGACGTGGGAGCCCTAAAGTACACGATATGGTTGGTTCGATTATTTTATTTTCATTTGTCCATAATGTACCCCAAACGTAGATGACCTTGAATATTTCATGAAGTCAAACTCTTCACCCCATTTGCAACCTACACAATTCATTCTTCCATGATTTCACGTCAAAATTCCATGAACTTGGACGTGGGAGCCCTAAAGTACAGGATATGGTTGGTTCAATTATTTTATTTTCATTTGTCCATAATGTACCCCAAAATGTGCATGACCTTGAATATTTCATGAAGTCAAACTCTTCACCCCATTTGCAACTTACACAATTCATTCTTCCATGGTTTCACGTCAAAATTCCATGAACTTGGACGTGGGAGCCCTAAAGTACAGGATATGGTTGGTTCAATTATTTTATTTTCATTTGTCCATAATGTACCCCAAACGTAGATGACCTTGAATATTTCATGAGGTGAAACTCTTCACTCCATTTGCAACTTACACAATTCATTCTTCCATGGTTTCACGTCAAAATTGCATGAACTTGGACGTGGGAGCCCTAAAGTACAGGATATGGTTGGTTCGATTATTTTATTTTCATTTGTCCATAATGTACCCCAAACGTAGATGACCTTGAATATTTCATGAGGTGAAACTCTTCACCCCATTTGCAACCTACACAATTCATTCTTCCATGGTTTCACGTCAAAATTGCATGAACTTGGACGTGGGAGCCCTAAAGTACAGGATATGGTTGGTTCAATTATTTTATTTTCATTTGTCCATAATGTACCCCAAACGTAGATGACCTTGAATATTTCATGAGGTGAAACTCTTCACTCCATTTGCAACTTACACAATTCATTCTTCCATGGTTTCACGTCAAAATTCCATGAACTTGGACGTGGGAGCCCTAAAGTACAGGATATGGTTGGTTCAATTATTTTATTTTCATTTGTCCATAATGTACCCCAAACGTGGATGACCTTGTATATTTCATGAAGTCAAACTCTTCACCCCATTTGCAACCTATACAGTTCATTATTCCATGGTTTCACGTCAAAATTCCATGAACTTGGACGTGGGAGCCCTAAAGTACACGATATGGTTGGTTCGATTATTTTATTTTCATTTGTCCATAATGTACCCCAAACGTAGATGACCTTGAATATTTCATGAAGTCAAACTCTTCACCCCATTTGCAACCTACACAATTCATTCTTCCATGATTTCACGTCAAAATTCCATGAACTTGGACGTGGGAGCCCTAAAGTACAGGATATGGTTGGTTCAATTATTTTATTTTCATTTGTCCATAATGTACCCCAAACGTAGATGACCTTGAATATTTCATGAGGTGAAACTCTTCACTCCATTTGCAACTTACACAATTCATTCTTCCATGGTTTCACGTCAAAATTGCATGAACTTGGACGTGGGAGCCCTAAAGTACAGGATATGGTTGGTTCGATTATTTTATTTTCATTTGTCCATAATGTACCCCAAACGTAGATGACCTTGAATATTTCATGAGGTGAAACTCTTCACCCCATTTGCAACCTACACAATTCATTCTTCCATGGTTTCACGTCAAAATTGCATGAACTTGGACGTGGGAGCCCTAAAGTACAGGATATGGTTGGTTCAATTATTTTATTTTCATTTGTCCATAATGTACCCCAAACGTAGATGACCTTGAATATTTCATGAGGTGAAACTCTTCACTCCATTTGCAACTTACACAATTCATTCTTCCATGGTTTCACGTCAAAATTCCATGAACTTGGACGTGGGAGCCCTAAAGTACAGGATATGGTTGGTTCAATTATTTTATTTTCATTTGTCCATAATGTACCCCAAACGTGGATGACCTTGTATATTTCATGAAGTCAAACTCTTCACCCCATTTGCAACCTATACAGTTCATTATTCCATGGTTTCACGTCAAAATTCCATGAACTTGGACGTGGGAGCCCTAAAGTACACGATATGGTTGGTTCGATTATTTTATTTTCATTTGTCCATAATGTACCCCAAACGTAGATGACCTTGAATATTTCATGAAGTCAAACTCTTCACCCCATTTGCAACCTACACAATTCATTCTTCCATGATTTCACGTCAAAATTCCATGAACTTGGACGTGGGAGCCCTAAAGTACAGGATATGGTTGGTTCAATTATTTTATTTTCATTTGTCCATAATGTACCCCAAAATGTGCATGACCTTGAATATTTCATGAAGTCAAACTCTTCACCCCATTTGCAACTTACACAATTCATTCTTCCATGGTTTCACGTCAAAATTCCATGAACTTGGACGTGGGAGCCCTAAAGTACAGGATATGGTTGGTTCGATTATTTTATTTTCATTTGTCCAGAATGTACCCCAAAATGTGCATGACCTTGAATATTTCATGAAGTCAAACTCTTCACTCCATTTGCAACCAACACAATTCATTCTTCCATGGTTTACGTCAAAATTCCATGAACTTGGACGTGGGAGCCCTAAAGTACAGGATATGGTTGGTTCAATTATTTTATTTTCATTTGTCCATAATGTACCCCAAAATGTGCATGACCTTGAATATTTCATGAAGTCAAACTCTTCACCCCATTTGCAACCTACACAATTCATTCTTCCATGGTTTCACGTCAAAATTCCATGAACTTGGACGTGGGAGCCCTAAAGTACAAGATATGGTTGGTTCGATTATTTTATTTTCATTTGTCCGTAATGTACCCCAAAATGTGCATGACCTTGAATATTTCATGAAGTCAAACTCTTCACCCCATTTGCAACCTACACAATTCATTCTTCCATGGCTTCACGTCAAAATTCCATGAACTTGGACGTGGGAGCCCTAAAGTACAGGATATGGTTGGTTCGATTATTTTATTTTCATTTGTCCATAATGTACCCCAAACGTAGATGACCTTGAATATTTCATGGGGTGAAACTCTTCACTCCATTTGCAACTTACACAATTCATTCTTCCATGGTTTCACGTCAAAATTCCATGAACTTGGACGTGGGAGCCCTAAAGTACAGGATATGGTTGGTTCCATTATTTTATTTTCATTTGTCCATAATGTACCCCAAACGTAGATGACCTTGAATATTTCATGAGGTGAAACTCTTCACTCCATTTGCAACTTACACAATTCATTCTTCCATGGTTTCACGTCAAAATTCCATGAACTTGGACGTGGGAGCCCTAAAGTACAGGATATGGTTGGTTCAATTATTTTATTTTCATTTGTCCATAATGTACCCCAAACGTGGATGACCTTGTATATTTCATGAAGTCAAACTCTTCACCCCATTTGCAACCTACACAGTTCATTATTCCATGTTTTCACGTCAAAATTCCATGAACTTGGACGTGGGAGCCCTAAAGTACGGGATATGGTTGGTTTAATTATTTTATTTTCATTTGTCCATAATGTACCCCAAAATGTGCATGACCTTGAATATTTCATGAAGTCAAACTCTTCACCCCATTTGCAACCTACACAATTCATTCTTCCATGATTTCACGTCAAAATTCCATGAACTTGGACGTGGGAGCCCTAAAGTACAGGATATGGTTGGTTCCATTATTTTATTTTCATTTGTCCATAATGTACCCCAAAATGTGCATGACCTTGAATATTTCATGAAGTCAAACTCTTCACCCCATTTGCAACTTACACAATTCATTCTTCCATGGTTTACGTCAAAATTCCATGAACTTGGACGTGGGAGCCCTAAAGTACAGGATATGGTTGGTTCAATTATTTTATTTTCATTTGCCCATAATGTACCCCAAACGTAGATGACCTTGAATATTTCATGAGGTGAATCTCTTCACTCCATTTGCAACTTACACAATTCATTATTCCATGGTTTCACGTCAAAATTCCATGAACTTGGACGTGGGAGCCCTAAAGTACACGATATGGTTGGTTCGATTATTTTATTTTCATTTGTCCATAATGTACCCCAAACGTAGATGACCTTGAATATTTCATGAAGTCAAACTCTTCACCCCATTTGCAACCTACACAATTCATTCTTCCATGATTTCACGTCAAAATTCCATGAACTTGGACGTGGGAGCCCTCAAGTACGGGATATGGTTGGTTCAATTATTTTATTTTCATTTGTCCATAATGTACCCCAAAATGTGCATGACCTTGAATATTTCATGAAGTCAAACTCTTCACCCCATTTGCAACCTACACAATTCATTCTTCCATGGTTTCACGTCAAAATTCCATGAACTTGGACGTGGGAGCCCTAAAGTACGGGATATGGTTGGTTCAATTATTTTATTTTCATTTGTCCATAATGTACCCCAAAATGTGCATGACCTTGAATATTTCATGAAGTCAAACTCTTCACCCCATTTGCAACCTACACAATTCATTCTTCCATGGTTTCACGTCAAAATTCCATGAACTTGGACGTGGGAGCCCTAAAGTACAGGATATGGTTGGTTCGATTATTTTATTTTCATTTGTCCATAATGTACCCCAAACGTAGATGACCTTGAATATTTCATGAGGTGAATCTCTTCACTCCATTTGCAACTTACACAATTCATTCTTCCATGGTTTCACGTCAAAATTCCATGAACTTGGACGTGGGAGCCCTAAAGTACAGGATATGGTTGGTTCAATTATTTTATTTTCATTTGTCCATAATGTACCCCAAACGTGGATGACCTTGTATATTTCATGAAGTCAAACTCTTCACCCCATTTGCAACCTACACAGTTCATTATTCCATGGTTTCACGTCAAAATTCCATGAATTTGGACGTGGGAGCCCTAAAGTACGGGATATGGTTGGTTTAATTATTTTATTTTCATTTGTCCATAATGTACCCCAAAATGTGCATGATCTTGAATATTTCATGAAGTCAAACTCTTCACCCCATTTGCAACCTACACAATTCATTCTTCCTTGATTTCACGTCAAAATTCCATGAATTTGGACGTGGGAGCCCTAAAGTACAGGATATGGTTGGTTCCATTATTTTATTTTCATTTGTCCATAATGTACCCCAAAATGTGCATGACCTTGAATATTTCATGAAGTCAAACTCTTCACCCCATTTGCAACCTACACAATTCATTCTTCCATGGTTTCACGTCAAAATTCCATGAACTTGGACGTGGGAGCCCTAAAGTACACGATATGGTTGGTTCGATTATTTTATTTTCATTTGTCCGTAATGTACCCCAAAATGTGCATGACCTTGAATATTTCATGAAGTCAAACTCTTCACCCCATTTGCAACCTACACAATTCATTCTTCCATGGTTTCACGTCAAAATTCCATGAACTTGGACGTGGGAGCCCTAAAGTACAGGATATGGTTGGTTCGATTATTTTATTTTCATTTGTCCATAATGTACCCCAAACGTAGATGACCTTGAATATTTCATGGGGTGAAACTCTTCACTCCATTTGCAACTTACACAATTCATTCTTCCATGGTTTCACGTCAAAATTCCATGAACTTGGACGTGGGAGCCCTAAGTACAGGATATGGTTGGTTCGATTATTTTATTTTCATTTGTCCATAATGTACCCCAAACGTAGATGACCTTGAATATTTCATGAGGTGAATCTCTTCACTCCATTTGCAACTTACACAATTCATTCTTCCATGGTTTCACGTCAAAATTCCATGAACTTGGACGTGGGAGCCCTAAAGTACAGGATATGGTTGGTTCAATTATTTTATTTTCATTTGTCCATAATGTACCCCAAACGTGGATGACCTTGTATATTTCATGAAGTCAAACTCTTCACCCCATTTGCAACCTACACAATTCATTATTCCATGGTTTCACGTCAAAATTCCATGAACTTGGACGTGGGAGCCCTAAAGTACGGGATATGGTTGGTTTAATTATTTTATTTTCATTTGTCCATAATGTACCCCAAAATGTGCATGATCTTGAATATTTCATGAAGTCAAACTCTTCACCCCATTTGCAACCTACACAATTCATTCTTCCATGATTTCACGTCAAAATTCCATGAATTTGGACGTGGGAGCCCTAAAGTACAGGATATGGTTGGTTCCATTATTTTATTTTCATTTGTCCATAATGTACCCCAAAATGTGCATGACCTTGAATATTTCATGAAGTCAAACTCTTCACCCCATTTGCAACTTACACAATTCATTCTTCCATGGTTTCACGTCAAAATTCCATGAACTTGGACGTGGGAGCCCTAAAGTACAGGATATGGTTGGTTCGATTATTTTATTTTCATTTGTCCAGAATGTACCCCAAAATGTGCATGACCTTGAATATTTCATGAAGTCAAACTCTTCACTCCATTTGCAACCAACACAATTCATTCTTCCATGGTTTACGTCAAAATTCCATGAACTTGGACGTGGGAGCCTTAAGTACGGGATATGGTTGGTTCAATTATTTTATTTTCATTTGTCCATAATGTACCCCAAAATGTGCATGACCTTGAATATTTCATGAAGTCAAACTCTTCACCCCATTTGCAACCTACACAATTCATTCTTCCATGATTTCACGTCAAAATTCCATGAACTTGGACGTGGGAGCCCTAAAGTACGGGATATGGTTGGTTCAATTATTTTATTTTCATTTGTCCATAATGTACCCCAAAATGTGCATGACCTTGAATATTTCATGAAGTCAAACTCTTCACCCCATTTGCAACCTACACAATTCATTCTTCCATGGTTTCACGTCAAAATTCCATGAACTTGGACGTGGGAGCCCTAAAGTACAGGATATGGTTGGTTCGATTATTTTATTTTCATTTGTCCATAATGTACCGCAAAATGTGCATGACCTTGAATATTTCATGAAGTCAAACTCTTCACCCCATTTGCAACCTACACAATTCATTCTTCCATGGTTTCACGTCAAAATTCCATGAACTTGGACGTGGGAGCCCTAAAGTACAGGATATGGTTGGTTCAATTATTTTATTTTCATTTGCCCATAATGTACCCCAAACGTAGATGACCTTGAATATTTCATGAACTCAAACTCTTCACTCCATTTGCAACTTACACAATTCATTATTCGCTGGTTTCACGTCAAAATTCCATGAACTTGGACGTGGGAGCCCTAAGTACAGGATATGGTTGGTTCGATTATTTTATTTTCATTTGTCCATAATGTACCCCAAACGTAGATGACCTTGAATATTTCATGAGGTGAATCTCTTCACTCCATTTGCAACTTACACAATTCATTCTTCCATGGTTTCACGTCAAAATTCCATGAACTTGGACGTGGGAGCCCTAAAGTACAGGATATGGTTGGTTCAATTATTTTATTTTCATTTGTCCATAATGTACCCCAAACGTGGATGACCTTGTATATTTCATGAAGTCAAACTCTTCACCCCATTTGCAACCTACACAGTTCATTATTCCATGGTTTCACGTCAAAATTCCATGAACTTGGACGTGGGAGCCCTAAAGTACGGGATATGGTTGGTTCCATTATTTTATTTTCATTTGTCCATAATGTACCCCAAAATGTGCATGATCTTGAATATTTCATGAAGTCAAACTCTTCACCCCATTTGCAACCTACACAATTCATTCTTCCATGATTTCACGTCAAAATTCCATGAATTTGGACGTGGGAGCCCTAAAGTACAGGATATGGTTGGTTCCATTATTTTATTTTCATTTGTCCATAATGTACCGCAAAATGTGCATGACCTTGAATATTTCATGAAGTCAAACTCTTCACCCCATTTGCAACTTACACAATTCATTCTTCCATGGTTTCACGTCAAAATTCCATGAACTTGGACGTGGGAGCCCTAAAGTACAGGATATGGTTGGTTCGATTATTTTATTTTCATTTGTCCAGAATGTACCCCAAAATGTGCATGACCTTGAATATTTCATGAAGTCAAACTCTTCACTCCATTTGCAACCAACACAATTCATTCTTCCATGGTTTACGTCAAAATTCCATGAACTTGGACGTGGGAGCCCTAAAGTACGGGATATGGTTGGTTCAATTATTTTATTTTCATTTGTCCATAATGTACCCCAAAATGTGCATGACCTTGAATATTTCATGAAGTCAAACTCTTCACCCCATTTGCAACTTACACAATTCATTCTTCCATGGTTTCACGTCAAAATTCCATGAACTTGGACGTGGGAGCCCTAAAGTACAGGATATGGTTGGTTCAATTATTTTATTTTCATTTGTCCATAATGTACCCCAAACGTGGATGACCTTGTATATTTCATGAAGTCAAACTCTTCACCCCATTTGCAACCTACACAGTTCATTATTCCATGGTTTCACGTCAAAATTCCATGAACTTGGACGTGGGAGCCCTAAAGTACGGGATATGGTTGGTTTAATTATTTTATTTTCATTTGTCCATAATGTACCCCAAAATGTGCATGATCTTGAATATTTCATGAAGTCAAACTCTTCACCCCATTTGCAACCTACACAATTCATTCTTCCATGATTTCACGTCAAAATTCCATGAATTTGGACGTGGGAGCCCTAAAGTACAGGATATGGTTGGTTCCATTATTTTATTTTCATTTGTCCATAATGTACCCCAAAATGTGCATGACCTTGAATATTTCATGAAGTCAAACTCTTCACCCCATTTGCAACTTACACAATTCATTCTTCCATGGTTTCACGTCAAAATTCCATGAACTTGGACGTGGGAGCCCTAAAGTACAGGATATGGTTGGTTCGATTATTTTATTTTCATTTGTCCAGAATGTACCCCAAAATGTGCATGACCTTGAATATTTCATGAAGTCAAACTCTTCACTCCATTTGCAACCAACACAATTCATTCTTCCATGGTTTACGTCAAAATTCCATGAACTTGGACGTGGGAGCCCTAAAGTACGGGATATGGTTGGTTCAATTATTTTATTTTCATTTGTCCATAATGTACCCCAAAATGTGCATGACCTTGAATATTTCATGAAGTCAAACTCTTCACCCCATTTGCAACCTACACAATTCATTCTTCCATGATTTCACGTCAAAATTCCATGAACTTGGACGTGGGAGCCCTAAAGTACGGGATATGGTTGGTTCAATTATTTTATTTTCATTTGTCCATAATGTACCCCAAAATGTGCATGACCTTGAATATTTCATGAAGTCAAACTCTTCACCCCATTTGCAACCTACACAATTCATTCTTCCATGGTTTCACGTCAAAATTCCATGAACTTGGACGTGGGAGCCCTAAAGTACAGGATATGGTTGGTTCGATTATTTTATTTTCATTTGTCCATAATGTACCGCAAAATGTGCATGACCTTGAATATTTCATGAAGTCAAACTCTTCACCCCATTTGCAACCTACACAATTCATTCTTCCATGGTTTCACGTCAAAATTCCATGAACTTGGACGTGGGAGCCCTAAAGTACAGGATATGGTTGGTTCGATTATTTTATTTTCATTTGTCCATAATGTACCCCAAACGTAGATGACCTTGAATATTTCATGGGGTGAAACTCTTCACTCCATTTGCAACTTACACAATTCATTCTTCCATGGTTTCACGTCAAAATTCCATGAACTTGGACGTGGGAGCCCTAAGTACAGGATATGGTTGGTTCGATTATTTTATTTTCATTTGTCCATAATGTACCCCAAACGTAGATGACCTTGAATATTTCATGAGGTGAATCTCTTCACTCCATTTGCAACTTACACAATTCATTCTTCCATGGTTTCACGTCAAAATTCCATGAACTTGGACGTGGGAGCCCTAAAGTACAGGATATGGTTGGTTCCATTATTTTATTTTCATTTGTCCATAATGTACCCCAAACGTGGATGACCTTGTATATTTCATGAAGTCAAACTCTTCACCCCATTTGCAACCTACACAGTTCATTATTCCATGGTTTCACGTCAAAATTCCATGAACTTGGACGTGGGAGCCCTAAAGTACGGGATATGGTTGGTTTAATTATTTTATTTTCATTTGTCCATAATGTACCCCAAAATGTGCATGATCTTGAATATTTCATGAAGTCAAACTCTTCACCCCATTTGCAACCTACACAATTCATTCTTCCATGATTTCACGTCAAAATTCCATGAATTTGGACGTGGGAGCCCTAAAGTACAGGATATGGTTGGTTCCATTATTTTATTTTCATTTGTCCATAATGTACCCCAAAATGTGCATGACCTTGAATATTTCATGAAGTCAAACTCTTCACCCCATTTGCAACTTACACAATTCATTCTTCCATGGTTTCACGTCAAAATTCCATGAACTTGGACGTGGGAGCCCTAAAGTACAGGATATGGTTGGTTCGATTATTTTATTTTCATTTGTCCAGAATGTACCCCAAAATGTGCATGACCTTGAATATTTCATGAAGTCAAACTCTTCACCCCATTTGCAACCAACACAATTCATTCTTCCATGGTTTACGTCAAAATTCCATGAACTTGGACGTGGGAGCCCTAAAGTACGGGATATGGTTGGTTCAATTATTTTATTTTCATTTGTCCATAATGTACCCCAAAATGTGCATGACCTTGAATATTTCATGAAGTCAAACTCTTCACCCCATTTGCAACCTACACAATTCATTCTTCCATGATTTCACGTCAAAATTCCATGAACTTGGACGTGGGAGCCCTAAAGTACGGGATATGGTTGGTTCAATTATTTTATTTTCATTTGTCCATAATGTACCCCAAAATGTGCATGACCTTGAATATTTCATGAAGTCAAACTCTTCACCCCATTTGCAACCTACACAATTCATTCTTCCATGGTTTCACGTCAAAATTCCATGAACTTGGACGTGGGAGCCCTAAAGTACAGGATATGGTTGGTTCGATTATTTTATTTTCATTTGTCCATAATGTACCGCAAAATGTGCATGACCTTGAATATTTCATGAAGTCAAACTCTTCACCCCATTTGCAACCTACACAATTCATTCTTCCATGGTTTCACGTCAAAATTCCATGAACTTGGACGTGGGAGCCCTAAAGTACAGGATATGGTTGGTTCGATTATTTTATTTTCATTTGTCCATAATGTACCGCAAAATGTGCATGACCTTGAATATTTCATGAACTCAAACTCTTCACCCCATTTGCAACCTACACAATTCATTCTTCCATGGTTTCACGTCAAAATTCCATGAACTTGGACGTGGGAGCCCTAAAGTACAGGATATGGTTGGTTCAATTATTTTATTTTCATTTGTCCATAATGTACCCCAAAATGTGCATGACCTTGAATATTTCATGAAGTCAAACTCTTCACCCCATTTGCAACTTACACAATTCATTCTTCCATGGTTTCACGTCAAAATTCCATGAATTTGGACGTGGGAGCCCTAAAGTACAGGATATGGTTGGTTCCATTATTTTATTTTCATTTGTCCATAATGTACCCCAAAATGTGCATGACCTTGAATATTTCATGAAGTCAAACTCTTCACCCCATTTGCAACCTACACAATTCATTCTTCCATGGTTTCACGTCAAAATTCCATGCACTTGGACGTGGGAGCCCTAAAGTACACGATATGGTCGGTTCGATTATTTTATTTTCATTTGTCCGTAATGTACCCCAAAATGTGCATGACCTTGAATATTTCATGAAGTCAAACTCTTCACCCCATTTGCAACCTACACAATTCATTCTTCCATGGTTTCACGTCAAAATTCCATGAACTTGGACGTGGGAGCCCTAAAGTACAGGATATGGTTGGTTCGATTATTTTATTTTCATTTGTCCATAATGTACCCCAAACATAGATGACCTTGAATATTTCATGGGGTGAAACTCTTCACTCCATTTGCAACTTACACAATTCATTCTTCCATGGTTTCACGTCAAAATTCCATGAACTTGGACGTGGGAGCCCTAAAGTACAGGATATGGTTGGTTCGATTATTTTATTTTCATTTGTCCATAATGTACCCCAAACGTAGATGACCTTGAATATTTCATGAGGTGAATCTCTTCACTCCATTTGCAACTTACACAATTCATTCTTCCATGGTTTCACGTCAAAATTCCATGAACTTGGACGTGGGAGCCCTAAAGTACAGGATATGGTTGGTTCAATTATTTTATTTTCATTTGTCCATAATGTACCCCAAACGTGGATGACCTTGAATATTTCATGAAGTCAAACTCTTCACCCCATTTGCAACCTACACAATTCATTCTTCCATGGTTTCACGTCAAAATTCCATGAACTTGGACGTGGGAGCCCTAAAGTACGGGATATGGTTGGTTCAATTATTTTATTTTCATTTGTCCATAATGTACCCCAAAATGTGCATGATCTTGAATATTTCATGAAGTCAAACTCTTCACCCCATTTGCAACCTACACAATTCATTCTTCCATGATTTCACGTCAAAATTCCATGAATTTGGACGTGGGAGCCCTAAAGTACAGGATATGGTTGGTTCCATTATTTTATTTTCATTTGTCCATAATGTACCCCAAAATGTGCATGACCTTGAATATTTCATGAAGTCAAACTCTTCACCCCATTTGCAACCTACACAATTCATTCTTCCATGGTTTCACGTCAAAATTCCATGAACTTGGACGTGGGAGCCCTAAAGTACAGGATATGGTTGGTTCGATTATTTTATTTTCATTTGTCCATAATGTACCGCAAAATGTGCATGACCTTGAATATTTCATGAAGTCAAACTCTTCACCCCATTTGCAACCTACACAATTCATTCTTCCATGGTTTCACGTCAAAATTCCATGAACTTGGACGTGGGAGCCCTAAAGTACAGGATATGGTTGGTTCGATTATTTTATTTTCATTTGTCCATAATGTACCCCAAACGTAGATGACCTTGAATATTTCATGAGGTGAATCTCTTCACTCCATTTGCAACTTACACAATTCATTCTTCCATGGTTTCACGTCAAAATTCCATGAACTTGGACGTGGGAGCCCTAAAGTACAGGATATGGTTGGTTCAATTATTTTATTTTCATTTGTCCATAATGTACCCCAAACGTGGATGACCTTGTATATTTCATGAAGTCAAACTCTTCACCCCATTTGCAACCTACACAGTTCATTATTCCATGGTTTCACGTCAAAATTCCATGAACTTGGACGTGGGAGCCCTAAAGTACGGGATATGGTTGGTTTAATTATTTTATTTTCATTTGTCCATAATGTACCCCAAAATGTGCATGATCTTGAATATTTCATGAAGTCAAACTCTTCACCCCATTTGCAACCTACACAATTCATTCTTCCATGATTTCACGTCAAAATTCCATAAATTTGGACGTGGGAGCCCTAAAGTACAGGATATGGTTGGTTCCATTATTTTATTTTCATTTGTCCATAATGTACCCCAAAATGTGCATGACCTTGAATATTTCATGAAGTCAAACTCTTCACCCCATTTGCAACTTACACAATTCATTCTTCCATGGTTTCACGTCAAAATTCCATGAACTTGGACGTGGGAGCCCTAAAGTACAGGATATGGTTGGTTCGATTATTTTATTTTCATTTGTCCAGAATGTACCCCAAAATGTGCATGACCTTGAATATTTCATGAAGTCAAACTCTTCACTCCATTTGCAACCAACACAATTCATTCTTCCATGGTTTACGTCAAAATTCCATGAACTTGGACGTGGGAGCCCTAAAGTACGGGATATGGTTGGTTCAATTATTTTATTTTCATTTGTCCATAATGTACCCCAAAATGTGCATGACCTTGAATATTTCATGAAGTCAAACTCTTCACCCCATTTGCAACCTACACAATTCATTCTTCCATGATTTCACGTCAAAATTCCATGAACTTGGACGTGGGAGCCCTAAAGTACGGGATATGGTTGGTTCAATTATTTTATTTTCATTTGTCCATAATGTACCCCAAAATGTGCATGACCTTGAATATTTCATGAAGTCAAACTCTTCACCCCATTTGCAACCTACACAATTCATTCTTCCATGGTTTCACGTCAAAATTCCATGAACTTGGACGTGGGAGCCCTAAAGTACACGATATGGTTGGTTCGATTATATTATTTTCATTTGTCCATAATGTACCGCAAAATGTGCATGACCTTGAATATTTCATGAACTCAAACTCTTCACCCCATTTGCAACCTACACAATTCATTCTTCCATGGTTTCACGTCAAAATTCCATGAACTTGGACGTGGGAGCCCTAAAGTACAGGATATGGTTGGTTCAATTATTTTATTTTCATTTGTCCATAATGTACCGCAAAATGTGCATGACCATGAATATTTCATGAAGTCAAACTCTCCACCCCATTTGCAACTTACACAATTCATTCTTCCATGGTTTCACGTCAAAATTCCATGAACTTGGACGTGGGAGCCCTAAAGTACAGGATATGGTTGGTTCGATTATTTTATTTTCATTTGTCCATAATGTACCGCAAAATGTGCATGACCTTGAATATTTCATGAAGTCAAACTCTTCACCCCATTTGCAACCTACACAATTCATTCTTCCATGATTTCACGTCAAAATTCCATGAACTTGGACGTGGGAGCCCTAAAGTACGGGATATGGTTGGTTCAATTATTTTATTTTCATTTGTCCATAATGTACCCCAAAATGTGCATGACCTTGAATATTTCATGAAGTCAAACTCTTCACCCCATTTGCAACCTACACAATTCATTCTTCCATGATTTCACGTCAAAATTCCATGAACTTGGACGTGGGAGCCCTAAAGTACGGGATATGGTTGGTTCGATTATTTTATTTTCATTTGTCCATAATGTACCCCAAAATGTGCATGACCTTGAATATTTCATGAAGTCAAACTCTTCACCCCATTTGCAACTTACACAATTCATTCTTCCATGGTTTCACGTCAAAATTCCATGAACTTGGACGTGGGAGCCCTAAAGTACGGGATATGGTTGGATCAATTATTTTATTTTCATTTGTCCATAATGTACCCCAAAATGTGCATGACCTTGAATATTTCATGAAGTCAAACTCTTCACCCCATTTGCAACTTACACAATTCATTCTTCCATGGTTTCACGTCAAAATTCCATGAACTTGGACGTGGGAGCCCTAAAGTACAGGATATGGTTGGTTCGATTATTTTATTTTCATTTGTCCATAATGTACCGCAAAATCTGCATGACCTTGAATATTTCATGAACTCAAACTCTTCACCCCATTTGCAACCTACACAATTCATTCTTCCATGGTTTCACGTCAAAATTCCATGAACTTGGACGTGGGAGCCCTAAAGTACAGGATATGGTTGGTTCAATTATTTTATTTTCATTTGTCCATAATGTACCCCAAAATGTGCATGACCTTGAATATTTCATGAAGTCAAACTCTTCACCCCATTTGCAACTTACACAATTCATTCTTCCATGGTTTCACGTCAAAATTCCATGAACTTGGACGTGGGAGCCCTAAAGTACAGGATATGGTTGGTTCGATTATTTTATTTTCATTTGTCCATAATGTACCGCAAAATGTGCATGACCTTGAATATTTCATGAAGTCAAACTCTTCACCCCATTTGCAACCTACACAATTCATTCTTCCATGATTTCACGTCAAAATTCCATGAACTTGGACGTGGGAGCCCTAAAGTACGGGATATGGTTGGTTCAATTATTTTATTTTCATTTGTCCATAATGTACCCCAAAATGTGCATGACCTTGAATATTTCATGAAGTCAAACTCTTCACCCCATTTGCAACCTACACAATTCATTCTTCCATGATTTCACGTCAAAATTCCATGAACTTGGACGTGGGAGCCCTAAAGTACAGGATATGGTTGGTTCGATTATTTTATTTTCATTTGTCCATAATGTACCCCAAAATGTGCATGACCTTGAATATTTCATGAAGTCAAACTCTTCACCCCATTTGCAACCTACACAATTCATTCTTCCATGGTTTCACGTCAAAATTCCATGAATTTGGACGTGGGAGCCCTAAAGTACAGGATATGGTTGGTTCAATTCTTTTATTTTCATTTGTCCATAATGTACCCCAAACGTAGATGACCTTGAATATTTCATGAAGTCAAACTCTTCACCCCATTTGCAACCTACACAATTCATTATTCCATGGTTTCACGTCAAAATTCCATGAACTTGGACGTGGGAGCCCTAAAGTACGGGATATGGTTGGTTCAATTATTTTATTTTCATTTGTCCATAATGTACCCCAAAATGTGCATGACCTTGAATATTTCATGAAGTCAAACTCTTCACCCCATTTGCAACTTACACAATTCATTCTTCCATGGTTTCACGTCAAAATTCCATGAATTTGGACGTGGGAGCCCTAAAGTACAGGATATGGTTGGTTCAATTGTTTTATTTTCATTTGTCCCTAATGTACCCCAAAATGTGCATGACCTTGAATATTTCATGAAGTCAAACTCTTCACTCCATTTGCAACTTACGCAATTCATTATTCCATGGTTTCACGTCAAAATTCCATGAACTTGGACGTGGGAGCCCTAAAGTACAGGATATGGTTGGTTCAATTCTTTTATTTTCATTTGTCCATAATGTACCCCAAACGTAGATGACCTTGAATATTTCATGAAGTCAAACTCTTCACCCCATTTGCAACTTACACAATTCATTCTTCCATGGTTTCACGTCAAAATTCCATGAACTTGGACGTGGGAGCCCTAAAGTACAGGATATGGTTGGTTCAATTGTTTTATTTTCATTTGTCCAGAATGTACCCCAAAATGTGCATGACCTTGAATATTTCATGAAGTCAAACTCTTCACCCCATTTGCAACTTACACAATTCATTCTTCCATGGTTTCACGTCAAAATTCCATGAACTTGGACGTGGGAGCCCTAAAGTACAGGATATGGTTGGTTCAATTCTTTTATTTTCATTTGTCCATAATGTACCCCAAACGTAGATGACCTTGAATATTTCATGAAGTCAAACTCTTCACCCCATTTGCAACTTACACAATTCATTCTTCCATGGTTTCACGTCAAAATTCCATGAACTTGGACGTGGGAGCCCTAAAGTACAGGATATGGTTGGTTCAATTGTTTTATTTTCATTTGTCCAGAATGTACCCCAAAATGTGCATGACCTTGAATATTTCATGAAGTCAAACTCTTCACCCCATTTGCAACTTACACAATTCATTCTTCCATGGTTTCACGTCAAAATTCCATGAACTTGGGCGTGGGAGCCCTAAAGTACAGGATATGGTTGGTTCAATTCTTTTATTTTCATTTGTCCATAATGTACCCCAAACGTAGATGACCTTGAATATTTCATGAAGTCAAACTCTTCACCCCATTTGCAACTTACACAATTCATTCATCCATGGTTTCACGTCAAAATTCCATGAACTTGGACGTGGGAGCCCTAAAGTACAGGATATGGTTGGTTCAATTGTTTTATTTTCATTTGTCCAGAATGTACCCCAAAATGTGCATGACCTTGAATATTTCATGAAGTCAAACTCTTCACCCCATTTGCAACTTACACAATTCATTCTTCCATGGTTTCACGTCAAAATTCCATGAACTTGGACGTGGGAGCCCTAAAGTACAGGATATGGTTGGTTCAATTATTTTATTTTCATTTGTCCATAATGTACCCCAAACGTAGATGACCTTGAATATTTCATGAAGTCAAACTCTTCACCCCATTTGCAACTTACACAATTCATACTTCCATGGTTTCACGTCAAAATTCCATGAACTTGGACGTGGGAGCCCTAAAGTACAGGATATGGTTGGTTCGATTATTTTATTTTCATTTGTCCATAATGTACCCCAAAATGTGCATGACCTTGAATATTTCATGAAGTCAAACTCTTCACCCCATTTGCAACCTACACAATTCATTCTTCCATGGTTTCACGTCAAAATTCCATGAACTTGGACGTGGGAGCCCTAAAGTACAGGATATGGTTGGTTCAATTGTTTTATTTTCATTTGTCCATAATGTACCCCAAACGTAGATGACCTTGAATATTTCATGATGTCAAACTCTTCACCCCATTTGGAACTTACACAATTCATTCTTCCATGGTTTCACGTCAAAATTCCATGAACTTGGACGTGGGAGCCCTAAAGTACAGGATATGGTTGGTTCGATTCTTTCATTTTCATTTGTCCAGAATGTACCCCAAAATGTGCATGACCTTGAATATTTCATGAAGTCAAACTCTTCACCCCATTTGCAACCTACACAATTCATTCTTCCATGGTTTCACGTCAAAATTCCATGAACTTGGACGTGGGAGCCCTAAAGTACAAGATATGGTTGGTTCAATTGTTTTATTTTCATTTGTCCATAATGTACCCCAAACGTAGATGACCTTGAATATTTCATGAAGTCAAACTCTTCACCCCATTTGCAACCTACACAATTCATTCTTCCATGGTTTCACGTCAAAATTCCATGAACTTGGACGTGGGAGCCCTAAAGTACGGGATATGGTTGGTTCAATTATTTTAATTTCATTTGTCCATAATGTACCCCAAAATGTGCATGACCTTGAATATTTCATGAAGTCAAACTCTTCACCCCATTTGCAACCTACACAATTCATTCTTCCATGATTTCACGTCAAAATTCCATGAACTTGGACGTGGGAGCCCTAAAGTACAGGATATGGTTGGTTCGATTATTTTATTTTCATTTGTCCATAATGTACCCCAAAATGTGCATGACCTTGAATATTTCATGAAGTCAAACTCTTCACCCCATTTGCAACCTACACAATTCATTCTTCCATGGTTTCACGTCAAAATTCCATGAACTTGGACGTGGGAGCCCTAAAGTACAGGATATGGTTGGTTCAATTATTTTATTTTCATTTGTCCATAATGTACCCCAAAATGTGCATGACCTTGAATATTTCATGAAGTCAAACTCTTCACCCCATTTGCAACCTACACAATTCATTCTTCCATGGTTTCACGTCAAAATTCCATGAACTTGGACGTGGGAGCCCTAAAGTACAAGATATGGTTGGTTCAATGGTTTTATTTTCATTTGTCCAGAATGTACCCCAAACGTAGATGACCTTGAATATTTCATGAAGTCAAACTCTTCACCCCATTTGCAACTTACACAATTCATTCTTCCATGGTTTCACGTCAAAATTCCATGAACTTGGACGTGGGAGCCCTAAAGTACAAGATATGGTTGGTTCAATTGTTTTATTTTCATTTGTCCAGAATGTACCCCAAAATGTGCATGACCTTGAATATTTCATGAAGTCAAACTCTTCACCCCATTTGCAACCTACACAATTCATTCTTCCATGATTTCACCTCAAAATTCCATGAACTTGGACGTGGGAGCCCTAAAGTACAGGATATGGTTGGTTCAATTCTTTTATTTTCATTTGTCCATAATGTACCCCAAACGTAGATGACCTTGAATATTTCATGATGTCAAACTCTTCACCCCATTTGGAACTTACACAATTCATTCTTCCATGGTTTCACGTCAAAATTCCATGAACTTGGACGTGGGAGCCCTAAAGTACAGGATATGGTTGGTTCAATTGTTTTATTTTCATTTGTCCATAATGTACCCCAAAATGTGCATGACCTTGAATATTTCATGAAGTCAAACTCTTCACCCCATTTGCAACTTACACAATTCATTCTTCCATGGTTTCACGTCAAAATTCCATGAACTTGGACGTGGGAGCCCTAAAGTACAGGATATGGTTGGTTCAATTGTTTTATTTTCATTTGTCCAGAATGTACCCCAAAATGTGCATGACCTTGAATATTTCATGAAGTCAAACTCTTCACCCCATTTGCAACCTACACAATTCATTCTTCCATGATTTCACCTCAAAATTCCATGAACTTGGACGTGGGAGCCCTAAAGTACAGGATATGGTTGGTTCAATTCTTTTATTTTCATTTGTCCATAATGTACCCCAAACGTAGATGACCTTGAATATTTCATGATGTCAAACTCTTCACCCCATTTGGAACTTACACAATTCATTCTTCCATGGTTTCACGTCAAAATTCCATGAACTTGGACGTGGGAGCCCTAAAGTACAGAATATGGTTGGTTCAATTGTTTTATTTTCATTTGTCCATAATGCACCCCAAACGTAGATGACCTTGAATATTTCATGAAGTCAAACTCTTCACCCCATTTGCAACTTACACAATTCATTCTTCCATGGTTTCACGTCAAAATTCCATGAACTTGGACGTGGGAGCCCTAAAGTACAGGATATGGTTGGTTCAATTGTTTTATTTTCATTTGTCCAGAATGTACCCCAAAATGTGCATGACCTTGAATATTTCATGAAGTCAAACTCTTCACCCCATTTGCAACCTACACAATTCATTCTTCCATGATTTCACGTCAAAATTCCATGAACTTGGACGTGGGAGCCCTAAAGTACAGGATATGGTTGGTTCAATTGTTTTATTTTCATTTGTCCAGAATGTACCCCAAAATGTGCATGACCTTGAATATTTCATGAAGTCAAACTCTTCACCCCATTTGGAACTTACACAATTCATTATTCCATGGTTTCATGTCAAAATTCCATGAACTTGGACGTGGGAGCCCTAAAGTACAGGATATGGTTGGTTCGATTATTTTATTTTCATTTGTCCATAATGTACCCCAAAATGTGCATGACCTTGAATATTTCATGAAGTCAAACTCTTCACTCCATTTGCAACCTACACAATTCATTCTTCCATGGTTTCACGTCAAAATTCCATGAACTTGGACGTGGGAGCCCTAAAGTACAGGATATGGTTGGTTCCATTATTTTATTTTCATTTGTCCATAATGTACCCCAAAATGTGCATGACCTTGAATATTTCATGAAGTCAAACTCTTCACCCCATTTGCAACCTACACAATTCATTCTTCCATGGTTTCACGTCAAAATTCCATGAACTTGGACGTGGGAGCCCTAAAGTACAGGATATGGTTGGTTCAATTGTTTTATTTTCATTTGTCCATAATGCACCCCAAACGTAGATGACCTTGAATATTTCATGAAGTTAAACTCCTCACCCCATTTGCAACCTACACAATTCATTCTTCCATGGTTTCACGTCAAAATTCCATGAACTTGGACGTGGGAGCCCTAAAGTACGGGATATGGTTGGTTCAATTGTTTTATTTTCATTTGTCCATAATGTACCCCAAAATGTGCATGACCTTGAATATTTCATGAAGTCAAACTTTTCACCCCATTTGCAACTTACACAATTCATTCTTCCATGGTTTCACGTCAAAATTCCATGAATTTGGACGTGGGAGCCCTAAAGTACAGGATATGGTTGGTTCAATTGTTTTATTTTCATTTGTCCCTAATGTACCCCAAAATGTGCATGACCTTGAATATTTCATGAAGTCAAACTCTTCACGCCATTTGCAACTTACGCAATTCATTATTCCATGGTTTCCCGTCAAAATTCCATGAACTTGGACGTGGGAGCCCTAAAGTACAGGATATGGTTGGTTCAATTATTTTATTTTCATTTGTCCATAATGTACCCCAAACGTAGATGACCTTGAATATTTCATGAAGTCAAACTCTTCACCCCATTTGCAACTTACACAATTCATTCTTCCATGGTTTCACGTCAAAATTCCATGAACTTGGACGTGGGAGCCCTAAAGTACAGGATATGGTTGGTTCAATTGTTTTATTTTCATTTGTCCATAATGTACCCCAAAATGTGCATGACCTTGAATATTTCATGAAGTCAAACTCTTCACCCCATTTGCAACCTACACAATTCATTCTTCCATGATTTCACCTCAAAATTCCATGAACTTGGACGTGGGAGCCCTAAAGTACAGGATATGGTTGGTTCAATTCTTTTATTTTCATTTGTCCATAATGTACCCCAAACGTAGATGACCTTGAATATTTCATGATGTCAAACTCTTCACCCCATTTGGAACTTACACAATTCATTCTTCCATGGTTTCACGTCAAAATTCCATGAACTTGGACGTGGGAGCCCTAAAGTACAGGATATGGTTGGTTCAATTGTTTTATTTTCATTTGTCCAGAATGTACCCCAAAATGTGCATGACCTTGAATATTTCATGAAGTCAAACTCTTCACCCCATTTGCAACTTACACAATTCATTCTTCCATGGTTTCACGTCAAAATTCCATGAACTTGGACGTGGGAGCCCTAAAGTACAGGATATGGTTGGTTCAATTGTTTTATTTTCATTTGTCCAGAATGTACCCCAAAATGTGCATGACCTTGAATATTTCATGAAGTCAAACTCTTCACCCCATTTGCAACCTACACAATTCATTCTTCCATGATTTCACGTCAAAATTCCATGAACTTGGACGTGGGAGCCCTAAAGTACAGGATATGGTTGGTTCAATTATTTTATTTTCATTTGTCCATAATGTACCCCAAACGTAGATGACCTTGAATATTTCATGATGTCAAACTCTTCACCCCATTTGCAACTTACACAATTCATTCTTCCATGGTTTCACGTCAAAATTCCATGAACTTGGACGTGGGAGCCCTAAAGTACAGAATATGGTTGGTTCAATTGTTTTATTTTCATTTGTCCATAATGCACCCCAAACGTAGATGACCTTGAATATTTCATGAAGTCAAACTCTTCACCCCATTTGCAACTTACACAATTCATTCTTCCATGGTTTCACGTCAAAATTCCATGAACTTGGACGTGGGAGCCCTAAAGTACAGGATATGGTTGGTTCAATTGTTTTATTTTCATTTGTCCAGAATGTACCCCAAAATGTGCATGACCTTGAATATTTCATGAAGTCAAACTCTTCACCCCATTTGCAACCTACACAATTCATTCTTCCATGATTTCACGTCAAAATTCCATGAACTTGGACGTGGGAGCCCTAAAGTACAGGATATGGTTGGTTCAATTATTTTATTTTCATTTGTCCAGAATGTACCCCAAAATGTGCATGACCTTGAATATTTCATGATGTCAAACTCTTCACCCCATTTGGAACTTACACAATTCATTCTTCCATGGTTTCACGTCAAAATTCCATGAACTTGGACGTGGGAGCCCTAAAGTACAGGATATGGTTGGTTCAATTATTTTATTTTCATTTGTCCATAATGTACCCCAAACGTAGATGACCTTGAATATTTCATGAAGTCAAACTCTTCACCCCATTTGGAACTTACACAATTCATTCTTCCATGGTTTCACGTCAAAATTCCATGAACTTGGACGTGGGAGCCCTAAAGTACAGGATATGGTTGGTTCAATTGTTTTATTTTCATTTGTCCATAATGTACCCCAAAATGTGCATGACCTTGAATATTTCATGAAGTCAAACTCTTCACCCCATTTGCAACCTACACAATTCATTCTTCCATGATTTCACGTCAAAATTCCATGAACTTGGACGTGGGAGCCCTAAAGTACAGGATATGGTTGGTTCAATTATTTTATTTTCATTTGTCCATAATGTACCCCAAACGTAGATGACCTTGAATATTTCATGAAGTCAAACTCTTCACCCCATTTGCAACTTACACAATTCATTCTTCCATGGTTTCACGTCAAAATTCCATGAACTTGGACGTGGGAGCCCTAAAGTACAGGATATGGTTGGTTCGATTATTTTATTTTCATTTGTCCATAATGTACCCCAAAATGTGCATGACCTTGAATATTTCATGAAGTCAAACTCTTCACTCCATTTGCAACCTACACAATTCATTATTCCATGGTTTCACGTCAAAATTCCATGAACTTGGACGTGGGAGCCCTAAAGTACAGGATATGGTTGGTTCAATTGTTTTATTTTCATTTGTCCAGAATGTACCCCAAAATGTGCATGACCTTGAATATTTCATGAAGTCAAACTCTTCACTCCATTTGCAACTTACACAATTCATTATTCCATGGTTTCACGTCAAAATTCCATGAACTTGGACGTGGGAGCCCTAAAGTACAGGATATGGTTGGTTCGATTATTTTATTTTCATTTGTCCATAATGTACCCCAAACGTAGATGACCTTGAATATTTCATGAAGTTAAACTCTTCACTCCATTTGCAACCTACACAATTCATTCTTCCATAATTTTACGTCAAAATTCCATGAACTTGGACGTGGGAGCCCTAAAGTACAGGATATGGTTGGTTCGATTATTTTATTTTCATTTGTCCATAACGTACCCCAAACGTAGATGACCTTGAATATTTCATGAAGTCAAACTCTTCACCCCATTTGCAACCTACACAATTCATTCTTCCATGGTTTCACGTCAAAATTCCATGAACTTGGACGTGGGAGCCCTAAAGTACAGGATATGGTTGGTTCAATTGCTTTATTTTCATTTGTCCATAATGTACCCCAAACGTAGATGACCTTGAATATTTCATGAAGTCAAACTCTTCACCCCATTTGCAACTTACACAATTCATTCTTCCATGGTTTCACGTCAAAATTCCATGAACTTGGACGTGGGAGCCCTAAAGTACAGGATATGGTTGGTTCAATTGTTTTATTTTCATTTGTCCATAATGTACCCCAAACGTAGATGACCTTGAATATTTCATGAAGTCAAACTCTTCACCCCATTTGCAATTTACACAATTCATTCTTCCATGGTTTCACGTCAAAATTCCATGAACTTGGACGTGGGAGCCCTAAAGTACAGGATATGGTTGGTTCGATTATTTTATTTTCATTTGTCCATAATGTACCCCAAACGTAGATGACCTTGAATATTTCATGAAGTCAAACTCTTCACCCCATTTGCAACCTACACAATTCATTCTTCCATGGTTTCACGTCAAAATTCCATGAACTTGGACGTGGGAGCCCTAAAGTACAGGATATGGTTTGTTCGATTATTTTATTTTCATTTGTCCATAATGTACCCCAAACGTAGATGACCTTGAATATTTCATGAAGTCAAACTCTTCACCCCATTTGGAACTTACACAATTCATTCTTCCATGGTTTCACGTCAAAATTCCATGAACTTGGACGTGGGAGCCCTAAAGTACAGGATATGGTTGGTTCGATTATTTTATTTTCATTTGTCCAGAATGTTCCCCAAAATGTGCATGACCTTGAATATTTCATGAAGTCAAACTCTTCACCCCATTTGCAACCTACACAATTCATTCTTCCATGGTTTTACGTCAAAATTCCATGAACTTGGACGTGGGAGCCCTAAAGTACAGGATATGGTTGGTTCGATTATTTTATTTTCATTTGTCCATAATGTACCCCAAACGTAGATGGCCTTGAATATTTCATGAAGTCAAACTCTTCACCCCATTTGGAACTTACACAATTCATTCTTCCATGGTTTCACGTCAAAATTCCATGAACTTGGACGTGGGAGCCCTAAAGTACAGGATATGGTTGGTTCGATTATTTTATTTTTATTTGTCCATAATGTACCCCAAACGTAGATGACCTTGAATATTTCATGAAGTCAAACTCTTCACCCCATTTGCAACCTACACAATTCATTCTTCCATGGTTTCACGTCAAAATTCCATGAACTTGGACGTGGGAGCCCTAAAGTACAGGATATGGTTGGTTCGATTATTTTATTTTCATTTGTCCATAATGTACCCCAAACGTAGATGACCTTGAATATTTCATGAAGTCAAACTCTTCACCCTATTTGCAACCTACACAATTCATTATTCCATGGTTTCACGTCAAAATTCCATGAACTTGGACGTGGGAGCCCTAAAGTACAGGATATGGTTGGTTCGATTATTTTATTTTCATTTGTCCATAATGTACCCCAAACGTAGATGACCTTGAATATTTCATGAAGTCAAACTCTTCACCCCATTTGCAACCTACACAATTCATTATTCCATGGTTTCACGTCAAAATTCCATGAACTTGGACGTGGGAGCCCTAAAGTACAGGATATGGTTGGTTCGATTATTTTATTTTTATTTGTCCATAATGTACCCCAAACGTAGATGACCTTGAATATTTCATGAAGTCAAACTCTTCACCCCATTTGCAACCTACACAATTCATTCTTCCATGGTTTCACGTCAAAATTCCATGAACTTGGACGTGGGAGCCCTAAAGTACAGGATATGGTTGGTTCGATTATTTTATTTTCATTTGTCCATAATGTACCCCAAACGTAGATGACCTTGAATATTTCATGAAGTTAAACTCTTCACCCCATTTGCAACCTACACAATTCATTCTTCCATGGTTTCACGTCAAAATTCCATGAACTTGGACGTGGGAGCCCTAAAGTACAGAATATGGTTGGTTCAATTGTTTTATTTTCATTTGTCCAGAATGTACCCCAAAATGTGCATGACCTTGAATATTTCATGAAGTCAAACTCTTCACCCCATTTGCAACCTACACAATTCATTCTTCCATGATTTCACGTCAAAATTCCATGAACTTGGACGTGGGAGCCCTAAAGTACAGGATATGGTTGGTTCGATTATTTTATTTTCATTTGTCCAGAATGTACCCCAAAATGTGCATGACCTTGAATATTTCATGAAGTCAAACTCTTCACTCCATTTGCAACCTACACATTTCATTATTCCATGGTTTCACGTCAAAATTCCATGAACTTGGACGTGGGAGCCCTAAAGTACAGGATATGGTTGGTTCAATTGTTTTATTTTCATTTGTCCATAATGTACCCCAAACGTGGATGACCTTGAATATTTCATGAAGTCAAACTCTTCACCCCATTTGCAACTTACACAATTCATTCTTCCATGGTTTCACGTCAAAATTCCATGAACTTGGACGTGGGAGCCCTAAAGTACAGGATATGGTTTGTTCGATTATTTTATTTTCATTTGTCCAGAATGTACCCCAAAATGTGCATGACCTTGAATATTTCATGAAGTCAAACTCTTCACTCCATTTGCAACCTACACAATTCATTATTCCATGGTTTCACGTCAAAATTCCATGAACTTGGACGTGGGAGCCCTAAAGTACAGGATATGGTTGGTTCAATTGTTTTATTTTCAATTGTCCAGAATGTACCCCAAAATGTGCATGACCTTGAATATTTCATGAAGTCAAACTCTTCACTCCATTTGCAACCTACACAATTCATTATTCCATGGTTTCACGTCAAAATTCCATGAACTTGGACGTGGGAGCCCTAAAGTACAGGATATGGTTGGTTCAATTGTTTTATTTTCATTTGTCCATAATGTACCCCAAACGTGGATGACCTTGAATATTTCATGAAGTCAAACTCTTCACCCCATTTGCAACTTACACAATTCATTCTTCCATGGTTTCACGTCAAAATTCCATGAACTTGGACGTGGGAGCCCTAAAGTACAGGATATGGTTGGTTCGATTATTTTATTTTCATTTGTCCAGAATGTACCCCAAAATGTGCATGACCTTGAATATTTCATGAAGTCAAACTCTTCACTCCATTTGCAACCTACACAATTCATTATTCCATGGTTTCACGTCAAAATTCCATGAACTTGGACGTGGGAGCCCTAAAGTACAGGATATGGTTGGTTCAATTGTTTTATTTTCATTTGTCCAGAATGTACCCCAAAATGTGCATGACCTTGAATATTTCATGAAGTCAAACTCTTCACTCCATTTGCAACTTACACAATTCATTATTCCATGGTTTCACGTCAAAATTCCATGAACTTGGACGTGGGAGCCCTAAAGTACAGGATATGGTTGGATCGATTATTTTATTTTCATTTGTCCATAATGTACCCCAAACGTAGATGACCTTGAATATTTCATGAAGTCAAACTCTTCACTCCATTTGCAACCTACACAATTCATTCTTCCATGATTTTACGTCAAAATTCCATGAACTTGGACGTGGGAGCCCTAAAGTACAGGATATGGTTGGTTCGATTATTTTATTTTCATTTGTCCATAACGTACCCCAAACGTAGATGACCTTGAATATTTCATGAAGTCAAACTCTTCACCCCATTTGCAACCTACACAATTCATTCTTCCATGGTTTCACGTCAAAATTCCATGAACTTGGACGTGGGAGCCCTAAAGTACAGGATATGGTTGGTTCAATTGCTTTATTTTCATTTGTCCATAATGTACCCCAAACGTAGATGACCTTGAATATTTCATGAAGTCAAACTCTTCACCCCATTTGCAACTTACACAATTCATTCTTCCATGGTTTCACGTCAAAATTCCATGAACTTGGACGTGGGAGCCCTAAAGTACAGGATATGGTTGGTTCAATTGTTTTATTTTCATTTGTCCATAATGTACCCCAAACGTAGATGACCTTGAATATTTCATGAAGTCAAACTCTTCACCCCATTTGCAATTTACACAATTCATTCTTCCATGGTTTCACGTCAAAATTCCATGAACTTGGACGTGGGAGCCCTAAAGTACAGGATATGGTTGGTTCGATTATTTTATTTTCATTTGTCCATAATGTACCCCAAACGTAGATGACCTTGAATATTTCATGAAGTCAAACTCTTCACCCCATTTGCAACCTACACAATTCATTCTTCCATGGTTTCACGTCAAAATTCCATGAACTTGGACGTGGGAGCCCTAAAGTACAGGATATGGTTGGTTCGATTATTTTATTTTCATTTGTCCATAATGTACCCCAAACGTAGATGACCTTGAATATTTCATGAAGTCAAACTCTTCACCCCATTTGGAACTTACACAATTCCTTCTTCCATGGTTTCACGTCAAAATTCCATGAACTTGGACGTGGGAGCCCTAAAGTACAGGATATGGTTGGTTCGATTATTTTATTTTCATTTGTCCATAATGTACCCCAAACGTAGATGACCTTGAATATTTCATGAAGTCAAACTCTTCACCCCATTTGCAACCTACACAATTCATTCTTCCATGGTTTCACGTCAAAATTCCATGAACTTGGACGTGGGAGCCCTAAAGTACAGGATATGGTTGGTTCGATTATTTTATTTTCATTTGTCCATAATGTACCCCAAACGTAGATGACCTTGAATATTTCATGAAGTCAAACTCTTCACCCCATTTGCAACCTACACAATTCATTCTTCCATGGTTTCACGTCAAAATTCCATGAACTTGGACGTGGGAGCCCTAAAGTACAGGATATGGTTGGTTCAATTGTTTTATTTTCATTTGTCCATAATGTACCCCAAACGTAGATGACCTTGAATATTTCATGAAGTCAAACTCTTCACCCCATTTGCAATTTACACAATTCATTCTTCCATGGTTTCACGTCAAAATTCCATGAACTTGGACGTGGGAGCCCTAAAGTACAGGATATGGTTGGTTCGATTATTTTATTTTCATTTGTCCATAATGTACCCCAAACGTAGATGACCTTGAATATTTCATGAAGTCAAACTCTTCACCCCATTTGCAACCTACACAATTCATTCTTCCATGGTTTCACGTCAAAATTCCATGAACTTGGACGTGGGAGCCCTAAAGTACAGGATATGGTTTGTTCGATTATTTTATTTTCATTTGTCCATAATGTACCCCAAACGTAGATGACCTTGAATATTTCATGAAGTCAAACTCTTCACCCCATTTGGAACTTACACAATTCATTCTTCCATGGTTTCACGTCAAAATTCCATGAACTTGGACGTGGGAGCCCTAAAGTACAGGATATGGTTGGTTCGATTATTTTATTTTCATTTGTCCATAATGTACCCCAAACGTAGATGACCTTGAATATTTCATGAAGTCAAACTCTTCACCCCATTTGCAACCTACACAATTCATTCTTCCATGGTTTCACGTCAAAATTCCATGAACTTGGACGTGGGAGCCCTAAAGTACAGGATATGGTTGGTTCGATTATTTTATTTTCATTTGTCCATAATGTACCCCAAACGTAGATGACCTTGAATATTTCATGAAGTCAAACTCTTCACCCCATTTGCAACCTACACAATTCATTCTTCCATGGTTTCACGTCAAAATTCCATGAACTTGGACGTGGGAGCCCTAAAGTACAGGATATGGTTGGTTCAATTGTTTTATTTTCATTTGTCCATAATGTACCCCAAACGTGGATGACCTTGAATATTTCATGAAGTCAAACTCTTCACCCCATTTGCAACTTACACAATTCATTCTTCCATGGTTTCACGTCAAAATTCCATGAACTTGGACGTGGGAGCCCTAAAGTACAGGATATGGTTGGTTCAATTGTTTTATTTTCATTTGTCCAGAATGTACCCCAAAATGTGCATGACCTTGAATATTTCATGAAGTCAAACTCTTCACTCCATATGCAACCTACGCAATTCATTATTCCATGGTTTCACGTCAAAATTCCATGAACTTGGACGTGGGAGCCCTAAAGTACAGGATATGGTTGGTTCAATTGTTTTATTTTCAATTGTCCAGAATGTACCCCAAAATGTGCATGACCTTGAATATTTCATGAAGTCAAACTCTTCACTCCATTTGCAACCTACACAATTCATTATTCCATGGTTTCACGTCAAAATTCCATGAACTTGGACGTGGGAGCCCTAAAGTACAGGATATGGTTGGTTCGATTATTTTATTTTCATTTGTCCAGAATGTACCCCAAAATGTGCATGACCTTGAATATTTCATGAAGTCAAACTCTTCACTCCATTTGCAACCTACACAATTCATTATTCCATGGTTTCACGTCAAAATTCCATGAACTTGGACGTGGGAGCCCTAAAGTACAGGATATGGTTGGTTCAATTGTTTTATTTTCATTTGTCCAGAATGTACCCCAAAATGTGCATGACCTTGAATATTTCATGAAGTCAAACTCTTCACTCCATTTGCAACCTACACAATTCATTATTCCATGGTTTCACGTCAAAATTCCATGAACTTGGACGTGGGAGCCCTAAAGTACAGGATATGGTTGGTTCAATTGTTTTATTTTCATTTGTCCAGAATGTACCCCAAAATGTGCATGACCTTGAATATTTCATGAAGTCAAACTCTTCACTCCATTTGCAACCTACACAATTCATTATTCCATGGTTTCACGTCAAAATTCCATGAACTTGGACGTGGGAGCCCTAAAGTACAGGATATGGTTGGTTCAATTGTTTTATTTTCATTTGTCCATAATGTACCCCAAACGTGGATGACCTTGAATATTTCATGAAGTCAAACTCTTCACCCCATTTGCAACTTACACAATTCATTCTTCCATGGTTTCACGTCAAAATTCCATGAACTTGGACGTGGGAGCCCTAAAGTACAGGATATGGTTGGTTCGATTATTTTATTTTCATTTGTCCAGAATGTACCCCAAAATGTGCATGACCTTGAATATTTCATGAAGTCAAACTCTTCACTCCATTTGCAACCTACACAATTCATTATTCCATGGTTTCACGTCAAAATTCCATGAACTTGGACGTGGGAGCCCTAAAGTACAGGATATGGTTGGTTCAATTGTTTTATTTTCATTTGTCCAGAATGTACCCCAAAATGTGCATGACCTTGAATATTTCATGAAGTCAAACTCTTCACTCCATTTGCAACTTACACAATTCATTATTCCATGGTTTCACGTCAAAATTCCATGAACTTGGACGTGGGAGCCCTAAAGTACAGGATATGGTTGGATCGATTATTTTATTTTCATTTGTCCATAATGTACCCCAAACGTAGATGACCTTGAATATTTCATGAAGTCAAACTCTTCACTCCATTTGCAACCTACACAATTCATTCTTCCATGATTTTACGTCAAAATTCCATGAACTTGGACGTGGGAGCCCTAAAGTACAGGATATGGTTGGTTCGATTATTTTATTTTCATTTGTCCATAACGTACCCCAAACGTAGATGACCTTGAATATTTCATGAAGTCAAACTCTTCACCCCATTTGCAACCTACACAATTCATTCTTCCATGGTTTCACGTCAAAATTCCATGAACTTGGACGTGGGAGCCCTAAAGTACAGGATATGGTTGGTTCAATTGCTTTATTTTCATTTGTCCATAATGTACCCCAAACGTAGATGACCTTGAATATTTCATGAAGTCAAACTCTTCACCCCAATTGCAACTTACACAATTCATTCTTCCATGGTTTCACGTCAAAATTCCATGAACTTGGACGTGGGAGCCCTAAAGTACAGGATATGGTTGGTTCAATTGTTTTATTTTCATTTGTCCATAATGTACCCCAAACGTAGATGACCTTGAATATTTCATGAAGTCAAACTCTTCACCCCATTTGCAATTTACACAATTCATTCTTCCATGGTTTCACGTCAAAATTCCATGAACTTGGACGTGGGAGCCCTAAAGTACAGGATATGGTTGGTTCGATTATTTTATTTTCATTTGTCCATAATGTACCCCAAACGTAGATGACCTTGAATATTTCATGAAGTCAAACTCTTCACCCCATTTGCAACCTACACAATTCATTCTTCCATGGTTTCACGTCAAAATTCCATGAACTTGGACGTGGGAGCCCTAAAGTACAGGATATGGTTGGTTCGATTATTTTATTTTCATTTGTCCATAATGTACCCCAAACGTAGATGACCTTGAATATTTCATGAAGTCAAACTCTTCACCCCATTTGGAACTTACACAATTCATTCTTCCATGGTTTCACGTCAAAATTCCATGAACTTGGACGTGGGAGCCCTAAAGTACAGGATATGGTTGGTTCGATTATTTTATTTTCATTTGTCCATAATGTTCCCCAAAATGTGCATGACCTTGAATATTTCATGAAGTCAAACTTTTCACCCCATTTGGAACTTACACAATTCATTCTTCCATGGTTTCACGTCAAAATTCCATGAACTTGGACGTGGGAGCCCTAAAGTACAGGATATGGTTGGTTCAATTGTTTTATTTTCATTTGTCCATAATGTACCCCAAAATGTGCATGACCTTGAATATTTCATGAAGTCAAACTCTTCACCCCATTTGCAACCTACACAATTCATTCTTCCATGGTTTCACGTCAAAATTCCATGAACTTGGACGTGGGAGCCCTAAAGTACAGGATATGGTTGGTTCGATTATTTTATTTTCATTTGTCCATAATGTACCCCAAACGTAGATGACCTTGAATATTTCATGAAGTCAAACTCTTCACCCCATTTGGAACTTACACAATTCATTCTTCCATGGTTTCACGTCAAAATTCCATGAACTTGGACGTGGGAGCCCTAAAGTACAGGATATGGTTGGTTCAATTATTTTATTTTCATTTGTCCATAATGTACCCCAAACGTAGATGACCTTGAATATTTCATGATGTCAAACTCTTCACCCCATTTGGAACTTACACAATTCATTCTTCCATGGTTTCACGTCAAAATTCCATGAACTTGGACGTGGGAGCCCTAAAGTACAGGATATGGTTGGTTCAATTATTTTATTTTCATTTGTCCATAATGTACCCCAAACGTAGATGACCTTGAATATTTCATGAAGTCAAACTCTTCACCCCATTTGGAACTTACACAATTCATTCTTCCATGGTTTCACGTCAAAATTCCATGAACTTGGACGTGGGAGCCCTAAAGTACAGGATATGGTTGGTTCGATTATTTTATTTTCATTTGTCCAGAATGTACCCCAAAATGTGCATGACCTTGAATATTTCATGAAGTCAAACTCTTCACTCCATTTGCAACCTACACAATTCATTATTCCATGGTTTCACGTCAAAATTCCATGAACTTGGACGTGGGAGCCCTAAAGTACAGGATATGGTTGGTTCAATTGTTTTATTTTCATTTGTCCATAATGTACCCCAAACGTGGATGACCTTGAATATTTCATGAAGTCAAACTCTTCACCCCATTTGCAACTTACACAATTCATTCTTCCATGGTTTCACGTCAAAATTCCATGAACTTGGACGTGGGAGCCCTAAAGTACAGGATATGGTTGGTTCGATTATTTTATTTTCATTTGTCCAGAATGTACCCCAAAATGTGCATGACCTTGAATATTTCATGAAGTCAAACTCTTCACTCCATTTGCAACCTACACAATTCATTATTCCATGGTTTCACGTCAAAATTCCATGAACTTGGACGTGGGAGCCCTAAAGTACAGGATATGGTTGGTTCAATTGTTTTATTTTCATTTGTCCAGAATGTACCCCAAAATGTGCATGACCTTGAATATTTCATGAAGTCAAACTCTTCACTCCATTTGCAACCTACACAATTCATTATTCCATGGTTTCACGTCAAAATTCCATGAACTTGGACGTGGGAGCCCTAAAGTACAGGATATGGTTGGTTCAATTGTTTTATTTTCATTTGTCCATAATGTACCCCAAACGTGGATGACCTTGAATATTTCATGAAGTCAAACTCTTCACCCCATTTGCAACTTACACAATTCATTCTTCCATGGTTTCACGTCAAAATTCCATGAACTTGGACGTGGGAGCCCTAAAGTACAGGATATGGTTGGTTCAATTGTTTTATTTTCATTTGTCCATAATGTACCCCAAAATGTGCATGACCTTGAATATTTCATGAAGTCAAACTCTTCACCCCATTTGCAACCTACACAATTCATTCTTCCATGGTTTCACGTCAAAATTCCATGAACTTGGACGTGGGAGCCCTAAAGTACAGGATATGGTTGGTTCGATTATTTTATTTTCATTTGTCCATAATGTACCCCAAACGTAGATGACCTTGAATATTTCATGAAGTCAAACTCTTCACCCCATTTGGAACTTACACAATTCATTCTTCCATGGTTTCACGTCAAAATTCCATGAACTTGGACGTGGGAGCCCTAAAGTACAGGATATGGTTGGTTCAATTATTTTATTTTCATTTGTCCATAATGTACCCCAAACGTAGATGACCTTGAATATTTCATGAAGTCAAACTCTTCACCCCATTTGGAACTTACACAATTCATTCTTCCATGGTTTCACGTCAAAATTCCATGAACTTGGACGTGGGAGCCCTAAAGTACAGGATATGGTTGGTTCGATTATTTTATTTTCATTTGTCCAGAATGTACCCCAAAATGTGCATGACCTTGAATATTTCATGAAGTCAAACTCTTCACTCTATTTGCAACCTACACAATTCATTCTTCCATGGTTTCACGTCAAAATTCCATGAACTTGGACGTGGGAGCCCTAAAGTACGGGATATGGTTGGTTCAATTATTTTATTTTCATTTGTCCATAATGTACCCCAAAATGTGCATGACCTTGAATATTTCATGAAGTCAAACTCTTCACCCCATTTGCAACCTACACAATTCATTCTTCCATGGTTTCACGTCAAAATTCCATGAACTTGGACGTGGGAGCCCTAAAGTACAGGATATGGTTGGTTCGATTATTTTATTTTTATTTGTCCATAATGTACCCCAAACGTAGATGGCCTTGAATATTTCATGAAGTCAAACTTTTCACCCCATTTGGAACTTACACAATTCATTCTTCCATGGTTTCACGTCAAAATTCCATGAACTTGGATGTGGGAGCCCTAAAGTACAGGATATGGTTGGTTCGATTATTTTATTTTCATTTGTCCAGAATGTACCCCAAAATGTGCATGACCTTGAATATTTCATGAAGTCAAACTCTTCACCCCATTTGCAACCTACACAATTCATTCTTCCATGGTTTCACGTCAAAATTCCATGAACTTGGACGTGGGAGCCCTAAAGTACAGGATATGGTTGGTTCAATTGTTTTATTTTCATTTGTCCATAATGTACCCCAAACGTGGATGACCTTGAATATTTCATGAAGTCAAACTCTTCACCCCATTTGCAACTTACACAATTCATTCTTCCATGGTTTCACGTCAAAATTCCATGAACTTGGACGTGGGAGCCCTAAAGTACAGGATATGGTTGGTTCAATTATTTTATTTTCATTTGTCCATAATGTACCCCAAACGTAGATGACCTTGAATATTTCATGAAGTCAAACTCTTCACCCCATTTGGAACTTACACAATTCATTCTTCCATGGTTTCACGTCAAAATTCCATGAACTTGGACGTGGGAGCCCTAAAGTACAGGATATGGTTGGTTCGATTATTTTATTTTCATTTGTCCAGAATGAACCCCAAAATGTGCATGACCTTGAATATTTCATGAAGTCAAACTCTTCACTCCATTTGCAACTTACACAATTCATTCTTCCATGGTTTCACGTCAAAATTCCATGAACTTGGACGTGGGAGCCCTAAAGTACGGGATATGGTTGGTTCAGTTATTTTATTTTCATTTGTCCATAATGTACCCCAAAATGTGCATGACCTTGAATATTTCATGAAGTCAAACTCTTCACCCCATTTGCAACCTACACAATTCATTCTTCCATGGTTTCACGTCAAAATTCCATGAACTTGGACGTGGGAGCCCTAAAGTACAGGATATGGTTGGTTCGATTATTTTATTTTCATTTGTCCATAATGTACCCCAAACGTAGATGGCCTTGAATATTTCATGAAGTCAAACTCTTCACCCCATTTGGAACTTACACAATTCATTCTTCCATGGTTTCACGTCAAAATTCCATGAACTTGGACGTGGGAGCCCTAAAGTACAGGATATGGTTTGTTCGATTATTTTATTTTCATTTGTCCATAATGTACCCCAAACGTAGATGGCCTTGAATATTTCATGAAGTCAAACTTTTCACCCCATTTGGAACTCACACAATTCATTCTTCCATGGTTTCACGTCAAAATTCCATGAACTTGGACGTGGGAGCCCTAAAGTACAGGATATGGTTGGTTCGATTCTTTTATTTTCATTTGTCCATAATGTACCCCAAACGTAGATGACCTTGAATATTTCATGAAGTCAAACTCTTCACCCCATTTGCAACCTACACAATTCATTCTTCCATGGTTTCACGTCAAAATTCCATGAACTTGGACGTGGGAGCCCTAAAGTACAGGATATGGTTGGTTCGATTATTTTATTTTCATTTGTCCATAATGTACCCCAAACGTAGATGACCTTGAATATTTCATGAAGTCAAACTCTTCACCCCATTTGCAACCTACACAATTCATTCTTCCATGGTTTCACGTCAAAATTCCATGAACTTGGACGTGGGAGCCCTAAAGTACAGGATATGGTTGGTTCGATTATTTTATTTTCATTTGTCCATAATGTACCCCAAACGTAGATGACCTTGAATATTTCATGAAGTCAAACTCTTCACCCCATTTGCAACCTACACAATTCATTCTTCCATGGTTTCACGTCAAAATTCCATGAACTTGGACGTGGGAGCCCTAAAGTACAAGATATGGTTGGTTCAATTGTTTTATTTTCATTTGTCCAGAATGTACCCCAAAATGTGCATGACCTTGAATATTTCATGAAGTCAAACTCTTCACCCCATTTGGAACTTACACAATTCATTCTTCCATGGTTTCACGTCAAAATTCCATGAACTTGGACGTGGGAGCCCTAAAGTACAGGATATGGTTGGTTCAATTGTTTTATTTTCATTTGTCCATAATGTACCCCAAACGTAGATGACCTTGAATATTTCATGAAGTCAAACTCTTCACCCCATCTGCAATTTACACAATTCATTCTTCCATGGTTTCGCGTCAAAATTCCATGAACTTGGACGTGGGAGACCTAAAGTACAGGATATGGTTGGTTCGATTATTTTATTTTCATTTGTCCAGAATGTACCCCAAAATGTGCATGACCTTGAATATTTCATGAAGTCAAACTCTTCACCCCATTTGCAACCTATACAATTCATTCTTCCATGGTTTCACGTCAAAATTCCATGAACTTGGACGTGGGAGCCCTAAAGTACGGGATATGGTTGGTTCAATTATTTTATTTTCATTTGTCCAGAATGTACCCCAAAATGTGCATGACCTTGAATATTTCATGAAGTCAAACTCTTCACCCCATTTGCAACTTACACAATTCATTCTTCCATGGTTTCACGTCAAAATTCCATGAACTTGGACGTGGGAGCCCTAAAGTACAGGATATGGTTGGTTCGATTATTTTATTTTCATTTGTCCATAATGTACCCCAAACGTAGATGACCTTGAATATTTCATGAAGTCAAACTCTTCACCCCATTTGGAACTTACACAATTTATTCTTCCATGGTTTCACGTCAAAATTCCATGAACTTGGACGTGGGAGCCCTAAAGTACAGGATATGGTTGGTTCGATTATTTTATTTTCATTTGTCCATAATGTACCCCAAACGTAGATGACCTTGAATATTTCATGAAGTCAAACTCTTCACCCCATTTGCAACCTACACAATTCATTCTTCCATGGTTTCACGTCAAAATTCCATGAACTTGGACGTGGGAGCCCTAAAGGACAAGATATGGTTGGTTCAATTGTTTTATTTTCATTTGTCCATAATGTACCCCAAACGTAGATGACCTTGAATATTTCATGAAGTCAAACTCTTCACCCCATTTGGAACTTACACAATTCATTCTTCCATGGTTTCACGTCAAAATTCCATGAACTTGGACGTGGGAGCCCTAAAGTACAGGATATGGTTGGTTCAATTGTTTTATTTTCATTTGTCCATAATGTACCCCAAAATGTGCATGACCTTGAATATTTCATGAAGTCAAACTCTTCACCCCATTTGCAACCTACACAATTCATTCTTCCATGGTTTCACGTCAAAATTCCATGAACTTGGACGTGGGAGCCCTAAAGTACAAGATATGGTTGGTTCAATTGTTTTATTTTCATTTGTCCAGAATGTACCCCAAAATGTGCATGACCTTGAATATTTCATGAAGTCAAACTCTTCACCCCATTTGGAACTTACACAATTCATTCTTCCATGGATTCACCTCAAAATTCCATGAACTTGGACGTGGGAGCCCTAAAGTACAGGATATGGTTGGTTCAATTGTTTTATTTTCATTTGTCCATAATGTACCCCAAACGTAGATGACCTTGAATATTTCATGAAGTCAAACTCTTCACCCCATTTGCAATTTATACAATTCATTCTTCCATGGTTTCGCGTCAAAATTCCATGAACTTGGACGTGGGAGCCCTAAAGTACAGGATATGGTTGGTTCGATTATTTTATTTTCATTTGTCCATAATGTACCCCAAACGTAGATGACCTTGAATATTTCATGAAGTCAAACTCTTCACCCCATTTGGAACTTACACAATTCATTCTTCCATGGTTTCACGTCAAAATTCCATGAACTTGGACGTGGGAGCCTTAAAGTACAGGATATGGTTGGTTCAATTGTTTTATTTTCATTTGTCCATAATGTACCCCAAACGTAGATGACCTTGAATATTTCATGAAGTCAAACTCTTCACCCCATTTGGAACTTACACAATTCATTCTTCCATGGTTTCACGTCAAAATTCCATGAACTTGGACGTGGGAGCCCTAAAGTACAGGATATGGTTGGTTCGATTATTTTATTTTCATTTGTCCATAATGTACCCCAAACGTAGATGACCTTGAATATTTCATGAAGTGAAACTCTTCACCCCATTTGCAACCTACACAATTCATTCTTCCATGGTTTCACGTCAAAATTCCATGAACTTGGACGTGGGAGCCCTAAAGTACAGGATATGGTTGGTTCGATTATTTTATTTTCATTTGTCCATAATGTACCCCAAACGTAGATGACCTTGAATATTTCATGAAGTCAAACTCTTCACCCCATTTGGAACTTACACAATTCATTCTTCCATGGTTTCACGTCAAAATTCCATGAACTTGGACGTGGGAGCCCTAAAGTACAGGATATGGTTGGTTCAATTGTTTTATTTTCATTTGTCCAGAATGTACCCCAAAATGTGCATGACCTTGAATATTTCATGAAGTCAAACTCTTCACTCCATTTGCAACCTACACAATTCATTCTTCCATGGTTTCACGTCAAAATTCCATGAACTTGGACGTGGGAGCCCTAAAGTACAGGATATGGTTGGTTCAATTGTTTTATTTTCATTTGTCCATAATGTACCCCAAACGTAGATGACCTTGAATATTTCATGAAGTCAAACTCTTCACTCCATTTGCAACCTACACAATTCATTCTTCCATGGTTTCACGTCAAAATTCCATGAACTTGGACGTGGGAGCCCTAAAGTACAGGATATGGTTGGTTCAATTGTTTTATTTTCATTTGTCCATAATGTACCCCAAACGTAGATGACCTTGAATATTTCATGAAGTCAAACTCTTCACCCCATTTGCAACTTACACAATTCATTCTTCCATGGTTTCACGTCAAAATTCCATGAACTTGGACGTGGGAGCCCTAAAGTACAGGATATGGTTGGTTCAATTGTTTTATTTTCATTTGTCCTGAATGTACCCCAAACGTGGATGACCTTGAATATTTCATGAAGTCAAACTCTTCTCCCCATTTGCAACCTACACAATTCCTTCTTCCATGGTTTCACGTCAAAATTCCATGAACTTGGACGTGGGAGCCCTAAAGTACAGGATATGGTTGGTTCAATTGTTTTATTTTCATTTGTCCATAATGTACCCCAAAATGTGCATGACCTTGAATATTTCATGAAGTCAAACTCTTCACCCCATTTGCAACCTACACAATTCATTCTTCCATGGTTTCACGTCAAAATTCCATGAACTTGGACGTGGGAGCCCTAAAGTACAAGATATGGTTGGTTCAATTGTTTTATTTTCATTTGTCCATAATGTACCCCAAACGTAGATGACCTTGAATATTTCATGAAGTCAAACTCTTCACCCCATTTGCAACCTACACAATTCATTCTTCCATGGTTTCGCGTCAAAATTCCATGAACTTGGACGTGGGAGACCTAAAGTACAGGATATGGTTGGTTCGATTAGTTTATTTTCATTTGTCCATAATGTACCCCAAACGTAGATGACCTTGAATATTTCATGAAGTCAAACTCTTCACCCCATTTGCAACTTACACAATTCATTCTTCCATGGTTTCACGTCAAAATTCCATGAACTTGGACGTGGGAGCCCTAAAGTACAGGATATGGTTGGTTCGATTATTTTATTTTCATTTGTCCATAATGTACCCCAAACGTAGATGACCTTGAATATTTCATGAAGTCAAACTCTTCACCCCATTTGGAACTTACACAATTCATTCTTCCATGGTTTCACGTCAAAATTCCATGAACTTGGACGTGGGAGCCCTAAAGTACAGGATATGGTTGGTTCAATTATTTTATTTTTATTTGTCCATAATGTACCCCAAACGTAGATGACCTTGAATATTTCATGAGGTCAAACTCTTCACCCCATTTGCAACCTACACAATTCATTCTTCCATGGTTTTACGTCAAAATTCCATGAACTTGGACGTGGGAGCCCTAAAGTACAGGATATGGTTGGTTCGATTATTTTATTTTCATTTGTCCATAATGTACCCCAAACGTAGATGACCTTGAATATTTCATGAAGTCAAACTCTTCACCCCATTTGGAACTTACACAATTCATTCTTCCATGGTTTCACGTCAAAATTCCATGAACTTGGACGTGGGAGCCCTAAAGTACAGGATATGGTTGGTTCAATTGTTTTATTTTCATTTGTCCAGAATGTACCCCAAACGTAGATGAACTTGAATATTTCATGAAGTCAAACTCTTCACCCCATTTGCAACCTACACAATTCATTCTTCCATGGTTTCACGTCAAAATTCCATGAACTTGGACGTGGGAGCCCTAAAGTACAGGATATGGTTGGTTCGATTATTTTATTTTCATTTGTCCATAATGTACCCCAAACGTAGATGACCTTGAATATTTCATGAAGTCAAACTCTTCACCCCATTTGGAACTTACACAATTCATTCTTCCATGGTTTCACGTCAAAATTCCATGAACTTGGACGTGGGAGCCCTAAAGTACAGGATATGGTTGGTTCGATTAGTTTATTTTCATTTGTCCATAATGTACCCCAAACGTAGATGACCTTGAATATTTCATGAAGTCAAACTCTTCACCCCATTTGGAACTTACACAATTCATTCTTCCATGGTTTCACGTCAAAATTCCATGAACTTGGACGTGGGAGCCCTAAAGTACAGGATATGGTTGGTTCGATTATTTTATTTTTATTTGTCCATAATGTACCCCAAACGTAGATGACCTTGAATATTTCATGAAGTCAAACTCTTCACCCCATTTGCAACCTACACAATTCATTCTTCCATGGTTTCACGTCAAAATTCCATGAACTTGGACGTGGGAGCCCTAAAGTACAGGATATGGTTGGTTCGATTATTTTATTTTCATTTGTCCATAATGTACCCCAAACGTAGATGACCTTGAATATTTCATGAAGTCAAACTCTTCACCCCATTTGCAACCTACACAATTCATTCTTCCATGGTTTCACGTCAAAATTCCATGAACTTGGACGTGGGAGCCCTAAAGTACAGGATATGGTTGGTTCGATTATTTTATTTTCATTTGTCCATAATGTACCCCAAACGTAGATGACCTTGAATATTTCATGAAGTCAAACTCTTCACCCCATTTGGAACTTACACAATTCATTCTTCCATGGTTTCACGTCAAAATTCCATGAACTTGGACGTGGGAGCCCTAAAGTACAAGATATGGTTGGTTCAATTGTTTTATTTTCATTTGTCCATAATGTACCCCAAACGTAGATGACCTTGAATATTTCATGAAGTCAAACTCTTCACCCCATTTGCAACCTACACAATTCATTCTTCTATGGTTTCACGTCAAAATTCCATGAACTTGGACGTGGGAGCCCTAAAGTACAGGATATGGTTGGTTCGATTATTTTATTTTCATTTGTCCATAATGTACCCCAAACGTAGATGACCTTGAATATTTCATGAAGTCAAACTCTTCACCCCATTTGGAACTTACACAATTCATTCTTCCATGGTTTCACGTCAAAATTCCATGAACTTGGACGTGGGAGCCCTAAAGTACAGGATATGGTTGGTTCGATTATTTTATTTTCATTTGTCCATAATGTACCCCAAACGTAGATGACCTTGAAAATTTCATGAAGTCAAACTCTTCACCCCATTTGGAACTTACACAATTCATTCTTCCATGGTTTCACGTCAAAATTCCATGAACTTGGACGTGGGAGCCCTAAAGTACAAGATATGGTTGGTTCAATTGTTTTATTTTCATTTGTCCAGAATGTACCCCAAACGTAGATGACCTTGAATATTTCATGAAGTCAAACTCTTCACCCCATTTGGAACTTACACAATTCATTCTTCCATGGTTTCACGTCAAAATTCCATGAACTTGGACGTGGGAGCCCTAAAGTACAGGATATGGTTGGTTCGATTATTTTATTTTCATTTGTCCATAATGTACCCCAAACGTAGATGACCTTGAATATTTCATGAAGTCAAACTCTTCACCCCATTTGGAACTTACACAATTCATTCTTCCATGGTTTCACGTCAAAATTCCATGAACTTGGACGTGGGAGCCCTAAAGTACAGGATATGGTTGGTTCAATTGTTTTATTTTCATTTGTCCATAATGTACCCCAAACGTGGATGACCTTGAATATTTTATGAAGTCAAACTCTTCACCCCATTTGCAACTTACACAATTCATTCTTCCATGGTTTCACGTCAAAATTCCATGAACTTGGACGTGGGAGCCCTAAAGTACAGGATATGGTTGGTTCAATTGTTTTATTTTCATTTGTCCAGAATGTACCCCAAACGTGGATGACCTTGAATATTTCATGAAGTCAAACTCTTCACCCCATTTGCAACCTACACAATTCCTTCTTCCATGATTTCACGTCAAAATTTCATGAACTTGGACGTGGGAGCCCTAAAGTACAGGATATGGTTGGTTCAATTATTTTATTTTCATTTGTCCATAATGTACCCCAAACGTAGATGACCTTGAATATTTCATGAAGTCAAACTCTTCACCCCATTTGGAACTTACACAATTCATTCTTCCATGGTTTCACGTCAAAATTCCATGAACTTGGACGTGGGAGCCCTAAAGTACAGGATATGGTTGGTTCGATTATTTTATTTTCATTTGTCCAGAATGTACCCCAAACGTAGATGACCTTGAATATTTCATGAAGTCAAACTCTTCACCCCATTTGGAACTTACACAATTCATTCTTCCATGGTTTCACGTCAAAATTCCATGAACTTGGACGTGGGAGCCCTAAAGTACAGGATATGGTTGGTTCAATTGTTTTATTTTCATTTGTCCAGAATGTACCCCAAAAATGTGCATGACCTTGAATATTTCATGAAGTCAAACTCTTCACTCCATTTGCAACTTACACAATTCATTATTCCATGGTTTCACGTCAAAATTCCATGAACTTGGACGTGGGAGCCCTAAAGTACAGGATATGGTTGGTTCGATTATTTTATTTTCATTTGTCCAGAATGTACCCCAAACGTAGATGACCTTGAATATTTCATGAAGTCAAACTCTTCACCCCATTTGCAACTTACACAATTCATTCTTCCATGGTTTCACGTCAAAATTCCATGAACTTGGACGTGGGAGCCCTAAAGTACAGGATATGGTTGGTTCAATTGTTTTATTTTCATTTGTCCATAATGTACCCCAAACGTAGATGACCTTGAATATTTCATGAAGTCAAACTCTTCACCCCATTTGGAACTTACACAATTCATTCTTCCATGGTTTCACGTCAAAATTCCATGAACTTGGACGTGGGAGCCCTAAAGTACAGGATATGGTTGGTTCAATTGTTTTATTTTCATTTGTCCAGAATGTACCCCAAAATGTGCATGACCTTGAATATTTCATGAAGTCAAACTCTTCACCCCATTTGCAACCTACACAATTCATTCTTCCATGATTTCACGTCAAAATTCCATGAACTTGGACGTGGGAGCCCTAAAGTACAGGATATGGTTGGTTCGATTATTTTATTTTCATTTGTCCATAATGTACCCCAAACGTAGATGACCTTGAATATTTCATGAAGTCAAACTCTTCACCCCATTTGGAACTTACACAATTCATTCTTCCATGGTTTCACGTCAAAATTCCATGAACTTGGACGTGGGAGCCCTAAAGTACAGGATATGGTTGGTTCGATTATTTTATTTTCATTTGTCCAGAATGTACCCCAAACGTAGATGACCTTGAATATTTCATGAAGTCAAACTCTTCACCCCATTTGGAACTTACACAATTCATTCTTCCATGGTTTCACGTCAAAATTCCATGAACTTGGACGTGGGAGCCCTAAAGTACAGGATATGGTTGGTTCAATTGTTTTATTTTCATTTGTCCAGAATGTACCCCAAAAATGTGCATGACCTTGAATATTTCATGAAGTCAAACTCTTCACTCCATTTGCAACTTACACAATTCATTATTCCATGGTTTCACGTCAAAATTCCATGAACTTGGACGTGGGAGCCCTAAAGTACAGGATATGGTTGGTTCGATTATTTTATTTTCATTTGTCCAGAATGTACCCCAAACGTAGATGACCTTGAATATTTCATGAAGTCAAACTCTTCACCCCATTTGCAACTTACACAATTCATTCTTCCATGGTTTCACGTCAAAATTCCATGAACTTGGACGTGGGAGCCCTAAAGTACAGGATATGGTTGGTTCAATTGTTTTATTTTCATTTGTCCATAATGTACCCCAAACGTAGATGACCTTGAATATTTCATGAAGTCAAACTCTTCACCCCATTTGGAACTTACACAATTCATTCTTCCATGGTTTCACGTCAAAATTCCATGAACTTGGACGTGGGAGCCCTAAAGTACAGGATATGGTTGGTTCAATTGTTTTATTTTCATTTGTCCAGAATGTACCCCAAAATGTGCATGACCTTGAATATTTCATGAAGTCAAACTCTTCACCCCATTTGCAACCTACACAATTCATTCTTCCATGATTTCACGTCAAAATTCCATGAACTTGGACGTGGGAGCCCTAAAGTACAGGATATGGTTGGTTCGATTATTTTATTTTCATTTGTCCATAATGTACCCCAAACGTAGATGACCTTGAATATTTCATGAAGTCAAACTCTTCACCCCATTTGGAACTTACACAATTCATTCTTCCATGGTTTCACGTCAAAATTCCATGAACTTGGACGTGGGAGCCCTAAAGTACAGGATATGGTTGGTTCGATTATTTTATTTTCATTTGTCCATAATGTACCCCAAACGTAGATGACCTTGAATATTTCATGAAGTCAAACTCTTCACCCCATTTGGAACTTACACAATTCATTCTTCCATGGTTTCACGTCAAAATTCCATGAACTTGGACGTGGGAGCCCTAAAGTACAGGATATGGTTGGTTCAATTGTTTTATTTTCATTTGTCCATAATGTACCCCAAACGTGGATGACCTTGAATATTTTATGAAGTCAAACTCTTCACCCCATTTGCAACTTACACAATTCATTCTTCCATGGTTTCACGTCAAAATTCCATGTACTTGGACGTGGGAGCCCTAAAGTACAGGATATGGTTGGTTCGATTATTTTATTTTCATTTGTCCAGAATGTACCCCAAACGTAGATGACCTTGAATATTTCATGAAGTCAAACTCTTCACCCCATTTGGAACTTACACAATTCATTCTTCCATGGTTTCACGTCAAAATTCCATGTACTTGGACGTGGGAGCCCTAAAGTACAGGATATGGTTGGTTCGATTATTTTATTTTCATTTGTCCATAATGTACCCCAAACGTAGATGACCTTGAATATTTCATGAAGTCAAACTCTTCACCCCATTTGGAACTTACACAATTCATTCTTCCATGGTTTCACGTCAAAATTCCATGAACTTGGACGTGGGAGCCCTAAAGTACAGGATATGGTTGGTTCAATTGTTTTATTTTCATTTGTCCATAATGTACCCCAAACGTGGATGACCTTGAATATTTTATGAAGTCAAACTCTTCACCCCATTTGCAACTTACACAATTCATTCTTCCATGGTTTCACGTCAAAATTCCATGAACTTGGACGTGGGAGCCCTAAAGTACAGGATATGGTTGGTTCGATTATTTTATTTTCATTTGTCCAGAATGTACCCCAAACGTAGATGACCTTGAATATTTCATGAAGTCAAACTCTTCACCCCATTTGGAACTTACACAATTCATTCTTCCATGGTTTCACGTCAAAATTCCATGTACTTGGACGTGGGAGCCCTAAAGTACAGGATATGGTTGGTTCGATTATTTTATTTTCATTTGTCCATAATGTACCCCAAACGTAGATGACCTTGAATATTTCATGAAGTCAAACTCTTCACCCCATTTGCAACTTACACAATTCATTCTTCCATGGTTTCACGTCAAAATTCCATGAACTTGGACGTGGGAGCCCTAAAGTACAGGATATGGTTGGTTCAATTGTTTTATTTTCATTTGTCCATAATGTACCCCAAACGTAGATGACCTTGAATATTTCATGAAGTCAAACTCTTCACCCCATTTGCAACTTACACAATTCATTCTTCCATGGTTTCACGTCAAAATTCCATGAACTTGGACGTGGGAGCCCTAAAGTACAGGATATGGTTGGTTCAATTGTTTTATTTTCATTTGTCCATAATGTACCCCAAACGTAGATGACCTTGAATATTTCATGAAGTCAAACTCTTCACCCCATTTGCAACTTACACAATTCATTCTTCCATGGTTTCACGTCAAAATTCCATGAACTTGGACGTGGGAGCCCTAAAGTACAGGATATGGTTGGTTCAATTGTTTTATTTTCATTTGTCCATAATGTACCCCAAACGTAGATGACCTTGAAAATTTCATGAAGTCAAACTCTTCACCCCATTTGGAACTTACACAATTCATTCTTCCATGGTTTCACGTCAAAATTCCATGAACTTGGACGTGGGAGCCCTAAAGTACAGGATATGGTTGGTTCAATTGTTTTATTTTCATTTGTCCAGAATGTACCCCAAACGTGGATGACCTTGAAAATTTCATGAAGTCAAACTCTTCACCCCATTTGCAACTTACACAATTCATTCTTCCATGGTTTCACGTCAAAATTCCATGAACTTGGACGTGGGAGCCCTAAAGTACAGGATATGGTTGGTTCAATTGTTTTATTTTCATTTGTCCATAATGTACCCCAAACGTAGATGACCTTGAATATTTCATGAAGTCAAACTCTTCACCCCATTTGGAACTTACACAATTCATTCTTCCATGGTTTCACGTCAAAATTCCATGAACTTGGACGTGGGAGCCCTAAAGTACAGGATATGGTTGGTTCAATTATTTTATTTTCATTTGTCCATAATGTACCCCAAACGTAGATGACCTTGAATATTTCATGAAGTCAAACTCTTCACCCCATTTGCAACTTACACAATTCATTCTTCCATGGTTTCACGTCAAAATTCCATGAACTTGGACGTGGGAGCCCTAAAGTACAGGATATGGTTGGTTCGATTATTTTATTTTCATTTGTCCATAATGTACCCCAAACGTAGATGACCTTGAATATTTCATGAAGTCAAACTCTTCACCCCATTTGCAACTTACACAATTCATTCTTCCATGGTTTCACGTCAAAATTCCATGAACTTGGACGTGGGAGCCCTAAAGTACAGGATATGGTTGGTTCAATTGTTTTATTTTCATTTGTCCAGAATGTACCCCAAAAATGTGCATGACCTTGAATATTTCATGAAGTCAAACTCTTCACTCCATTTGCAACTTACACAATTCATTATTCCATGGTTTCACGTCAAAATTCCATGAACTTGGACGTGGGAGCCCTAAAGTACAGGATATGGTTGGTTCGATTATTTTATTTTCATTTGTCCATAATGTACCCCAAACGTAGATGACCTTGAATATTTCATGAAGTCAAACTCTTCACCCCATTTGGAACTTACACAATTCATTCTTCCATGGTTTCACGTCAAAATTCCATGAACTTGGACGTGGGAGCCCTAAAGTACAGGATATGGTTGGTTCAATTGTTTTATTTTCATTTGTCCATAATGTACCCCAAACGTAGATGACCTTGAATATTTCATGAAGTCAAACTCTTCACCCCATTTGCAACTTACACAATTCATTCTTCCATGGTTTCACGTCAAAATTCCATGAACTTGGACGTGGGAGCCCTAAAGTACAGGATATGGTTGGTTCAATTGTTTTATTTTCATTTGTCCAGAATGTACCCCAAACGTGGATGACCTTGAATATTTCATGAAGTCAAACTCTTCACCCCATTTGCAACCTACACAATTCCTTCTTCCATGGTTTCACGTCAAAATTCCATGAACTTGGACGTGGGAGCCCTAAAGTACAGGATATGGTTGGTTCAATTATTTTATTTTCATTTGTCCATAATGTACCCCAAACGTGGATGACCTTGAATATTTCATGAAGTCAAACTCTTCACCCCATTTGCAACTTACACAATTCATTCTTCCATGGTTTCACGTCAAAATTCCATGAACTTGGACGTGGGAGCCCTAAAGTACAGGATATGGTTGGTTCAATTGTTTTATTTTCATTTGTCCAGAATGTACCCCAAAAATGTGCATGACCTTGAATATTTCATGAAGTCAAACTCTTCACTCCATTTGCAACTTACACAATTCATTCTTCCATGGTTTCACGTCAAAATTCCATGAACTTGGACGTGGGAGCCCTAAAGTACAGGATATGGTTGGTTCAATTATTTTATTTTCATATGTCCAGAATGTACCCCAAACGTAGATGACCTTGAATATTTCATGAAGTCAAACTCTTCACCCCATTTGCAACTTACACAATTCAGTCTTCCATGGTTTCACGTCAAAATTCCATGAACTTGGACGTGGGAGCCCTAAAGTACAGGATATGGTTGGTTCAATTGTTTTATTTTCATTTGTCCAGAATGTACCCCAAAAATGTGCATGACCTTGAATATTTCATGAAGTCAAACTCTTCACTCCATTTGCAACTTACACAATTCATTATTCCATGGTTTCGCGTCAAAATTCCATGAACTTGGACGTGGGAGCCCTAAAGTACAGGATATGGTTGGTTCGATTATTTTATTTTCATTTGTCCATAATGTACCCCAAACGTAGATGACCTTGAATATTTCATGAAGTCAAACCCTTCACCCCATTTGCAACTTACACAATTCATTCTTCCATGGTTTCACGTCAAAATTCCATGAACTTGGACGTGGGAGCCCTAAAGTACAAGATATGGTTGGTTCGATTATTTTATTTTCATTTGTCCAGAATGTACCCTAAAAATGTGCATGACCTTGAATATTTCATGAAGTCAAACTCTTCACTCCATTTGCAACTTACACAATTCATTCTTCCATGGTTTCACGTCAAAATTCCATGAACTTGGACGTGGGAGCCCTAAAGTACAGGATATGGTTGGTTCAATTATTTTATTTTCATTTGTCCATAATGTACCCCAAACGTAGATGACCTTGAATATTTCATGAAGTCAAACTCTTCACCCCATTTGGAACTTACACAATTCATTCTTCCATGGTTTCACGTCAAAATTCCATGAACTTGGACGTGGGAGCCCTAAAGTACAGGATATGGTTGGTTCAATTGTTTTATTTTCATTTGTCCATAATGTACCCCAAACGTAGATGACCTTGAATATTTCATGAAGTCAAACTCTTCACCCCATTTGGAACTTACACAATTCATTCTTCCATGGTTTCACGTCAAAATTCCATGAACTTGGACGTGGGAGCCCTAAAGTACAGGATATGGTTGGTTCAATTGTTTTATTTTCATTTGTCCAGAATGTACCCCAAACGTGGATGACCTTGAATATTTCATGAAGTCAAACTCTTCACCCCATTTGCAACCTACACAATTCCTTCTTCCATGATTTCACGTCAAAATTCCATGAACTTGGACGTGGGAGCCCTAAAGTACAGGATATGGTTGGTTCAATTATTTTATTTTCATTTGTCCATAATGTACCCCAAACGTGGATGACCTTGAATATTTCATGAAGTCAAACTCTTCACCCCATTTGCAACTTACACAATTCATTCTTCCATGGTTTCACGTCAAAATTCCATGAACTTGGACGTGGGAGCCCTAAAGTACAGGATATGGTTGGTTCGATTATTTTATTTTCATTTGTCCATAATGTACCCCAAACGTAGATGACCATGAATATTTCATGAAGTCAAACTCTTCACTCCAGTTGCAACCTACACAATTCATTCTTCCATGGTTTCACGTCAAAATTCCATGAATTTGGACGTGGGAGCCCTAAAGTACAAGATATGGTTGGTTCAATTATTTTATTTTCTTTTGTCCATAATGTACCCCAAAATGTGCATGACCTTGAATATTTCATGAAGTCAAACTCCTCACCCCATTTGGAACTTACACAATTCATTCTTCCATGGTTTCACGTCAAAATTCCATGAACTTGGACGTGGGAGCCCTAAAGTACAAGATATGGTTGGTTCGATTATTTTATTTTCTTTTGTCCATAATGTACCCCAAATGAGCATGACCTTGAATATTTCATGAAGTCAAACTCTTCAGTCCAGTTGCAACCTACACAATTCATTCTTCCATGGTTTCACGTCAAAATTCCATGAACTTGGACGTGGGAGCCCTAAAGTACAGGATATGGTTGGTTCAATTGTTTTATTTTCATTTGTCCATAATGTACCCCAAACGTAGATGACCTTGAATATTTCATGAAGTCAAACTCTTCACCCCATTTGCAATTTACACAATTCATTCTTCCATGGTTTCGCGTCAAAATTCCATGAACTTGGACGTGGGAGCCCTAAAGTACAGGATATGGTTGGTTCGATTATTTTATTTTCATTTGTCCATAATGTACCCCAAACGTAGATGACCTTGAATATTTCATGAAGTCAAACTCTTCACCCCATTTGGAACTTACACAATTCATTCTTCCATGGTTTCACGTCAAAATTCCATGAACTTGGACGTGGGAGCCCTAAAGTACAGGATATGGTTGGTTCAATTGTTTTATTTTCATTTGTCCATAATGTACCCCAAACGTAGATGACCTTGAATATTTCATGAAGTCAAACTCTTCACCCCATTTGCAACTTACACAATTCATTCTTCCATGGTTTCACGTCAAAATTCCATGAACTTGGACGTGGGAGCCCTAAAGTACAGGATATGGTTGGTTCAATTGTTTTATTTTCATTTGTCCAGAATGTACCCCAAACGTAGATGACCTTGAATATTTCATGAAGTCAAACTCTTCACCCCATTTGCAACCTACACAATTCCTTCTTCCATGGTTTCACGTCAAAATTCCATGAACTTGGACGTGGGAGCCCTAAAGTACAGGATATGGTTGGTTCAATTATTTTATTTTCATTTGTCCATAATGTACCCCAAACGTGGATGACCTTGAATATTTCATGAAGTCAAACTCTTCACCCCATTTGCAACTTACACAATTCATTATTCCATGGTTTCACGTCAAAATTCCATGAACTTGGACGTGGGAGCCCTAAAGTACAGGATATGGTTGGTTCAATTATTTTATTTTCATTTGTCCATAATGTACCCCAAACGTAGATGACCTTGAATATTTCATGAAGTCAAACTCTTCACCCCATTTGCAACTTACACAATTCATTCTTCCATGGTTTCACGTCAAAATTCCATGAACTTGGACGTGGGAGCCCTAAAGTACAGGATATGGTTGGTTCAATTGTTTTATTTTCATTTGTCCAGAATGTACCCCAAAAATGTGCATGACCTTGAATATTTCATGAAGTCAAACTCTTCACTCCATTTGCAACTTACACAATTCATTCTTCCATGGTTTCACGTCAAAATTCCATGAACTTGGACGTGGGAGCCCTAAAGTACAGGATATGGTTGGTTCGATTATTTTATTTTCATTTGTCCATAATGTACCCCAAACGTAGATGACCTTGAATATTTCATGAAGTCAAACTCTTCACCCCATTTGCAACTTACACAATTCATTCTTCCATGGTTTCACGTCAAAATTCCATGAACTTGGACGTGGGAGCCCTAAAGTACAGGATATGGTTGGTTCAATTATTTTATTTTCATTTGTCCATAATGTACCCCAAACGTGGATGACCTTGAATATTTCATGAAGTCAAACTCTTCACCCCATTTGCAACTTACACAATTCATTCTTCCATGGTTTCACGTCAAAATTCCATGAACTTGGACGTGGGAGCCCTAAAGTACAGGATATGGTTGGTTCAATTGTTTTATTTTCATTTGTCCATAATGTACCCCAAACGTAGATGACCTTGAATATTTCATGAAGTCAAACTCTTCACCCCATTTGGAACTTACACAATTCATTCTTCCATGGTTTCACGTCAAAATTCCATGAACTTGGACGTGGGAGCCCTAAAGTACAAGATATGGTTGGTTCAATTGTTTTATTTTCATTTGTCCATAATGTACCCCAAACGTAGATGACCTTGAATATTTCATGAAGTCAAACTCTTCACCCCATTTGGAACTTACACAATTCATTCTTCCATGGTTTCACGTCAAAATTCCATGAACTTGGACGTGGGAGCCCTAAAGTACAGGATATGGTTGGTTCAATTGTTTTATTTTCATTTGTCCATAATGTACCCCAAACGTAGATGACCTTGAATATTTCATGAAGTCAAACTCTTCACCCCATTTGCAACCTACACAATTCATTCTTCCATGGTTTCACGTCAAAATTCCATGAACTTGGACGTGGGAGCCCTAAAGTACAGGATATGGTTGGTTCAATTGTTTTATTTTCATTTGTCCATAATGTACCCCAAACGTAGATGACCTTGAATATTTCATGAAGTCAAACTCTTCACCCCATTTGCAACCTACACAATTCATTCTTCCATGGTTTCACGTCAAAATTCCATGAACTTGGACGTGGGAGCCCTAAAGTACAGGATATGGTTGGTTCAATTGTTTTATTTTCATTTGTCCATAATGTACCCCAAACGTAGATGACCTTGAATATTTCATGAAGTCAAACTCTTCACCCCATTTGGAACTTACACAATTCATTCTTCCATGGTTTCACGTCAAAATTCCATGAACTTGGACGTGGGAGCCCTAAAGTACAGGATATGGTTGGTTCAATTGTTTTATTTTCATTTGTCCAGAATGTACCCCAAACGTAGATGACCTTGAATATTTCATGAAGTCAAACTCTTCACCCCATTTGCAACTTACACAATTCATTCTTCCATGGTTTCACGTCAAAATTCCATGAACTTGGACGTGGGAGCCCTAAAGTACAGGATATGGTTGGTTCAATTGTTTTATTTTCATTTGTCCATAATGTACCCCAAACGTAGATGACCTTGAATATTTCATGAAGTCAAACTCTTCACCCCATTTGCAACTTACACAATTCATTCTTCCATGGTTTCACGTCAAAATTCCATGAACTTGGACGTGGGAGCCCTAAAGTACAGGATATGGTTGGTTCAATTGTTTTATTTTCATTTGTCCATAATGTACCCCAAACGTAGATGACCTTGAATATTTCATGAAGTCAAACTCTTCACCCCATTTGCAACTTACACAATTCATTCTTCCATGGTTTCACGTCAAAATTCCATGAACTAGGACGTGGGAGCCCTAAAATACAGGATATGGTTGGTTCAATTGTTTTATTTTCATTTGTCCATAATGTACCCCAAACGTAGATGACCTTGAATATTTCATGAAGTCAAACTCTTCACCCCATTTGCAACCTACACAATTCCTTCTTCCATGGTTTCACGTCAAAATTCCATGAACTTGGACGTGGGAGCCCTAAAGTACAGGATATGGTTGGTTCAATTATTTTATTTTCATTTGTCCATAATGTACCCCAAACGTGGATGACCTTGAATATTTCATGAAGTCAAACTCTTCACCCCATTTGCAACTTACACAATTCATTCTTCCATGGTTTCACGTCAAAATTCCATGAACTTGGACGTGGGAGCCCTAAAGTACAGGATATGGTTGGTTCGATTATTTTATTTTCATTTGTCCATAATGTACCCCAAACGTAGATGACCTTGAATATTTCATGAAGTCAAACTCTTCAGCCCATTTGCAACTTACACAATTCATTCTTCCATGGTTTCACGTCAAAATTCCATGAACTTGGACGTGGGAGCCCTAAAGTACAGGATATGGTTGGTTCAATTGTTTTATTTTCATTTGTCCAGAATGTACCCCAAAAATGTGCATGACCTTGAATAATTCATGAAGTCAAACTCTTCACTCCATTTGCAACTTACACAATTCATTATTCCATGGTTTCACGTCAAAATTCCATGAACTTGGACGTGGGAGCCCTAAAGTACAGGATATGGTTGGTTCGATTATTTTATTTTCATTTGTCCATAATGTACCCCAAACGTAGATGACCTTGAATATTTCATGAAGTCAAACTCTTCACCCCATTTGGAACTTACACAATTCATTCTTCCATGGTTTCACGTCAAAATTCCATGAACTTGGACGTGGGAGCCCTAAAGTACAGGATATGGTTGGTTCAATTGTTTTATTTTCATTTGTCCATAATGTACCCCAAACGTAGATGACCTTGAATATTTCATGAAGTCAAACTCTTCACCCCATTTGCAACTTACACAATTCATTCTTCCATGGTTTCACGTCAAAATTCCATGAACTTGGACGTGGGAGCCCTAAAGTACAGGATATGGTTGGTTCAATTGTTTTATTTTCATTTGTCCAGAATGTACCCCAAACGTAGATGACCTTGAATATTTCATGAAGTCAAACTCTTCACCCCATTTGCAACTTACACAATTCATTCTTCCATGGTTTCACGTCAAAATTCCATGAACTTGGACGTGGGAGCCCTAAAGTACAGGATATGGTTGGTTCGATTATTTTATTTTCATTTGTCCATAATGTACCCCAAACGTAGATGACCTTGAATATTTCATGAAGTCAAACTCTTCACCCCATTTGCAACTTACACAATTCCTTCTTCCATGGTTTCACGTCAAAATTCCATGAACTTGGACGTGGGAGCCCTAAAGTACAGGATATGGTTGGTTCAATTGTTTTATTTTCATTTGTCCAGAATGTACCCCAAAAATGTGCATGACCTTGAATATTTCATGAAGTCAAACTCTTCACTCCATTTGCAACTTACACAATTCATTATTCCATGGTTTCACGTCAAAATTCCATGAACTTGGACGTGGGAGCCCTAAAGTACAGGATATGGTTGGTTCGATTATTTTATTTTCATTTGTCCATAATGTACCCCAAACGTAGATGACCTTGAATATTTCATGAAGTCAAACTCTTCACCCCATTTGGAACTTACACAATTCATTCTTCCATGGTTTCACGTCAAAATTCCATGAACTTGGACGTGGGAGCCCTAAAGTACAGGATATGGTTGGTTCAATTGTTTTATTTTCATTTGTCCATAATGTACCCCAAACGTAGATGACCTTGAATATTTCATGAAGTCAAACTCTTCACCCCATTTGCAACTTACACAATTCATTCTTCCATGGTTTCACGTCAAAATTCCATGAACTTGGACGTGGGAGCCCTAAAGTACAGGATATGGTTGGTTCAATTGTTTTATTTTCATTTGTCCAGAATGTACCCCAAACGTGGATGACCTTGAATATTTCATGAAGTCAAACTCTTCACCCCATTTGCAACCTACACAATTCCTTCTTCCATGATTTCACGTCAAAATTCCATGAACTTGGACGTGGGAGCCCTAAAGTACAGGATATGGTTGGTTCAATTATTTTATTTTCATTTGTCCATAATGTACCCCAAACGTGGATGACCTTGAATATTTCATGAAGTCAAACTCTTCACCCCATTTGCAACTTACACAATTCATTCTTCCATGGTTTCACGTCAAAATTCCATGAACTTGGACGTGGGAGCCCTAAAGTACAGGATATGGTTGGTTCGATTATTTTATTTTCATTTGTCCATAATGTACCCCAAACGTAGATGACCTTGAATATTTCATGAAGTCAAACTCGTCACCCCATTTGCAACCTACACAATTCATTCTTCCATGGTTTCACGTCAAAATTCCATGAACTTGGACGTGGGAGCCCTAAAGTACAGGATATGGTTGGTTCGATTGTTTTATTTTCATTTGTCCATAATGTACCCCAAACGTAGATGACCTTGAATATTTCATGAAGTCAAACTCTTCACCCCATTTGCAACTTACACAATTCATTCTTCCATGGTTTCACGTCAAAATTCCATGAACTAGGACGTGGGAGCCCTAAAATACAGGATATGGTTGGTTCAATTGTTTTATTTTCATTTGTCCATAATGTACCCCAAACGTAGATGACCTTGAATATTTCATGAAGTCAAACTCTTCACCCCATTTGCAACCTACACAATTCCTTCTTCCATGGTTTCACGTCAAAATTCCATGAACTTGGACGTGGGAGCCCTAAAGTACAGGATATGGTTGGTTCAATTATTTTATTTTCATTTGTCCATAATGTACCCCAAACGTGGATGACCTTGAATATTTCATGAAGTCAAACTCTTCACCCCATTTGCAACTTACACAATTCATTCTTCCATGGTTTCACGTCAAAATTCCATGAACTTGGACGTGGGAGCCCTAAATTACAGGATATGGTTGGTTCGATTATTTTATTTTCATTTGTCCATAATGTACCCCAAACGTAGATGACCTTGAATATTTCATGAAGTCAAACTCTTCACCCCATTTGCAACTTACACAATTCGTTCTTCCATGGTTTCACGTCAAAATTCCATGAACTTGGACGTGGGAGCCCTAAAGTACAGGATATGGTTGGTTCAATTGTTTTATTTTCATTTGTCCAGAATGTACCCCAAAAATGTGCATGACCTTGAATATTTCATGAAGTCAAACTCTTCACTCCATTTGCAACTTACACAATTCATTATTCCATGGTTTCACGTCAAAATTCCATGAACTTGGACGTGGGAGCCCTAAAGTACAGGATATGGTTGGTTCGATTATTTTATTTTCATTTGTCCATAATGTACCCCAAACGTAGATGACCTTGAATATTTCATGAAGTCAAACTCTTCACCCCATTTGGAACTTACACAATTCATTCTTCCATGGTTTCACGTCAAAATTCCATGAACTTGGACGTGGGAGCCCTAAAGTACAGGATATGGTTGGTTCAATTGTTTTATTTTCATTTGTCCATAATGTACCCCAAACGTAGATGACCTTGAATATTTCATGAAGTCAAACTCTTCACCCCATTTGCAACTTACACGATTCATTCTTCCATGGTTTCACGTCAAAATTCCATGAACTTGGACGTGGGAGCCCTAAAGTACAGGATATGGTTGGTTCAATTGTTTTATTTTCATTTGTCCATAATGTACCCCAAACGTAGATGACCTTGAATATTTCATGAAGTCAAACTCTTCACCCCATTTGCAACTTACACAATTCATTCTTCCATGGTTTCACGTCAAAATTCCATGAACTTGGACGTGGGAGCCCTAAAGTACAGGATATGGTTGGTTCAATTGTTTTATTTTCATTTGTCCAGAATGTACCCCAAACGTGGATGACCTTGAATATTTCATGAAGTCAAACTCTTCACCCCATTTGGAACTTACACAATTCATTCTTCCATGGTTTCACGTCAAAATTCCATGAACTTGGACGTGGGAGCCCTAAAGTACAGGATATGGTTGGTTCAATTATTTTATTTTCATTTGTCCATAATGTACCCCAAACGTGGATGACCTTGAATATTTCATGAAGTCAAACTCTTCACCCCATTTGCAACTTACACAATTCATTCTTCCATGGTTTCACGTCAAAATTCCATGAACTTGGACGTGGGAGCCCTAAAGTACAGGATATGGTTGGTTCGATTATTTTATTTTCATTTGTCCATAATGTACCCCAAACGTAGATGACCTTGAATATTTCATGAAGTCAAACTCTTCACCCCATTTGCAACTTACACAATTCATTCTTCCATGGTTTCACGTCAAAATTCCATGAACTTGGACGTGGGAGCCCTAAAGTACAGGATATGGTTGGTTCAATTGTTTTATTTTCATTTGTCCATAATGTACCCCAAACGTAGATGACCTTGAATATTTCATGAAGTCAAACTCTTCACCCCATTTGCAACTTACACAATTCATTCTTCCATGGTTTCACGTCAAAATTCCATGAACTAGGACGTGGGAGCCCTAAAGTACAGGATATGGTTGGTTCAATTGTTTTATTTTCATTTGTCCAGAATGTACCCCAAAAATGTGCATGACCTTGAATATTTCATGAAGTCAAACTCTTCACTCCATTTGCAACTTACACAATTCATTATTCCATGGTTTCACGTCAAAATTCCATGAACTTGGACGTGGGAGCCCTAAAGTACAGGATATGGTTGGTTCGATTATTTTATTTTCATTTGTCCATAATGTACCCCAAACGTAGATGACCTTGAATATTTCATGAAGTCAAACTCTTCACCCCATTTGCAACTTACACAATTCATTCTTCCATGGTTTCACGTCAAAATTCCATGAACTTGGACGTGGGAGCCCTAAAGTACAGGATATGGTTGGTTCAATTGTTTTATTTTCATTTGTCCAGAATGTACCCCAAAAATGTGCATGACCTTGAATATTTCATGAAGTCAAACTCTTCACTCCATTTGCAACTTACACAATTCATTATTCCATGGTTTCACGTCAAAATTCCATGAACTTGGACGTGGGAGCCCTAAAGTACAGGATATGGTTGGTTCAATTGTTTTATTTTCATTTGTCCATAATGTACCCCAAACGTAGATGACCTTGAATATTTCATGAAGTCAAACTCTTCACCCCATTTGCAACTTACACAATTCATTCTTCCATGGTTTCACGTCAAAATTCCATGAACTTGGACGTGGGAGCCCTAAAGTACAGGATATGGTTGGTTCAATTGTTTTATTTTCATTTGTCCATAATGTACCCCAAACGTAGATGACCTTGAATATTTCATGAAGTCAAACTCTTCACCCCATTTGCAACTTACACAATTCATTCTTCCATGGTTTCACGTCAAAATTCCATGAACTTGGACGTGGGAGCCCTAAAGTACAGGATATGGTTGGTTCAATTGTTTTATTTTCATTTGTCCAGAATGTACCCCAAACGTGGATGACCTTGAATATTTCATGAAGTCAAACTCTTCACCCCATTTGGAACTTACACAATTCATTCTTCCATGGTTTCACGTCAAAATTCCATGAACTTGGACGTGGGAGCCCTAAAGTACAGGATATGGTTGGTTCAATTATTTTATTTTCATTTGTCCATAATGTACCCCAAACGTGGATGACCTTGAATATTTCATGAAGTCAAACTCTTCACCCCATTTGCAACTTACACAATTCATTCTTCCATGGTTTCACGTCAAAATTCCATGAACTTGGACGTGGGAGCCCTAAAGTACAGGATATGGTTGGTTCGATTATTTTATTTTCATTTGTCCATAATGTACCCCAAACGTAGATGACCTTGAATATTTCATGAAGTCAAACTCTTCACCCCATTTGCAACTTACACAATTCATTCTTCCATGGTTTCACGTCAAAATTCCATGAACTTGGACGTGGGAGCCCTAAAGTACAGGATATGGTTGGTTCAATTGTTTTATTTTCATTTGTCCATAATGTACCCCAAACGTAGATGACCTTGAATATTTCATGAAGTCAAACTCTTCACCCCATTTGCAACTTACACAATTCATTCTTCCATGGTTTCACGTCAAAATTCCATGAACTAGGACGTGGGAGCCCTAAAGTACAGGATATGGTTGGTTCAATTGTTTTATTTTCATTTGTCCAGAATGTACCCCAAAAATGTGCATGACCTTGAATATTTCATGAAGTCAAACTCTTCACTCCATTTGCAACTTACACAATTCATTATTCCATGGTTTCACGTCAAAATTCCATGAACTTGGACGTGGGAGCCCTAAAGTACAGGATATGGTTGGTTCGATTATTTTATTTTCATTTGTCCATAATGTACCCCAAACGTAGATGACCTTGAATATTTCATGAAGTCAAACTCTTCACCCCATTTGCAACTTACACAATTCATTCTTCCATGGTTTCACGTCAAAATTCCATGAACTTGGACGTGGGAGCCCTAAAGTACAGGATATGGTTGGTTCAATTGTTTTATTTTCATTTGTCCAGAATGTACCCCAAAAATGTGCATGACCTTGAATATTTCATGAAGTCAAACTCTTCACTCCATTTGCAACTTACACAATTCATTATTCCATGGTTTCACGTCAAAATTCCATGAACTTGGACGTGGGAGCCCTAAAGTACAGGATATGGTTGGTTCGATTATTTTATTTTCATTTGTCCATAATGTACCCCAAACGTAGATGACCTTGAATATTTCATGAAGTCAAACTCTTCACCCCATTTGCAACTTACACAATTCATTCTTCCATGGTTTCACGTCAAAATTCCATGAACTTGGACGTGGGAGCCCTAAAGTACAGGATATGGTTGGTTCAATGGTTTTATTTTCATTTGTCCAGAATGTACCCCAAACGTAGATGACCTTGAATATTTCATGAAGTCAAACTCTTCACCCCATTTGCAACCTACACAATTCATTCTTCCATGGATTCACGTCAAAATTCCATGAACTTGGACGTGGGAGCCCTAAAGTACAAGATATGGTTGGTTCAATGGCTTTATTTTCATTTGTCCAGAATGTACCCCAAACGTTGATGACCTTGAATATTTCATGAAGTCAAACTCTTCACCCCATTTGCAACCTACACAATTCATTCTTCCATGGTTTCACGTCAAAATTCCATGAACTTGGACGTGGGAGCCCTAAAGTACAAGATATGGTTGGTTCGATTATTTTATTTTCATTTGTCCATAATGTACCCCAAACGTAGATGACCTTGAATATTTCATGAAGTCAAACTCTTCACCCCATTTGCAACCTACACAATTCATTCTTCCATGGTTTCACGTCAAAATTCCATGAACTTGGACGTGGGAGCCCTAAAGTACAAGATATGGTTGGTTCAATGGTTTTATTTTCATTTGTTCAGAATGTACCCCAAACGTAGATGACCTTGAATATTTCATGAAGTCAAACTCTTCACCCCATTTGCAACTTACACAATTCATTCTTCCATGGTTTCACGTCAAAATTCCATGAACTTGGACGTGGGAGCCCTAAAGTACAGGATATGGTTGGTTCAATTGTTTTATTTTCATTTGTCCATAATGTACCCCAAACGTAGATGACCTTGAATATTTCATGAAGTCAAACTCTTCACCCCATTTGCAATTTAGACAATTCATTCTTCCATGGTTTCGCGTCAAAATTCCATGAACTTGGACGTGGGAGCCCTAAAGTACAGGATATGGTTGGTTCAATTGTTTTATTTTCATTTGTCCATAATGTACCCCAAACGTAGATGACCTTGAATATTTCATGAAGTCAAACTCTTCACCCCATTTGCAACTTACACAATTCATTCTTCCATGGTTTCACGTCAAAATTCCATGAACTTGGACGTGGGAGCCCTAAAGTACAGGATATGGTTGGTTCAATTGTTTTATTTTCATTTGTCCATAATGTACCCCAAACGTAGATGACCTTGAATATTTCATGAAGTCAAACTCTTCACCCCATTTGCAACCTACACAATTCATTCTTCCATGGTTTCACGTCAAAATTCCATGAACTTGGACGTGGGAGCCCTAAAGTACAAGATATGGTTGGTTCAATGGTTTTATTTTCATTTGTCCATAATGTACCCCAAACGTAGATGACCTTGAATATTTCATGAAGTCAAACTCTTCACCCCATTTGCAACTTACACAATTCATTCTTCCATGGTTTCACGTCAAAATTCCATGAACTTGGACGTGGGAGCCCTAAAGTACAGGATATGGTTGGTTCAATTATTTTATTTTCATTTGTCCATAATGTACCCCAAACGTGGATGACCTTGAATATTTCATGAAGTCAAACTCTTCACCCCATTTGCAACTTACACAATTCATTCTTCCATGGTTTCACGTCAAAATTCCATGAACTTGGACGTGGGAGCCCTAAAGTACAGGATATGGTTGGTTCGATTATTTTATTTTCATTTGTCCATAATGTACCCCAAACGTAGATGACCTTGAATATTTCATGAAGTCAAACTCTTCACCCCATTTGGAACTTACACAATTCATTCTTCCATGGTTTCACGTCAAAATTCTATGAACTTGGACGTGGGAGCCCTAAAGTACAGGATATGGTTGGTTCGATTATTTTATTTTCATTTGTCCAGAATGTACCCCAAAAATGTGCATGACCTTGAATATTTCATGAAGTCAAACTCTTCACTCCATTTGCAACTTACACAATTCATTATTCCATGGTTTCACGTCAAAATTCCATGAACTTGGACGTGGGAGCCCTAAAGTACAGGATATGGTTGGTTCGATTGTTTTATTTTCATTTGTCCATAATGTACCCCAAACGTAGATGACCTTGAATATTTCATGAAGTCAAACTCTTCACCCCATTTGCAACCTACACAATTCATTCTTCCATGGTTTCACGTCAAAATTCCATGAACTTGGACGTGGGAGCCCTAAAGTACAGGATATGGTTGGTTCGATTATTTTATTTTCATTTGTCCATAATGTACCCCAAACGTAGATGACCTTGAATATTTCATGAAGTCAAACTCTTCACCCCATTTGCAACTTACACAATTCATTCTTCCATGGTTTCACGTCAAAATTCCATGAACTTGGACGTGGGAGCCCTAAAGTACAAGATATGGTTGGTTCAATGGTTTTATTTTCATTTGTCCAGAATGTACCCCAAACGTAGATGACCTTGAATATTTCATGAAGTCAAACTCTTCACCCCATTTGGAACTTACACAATTCATTCTTCGATGGTTTCACGTCAAAATTCCATGAACTTGGACGTGGGAGCCCTAAAGTACAGGATATGGTTGGTTCAATTGTTTTATTTTCATTTGTCCATAATGTACCCCAAAGGTAGATGACCTTGAATATTTCATGAAGTCAAACTCTTCACCCCATTTGCAACCTACACAATTCATTCTTCCATGGATTCACGTCAAAATTCCATGAACTTGGACGTGGGAGCCCTAAAGTACAAGATATGGTTGGTTCAATGGCTTTATTTTCATTTGTCCAGAATGTACCCCAAACGTAGATGACCTTGAATATTTCATGAAGTCAAACTCTTCACCCCATTTGCAACCTACACAATTCATTCTTCCATGGTTTCACGTCAAAATTCCATGAACTTGGACGTGGGAGCCCTAAAGTACAGGATATGGTTGGTTCGATTATTTTATTTTCATTTGTCCATAATGTACCCCAAACGTAGATGACCTTGAATATTTCATGAAGTCAAACTCTTCACCCCATTTGCAACCTACACAATTCATTCTTCCATGGTTTCACGTCAAAATTCCATGAACTTGGACGTGGGAGCCCTAAAGTACAAGATATGGTTGGTTCAATGGTTTTATTTTCATTTGTCCATAATGTACCCCAAACGTAGATGACCTTGAATATTTCATGAAGTCAAACTCTTCACCCCATTTGCAACCTACACAATTCATTCTTCCATGGTTTCACGTCAAAATTCCATGAACTTGGACGTGGGAGCCCTAAAGTACAGGATATGGTTGGTTCGATTATTTTATTTTCATTTGTCCATAATGTACCCCAAACGTAGATGACCTTGAATATTTCATGAAGTCAAACTCTTCACCCCATTTGCAACCTACACAATTCATTCTTCCATGGTTTCACGTCAAAATTCCATGAACTTGGACGTGGGAGCCCTAAAGTACAGGATATGGTTGGTTCAATTGTTTTATTTTCATTTGTCCAGAATGTACCCCAAACGTAGATGACCTTGAATATTTCATGATGTCAAACTTTTCACCCCATTTGGAACTTACACAATTCATTCTTCCATGGTTTCACGTCAAAATTCCATGAACTTGGACGTGGGAGCCCTAAAGTACAGGATATGGTTGGTTCAATTGTTTTATTTTCATTTGTCCATAATGTACCCCAAACGTAGATGACCTTGAATATTTCATGAAGTCAAACTCTTCACCCCATTTGCAACTTACACAATTCATTCTTCCATGGTTTCACGTCAAAATTCCATGAACTTGGACGTGGGAGCCCTAAAGTACAGGATATGGTTGGTTCAATTGTTTTATTTTCATTTGTCCAGAATGTACCCCAAAATGTGCATGACCTTGAATATTTCATGAAGTCAAACTCTTCACCCCATTTGCAACCTACACAATTCATTCTTCCATGATTTCACGTCAAAATTCCATGAACTTGGACGTGGGAGCCCTAAAGTACAGGATATGGTTGGTTCAATTGTTTTATTTTCATTTGTCCATAATGTACCCCAAACGTAGATGACCTTGAATATTTCATGATGTCAAACTCTTCACCCCATTTGGAACTTACACAATTCCTTCTTCCATGGTTTCACGTCAAAATTCCATGAACTTGGACGTGGGAGCCCTAAAGTACAGGATATGGTTGGTTCGATTATTTTATTTTCATTTGTCCATAATGTACCCCAAACGTAGATGACCTTGAATATTTCATGAAGTCAAACTCTTCACCCCATTTGCAACCTACACAATTCATTCTTCCATGGTTTCACGTCAAAATTCCATGAACTTGGACGTGGGAGCCCTAAAGTACAAGATATGGTTGGTTCAATTGTTTTATTTTCATTTGTCCAGAATGTACCCCAAACGTAGATGACCTTGAATATTTCATGAAGTCAAACTCTTCACCCCATTTGCAACCTACACAATTCATTCTTCCATGGTTTCACGTCAAAATTCCATGAACTTGGACGTGGGAGCCCTAAAGTACAGGATATGGTTGGTTCAATTGTTTTATTTTCATTTGTCCATAATGTACCCCAAACGTAGATGACCTTGAATATTTCATGAAGTCAAACTCTTCACCCCATTTGCAATTTACAAAATTCATTCTTCCATGGTTTCGCGTCAAAATTCCATGAACTTGGACGTGGGAGCCGTAAAGTACAGGATATGGTTGGTTCAATTGTTTTATTTTCATTTGTCCATAATGTACCCCAAACGTAGATGACCTTGAATATTTCATGAAGTCAAACTCTTCACCCCATTTGCAACTTACACAATTCATTCTTCCATGGTTTCACGTCAAAATTCCATGAACTTGGACGTGGGAGCCCTAAAGTACAGGATATGGTTGGTTCAATTGTTTTATTTTCATTTGTCCATAATGTACCCCAAACGTAGATGACCTTGAATATTTCATGAAGTCAAACTCTTCACCCCATTTGCAACCTACACAATTCATTCTTCCATGGATTCACGTCAAAATTCCATGAACTTGGACGTGGGAGCCCTAAAGTACAGGATATGGTTGGTTCAATTATTTTATTTTCATTTGTCCATAATGTACCCCAAACGTAGATGACCTTGAATATTTCATGAGGTCAAACTCTTCACTCCATTTGCAACCTACACAATTCATTATTCCATGGTTTCACGTCAAAATTCCATGAACTTGGACGTGGGAGCCCTAAAGTACAGGATATGGTTGGTTCAATTGTTTTATTTTCATTTGTCCATAATGTACCCCAAAATGTGCATGACCTTGAATATTTCATGAAGTCAAACTCTTGACCCCATTTGCAACTTACACAATTCATTATTCCATGGTTTCACGTCAAAATTCCATGAACTTGGACGTGGGAGCCCTAAAGTACAGGATATGGTTGGTTCAATTATTTTATTTTCATTTGTCCAGAATGTACCCCAAAATGTGCATGACCTTGAATATTTCATAAAGTCAAACTCTTCACCCCATTTGCAACCTACACAATTCATTCTTCCATGATTTCACGTCAAAATTCCATGAACTTGGACGTGGGAGCCCTAAAGTACAGGGTATGGTTGGTTCAATTATTTTATTTTCATTTGTCCATAATGTACCCCAAACGTAGATGACCTTGAATATTTCATGATGTCAAACTCTTCACCCCATTTGGAACTTACACAATTCATTCTTCCATGGTTTCACGTCAAAATTCCATGAACTTGGACGTGGGAGCCCTAAAGTACAGGATATGGTTGGTTCAATTGTTTTATTTTCATTTGTCCATAATGTACCCCAAACGTAGATGACCTTGAATATTTCATGAAGTCAAACTCTTCACCCCATTTGCAACTTACACAATTCATTCTTCCATGGTTTCACGTCAAAATTCCATGAACTTGGACGTGGGAGCCCTAAAGTACAGGATATGGTTGGTTCAATTGTTTTATTTTCATTTGTCCAGAATGTACCCCAAAATGTGCATGACCTTGAATATTTCATGAAGTCAAACTCTTCACCCCATTTGCAACCTACACAATTCATTCTTCCATGATTTCACGTCAAAATTCCATGAACTTGGACGTGGGAGCCCTAAAGTACAGGATATGGTTGGTTCAATTATTTTATTTTCATTTGTCCATAATGTACCCCAAACGTAGATGACCTTGAATATTTCATGATGTCAAACTCTTCACCCCATTTGGAACTTACACAATTCATTCTTCCATGGTTTCACGTCAAAATTCCATGAACTTGGACGTGGGAGCCCTAAAGTACAGGATATGGTTGGTTCAATTGTTTTATTTTCATTTGTCCATAATGTACCCCAAACGTAGATGACCTTGAATATTTCATGAAGTCAAACTCTTCACCCCATTTGCAACTTACACAATTCATTCTTCCATGGTTTCACGTCAAAATTCCATGAACTTGGACGTGGGAGCCCTAAAGTACAGGATATGGTTGGTTCAATTGTTTTATTTTCATTTGTCCAGAATGTACCCCAAAATGTGCATGACCTTGAATATTTCATGAAGTCAAACTCTTCACCCCATTTGCAACCTACACAATTCATTCTTCCATGATTTCACGTCAAAATTCCATGAACTTGGACGTGGGAGCCCTAAAATACAGGATATGGTTGGTTCAATTATTTTATTTTCATTTGTCCATAATGTACCCCAAACGTAGATGACCTTGAATATTTCATGAAGTCAAACTCTTCACCCCATTTGCAACCTACACAATTCATTCTTCTATGGTTTCACGTCAAAATTCCATGAACTTGGACGTGGGAGCCCTAAAGTACAGGATATGGTTGGTTCAATTGTTTTATTTTCATTTGTCCATAATGTACCCCAAACGTAGATGACCTTGAATATTTCATGAAGTCAAATTCTTCACCCCATTTGCAACCTACACAATTCATTCTTCCATGGTTTCACGTCAAAATTCCATGAACTTGGACGTGGGAGCCCTAAAGTACAGGATATGGTTGGTTCAATTGTTTTATTTTCATTTGTCCAGAATGTACCCCAAACGTAGATGACCTTGAATATTTCATGATGTCAAACTTTTCACCCCATTTGGAACTTACACAATTCATTCTTCCATGGTTTCACGTCAAAATTCCATGAACTTGGACGTGGGAGCCCTAAAGTACAGGATATGGTTGGTTCAATTGTTTTATTTTCATTTGTCCATAATGTACCCCAAACGTAGATGACCTTGAATATTTCATGAAGTCAAACTCTTCACCCCATTTGCAACTTACACAATTCATTCTTCCATGGTTTCACGTCAAAATTCCATGAACTTGGACGTGGGAGCCCTAAAATACAGGATATGGTTGGTTCAATTGTTTTATTTTCATTTGTCCATAATGTACCCCAAAATGTGCATGACCTTGAATATTTCATGATGTCAAACTCTTCACCCCATTTGGAACTTACACAATTCATTCTTCCATGGTTTCACGTCAAAATTCCATGAACTTGGACGTGGGAGCCCTAAAGTACAGGATATGGTTGGTTCCATTGTTTTATTTTCATTTGTCCATAATGTACCCCAAACGTAGATGACCTTGAATATTTCATGAAGTCAAACTCTTCACCCCATTTGCAACTTACACAATTCATTCTTCCATGGTTTCACGTCAAAATTCCATGAACTTGGACGTGGGAGCCCTAAAGTACAGGATATGGTTGGTTCAATTGTTTTATTTTCATTTGTCCAGAATGTACCCCAAAATGTGCATGACCTTGAATATTTCATGAAGTCAAACTCTTCACCCCATTTGCAACCTACACAATTCATTCTTCCATGATTTCACGTCAAAATTCCATGAACTTGGACGTGGGAGCCCTAAAGTACAGGATATGGTTGGTTCAATTGTTTTATTTTCATTTGTCCAGAATGTACCCCAAAATGTGCATGACCTTGAATATTTCATAAAGTCAAACTCTTCACCCCATTTGCAACCTACACAATTCATTCTTCCATGATTTCACGTCAAAATTCCATGAACTTGGACGTGGGAGCCCTAAAGTACAGGATATGGTTGGTTCAATTGTTTTATTTTCATTTGTCCAGAATGTACCCCAAACGTAGATGACCTTGAATATTTCATGATGTCAAACTCTTCACCCCATTTGGAACTTACACAATTCATTCTTCCATGGTTTCACGTCAAAATTCCATGAACTTGGACGTGGGAGCCCTAAAGTACAGGATATGGTTGGTTCCATTGTTTTATTTTCATTTGTCCATAATGTACCCCAAACGTAGATGACCTTGAATATTTCATGAAGTCAAACTCTTCACCCCATTTGCAACTTACACAATTCATTCTTCCATGGTTTCACGTCAAAATTCCATGAACTTGGACGTGGGAGCCCTAAAGTACAGGATATGGTTGGTTCAATTGTTTTATTTTCATTTGTCCAGAATGTACCCCAAACGTAGATGACCTTGAATATTTCATGAAGTCAAATTCTTCACCCCATTTGCAACCTACACAATTCATTCTTCCATGGTTTCACGTCAAAATTCCATGAACTTGGACGTGGGAGCCCTAAAGTACAGGATATGGTTGGTTCCATTGTTTTATTTTCATTTGTCCATAATGTACCCCAAACGTAGATGACCTTGAATATTTCATGAAGTCAAATTCTTCACCCCATTTGCAACCTACACAATTCATTCTTCCATGGTTTCACGTCAAAATTCCATGAACTTGGACGTGGGAGCCCTAAAGTACAGGATATGGTTGGTTCAATTGTTTTATTTTCATTTGTCCAGAATGTACCCCAAACGTAGATGACCTTGAATATTTCATGATGTCAAACTTTTCACCCCATTTGGAACTTACACAATTCATTCTTCCATGGTTTCACGTCAAAATTCCATGAACTTGGACGTGGGAGCCGTAAAGTACAGGATATGGTTGGTTCAATTGTTTTATTTTCATTTGTCCAGAATGTACCCCAAAATGTGCATGACCTTGAATATTTCATGAAGTCAAACTCTTCACTCCATTTGCAACTTACACAATTCATTCTTCCATGGTTTCGCGTCAAAATTCCATGAACTTGGACGTGGGAGCCCTAAAATACAGGATATGGTTGGTTCAATTGTTTTATTTTCATTTGTCCATAATGTACCCCAAAATGTGCATGACCTTGAATATTTCATGATGTCAAACTCTTCACCCCATTTGGAACTTACACAATTCATTCTTCCATGGTTTCACGTCAAAATTCCATGAACTTGGACGTGGGAGCCCTAAAGTACAGGATATGGTTGGTTCCATTGTTTTATTTTCATTTGTCCATAATGTACCCCAAACGTAGATGACCTTGAATATTTCATGAAGTCAAACTCTTCACCCCATTTGCAACTTACACAATTCATTCTTCCATGGTTTCACGTCAAAATTCCATGAACTTGGACGTGGGAGCCCTAAAGTACAGGATATGGTTGGTTCAATTGTTTTATTTTCATTTGTCCAGAATGTACCCCAAAATGTGCATGACCTTGAATATTTCATGAAGTCAAACTCTTCACCCCATTTGCAACCTACACAATTCATTCTTCCATGATTTCACGTCAAAATTCCATGAACTTGGACGTGGGAGCCCTAAAGTACAGGATATGGTTGGTTCAATTGTTTTATTTTCATTTGTCCAGAATGTACCCCAAAATGTGCATGACCTTGAATATTTCATAAAGTCAAACTCTTCACCCCATTTGCAACCTACACAATTCATTCTTCCATGATTTCACGTCAAAATTCCATGAACTTGGACGTGGGAGCCCTAAAGTACAGGATATGGTTGGTTCCATTGTTTTATTTTCATTTGTCCATAATGTACCCCAAACGTAGATGACCTTGAATATTTCATGATGTCAAACTCTTCACCCCATTTGGAACTTACACAATTCATTCTTCCATGGTTTCACGTCAAAATTCCATGAACTTGGACGTGGGAGCCCTAAAGTACAGGATATGGTTGGTTCAATTGTTTTATTTTCATTTGTCCATAATGTACCCCAAAATGTGCATGACCTTGAATATTTCATGAAGTCAAACTCTTCACCCCATTTGCAACCTACACAATTCATTCTTCCATGGTTTCACGTCAAAATTCCATGAACTTGGACGTGGGAGCCGTAAAGTACAGGATATGGTTGGTTCAATTGTTTTATTTTCATTTGTCCAGAATGTACCCCAAAATGTGCATGACCTTGAATATTTCATGAAGTCAAACTCTTCACTCCATTTGCAACTTACACAATTCATTATTCCATGGTTTCACGTCAAAATTCCATGAACTTGGACGTGGGAGCCCTAAAGTACAGGATATGGTTGGTTCAATTATTTTATTTTCATTTGTCCATAATGTACCCCAAACGTAGATGACCTTGAATATTTCATGAAGTCAAACTCTTCACCCCATTTGCAACCTACACAATTCATTCTTCCATGGTTTCACGTCAAAATTCCATGAACTTGGACGTGGGAGCCCTAAAGTACAAGATATGGTTGGTTCAATTGTTTTATTTTCATATGTCCAGAATGTACCCCAAAATCTGCATGACCTTGAATATTTCATGAAGTCAAACTCTTCACCCCATTTGGAACTTACACAATTCATTCTTCCATGGTTTCACGTCAAAATTCCATGAACTTGGACGTGGGAGCCCTAAAGTACAGGATATGGTTGGTTCAATTGTTTTATTTTTATTTATCCATAATGTACCCCAAACGTAGATGACCTTGAATATTTCATGAAGTCAAACTCTTCACCCCATTTGCAATTTACACAATTCATTCTTCCATGGTTTCGCGTCAAAATTCCATGAACTTGGACGTGGGAGCCCTAAAGTACAGGATATGGTTGGTTCAATTGTTTTATTTTCATTTGTCCATAATGTACCCCAAACGTAGATGACCTTGAATATTTCATGAAGTCAAACTCTTCACCCCATTTGGAACTTACACAATTCATTCTTCCATGGTTTCACGTCAAAATTCCATGAACTTGGACGTGGGAGCCCTAAAGTACAGGATATGGTTGGTTCCATTGTTTTATTTTCATTTGTCCATAATGTACCCCAAACGTAGATGACCTTGAATATTTCATGAAGTCAAACTCTTCACCCCATTTGCAACTTACACAATTCATTCTTCCATGGTTTCACGTCAAAATTCCATGAACTTGGACGTGGGAGCCCTAAAGTACAGGATATGGTTGGTTCAATTGTTTTATTTTCATTTGTCCATAATGTACCCCAAACGTAGATGACCTTGAATATTTCATGAAGTCAAACTCTTCACTCCATTTGCAACTTACACAATTCATTCTTCCATGGTTTCGCGTCAAAATTCCATGAACTTGGACGTGGGAGCCCTAAAGTACAGGATATGGTTGGTTCAATTGTTTTATTTTCATTTGTCCATAATGTACCCCAAACGTAGATGACCTTGAATATTTCATGAAGTCAAACTCTTCACTCCATTTGCAACTTACACAATTCATTCTTCCATGGTTTCACGTCAAAATTCCATGAACTTGGACGTGGGAGCCCTAAAGTACAGGATATGGTTGGTTCAATTGTTTTATTTTCATTTGTCCATAATGTACCCCAAACGTAGATGACCTTGAATATTTCATGAAGTCAAACTCTTCACCCCATTTGCAACTTACACAATTCATTCTTCCATGGTTTCACGTCAAAATTCCATGAACTTGGACGTGGGAGCCCTAAAATACAGGATATGGTTGGTTCAATTGTTTTATTTTCATTTGTCCATAATGTACCCCAAAATGTGCATGACCTTGAATATTTCATGATGTCAAACTCTTCACCCCATTTGGAACTTACACAATTCATTCTTCCATGGTTTCACGTCAAAATTCCATGAACTTGGACGTGGGAGCCCTAAAGTACAGGATATGGTTGGTTCCATTGTTTTATTTTCATTTGTCCATAATGTACCCCAAACGTAGATGACCTTGAATATTTCATGAAGTCAAACTCTTCACCCCATTTGCAACCTACACAATTCATTCTTCCATGGTTTCACGTCAAAATTCCATGAACTTGGACGTGGGAGCCCTAAAGTACAGGATATGGTTGGTTCGATTATTTTATTTTCATTTGTCCATAATGTACCCCAAACGTAGATGACCTTGAATATTTCATGAAGTCAAACTCTTCACCCCATTTGCAACCTACACAATTCATTCTTCCATGGTTTCACGTCAAAATTCCATGAACTTGGACGTGGGAGCCCTAAAGTACAAGATATGGTTGGTTCAATTGTTTTATTTTCATATGTCCAGAATGTACCCCAAAATCTGCATGACCTTGAATATTTCATGAAGTCAAACTCTTCACCCCATTTGGAACTTACACAATTCATTCTTCCATGGTTTCACGTCAAAATTCCATGAACTTGGACGTGGGAGCCCTAAAGTACAGGATATGGTTGGTTCAATTGTTTTATTTTTATTTATCCATAATGTACCCCAAACGTAGATGACCTTGAATATTTCATGAAGTCAAACTCTTCACCCCATTTGCAATTTACACAATTCATTCTTCCATGGTTTCGCGTCAAAATTCCATGAACTTGGACGTGGGAGCCCTAAAGTACAGGATATGGTTGGTTCAATTGTTTTATTTTCATTTGTCCATAATGTACCCCAAACGTAGATGACCTTGAATATTTCATGAAGTCAAACTCTTCACCCCATTTGGAACTTACACAATTCATTCTTCCATGGTTTCACGTCAAAATTCCATGAACTTGGACGTGGGAGCCCTAAAGTACAGGATATGGTTGGTTCCATTGTTTTATTTTCATTTGTCCATAATGTACCCCAAACGTAGATGACCTTGAATATTTCATGAAGTCAAACTCTTCACCCCATTTGCAACTTACACAATTCATTCTTCCATGGTTTCACGTCAAAATTCCATGAACTTGGACGTGGGAGCCCTAAAGTACAGGATATGGTTGGTTCAATTGTTTTATTTTCATTTGTCCATAATGTACCCCAAACGTAGATGACCTTGAATATTTCATGAAGTCAAACTCTTCACTCCATTTGCAACTTACACAATTCATTCTTCCATGGTTTCGCGTCAAAATTCCATGAACTTGGACGTGGGAGCCCTAAAGTACAGGATATGGTTGGTTCAATTGTTTTATTTTCATTTGTCCATAATGTACCCCAAACGTAGATGACCTTGAATATTTCATGAAGTCAAACTCTTCACTCCATTTGCAACTTACACAATTCATTCTTCCATGGTTTCACGTCAAAATTCCATGAACTTGGACGTGGGAGCCCTAAAGTACAGGATATGGTTGGTTCAATTGTTTTATTTTCATTTGTCCAGAATGTACCCCAAACGTAGATGACCTTGAATATTTCATGAAGTCAAACTCTTCACCCCATTTGCAACTTACACAATTCATTCTTCCATGGTTTCACGTCAAAATTCCATGAACTTGGACGTGGGAGCCCTAAAATACAGGATATGGTTGGTTCAATTGTTTTATTTTCATTTGTCCATAATGTACCCCAAAATGTGCATGACCTTGAATATTTCATGATGTCAAACTCTTCACCCCATTTGGAACTTACACAATTCATTCTTCCATGGTTTCACGTCAAAATTCCATGAACTTGGACGTGGGAGCCCTAAAGTACAGGATATGGTTGGTTCCATTGTTTTATTTTCATTTGTCCATAATGTACCCCAAACGTAGATGACCTTGAATATTTCATGAAGTCAAACTCTTCACCCCATTTGCAACTTACACAATTCATTCTTCCATGGTTTCACGTCAAAATTCCATGAACTTGGACGTGGGAGCCCTAAAGTACAGGATATGGTTGGTTCAATTGTTTTATTTTCATTTGTCCAGAATGTACCCCAAAATGTGCATGACCTTGAATATTTCATGAAGTCAAACTCTTCACCCCATTTGCAACCTACACAATTCATTCTTCCATGATTTCACGTCAAAATTCCATGAACTTGGACGTGGGAGCCCTAAAGTACAGGATATGGTTGGTTCAATTGTTTTATTTTCATTTGTCCAGAATGTACCCCAAAATGTGCATGACCTTGAATATTTCATAAAGTCAAACTCTTCACCCCATTTGCAACCTACACAATTCATTCTTCCATGATTTCACGTCAAAATTCCATGAACTTGGACGTGGGAGCCCTAAAGTACAGGATATGGTTGGTTCAATTATTTTATTTTCATTTGTCCATAATGTACCCCAAACGTAGATGACCTTGAATATTTCATGATGTCAAACTCTTCACCCCATTTGGAACTTACACAATTCATTCTTCCATGGTTTCACGTCAAAATTCCATGAACTTGGACGTGGGAGCCCTAAAGTACAGGATATGGTTGGTTCAATTGTTTTATTTTCATTTGTCCATAATGTACCCCAAACGTAGATGACCTTGAATATTTCATGAAGTCAAACTCTTCACCCCATTTGCAACCTACACAATTCATTATTCCATGGTTTCACGTCAAAATTCCATGAACTTGGACGTGGGAGCCGTAAAGTACAGGATATGGTTGGTTCAATTGTTTTATTTTCATTTGTCCAGAATGTACCCCAAAATGTGCATGACCTTGAATATTTCATGAAGTCAAACTCTTCACTCCATTTGCAACTTACACAATTCATTATTCCATGGTTTCACGTCAAAATTCCATGAACTTGGACGTGGGAGCCCTAAAGTACAGGATATGGTTGGTTCAATTATTTTATTTTCATTTGTCCATAATGTACCCCAAACGTAGATGACCTTGAATATTTCATGAAGTCAAACTCTTCACCCCATTTGCAACCTACACAATTCATTCTTCCATGGTTTCACGTCAAAATTCCATGAACTTGGACGTGGGAGCCCTAAAGTACAGGATATGGTTGGTTCGATTATTTTATTTTCATTTGTCCATAATGTACCCCAAACGTAGATGACCTTGAATATTTCATGAAGTCAAACTCTTCACCCCATTTGCAACCTACACAATTCATTCTTCCATGGTTTCACGTCAAAATTCCATGAACTTGGACGTGGGAGCCCTAAAGTACAAGATATGGTTGGTTCAATTGTTTTATTTTCATATGTCCAGAATGTACCCCAAAATCTGCATGACCTTGAATATTTCATGAAGTCAAACTCTTCACCCCATTTGGAACTTACACAATTCATTCTTCCATGGTTTCACGTCAAAATTCCATGAACTTGGACGTGGGAGCCCTAAAGTACAGGATATGGTTGGTTCAATTGTTTTATTTTTATTTATCCATAATGTACCCCAAACGTAGATGACCTTGAATATTTCATGAAGTCAAACTCTTCACCCCATTTGCAATTTACACAATTCATTCTTCCATGGTTTCGCGTCAAAATTCCATGAACTTGGACGTGGGAGCCCTAAAGTACAGGATATGGTTGGTTCAATTGTTTTATTTTCATTTGTCCATAATGTACCCCAAACGTAGATGACCTTGAATATTTCATGAAGTCAAACTCTTCACCCCATTTGGAACTTACACAATTCATTCTTCCATGGTTTCACGTCAAAATTCCATGAACTTGGACGTGGGAGCCCTAAAGTACAGGATATGGTTGGTTCCATTGTTTTATTTTCATTTGTCCATAATGTACCCCAAACGTAGATGACCTTGAATATTTCATGAAGTCAAACTCTTCACCCCATTTGCAACTTACACAATTCATTCTTCCATGGTTTCACGTCAAAATTCCATGAACTTGGACGTGGGAGCCCTAAAGTACAGGATATGGTTGGTTCAATTGCTTTATTTTCATTTGTCCATAATGTACCCCAAACGTAGATGACCTTGAATATTTCATGAAGTTAAACTCTTCACCCCATTTGCAACCAACACAATTCATTCTTCCATGGTTTCACGTCAAAATTCCATGAACTTGGACGTGGGAGCCCTAAAGTACAGGATATGGTTGGTTCAATTGCTTTATTTTCATTTGTCCATAATGTACCCCAAACGTAGATGACCTTGAATATTTCATGAAGTCAAACTCTTCACCCCATTTGCAACCTACACAATTCATTCTTCCATGGTTTCACGTCAAAATTCCATGAACTTGGACGTGGGAGCCCTAAAGTACAGGATATGGTTGGTTCAATTATTTTATTTTCATTTGTCCATAATGTACCCCAAACGTAGATGACCTTGAATATTTCATGAAGTCAAACTCTTCACCCCATTTGCAACCTACACAATTCATTCTTCCATGGTTTCACGTCAAAATTCCATGAACTTGGACGTGGGAGCCCTAAAGTACAGGATATGGTTGGTTCAATTATTTTATTTTCATTTGTCGAGAATGTACCCCAAAATGTGCATGACCTTGAATATTTCATGAAGTCAAACTCTTCACCCCATTTGCAACCTACACAATTCATTCTTCCATGGTTTCACGTCAAAATTCCATGAACTTGGACGTGGGAGCCCTAAAGTACAGGATATGGTTGGTTCGATTATTTTATTTTCATTTGTCCAGAATGTACCCCAAAATGTGCATGACCTTGAATATTTCATGAAGTCAAACTCTTCACTCCATTTGCAACTTACACAATTCATTTTTCCATGGTTTCACGTCAAAATTCCATGAACTTGGACGTGGGAGCCCTAAAGTACAAGATATGGTTGGTTCAATTATTTTATTTTCATTTGTCCAGAATGTACCCCAAACGTAGATGACCTTGAATATTTCATGAGGTCAAACTCTTCACTCCATTTGCAACCTACACAATTCATTATTCCATGGTTTCACGTCAAAATTCCATGAACTTGGACGTGAGAGCCCTAAAGTACAGGATATGGTTGGTTCAATTGTTTTATTTTCATTTGTCCATAATGTACCCCAAACGTGGATGACCTTGAATATTTCATGAAGTCAAACTCTTCACCCCATTTGCAACCTACACAATTCATTCTTCCATGGTTTCACGTCAAAATTCCATGAACATGGACGTGGGAGCCCTAAAGTACAGGATATGGTTGGTTTGATTATTTTATTTTCATTTGTCCATAATGTACCCCAAAATGTGCATGACCTTGAATATTTCATGAAGTCAAACTCTTGACCCCATTTGCAACTTACACAATTCATTCTTCCATGGTTTCACGTCAAAATTCCATGAACTTGGACGTGGGAGCCCTAAAGTATAGGATATGGTTGGTTCAATTGTTTTATTTTCATTTGTCCATAATGTACCCCAAACGTAGATGACCTTGAATATTTCATGAAGTTAAACTCTTCACCCCATTTGCAACCAACACAATTCATTCTTCCATGGTTTACGTCAAAATTCCATGAACTTGGACGTGGGAGCCCTAAAGTACAGGATATGGTTGGTTCAATTCTTTTATTTTCATTTGTCCATAATGTACCCCAAACGTAGATGACCTTGAATATTTCATGAAGTCAAACTCTTCACCCTATTTGCAACTTACACAATTCATTTTTCCATGGTTTCACGTCAAAATTCCATGAACTTGGACGTGGGAGCCCTAAAGTACAGGATATGGTTGGTTCAATTGTTTTATTTTCATTTGTCCAGAATGTACCCCAAAATGTGCATGACCTTGAATATTTCATGAAGTCAAACTCTTGACCCCATTTGCAACCTACACAATTCATTCTTCCATGGTTTCACGTCAAAATTCCATGAACTTGGACGTGGGAGCCCTAAAGTACAGGATATGGTTGGTTCCATTATTTTATTTTCATTTGTCCATAATGTACCTCAAACGTAGATGACCTTGAATATTTCATGAAGTCAAACTCTTCACCCCATTTGGAACTTACACAATTCATTCTTCCATGATTTTACGTCAAAATTCCATGAACTTGGACGTGGGAGCCGTAAAGTACAGGATATGGTTGGTTCAATTGTTTCATTTTCATTTGTCTAGAATGTACCCCAAACGTAGATGACCTTGAATATTTCATGAAGTCAAACTCTTCACCCCATTTGCAACCTACACAATTCATTCTTCCATGGTTTCACGTCAAAATTCCATGAACTTGGACGTGGGAGCCCTAAAGTACAGGATATGGTTCGTTCGATTATTTTATTTTCATTTGTCCATAATGTACCCCAAAATGTACATGACCTTGAATATTTCATGAAGTCAAACTCTTCACCCCATTTGCAACCTACACAATTCATTCTTCCATGGTTTCACGTCAAAATTCCATGAACTTGGACGTGGGAGCCCTAAAGTACAGGATATGGTTGGTTCGATTATTTTATTTTCATTTGTCCATAATGTACCCCAAACGTAGATGACCTTGAATATTTCATGAAGTCAAACTCTTCACCCCATTTGCAACCTACACAATTCATTCTTCCATGGTTTCACGTCAAAATTCCATGAACTTGGACGTGGGAGCCCTAAAGTACAGGATATGGTTGGTTCAATTATTTTATTTTCATTTGTCCAGAATGTACCCCAAACGTAGATGACCTTGAATATTTCATGAGGTCAAACTCTTCACTCCATTTGCAACCTACACAATTCATTATTCCATGGTTTCACGTCAAAATTCCATGAACTTGGACGTGAGAGCCCTAAAGTACAGGATATAGTTGGTTCAATTGTTTTATTTTCATTTGTCCATAATGTACCCCAAACGTGGATGACCTTGAATATTTCATGAAGTCAAACTCTTCACCCCATTTGCAACCTACACAATTCATTCTTCCATGGTTTCACGTCAAAATTCCATGAACATGGACGTGGGAGCCCTAAAGTACAGGATATGGTTGGTTTGATTATTTTAATTTCATTTGTCCATAATGTACCCCAAAATGTGCATGACCTTGAATATTTCATGAAGTCAAACTCTTGACCCCATTTGCAACTTACACAATTCATTCTTCCATGGTTTCACGTCAAAATTCCATGAACTTGGACGTGGGAGCCCTAAAGTATAGGATATGGTTGGTTCAATTGTTTTATTTTCATTTGTCCATAATGTACCCCAAACGTAGATGACCTTGAATATTTCATGAAGTTAAACTCTTCACCCCATTTGCAACCAACACAATTCATTCTTCCATGGTTTACGTCAAAATTCCATGAACTTGGACGTGGGAGCCCTAAAGTACAGGATATGGTTGGTTCAATTCTTTTATTTTCATTTGTCCATAATGTACCCCAAACGTAGATGACCTTGAATATTTCATGAAGTCAAACTCTTCACCCTATTTGCAACTTACACAATTCATTTTTCCATGGTTTCACGTCAAAATTCCATGAACTTGGACGTGGGAGCCCTAAAGTACAGGATATGGTTGGTTCAATTGTTTTATTTTCATTTGTCCAGAATGTACCCCAAAATGTGCATGACCTTGAATATTTCATGAAGTCAAACTCTTGACCCCATTTGCAACCTACACAATTCATTCTTCCATGGTTTCACGTCAAAATTCCATGAACTTGGACGTGGGAGCCCTAAAGTACAGGATATGGTTGGTTCCATTATTTTATTTTCATTTGTCCATAATGTACCTCAAACGTAGATGACCTTGAATATTTCATGAAGTCAAACTCTTCACCCCATTTGGAACTTACACAATTCATTCTTCCATGATTTTACGTCAAAATTCCATGAACTTGGACGTGGGAGCCGTAAAGTACAGGATATGGTTGGTTCAATTGTTTCATTTTCATTTGTCTAGAATGTACCCCAAACGTAGATGACCTTGAATATTTCATGAAGTCAAACTCTTCACCCCATTTGCAACCTACACAATTCATTCTTCCATGGTTTCACGTCAAAATTCCATGAACTTGGACGTGGGAGCCCTAAAGTACAGGATATGGTTCGTTCGATTATTTTATTTTCATTTGTCCATAATGTACCCCAAAATGTACATGACCTTGAATATTTCATGAAGTCAAACTCTTCACCCCATTTGCAACCTACACAATTCATTCTTCCATGGTTTCACGTCAAAATTCCATGAACTTGGACGTGGGAGCCCTAAAGTACAGGATATGGTTGGTTCGATTATTTTATTTTCATTTGTCCATAATGTACCCCAAACGTAGATGACCTTGAATATTTCATGAAGTCAAACTCTTCACCCCATTTGCAACCTACACAATTCATTCTTCCATGGTTTCACGTCAAAATTCCATGAACTTGGACGTGGGAGCCCTAAAGTACAGGATATGGTTGGTTCAATTATTTTATTTTCATTCGTCCAGAATGTACCCCAAACATGGATGACCTTGAATATTTCATGAAGTCAAACTCTTGACCCCATTTGCAACTTACACAATTCATTCTTCCATGGTTTCACGTCGAAATTCCATGAACTTGGACGTAGGAGCCCTAAAGTACAGGATATGGTTGGTTCGATTATTTTATTTTCATTTGTCCATAATGTACCGCAAAATGTGCATGACCTTGAATATTTCATGAAGTCAAACTCTTCACTCCATTTGCAACTTACACAATTCATTTTTCCATGGTTTCACGTCAAAATTCCATGAACTTGGACGTGGGAGCCCTAAAGTACAAGATATGGTTGGTTCAATTATTTTATTTTCATTTGTCCAGAATGTACCCCAAACGTAGATGACCTTGAATATTTCATGAGGTCAAACTCTTCACTCCATTTGCAACCTACACAATTCATTATTCCATGGTTTCACGTCAAAATTCCATGAACTTGGACGTGAGAGCCCTAAAGTACAGGATATGGTTGGTTCAATTGTTTTATTTTCATTTGTCCATAATGTACCCCAAACGTGGATGACCTTGAATATTTCATGAAGTCAAACTCTTCACCCCATTTGCAACCTACACAATTCATTCTTCCATGGTTTCACGTCAAAATTCCATGAACTTGGACGTGGGAGCCCTAAAGTACAGGATATGGTTGGTTCGATTATTTTATTTTCATTTGTCCATAATGTACCCCAAAATGTGCATGACCTTGAATATTTCATGAAGTCAAACTCTTCACCCCATTTGCAACCTACACAATTCATTCTTCCATGGTTTCACGTCAAAATTCCATGAACTTGGACGTGGGAGCCCTAAAGTACAGGATATGGTTGGTTCAATTATTTTATTTTCATTTGTCCATAATGTACCCCAAACGTAGATGACCTTGAATATTTCATGAAGTTAAACTGTTCACCCCATTTGCAACCTACACAATTCATTCTTCCATGGTTTCACGTCAAAATTCCATGAACTTGGACGTGGGAGCCCTAAAGTACAGGATATGGTTGGTTCAATTATTTTATTTTCATTTGTCCATAATGTACCCCAAACGTAGATGACCTTGAATATTTCATGAAGTCAAACTCTTCACCCCATTTGCAACTTACACAATTCATTCTTCCATGGTTTCACGTCAAAATTCCATGAACTTGGACGTGGGAGCCCTAAAGTACAGGATATGGTTGGTTCGATTATTTTATTTTCATTTGTCCAGAATGTACCCCAAAATGTGCATGACCTTGAATATTTCATGAAGTCAAACTCTTCACTCCATTTGCAACTTACACAATTCATTTTTCCATGGTTTCACGTCAAAATTCCATGAACTTGGACGTGGGAGCCCTAAAGTACAAGATATGGTTGGTTCAATTATTTTATTTTCATTTGTCCAGAATGTACCCCAAACGTAGATGACCTTGAATATTTCATGAGGTCAAACTCTTCACTCCATTTGCAACCTACACAATTCATTATTCCATGGTTTCACGTCAAAATTCCATGAACTTGGACGTGAGAGCCCTAAAGTACAGGATATGGTTGGTTCAATTGTTTTATTTTCATTTGTCCATAATGTACCCCAAACGTGGATGACCTTGAATATTTCATGAAGTCAAACTCTTCACCCCATTTGCAACCTACACAATTCATTCTTCCATGGTTTCACGTCAAAATTCCATGAACATGGACGTGGGAGCCCTAAAGTACAGGATATGGTTGGTTTGATTATTTTATTTTCATTTGTCCATAATGTACCCCAAAATGTGCATGACCTTGAATATTTCATGAAGTCAAACTCTTGACCCCATTTGCAACTTACACAATTCATTCTTCCATGGTTTCACGTCAAAATTCCATGAACTTGGACGTGGGAGCCCTAAAGTATAGGATATGGTTGGTTCAATTGTTTTATTTTCATTTGTCCATAATGTACCCCAAACGTAGATGACCTTGAATATTTCATGAAGTTAAACTCTTCACCCCATTTGCAACCAACACAATTCATTCTTCCATGGTTTACGTCAAAATTCCATGAACTTGGACGTGGGAGCCCTAAAGTACAGGATATGGTTGGTTCAATTCTTTTATTTTCATTTGTCCATAATGTACCCCAAACGTAGATGACCTTGAATATTTCATGAAGTCAAACTCTTCACCCTATTTGCAACTTACACAATTCATTTTTCCATGGTTTCACGTCAAAATTCCATGAACTTGGACGTGGGAGCCCTAAAGTACAGGATATGGTTGGTTCAATTGTTTTATTTTCATTTGTCCAGAATGTACCCCAAAATGTGCATGACCTTGAATATTTCATGAAGTCAAACTCTTGACCCCATTTGCAACCTACACAATTCATTCTTCCATGGTTTCACGTCAAAATTCCATGAACTTGGACGTGGGAGCCCTAAAGTACAGGATATGGTTGGTTCCATTATTTTATTTTCATTTGTCCATAATGTACCTCAAACGTAGATGACCTTGAATATTTCATGAAGTCAAACTCTTCACCCCATTTGGAACTTACACAATTCATTCTTCCATGATTTTACGTCAAAATTCCATGAACTTGGACGTGGGAGCCGTAAAGTACAGGATATGGTTGGTTCAATTGTTTCATTTTCATTTGTCTAGAATGTACCCCAAACGTAGATGACCTTGAATATTTCATGAAGTCAAACTCTTCACCCCATTTGCAACCTACACAATTCATTCTTCCATGGTTTCACGTCAAAATTCCATGAACTTGGACGTGGGAGCCCTAAAGTACAGGATATGGTTCGTTCGATTATTTTATTTTCATTTGTCCATAATGTACCCCAAAATGTACATGACCTTGAATATTTCATGAAGTCAAACTCTTCACCCCATTTGCAACCTACACAATTCATTCTTCCATGGTTTCACGTCAAAATTCCATGAACTTGGACGTGGGAGCCCTAAAGTACAGGATATGGTTGGTTCGATTATTTTATTTTCATTTGTCCATAATGTACCCCAAACGTAGATGACCTTGAATATTTCATGAAGTCAAACTCTTCACCCCATTTGCAACCTACACAATTCATTCTTCCATGGTTTCACGTCAAAATTCCATGAACTTGGACGTGGGAGCCCTAAAGTACAGGATATGGTTGGTTCAATTATTTTATTTTCATTCGTCCAGAATGTACCCCAAACATGGATGACCTTGAATATTTCATGAAGTCAAACTCTTGACCCCATTTGCAACTTACACAATTCATTCTTCCATGGTTTCACGTCGAAATTCCATGAACTTGGACGTAGGAGCCCTAAAGTACAGGATATGGTTGGTTCGATTATTTTATTTTCATTTGTCCATAATGTACCGCAAAATGTGCATGACCTTGAATATTTCATGAAGTCAAACTCTTCACTCCATTTGCAACTTACACAATTCATTCTTCCATGCTTTCACGTCAAAATTCCATGAACTTGGACGTGGGAGCCCTAAAGTACAGGATATGGTTGGTTCAATTATTTTATTTTCATTTGTCCAGAATGTACCCCAAAATGTGCATGACCTTGAATATTTCATGAAGTCAAACTCTTCACCCCATTTGGAACTTACACAATTCATTCTTCCATGGTTTCACGTCAAAATTCCATGAACTTGGACGTGGGAGCCCTAAAGTACAGGATATGGTTGGTTCAATTATTTTATTTTCATTCGTCCAGAATGTACCGCAAAATGTGCATGACCTTGAATATTTCATGAAGTCAAACTCTTCACTCCATTTGCAACTTACACAATTCATTCTTCCATGGTTTCACGTCAAAATTCCATGAACTTGGACGTGGGAGCCCTAAAGTACAGGATATGGTTGGTTCAATTCTTTTATTTTCATGTGTCCATAATGTACCCCAAACGTGGATGACCTTGAATATTTCATGAAGTCAAACTCTTCACCCCATTTGCAACCTACACAATTCATTCTTCCATGGTTTCACGTTAAAATTCCATGAACTTGGACGTGGGAGCCCTAAAGTACAGGATATGGTTCGTTCGATTATTTTATTTTCATTTGTCCATAATGTACCGCAAAATGTGCATGACCTTGAATATTTCATGAAGTCAAACTCTTCACTCCATTTGCAACTTACACAATTCATTCTTCCATGGTTTCACGTCAAAATTCCATGAACTTGGACGTGGGAGCCCTAAAGTACAGGATATGGTTGGTTCAATTCTTTTATTTTCATGTGTCCATAATGTACCCCAAACGTAGATGACCTTGAATATTTCATGAAGTCAAACTCTTCACCCCATTTGCAACCTACACAATTCATTCTTCCATGATTTCACGTCAAAATTCCATGAACATGGACGTGGGAGCCCTAAAGTACAAGATATGGTTGGTTCAATTATTTTATTTTCATTTGTCCATAATGTACCCCAAAATGTGCATGACCTTGAATATTTCATGAAGTCAAACTCTTCACCGCATTTGCAACCTACACAATTCATTCTTCCATGGTTTCACGTCAAAATTCCATGAACTTGGACGTGGGAGCCCTAAAGTACAAGATATGGTTGGTTCAATTGTTTTATTTTCATTTGTCCATAATGTACCCCAAACGTAGATGACCTTGAATATTTCATGAAGTTAAACTCTTCACCCCATTTGCAACCAACACAATTCATTCTTCCATGGTTTACGTCAAAATTCCATGAACTTGGACGTGGGAGCCCTAAAGTACAGGATATGGTTGGTTCAATTCTTTTATTTTCATTTGTCCATAATGTACCCCAAACGTAGATGACCTTGAATTGTTCATGAAGTCAAACTCTTCACTCCATTTGCAACCTACACAATTCATTATTCCATGGTTTCACGTCAAAATTCCATGAACTTGGACGTGGGAGCCCTAAAGTACAGGATATGGTTGGTTCAATTCTTTTATTTTCATTTGTCCATAATGTACCCCAAACGTAGATGACCTTGAATATTTCATGAAGTCAAACTCTTCACTCCATTTGCAACCTACACAATTCATTATTCCATGGTTTCACGTCAAAATTCCATGAACTTGGACGTGGGAGCCCTAAAGTACGGGATATGGTTGGTTCAATTATTTTATTTTCATTTGTCCATAATGTACCCCAAAATGTGCATGACCTTGAATATTTCATGAAGTCAAACTCTTGACCCCATTTGCAACTTACACAATTCATTCTTCCATGGTTTCACGTCAAAATTCCATGAACTTGGACGTGGGAGCCGTAAAGTATAGGATATGGTTGGTTCAATTATTTTATTTTCATTTGTCCATAATGTACCCCAAACGTGGATGACCTTGAATATTTCATGAAGTTAAACTGTTCACCCCATTTGCAACCAACACAATTCATTCTTCCATGGTTTACGTCAAAATTCCATGAACTTGGACGTGGGAGCCCTAAAGTATAGGATATGGTTGGTTCAATTATTTTATTTTCATTTGTCCATAATGTACCCCAAACGTGGATGACCTTGAATATTTCATGAAGTCAAACTCTTCACCCCATTTGCAACCTACACAATTCATTATTCCATGGTTTCACGTCAAAATTCCATGAACTTGGACGTGGGAGCCCTAAAGTACAGGATATGGTTGGTTCCATTATTTTATTTTCATTTGTCCAGAATGTACCCCAAACGTAGATGACCTTGAATATTTCATGAAGTCAAACTCTTCACCCCATTTGGAACTTACACAATTCATTCTTCCATGATTTTACGTCAAAATTCCATGAACTTGGACGTGGGAGCCCTAAAGTACAGGATATGGTTGGTTCAATTGTTTCATTTTCATTTGTCCAGAATGTACCCCAAACGTGGATGACCTTGAATATTTCATGAAGTCAAACTCTTCACCCCATTTGGAACTTACACAATTCATTCTTCCATGGTTTCACGTCAAAATTCCATGAACTTGGACGTGGGAGCCCTAAAGTACAGGATATGGTTGGTTCAATTGTTTTATTTTCATTTGTCCAGAATGTACCTCAAACGTGGATGACCTTGAATATTTCATGAAGTCAAACTCTTCACCCCATTTGCAACCTACACAATTCATTCTTCCATGGTTTCACGTCAAAATTCCATGAACTTGGACGTGGGAGCCCTAAAGTACAGGATATGGTTGGTTCAATTGTTTTATTTTCATTTGTCCATAATGTACCCCAAACGTAGATGACCTTGAATATTTCATGAAGTCAAACTCTTCACCCCATTTGCAACTTACACAATTCATTCTTCCATGGTTTCACGTCAAAATTCCATGAACTTGGACGTGGGAGCCCTAAAGTACAGGATATGGTTGGTTCAATTCTTTTATTTTCATGTGTCCATAATGTACCCCAAACGTAGATGACCTTGAATATTTCAAGAAGTCAAACTCTTCACCCCATTTGCAACCTACACAATTCATTCTTCCATGATTTCACGTCAAAATTCCATGAACTTGGACGTGGGAGCCCTAAAGTACAAGATATGGTTGGTTCAATTATTTTATTTTCATTTGTCCATAATGTACCCCAAAATGTGCATGACCTTGAATATTTCATGAAGTCAAACTCTTCACCGCATTTGCAACCTACACAATTCATTCTTCCATGGTTTCACGTCAAAATTCCATGAACTTGGACGTGGGAGCCCTAAAGTACAAGATATGGTTGGTTCAATTGTTTTATTTTCATTTGTCCATAATGTACCCCAAACGTAGATGACCTTGAATATTTCATGAAGTTAAACTCTTCACCCCATTTGCAACCAACACAATTCATTCTTCCATGGTTTACGTCAAAATTCCATGAACTTGGACGTGGGAGCCCTAAAGTACAGGATATGGTTGGTTCGATTATTTTATTTTCATTTGTCCATAATGTACCCCAAACGTAGATGACCTTGAATATTTCATGAAGTCAAACTCTTCACTCCATTTGCAACCTACACAATTCATTATTCCATGGTTTCACGTCAAAATTCCATGAACTTGGACGTGGGAGCCGTAAAGTACAGGATATGGTTGGTTCAATTGTTTTATTTTCATTTGTCCATAATGTACCCCAAAATGTGCATGACCTTGAATATTTCATGAAGTCAAACTCTTGACCCCATTTGCAACTTACACAATTCATTCTTCCATGGTTTCACGTCAAAATTCCATGAACTTGGACGTGGGAGCCCTAAAGTACAGGATATGGTTGGTTCAATTATTTTATTTTCATTTGTCCATAATGTACCCCAAACGTAGATGACCTTGAATATTTCATGAGGTCAAACTCTTCACTCCATTTGCAACCTACACAATTCATTATTCCATGGTTTCACGTCAAAATTCCATGAACTTGGACGTGGGAGCCCTAAAGTACAGGATATGGTTGGTTCAATTGTTTTATTTTCATTTGTCCATAATGTACCCCAAAATGTGCATGACCTTGAATATTTCATGAAGTCAAACTCTTGACCCCATTTGCAACTTACACAATTCATTATTCCATGGTTTCACGTCAAAATTCCATGAACTTGGACGTGGGAGCCCTAAAGTACAGGATATGGTTGGTTCAATTATTTTATTTTCATTTGTCCATAATGTACCCCAAACGTAGATGACCTTGAATATTTCATGAGGTCAAACTCTTCACTCCATTTGCAACCTACACAATTCATTGTTCCATGGTTTCACGTCAAAATTCCATGAACTTGGACGTGGGAGCCCTAAAGTACAGGATATGGTTGGTTCAATTGTTTTATTTTCATTTGTCCATAATGTACCCCAAAATGTGCATGACCTTGAATATTTCATGAAGTCAAACTCTTCACCCCATTTGCAACCTACACAATTCATTCTTCCATGGTTTCACGTCAAAATTCCATGAACTTGGACGTGGGAGCCCTAAAGTACAGGATATGGTTGGTTCAATTGTTTTATTTTCATTTGTCCATAATGTACCCCAAAATGTGCATGACCTTGAATATTTCATGAAGTCAAACTCTTGACCCCATTTGCAACCTACACAATTCATTCTTCCATGGTTTCACGTCAAAATTCCATGAACTTGGACGTGGGAGCCCTAAAGTACAGGATATGGTTGGTTCCATTATTTTATTTTCATTTGTCCATAATGTACCTCAAACGTAGATGACCTTGAATATTTCATGAAGTCAAACTCTTCACCCCATTTGGAACTTACACAATTCATTCTTCCATGGTTTCACGTCAAAATTCCATGAACTTGGACGTGGGAGCCGTAAAGTATAGGATATGGTTGGTTCAATTGTTTTATTTTCATTTGTCCATAATGTACCCCAAACGTAGATGACCTTGAATATTTCATGAAGTTAAACTGTTCACCCCATTTGCAACCAACACAATTCATTCTTCCATGGTTTACGTCAAAATTCCATGAACTTGGACGTGGGAGCCCTAAAGTACAGGATATGGTTGGTTCAATTATTTTATTTTCATTTGTCCATAATGTACCCCAAACGTGGATGACCTTGAATATTTCATGAAGTCAAACTCTTCACCCCATTTGCAACCTACACAATTCATTATTCCATGGTTTCACGTCAAAATTCCATGAACTTGGACGTGGGAGCCCTAAAGTACAGGATATGGTTGGTTCCATTATTTTATTTTCATTTGTCCATAATGTACCCCAAACGTAGATGACCTTGAATATTTCATGAAGTCAAACTCTTCACCCCATTTGGAACTTACACAATTCATTCTTCCATGATTTTACGTCAAAATTCCATGAACTTGGACGTGGGAGCCCTAAAGTACAGGATATGGTTGGTTCAATTGTTTTATTTTCATTTGTCCAGAATGTACCCCAAACGTGGATGACCTTGAATATTTCATGAAGTCAAACTCTTCACCCCATTTGGAACTTACACAATTCATTCTTCCATGGTTTCACGTCAAAATTCCATGAACTTGGACGTGGGAGCCCTAAAGTACAGGATATGGTTGGTTCAATTGTTTTATTTTCATTTGTCCAGAATGTACCTCAAACGTGGATGACCTTGAATATTTCATGAAGTCAAACTCTTCACCCCATTTGCAACCTACACAATTCATTCTTCCATGGTTTCACGTCAAAATTCCATGAACTTGGACGTGGGAGCCCTAAAGTACAGGATATGGTTGGTTCAATTGTTTTATTTTCATTTGTCCATAATGTACCCCAAACGTAGATGACCTTGAATATTTCATGAAGTCAAACTCTTCACCCCATTTGCAACTTACACAATTCATTCTTCCATGGTTTCACGTCAAAATTCCATGAACTTGGACGTGGGAGCCCTAAAGTACAGGATATGGTTGGTTCAATTCTTTTATTTTCATGTGTCCATAATGTACCCCAAACGTAGATGACCTTGAATATTTCAAGAAGTCAAACTCTTCACCCCATTTGCAACCTACACAATTCATTCTTCCATGATTTCACGTCAAAATTCCATGAACTTGGACGTGGGAGCCCTAAAGTACAAGATATGGTTGGTTCAATTATTTTATTTTCATTTGTCCATAATGTACCCCAAAATGTGCATGACCTTGAATATTTCATGAAGTCAAACTCTTCACCGCATTTGCAACCTACACAATTCATTCTTCCATGGTTTCACGTCAAAATTCCATGAACTTGGACGTGGGAGCCCTAAAGTACAAGATATGGTTGGTTCAATTGTTTTATTTTCATTTGTCCATAATGTACCCCAAACGTAGATGACCTTGAATATTTCATGAAGTTAAACTCTTCACCCCATTTGCAACCAACACAATTCATTCTTCCATGGTTTACGTCAAAATTCCATGAACTTGGACGTGGGAGCCCTAAAGTACAGGATATGGTTGGTTCGATTATTTTATTTTCATTTGTCCATAATGTACCCCAAACGTAGATGACCTTGAATATTTCATGAAGTCAAACTCTTCACTCCATTTGCAACCTACACAATTCATTATTCCATGGTTTCACGTCAAAATTCCATGAACTTGGACGTGGGAGCCGTAAAGTACAGGATATGGTTGGTTCAATTGTTTTATTTTCATTTGTCCATAATGTACCCCAAAATGTGCATGACCTTGAATATTTCATGAAGTCAAACTCTTGACCCCATTTGCAACTTACACAATTCATTCTTCCATGGTTTCACGTCAAAATTCCATGAACTTGGACGTGGGAGCCCTAAAGTACAGGATATGGTTGGTTCAATTATTTTATTTTCATTTGTCCATAATGTACCCCAAACGTAGATGACCTTGAATATTTCATGAGGTCAAACTCTTCACTCCATTTGCAACCTACACAATTCATTATTCCATGGTTTCACGTCAAAATTCCATGAACTTGGACGTGGGAGCCCTAAAGTACAGGATATGGTTGGTTCAATTGTTTTATTTTCATTTGTCCATAATGTACCCCAAAATGTGCATGACCTTGAATATTTCATGAAGTCAAACTCTTGACCCCATTTGCAACTTACACAATTCATTATTCCATGGTTTCACGTCAAAATTCCATGAACTTGGACGTGGGAGCCCTAAAGTACAGGATATGGTTGGTTCAATTATTTTATTTTCATTTGTCCATAATGTACCCCAAACGTAGATGACCTTGAATATTTCATGAGGTCAAACTCTTCACTCCATTTGCAACCTACACAATTCATTGTTCCATGGTTTCACGTCAAAATTCCATGAACTTGGACGTGGGAGCCCTAAAGTACAGGATATGGTTGGTTCAATTGTTTTATTTTCATTTGTCCATAATGTACCCCAAAATGTGCATGACCTTGAATATTTCATGAAGTCAAACTCTTCACCCCATTTGCAACCTACACAATTCATTCTTCCATGGTTTCACGTCAAAATTCCATGAACTTGGACGTGGGAGCCCTAAAGTACAGGATATGGTTGGTTCAATTGTTTTATTTTCATTTGTCCATAATGTACCCCAAAATGTGCATGACCTTGAATATTTCATGAAGTCAAACTCTTGACCCCATTTGCAACCTACACAATTCATTCTTCCATGGTTTCACGTCAAAATTCCATGAACTTGGACGTGGGAGCCCTAAAGTACAGGATATGGTTGGTTCCATTATTTTATTTTCATTTGTCCATAATGTACCTCAAACGTAGATGACCTTGAATATTTCATGAAGTCAAACTCTTCACCCCATTTGGAACTTACACAATTCATTCTTCCATGGTTTCACGTCAAAATTCCATGAACTTGGACGTGGGAGCCGTAAAGTATAGGATATGGTTGGTTCAATTGTTTTATTTTCATTTGTCCATAATGTACCCCAAACGTAGATGACCTTGAATATTTCATGAAGTTAAACTGTTCACCCCATTTGCAACCAACACAATTCATTCTTCCATGGTTTACGTCAAAATTCCATGAACTTGGACGTGGGAGCCCTAAAGTACAGGATATGGTTGGTTCAATTATTTTATTTTCATTTGTCCATAATGTACCCCAAACGTGGATGACCTTGAATATTTCATGAAGTCAAACTCTTCACCCCATTTGCAACCTACACAATTCATTATTCCATGGTTTCACGTCAAAATTCCATGAACTTGGACGTGGGAGCCCTAAAGTACAGGATATGGTTGGTTCCATTATTTTATTTTCATTTGTCCATAATGTACCCCAAACGTAGATGACCTTGAATATTTCATGAAGTCAAACTCTTCACCCCATTTGGAACTTACACAATTCATTCTTCCATGATTTTACGTCAAAATTCCATGAACTTGGACGTGGGAGCCCTAAAGTACAGGATATGGTTGGTTCAATTGTTTCATTTTCATTTGTCCAGAATGTACCCCAAACGTGGATGACCTTGAATATTTCATGAAGTCAAACTCTTCACCCCATTTGGAACTTACACAATTCATTCTTCCATGGTTTCACGTCAAAATTCCATGAACTTGGACGTGGGAGCCCTAAAGTACAGGATATGGTTGGTTCAATTGTTTTATTTTCATTTGTCCAGAATGTACCTCAAACGTGGATGACCTTGAATATTTCATGAAGTCAAACTCTTCACCCCATTTGCAACCTACACAATTCATTCTTCCATGGTTTCACGTCAAAATTCCATGAACTTGGACGTGGGAGCCCTAAAGTACAGGATATGGTTGGTTCAATTGTTTTATTTTCATTTGTCCATAATGTACCCCAAACGTAGATGACCTTGAATATTTCATGAAGTCAAACTCTTCACCCCATTTGCAACTTACACAATTCATTCTTCCATGGTTTCACGTCAAAATTCCATGAACTTGGACGTGGGAGCCCTAAAGTACAGGATATGGTTGGTTCAATTCTTTTATTTTCATGTGTCCATAATGTACCCCAAACGTAGATGACCTTGAATATTTCAAGAAGTCAAACTCTTCACCCCATTTGCAACCTACACAATTCATTCTTCCATGATTTCACGTCAAAATTCCATGAACTTGGACGTGGGAGCCCTAAAGTACAAGATATGGTTGGTTCAATTATTTTATTTTCATTTGTCCATAATGTACCCCAAAATGTGCATGACCTTGAATATTTCATGAAGTCAAACTCTTCACCGCATTTGCAACCTACACAATTCATTCTTCCATGGTTTCACGTCAAAATTCCATGAACTTGGACGTGGGAGCCCTAAAGTACAAGATATGGTTGGTTCAATTGTTTTATTTTCATTTGTCCATAATGTACCCCAAACGTAGATGACCTTGAATATTTCATGAAGTTAAACTCTTCACCCCATTTGCAACCAACACAATTCATTCTTCCATGGTTTACGTCAAAATTCCATGAACTTGGACGTGGGAGCCCTAAAGTACAGGATATGGTTGGTTCGATTATTTTATTTTCATTTGTCCATAATGTACCCCAAACGTAGATGACCTTGAATATTTCATGAAGTCAAACTCTTCACTCCATTTGCAACCTACACAATTCATTATTCCATGGTTTCACGTCAAAATTCCATGAACTTGGACGTGGGAGCCGTAAAGTACAGGATATGGTTGGTTCAATTGTTTTATTTTCATTTGTCCATAATGTACCCCAAAATGTGCATGACCTTGAATATTTCATGAAGTCAAACTCTTGACCCCATTTGCAACTTACACAATTCATTCTTCCATGGTTTCACGTCAAAATTCCATGAACTTGGACGTGGGAGCCCTAAAGTACAGGATATAGTTGGTTCAATTATTTTATTTTCATTTGTCCATAATGTACCCCAAACGTAGATGACCTTGAATATTTCATGAGGTCAAACTCTTCACTCCATTTGCAACCTACACAATTCATTATTCCATGGTTTCACGTCAAAATTCCATGAACTTGGACGTGGGAGCCCTAAAGTACAGGATATGGTTGGTTCAATTGTTTTATTTTCATTTGTCCATAATGTACCCCAAAATGTGCATGACCTTGAATATTTCATGAAGTCAAACTCTTGATCCCATTTGCAACTTACACAATTCATTATTCCATGGTTTCACGTCAAAATTCCATGAACTTGGACGTGGGAGCCCTAAAGTACAGGATATGGTTGGTTCAATTATTTTATTTTCATTTGTCCATAATGTACCCCAAACGTAGATGACCTTGAATATTTCATGAGGTCAAACTCTTCACTCCATTTGCAACCTACACAATTCATTGTTCCATGGTTTCACGTCAAAATTCCATGAACTTGGACGTGGGAGCCCTAAAGTACAGGATATGGTTGGTTCAATTGTTTTATTTTCATTTGTCCATAATGTACCCCAAAATGTGCATGACCTTGAATATTTCATGAAGTCAAACTCTTCACCCCATTTGCAACCTACACAATTCATTCTTCCATGGTTTCACGTCAAAATTCCATGAACTTGGACGTGGGAGCCCTAAAGTACAGGATATGGTTGGTTCAATTGTTTTATTTTCATTTGTCCATAATGTACCCCAAAATGTGCATGACCTTGAATATTTCATGAAGTCAAACTCTTCACCCCATTTGCAACCTACACAATTCATTCTTCCATGATTTTACGTCAAAATTCCATGAACTTGGACGTGGGAGCCCTAAAGTACAAGATATGGTTGGTTCAATTGTTTTATTTTCATTTGTCCATAATGTACCCCAAACGTAGATGACCTTGAATATTTCATGAAGTCAAACTCTTCACTCCATTTGCAACCTACACAATTCATTATTCCATGGTTTCACGTCAAAATTCCATGAACTTGGACGTGGGAGCCCTAAAGTACAGGATATGGTTGGTTCAATTGTTTTATTTTCATTTGTCCATAATGTACCCCAAAATGTGCATGACCTTGAATATTTCATGAAGTCAAACTCTTGACCCCATTTGCAACTTACACAATTCATTCTTCCATGGTTTCACGTCAAAATTCCATGAACTTGGACGTGGGAGCCCTAAAGTACAGGATATGGTTGGTTCAATTATTTTATTTTCATTTGTCCATAATGTACCCCAAACGTAGATGACCTTGAATATTTCATGAGGTCAAACTCTTCACTCCATTTGCAACCTACACAATTCATTGTTCCATGGTTTCACGTCAAAATTCCATGAACTTGGACGTGGGAGCCCTAAAGTACAGGATATGGTTGGTTCAATTGTTTTATTTTCATTTGTCCATAATGTACCCCAAAATGTGCATGACCTTGAATATTTCATGAAGTCAAACTCTTCACCCCATTTGCAACCTACACAATTCATTCTTCCATGGTTTCACGTCAAAATTCCATGAACTTGGACGTGGGAGCCCTAAAGTACAGGATATGGTTGGTTCAATTGTTTTATTTTCATTTGTCCATAATGTACCCCAAAATGTGCATGACCTTGAATATTTCATGAAGTCAAACTCTTCACCGCATTTGCAACCTACACAATTCATTCTTCCATGGTTTCACGTCAAAATTCCATGAACTTGGACGTGGGAGCCCTAAAGTACAAGATATGGTTGGTTCAATTGTTTTATTTTCATTTGTCCATAATGTACCCCAAAATGTGCATGACCTTGAATATTTCATGAAGTTAAACTCTTCACCCCATTTGCAACCAACACAATTCATTCTTCCATGGTTTACGTCAAAATTCCATGAACTTGGACGTGGGAGCCCTAAAGTACAGGATATGGTTGGTTCGATTATTTTATTTTCATTTGTCCATAATGTACCCCAAACGTAGATGACCTTGAATATTTCATGAAGTTAAACTCTTCAGCCCATTTGCAACCTACACAATTCATTCTTCCATGGTTTACGTCAAAATTCCATGAACTTGGACGTGGGAGCCCTAAAGTACAGGATATGGTTGGTTCAATTCTTTTATTTTCATTTGTCCATAATGTACCCCAAACGTAGATGACCTTGAATATTTCATGAAGTCAAACTCTTCACTCCATTTGCAACCTACACAATTCATTATTCCATGGTTTCACGTCAAAATTCCATGAACTTGGACGTGGGAGCCCTAAAGTACAGGATATGGTTGGTTCAATTGTTTTATTTTCATTTGTCCATAATGTACCCCAAAATGTGCATGACCTTGAATATTTCATGAAGTCAAACTCTTGACCCCATTTGGAACTTACACAATTCATTCTTCCATGGTTTCACGTCAAAATTCTATGAACTTGGACGTGGGAGCCCTAAAGTACAGGATATGGTTGGTTCAATTATTTTATTTTCATTTGTCCATAATGTACCCCAAAATGTGCATGACCTTGAATATTTCATGAGGTCAAACTCTTCACTCCATTTGCAACCTACACAATTCATTGTTCCATGGTTTCACGTCAAAATTCCATGAACTTGGACGTGGGAGCCCTAAAGTACAGGATATGGTTGGTTCAATTGTTTTATTTTCATTTGTCCATAATGTACCCCAAACGTGGATGACCTTGAATATTTCATGAAGTCAAACTCTTCACCCCATTTGCAACCTACACAATTCATTCTTCCATGGTTTCACGTCAAAATTCCATGAACTTGGACGTGGGAGCCCTAAAGTACAGGATATGGTTGGTTCAATTGTTTTATTTTCATTTGTCCATAATGTACCCCAAAATGTGCATGACCTTGAATATTTCATGAAGTCAAACTCTTGACCCCATTTGCAACTTACACAATTCATTCTTCCATGGTTTCACGTCAAAATTCTATGAACTTGGACGTGGGAGCCCTAAAGTACAGGATATGGTTGGTTCAATTATTTTATTTTCATTTGTCCATAATGTACCCCAAAATGTGCATGACCTTGAATATTTCATGAGGTCAAACTCTTCACTCCATTTGCAACCTACACAATTCATTGTTCCATGGTTTCACGTCAAAATTCCATGAACTTGGACGTGGGAGCCCTAAAGTACAGGATATGGTTGGTTCAATTGTTTTATTTTCATTTGTCCATAATGTACCCCAAACGTGGATGACCTTGAATATTTCATGAAGTCAAACTCTTCACCCCATTTGCAACCTACACAATTCATTCTTCCATGGTTTCACGTCAAAATTCCATGAACTTGGACGTGGGAGCCCTAAAGTACAGGATATGGTTGGTTCAATTATTTTATTTTCATTTGTCCATAATGTACCCCAAACATAGATGACCTTGAATATTTCATGAAGTTAAACTCTTCACCCCATTTGCAACCAACACAATTCATTCTTCCATGGTTTACGTCAAAATTCCATGAGTTTGGACGTGGGAGCCCTAAAGTACAGGATATGGTTGGTTCAATTATTTTATTTTCATTTGTCCATAATGCACCCCAAACGCGGATGACCTTGAATATTTCATGAAGTCAAACTCTTCACCCCATTTGCAACCTACACAATTCATTATTCCATGGTTTCACGTCAAAATTCCATGAACTTGGACGTGGGAGCCCTAAAGTACAGGATATGGTTGGTTCCATTATTTTATTTTCATTTGTCCATAATGTACCCCAAACGTAGATGACCTTGAATATTTCATGAAGTCAAACTCTTGACCCCATTTGCAACTTACACAATTCATTCTTCCATGATTTTACGTCAAAATTCCATGAACTTGGACGTGGGAGCCCTAAAGTACAGGATATGGTTGGTTCAATTGTTTCATTTTCATTTGTCCAGAATGTACCCCAAACGTGGATGACCTTGAATATTTCATGAAGTCAAACTCTTCACCCCATTTGCAACCTACACAATTCATTCTTCCATGGTTTCACGTCAAAATTCCATGAACTTGGACGTGGGAGCCCTAAAGTACAGGATATGGTTGGTTCAATTGTTTTATTTTCATTTGTCCATAATGTACCCCAAAATGTAGATGACCTTGAATATTTCATGAAGTCAAACTCTTCACCCCATTTGCAACTTACACAATTCATTATTCCATGGTTTCACGTCAAAATTCCATGAACTTGGACGTGGGAGCCCTAAAGTACAGGATATGGTTGGTTCAATTCTTTTATTTTCATGTGTCCATAATGTACCCCAAACGTAGATGACCTTGAATATTTCAAGAAGTCAAACTCTTCACCCCATTTGCAACCTACACAATTCATTCTTCCATGATTTCACGTCAAAATTCCATGAACTTGGACGTGGGAGCCCTAAAGTACAAGATATGGTTGGTTCAATTATTTTATTTTCATTTGTCCATAATGTACCCCAAAATGTGCATGACCTTGAATATTTCATGAAGTCAAACTCTTCACCGCATTTGCAACCTACACAATTCATTCTTCCATGGTTTCACGTCAAAATTCCATGAACTTGGACGTGGGAGCCGTAAAGTACAGGATATGGTTGGTTCAATTATTTTATTTTCATTTGTCCATAATGTACCCCAAACGTAGATGACCTTGAATATTTCATGAAGTTAAACTCTTCAGCCCATTTGCAACCAACACAATTCATTCTTCCATGGTTTACGTCAAAATTCCATGAACTTGGACGTGGGAGCCCTAAAGTACAGGATATGGTTGGTTCAATTCTTTTATTTTCATTTGTCCATAATGTACCCCAAACGTAGATGACCTTGAATATTTCATGAAGTCAAACTCTTCACTCCATTTGCAACCTACACAATTCATTATTCCATGGTTTCACGTCAAAATTCCATGAACTTGGACGTGGGAGCCCTAAAGTACAGGATATGGTTGGTTCAATTGTTTTATTTTCATTTGTCCATAATGTACCCCAAACGTAGATGACCTTGAATATTTCATGAAGTCAAACTCTTCACTCCATTTGCAACCTACACAATTCATTATTCCATGGTTTCACGTCAAAATTCCATGAACTTGGACGTGGGAGCCCTAAAGTACAGGATATGGTTGGTTCAATTATTTTATTTTCATTTGTCCATAATGTACCCCAAAATGTGCATGACCTTGAATATTTCATGAAGTCAAACTCTTGACCCCATTTGGAACTTACACAATTCATTCTTCCATGGTTTCACGTCAAAATTCTATGAACTTGGACGTGGGAGCCCTAAAGTACAGGATATGGTTGGTTCAATTATTTTATTCTCATTTGTCCATAATGTACCCCAAACGTAGATGACCTTGAATATTTCATGAAGTCAAACTCTTGACCCCATTTGCAACTTACACAATTCATTCTTCCATGATTTTACGTCAAAATTCCATGAACTTGGACGTGGGAGCCCTAAAGTACAGGATATGGTTGGTTCAATTGTTTCATTTTCATTTGTCCAGAATGTACCCCAAACGTGGATGACCTTGAATATTTCATGAAGTCAAACTCTTCACCCCATTTGCAACCTACACAATTCATTCTTCCATGGTTTCACGTCAAAATTCCATGAACTTGGACGTGGGAGCCCTAAAGTACAGGATATGGTTGGTTCAATTGTTTTATTTTCATTTGTCCATAATGTACCCCAAAATGTAGATGACCTTGAATATTTCATGAAGTCAAACTCTTCACCCCATTTGCAACTTACACAATTCATTATTCCATGGTTTCACGTCAAAATTCCATGAACTTGGACGTGGGAGCCCTAAAGTACAGGATATGGTTGGTTCAATTCTTTTATTTTCATGTGTCCATAATGTACCCCAAACGTAGATGACCTTGAATATTTCAAGAAGTCAAACTCTTCACCCCATTTGCAACCTACACAATTCATTCTTCCATGATTTCACGTCAAAATTCCATGAACTTGGACGTGGGAGCCCTAAAGTACAAGATATGGTTGGTTCAATTATTTTATTTTCATTTGTCCATAATGTACCCCAAAATGTGCATGACCTTGAATATTTCATGAAGTCAAACTCTTCACCGCATTTGCAACCTACACAATTCATTCTTCCATGGTTTCACGTCAAAATTCCATGAACTTGGACGTGGGAGCCCTAAAGTACAGGATATGGTTGGTTCAATTATTTTATTTTCATTTGTCCATAATGTACCCCAAACATAGATGACCTTGAATATTTCATGAAGTTAAACTCTTCACCCCATTTGCAACCAACACAATTCATTCTTCCATGGTTTACGTCAAAATTCCATGAGTTTGGACGTGGGAGCCCTAAAGTACAGGATATGGTTGGTTCAATTATTTTATTTTCATTTGTCCATAATGCACCCCAAACGCGGATGACCTTGAATATTTCATGAAGTCAAACTCTTCACCCCATTTGCAACCTACACAATTCATTATTCCATGGTTTCACGTCAAAATTCCATGAACATGGACGTGGGAGCCCTAAAGTACAGGATATGGTTGGTTCCATTATTTTATTTTCATTTGTCCATAATGTACCCCAAACGTAGATGACCTTGAATATTTCATGAAGTCAAACTCTTGACCCCATTTGCAACTTACACAATTCATTCTTCCATGATTTTACGTCAAAATTCCATGAACTTGGACGTGGGAGCCCTAAAGTACAGGATATGGTTGGTTCAATTGTTTCATTTTCATTTGTCCAGAATGTACCCCAAACGTGGATGACCTTGAATATTTCATGAAGTCAAACTCTTCACCCCATTTGCAACCTACACAATTCATTCTTCCATGGTTTCACGTCAAAATTCCATGAACTTGGACGTGGGAGCCCTAAAGTACAGGATATGGTTGGTTCAATTGTTTTATTTTCATTTGTCCATAATGTACCCCAAAATGTAGATGACCTTGAATATTTCATGAAGTCAAACTCTTCACCCCATTTGCAACTTACACAATTCATTATTCCATGGTTTCACGTCAAAATTCCATGAACTTGGACGTGGGAGCCCTAAAGTACAGGATATGGTTGGTTCCATTATTTTATTTTCATTTGTCCATAATGTACCCCAAACGTAGATGACCTTGAATATTTCATGAAGTCAAACTCTTCACCCCATTTGCAACCTACACAATTCATTCTTCCATGGTTTCACGTCAAAATTCCATGAACTTGGACGTGGGAGCCGTAAAGTATAGGATATGGTTGGTTCAATTGTTTTATTTTCATTTGTCCATAATGTACCCCAAACGTAGATGACCTTGAATATTTCATGAAGTTAAACTCTTCACCCCATTTGCAACCAACACAATTCATTCTTCCATGGTTTACGTCAAAATTCCATGAACTTGGACGTGGGAGCCCTAAAGTACAGGATATGGTTGGTTCAATTATTTTATTTTCATTTGTCCATAATGTACCCCAAACGTAGATGACCTTGAATATTTCATGAAGTCAAACTCTTCACTCCATTTGCAACCTACACAATTCATTGTTCCATGGTTTCACGTCAAAATTCCATGAACTTGGACGTGGGAGCCCTAAAGTACAGGATATGGTTGGTTCAATTGTTTTATTTTCATTTGTCCATAATGTACCCCAAAATGTGCATGACCTTGAATATTTCATGAAGTCAAACTCTTCACCCCATTTGCAACTTACAGAATTCATTCTTCCATGGTTTCACGTCAAAATTCCATGAACTTGGACGTGGGAGCCCTAAAGTACAGGATATGGTTGGTTCGATTATTTTATTTTCATTTGTCCATAATGTACCCCAAACGTAGATGACCTTGAATATTTCATGAAGTTAAACTCTTCACCCCATTTGCAACCTACACAATTCATTCTTCCATGGTTTCACGTCAAAATTCCATGAACTTGGACGTGGGAGCCCTAAAGTACAGGATATGGTTGGTTCAATTGTTTTATTTTCATTTGTCCAGAATGTACCCCAAAATGTGCATGACCTTGAATATTTCATGAAGTCAAACTCTTCACCCCATTTGCAACTTACACAATTCATTATTCCATGGTTTCACGTCAAAATTCCATGAACTTGGACGTGGGAGCCCTAAAGTACACGATATGGTTGGTTCAATTATTTTATTTTCATTTGTCCATAATGCACCCCAAACGCGGATGACCTTGAATATTTCATGAAGTCAAACTCTTCACCCCATTTGCAACCTACACAATTCATTATTCCATGGTTTCACGTCAAAATTCCATGAACTTGGACGTGGGAGCCCTAAAGTACAGGATATGGTTGGTTCCATTATTTTATTTTCATTTGTCCATAATGTACCCCAAACGTAGATGACCTTGAATATTTCATGAAGTCAAACTCTTCACCCCATTTGCAACTTACACAATTCATTCTTCCATGATTTTACGTCAAAATTCCATGAACTTGGACGTGGGAGCCCTAAAGTACAGGATATGGTTGGTTCAATTGTTTCATTTTCATTTGTCCAGAATGTACCCCAAACGTGGATGACCTTGAATATTTCATGAAGTCAAACTCTTCACCCCATTTGCAACCTACACAATTCATTCTTCCATGGTTTCACGTCAAAATTCCATGAACTTGGACGTGGGAGCCCTAAAGTACAGGATATGGTTGGTTCAATTATTTTATTTTCATTTGTCCATAATGTACCCCAAACGTAGATGACCTTGAATATTTCATGAAGTCAAACTCTTCACTCCATTTGCAACCTACACAATTCATTGTTCCATGGTTTCACGTCAAAATTCCATGAACTTGGACGTGGGAGCCCTAAAGTACAGGATATGGTTGGTTCAATTGTTTTATTTTCATTTGTCCATAATGTACCCCAAAATGTGCATGACCTTGAATATTTCATGAAGTTAAACTCTTCACCCCATTTGCAACCTACACAATTCATTCTTCCATGATTTCACGTCAAAATTCCATGAACTTGGACGTGGGAGCCCTAAAGTACAGGATATGGTTGGTTCCATTGTTTTATTTTCATTTGTCCATAATGTACCCCAAAATGTGCATGACCTTGAATATTTCATGAAGTTAAACTCTTCACCCCATTTGCAACCTACACAATTCATTCTTCCATGATTTCACGTCAAAATTCCATGAACTTGGACGTGGGAGCCCTAAAGTACAGGATATGGTTGGTTCCATTGTTTTATTTTCATTTGTCCATAATGTACCCCAAAATGTGCATGACCTTGAATATTTCATGAAGTTAAACTCTTCACCCCATTTGCAACCTACACAATTCATTCTTCCATGATTTCACGTCAAAATTCCATGAACTTGGACGTGGGAGCCCTAAAGTACAGGATATGGTTGGTTCAATTATTTTATTTTCATTTGTCCATAATGTACCCCAAACGTGGATGACCTTGAATATTTCATGAAGTCAAACTCTTGACCCCATTTGCAACCAACACAATTCATTCTTCCATGGTTTCACGTCAAAATTCCATGAACTTGGACGTGGGAGCCCTAAAGTACAGGATATGGTTGGTTCGATTGTTTTATTTTCATTTGTCCAGAATGTACCCCAAAATGCGCATGACCTTGAATATTTCATGAAGTCAAACTCTTCACCCCATTTGCATTCTACACAGTTCATTATTCCATGGTTTCACGTCAAAATTCCATGAACTTGGACGTGGGAGCCCTAAAGTACGGGATATGGTTGGTTCAATTATTTTATTTTCATTTGTCCATAATGTACCCCAAAATGTGCATGACCTTGAATATTTCATGAAGTCAAACTCTTGACCCCATTTGCAACTTACACAATTCATTCTTCCATGGTTTCACGTCAAAATTCCATGAACTTGGACGTGGGAGCCCTAAAGTACAGGATATGGTTGGTTCAATTGTTTTATTTTCATTTGTCCATAATGTACCCCAAACGTGGATGACCTTGAATATTTCATGAAGTCAAACTCTTGACCCCATTTGCAACTTACACAATTCATTATTCCATGCTTTCACGTCAAAATTCCATGAACTTGGACGTGGGAGCCCTAAAATACAGGATATGGTTGGTTCAATTGTTTTATTTTCATTTGTCCATAATGTACCCCAAACGTGGATGACCTTGAATATTTCATGAAGTCAAACTCTTCACCCCATTTGCAACCTACACAATTCATTCTTCCATGGTTTCACGTCAAAATTCCATGAACTTGGACGTGGGAGCCCTAAAGTACAGGATATGGTTGGTTCAATTGTTTTATTTTCATTTGTCCAGAATGTACCCCAAAATGTGCATGACCTTGAATATTTCATGACGCCAAACTGTTCACTCCATTTGCAACTTACACAATTCATTATTCCATGGTCTCACGTCAAAATTCCATGAACTTGGACGTGGGAGCCCTAAAGTACAGGATATGGTTGGTTCAATTGTTTTATTTTCATTTGTCCATAATGTACCCCAAAATGTACATGACCTTGAATATTTCATGAAGTCAAACTCTTCACCCCATTTGCAACCTACACAATTCATTCTTCCATGCTTTCACGTCAAAATTCCATGAACTTGGACGTGGGAGCCCTAAAGTACAGGATATGGTTGGTTCGATTATTTTATTTTCATTTGTCCATAATGTACCCCAAACGTAGATGACCTTGAATATTTCATGAAGTCAAACTCTTGACCCCATTTGCAACTTACACAATTCATTATTCCATGGTTTCACGTCAAAATTCCATGAACTTGGACGTGGGAGCCCTAAAGTACAGGATATGGTTGGTTCAATTGTTTTATTTTCATTTGTCCATAATGTACCCCAAACGTGGATGACCTTGAATATTTCATGAAGTCAAACTCTTCACCCCATTTGCAACTTACACAATTCATTATTCCATGGTTTCACGTCAAAATTCCATGAACTTGGACGTGGGAGCCCTAAAATACAGGATATGGTTGGTTCAATTGTTTTATTTTCATTTGTCCAGAATGTACCCCAAAATGTGCATGACCTTGAATATTTCATGACGCCAAACTCTTCACTCCATTTGCAACTTACACAATTCATTATTCCATGGTCTCACGTCAAAATTCCATGAACTTGGACGTGGGAGCCCTAAAGTACAGGATATGGTTGGTTCAATTGTTTTATTTTCATTTGTCCATAATGTACCCCAAAATGTGCATGACCTTGAATATTTCATGAAGTCAAACTCTTGACCCCATTTGCAACTTACACAATTCATTCTTCCATGGTTTCACGTCAAAATTCCATGAACTTGGACGTGGGAGCCCTAAAGTACAGGATATGGTTGGTTCAATTGTTTTATTTTCATTTGTCCATAATGTACCCCAAACGTGGATGACCTTGAATATTTCATGAAGTCAAACTCTTCACCCCATTTGCAACTTACACAATTCATTATTCCATGGTTTCACGTCAAAATTCCATGAACTTGGACGTGGGAGCCCTAAAATACAGGATATGGTTGGTTCGATTATTTTATTTTCATTTGTCCAGAATGTACCTCAAACGTGGATGACCTTGAATATTTCATGAAGTCAAACTCTTCACTCCATTTGCAACTTACACAATTCATTCTTCCATGGTTTCACGTCAAAATTCCATGAACTTGGACGTGGGAGCCCTAAAGTACAGGATATGGTTGGTTCAATTGTTTTTTTTTCATTTGTCCAGAATGTACCTCAAACGTGGATGACCTTGAATATTTCATGAAGTCAAACTCTTCACCCCATTTGCAACCTACACAATTCATTCTTCCATGATTTCACGTCAAAATTCCATGAACTTGGACGTGGGAGCCCTAAAGTACAGGATATGGTTGGTTCGATTATTTTATTTTCATTTGTCCATAATGTACCCCAAAATGTACATGACCTTGAATATTTCATGAAGTCAAACTCTTCACTCCATTTGCAACCTAGACAATTCATTATTCCATGCTTTCACGTCGAAATTCCATGAACTTGGACGTGGGAGCCCTAATGTACAGGATATGGTTGGTTCGATTATTTTATTTTCATTTGTCCACAATGTACCCCAAAATGTGCATGACCTTGAATATTTCATGAGGTCAAACTCTTCACCCCATGGAACTTACACAATTCATTATTCCATGGTTTCACGTCCAAATTCCATGAACTTGGACGTGGGAGCCCTAAAGTACAGGATATGGTTGGTTCAATTGTTTTATTTTCATTTGTCCATAATGTACCCCAAACGTGGATGACCTTGAATATTTCATGAGGTCAAACTCTTCACCCCATTTGCAACTTACACAATTCATTCTTCCATGGTTTCACGTCAAAATTCCATGAACTTGGACGTGGGAGCCCTAAAGTACAGGATATAGTTCACTTAGTTCAACTATTTTCTTTTCATTTATTCACAATGTACCCCAAAATGTGCGTGACCCCTAAAATTTCACAATTAGAATTGCAATTCGTAATCTTATTTGGATCTTTAGTTTGAATTCATAGAATTCGTATGTGGGAGTTTAGAAAACTTTAATTCCACAAGATGAAAATTAATCGGAGCAAAGACTATGAATTTATGGAACCTTTTTTAAATTTATCAATTAAATAATATTTTCTAAAGGTTCTTTATAGTCTTTTATATTAGTTCTTTTATAGTTCTTTCAACATTTATATTTCTGAACTCATAATTAAACTTCGTAATGAAATGCATGATATAGAACGTCTTATGCAGTACACACTGCAATAATTGAATGATCCAAACTTTTTGTTCTAAATAGAGTAAATACGGTACAACTATTTCACCTTTGAGGGGTGCATCTCGTATTCTTTAGTCCAGTCCAATGATTGATCCCGACGTTGATCATAGTGGATGATTTTTGTAGTCACTTATTCATTGATATTTGTATTAATAGTATCTTGAGTTCTTGACACTGACATTGTTTGAGATTGTATACAATGAGCTCTAAGATTTTGAAGTTGAACTATTCACCCCAGACTCTCCCCAATGTAATTTAAGTTTTAAAATTTTAATGTTATTATTTCTTAAATTTGAAAATTAATTTATTCACCCCACCCTACACGCCCTCTTATAATTCTTTAGGGGTGGGCGTATGAGATAATTGTCAATGAATACAATCTTCCGTATCCATATCCCATACTTGTATATATATCCATATCCATATACTTGTATATATATTTGTATACATATCTCACACTCAAATACATACTTGTATTATTTTTGTATCCCATACCGTACATGTATCTAGTATTTGTACTTGTTTTCATATCGTATTCAATACATGTGATGATCATAGTGGATGATTTTTGTAGTCACCTATTCATTGATATTTGTATTAATAGTATCTTGAGTTCTTGACACTGACATTGTTTGAGATTGTACACAGTGAGCTCTAAGATTTTGAAGTTGAACTATTCACCCCAACTTCTCCCCAATGTAATTTAAGTTTTAAAATTTTAATGTTATTATTTCTTAAATTTGAAAATTAGTTTATTCACCCCATCCTACACGCCCTCTTATAATTCTTTAGGCGTTGATATTTGTATTAATAGTATCTTCTCGATACTGACATTGTTTGAGATTGTGCACAATGAGCACATAGATTTTGAAGTTGAACTATTCACCCTAGCTTCTCCCCAATGTAATTTAAGTTTTAAAATTTTAATGTTATTGTTTCTTAAATTTGAAAATTAATTTTTTCACCCCAGCCTACATCCAGTGTTTTTTTTTCCAGCAATTGCACCAAATTTTTTTAATTAGCACCAAGCCTATAGGAAATTTTTAGTAAAATTTTGGATGAAATCGCCAAAAAACTTTAAGTTCAAGAAAAATCTTGGATGAAATTGCCACATTGTGAATGAAAATAAAATTATAGATATGCAGTATCACATTTTCTATCCAATACGTGGATGAATGTTGAAACTTAAAGCACCACCATAACATTTAATATCGCCACTTTGCCACTTCATGGAAAATGAAAAAAAAAACACTGCCTACATCCCCTCTTATAATTCTTTAGGGGTGGGCATATGGGATAATTGTGAATGAGTACAATCTCCTATATCCATATCCCATACTCGTATATATACTTGTATTGTTTCCATATCCCATATCGTACATGTATCTAGTATTTGTGTATTTCGTATACATACTTGTATTGTTTCCATATCCCATACCATACATGTATCTAGTATTTGTGTAACTCATATACATACTTGTATTGTTTCCGTATCCCATACCATACATGTATCTAGTATTTGTGTAACTCATATACATACTTGTATTGTTTCCGTATCCCATACCATACATGTATCCAGTATTTATGTAAGTTGCCATACCGTATTCAAAACTTGTGATTTTCCTTGGAGGGGGGGTGGAACTTAACTGTTGGTGGGTCCGGGTTTGTTCCCCAGGTCCGGGTTTGTTCTCCTGGGTATAGCTAGGGGGCAATCAGGGTATATGGAAAATCGTAGGGTTTGGCTTTCTCTCTTGCTGTACTCGTTCCTCGCTGCGTGTCCGATGAGGGTTTCAATTGCTCTGTTTCGTCTTGCCTTCTCGCTCATTCAATTTTCTCTTGCTGTCTTTACGTAGCGTGCACCTCCTGCTTCTCTTTCTCACGCCGTGGTTTAGAATTTTGCTATCCTTGCTTCATCGATTGCTTGAGCGAGTGAAACTCACGCCTTCCTTCATCGATTTGCGGCTTTGTCACGCGACTTGCGGCGACTTGCGACTCGTGCAGCGACTTGCGGTTTCGGCTTCAAGGAGTGTCGACTTGCGGTTTAGGGTTTTTTTGACTTGCGGTTCGACTTGCGGTTTCGGCTGGAGGCTGTCGGCGTCGCTGCGTGGGATTTGCGTTGCTCCACGTTAAGGTTGCGCTCATTCAAATTCAACATTGAAGCAGATTAAGTCAGGTATTGTAACATTTCGGGAGTTGGGTTTTTTTGGCAGTGAAGGTTTCCGTTTTCTTACGGGTGTTTTCTGATTTCATGCACTTGCGCCCTGCTTGCATTCATTGATCTTTTGGTTTTGGTTGTAGGATTCGTGATTTTCTGTATACGGTTTAGGTTTAGTGTTTAATTTGTTTCGATTGCTTCGTTTTGGATTTTCTTTGAAGTGTTTACTTGGTTTCGATTGCTTCATTTTGGATTTTCTTTGAACTTGCGGACCTCCTGGAGCGCAATTGCTTGGATTTCAGTCAGCTTCTCGGTTTAGATTGTTGTTGTTGTTGCAAAGCAGGGAGTTGGTGGAATGCAAAATAGGTTTGTGTTGTCATCACATGTTTTGGCATTATGTTCGCCTTGTAAAAATTGTTTTTGATTTTTTTTAATTCCTTCATTTTGGAATTTCATTGAGGTTGTAGTCCGTAAATCCATGATATCCTTCCCTGGTTTTTGTTAAGGGTTTAGGGTTTAGAAGATTGTTTGTCCTATTTCATGAAAACTAGCATACAAGTGACTTGTTCTTTTCCAGTGCAGTAGAAGCAATACAACTTAGTGAAAGACGGGAGCTGAAATGCACTAGTGCTCTAAATGTGCAGATTCAAGGACGACACATCAAGTCCTGTGGAAGCTTCCGAAGAATTTCCAAAACTTTCAGCTTCCTCTGTGCAGGTATAGTCATATTGTTCGCTTAGGGTACACGTTCTGTTCTCGCCTAGGGTTTAGGGTTTAGGGTTTAGGGTTTAGGGTTTAGGAGTACTGCAGACAGAGGGCTAAATGATTCATTTTGGTAAATTCGTAGATATGCAGCTCCGGGATTAGGGTAAATAAAAACCGTACGCAGTTTAGATCGATTACAGTTCAGGTCGACAGCAGTTCAAGACGACAACTGAAATAAAACAAACTAAATTATAACAGTAATTAAGAAGTTCATTCAGGTCGACCCGATCTGAACGGACGCAGGATGTCACAACCCTAAATAAAACCAAAAAACCAAACCAAACCACGCAATGATCAAGACGAAAATCGAGAAGACCACATATTTCAGGTCGAGCCGACCTGAAATAGAAAAACAAAAGAAAACAACAAATCCAGAAAGCCAAGCAGCTTAGTACATTCAGGTCGAATCGACCTGAAACAGCACACCAGTAACGGATGATCGTAGAGCGAACAGAGAAAGGGTTACCCTGGTTAGCACAGAGCTCGACACGACCGGGACGATAAACTAAAGTAGAAATAACAGGACACAAAGAAAACGGTCCTGAGAGGATAGTTCAGGTCGACCCGATCTGAACCAACATACTAGAGTCACAAGGCAAAGCGTAAGAAATATCGAAGCCACTAACCGAGAATGCTTAAATGCAATGCCTGTCAAGCAGATGAATATAATTAGATAACATACACAACACGTGTAGAAGACCACCGAATAACCCACATTAGATCGAGTCGACCTGAATCACACGTCCCGGCATTAAGGGCATACATAGACCACATGGCAACTCTGGACTGAAATAAACAACGTAGAAAAGCAGGAAACCAACAAAACTATAAGAAACACGTTGACGAAAGCAAATCAGCTCGACTCGACCTGATTGTAACAAGTGCTATTCGAATTCCCTGTGCAAGATGGATGAGCAGATACCAAAGCTTGAGGCCTTCTACAAGAGGTGCAAGAATATCAATGTTGAGGAGGACGGAGACGACTTTGACCAAGAAGGGGAGTACTGGGAGTTTTAAAACCCAGATAGGGTTCAGTACTGGAGTCTCAACATGATAGCCTTCAGAAACATCATGTGCTTCGCCGTGAAGTACAAGGAAATGGAACCATACTTCCCAATATCCTACGACGAAGAAATCAAGGAATTCGTCCATGACCTGGGAACAATAATCAAAATTCACTGCAAGACTACACAGACAGGAATACCTGAGGAAGATCAGTATCACTTCACCCTGGTCCTAGACTCCTCGACTGTAGAATTCAACATCTCTCATTTCATAAGGTCCCTAGAACCAACAAACTACAGAACCGAGATACCGGAACTGGAGAAGAAAGTCGATCTAGGCTTCTTCAAGATGGCAAGTGGGAGGACTGTGATCGGGAAGAGCTTGTGCGCAAAACTGCGGATTCTCTTTGTCGACTTCGCTGTCCTGAAGGCCAAACTCCAGGCAAAGCATAAGGACATGACTCCACGGTCGGTCTCCACCGAAAGTCCGAGCGCGGTGGAAGGGCAGGGATCAATGGGAACTCCAGGAACGCAGCAGAGTCGCGGTACGAGAAGGAGCAAGCAAACGGGTGCAGCTCTTTCTGGCAGACGGAAAAGCAACTTGGCATCGTTGTCAGAAATCGTCCCATTCGACAAGGATGGAAGCGCATCTGCAGCTGGAGAACAAAGCTTTGTCTCCGCGATCACTGATGTACCGGTGGCATATGACTCTAAGCGGAAACATGATTACGACGCCTCCACGGCTGCTTACAAGGCGTACTGGAAAAACTGCACAGACGCATACGTCTTCGATAGGGAGGAGAAGAAAACAATCCCCATCGACCAGCTCAGCGAAGCACCTGCACATCTAAACATTCGAAGCCATGAGCAGAGATTGGCCGAGGACGTCATGACGTTTCTGTGGGAGATGCCTGACAAGTCAACAAAACAAACACTATGTGTCATGCCCGTGGATCAGACAGAAAAACCATCACCCGAAGACTGGGCACTCCTGAAGGACAAGAAGTTCTACGTAATTAACGGTCAGCATAGCGTAACTGCGAGCAAGCTGATGGTGGCGAAAGGACTGGACGAAGAGATTGTGAAGCACTTCCGACAGTGGGAGTGTTACGTGGTCTGGTCACCAGATGGTGAAAAGCTCCGAGCCATCTCCGCGTACTACAACCGAGTGAATCACTTCGTTGCCATGAAGCCGTCGTGGTCCACGAACATTCTCGGAGCGAGGAAGGTATGGGAAATCATGGGTAGACCCAGAAATCCCAAGGAAGCCGCACCGGTTGGAAAGAAGTCCAATGCCAGGCGGAACGCGGACAACAAAGTCAACAAGACAATGTTCAAGGTATGTATATAAGGTCGGCTCGACCTGCACTGATAAATCGTACCCTATCTGTATTGAGCACATATCAAAACGCTGCAAATATGGTCAACTCGACCTGAATCATGCTTACTCACTACTCTGTGATGCTTCTCCTTCGTGCAGGAATTCTCCTTGGCGATGTACAAGCGCTTCGCCATGCTTGACGTCGTGAAGGCTCAGAAGGCTGCGAAAGGAAAGGACGCGGAGGAAAAGCTAAAGATCGTAAACGAGCTCAAGATTATTATCGCTCCAGATGAAGTCTTCAGTCTCTGGAGCGAAGTGATTTCGAGCGCGGCGCATGGGGAGCTCATGGACCCAGACACCCGCATGAAGTTTAACGTGAGAACAACCTGGAAGCCAGAAAACGGGAACCTTACACACGAATTCTTCAAGTGGCTTGGCAATCTGTCCTTGGATGACCTCACGAAGTTGGCCAAGCACATCCTGCATCAAGAACCAGGAAAGAAGAACAAAAAGTACCCAAAGGTGACAATTAAACTGATCACGGGGGTGCTCGAGAGCTGCTACACATGCAAAGAATGGGTCGAGCGCCGGAAGCGTAAGTACCTTGTGAAGCAGGCACTGCACCTTGTGGATCCGACGCTGGAGCTGATGAACGCCATGGACGAGTTGAACGTGGTGAAGTGGAGGCAGTTCAAGAAAAGTCGAAACTTCACGAGTGCCACGATGAACGTCCTTCTTGAGCAACCTGGAGACGATTACTGGGCGGAAGCCAAGCAGCCGAGAGCGAAGAACAAATCTGTGGAGGAAATGTCGCCGTACGCGGCCCAATTCTTCAAGGTGTTCCTTGAACGTCGAAATAACTTTGTCCCGCCAATGTCTGTCGCTCACTATCGACCGTATGACATAAAATCAGAAGAGCACCAGAACTGGCCGAAGGAGACGATGACAGACGAGCACTTGAAAAACATGGCGTTTGGTGTATGGGACGTGCGGTACACACCTTTTGTCATGAACAAGGAGAAGTGCACGCCTTCCAACCCGTTCTTTACAGCTGCGCTGAAGTCATTCCAAGAGAAAGGTCAACCGCACCTTGAGGACGTTCAGAATTGGCTTCTGATAGCCTCAGATCTAATTGAACACACGCAGCTTCTCCACTACATCGAGTCGAATGATGTCTTGAAGGAATACAAGATGACTTTCTCGGACTACATGCCAGCCAGTCAGGAGAGGATGGGTGACTACTCCGTCAGCAACAAAAAGGCGGTCGAGAAGATTTTTCTAACGTTTCTGCAGAGTCTAAGGAACAGAAACTTTGTCAACTTAAGATCATCATATGACGCACCCAATACGGATACATACACAAAGCCGCGGCTGTACAATGAGCTCGAATTCAGAATCAACAACACAGAGCTGCGGATGGAGTTCTATATCCGCATTTTGAGAAAGTTCTGCGTACCCGGGGCGAACGTTCTGGCACTCTTCGCTGGCTCCAAATTCACATGTGCTGCAATGGTAAGTGTGATGATCATTCTTGTACATTAGGCACATAGTTTGTTAGTAAATCAGGTCGAGTCAACCTGATGTATACTTCGTCTGACTACTGTTCAGGTCGAACCAATCTGTAATGTACTCGTGAGCAAGTGACTGATTTCCTATCTCTCCTGCAGATGAGCGGGCTCACTGTGTTTGCGGTGGGGGACTCGGATGAGTCCGACGACTGAACAAGGATTGCGAGCGCAGCTATGATTCTTGACAAGAACGACTTCCTACCATTCGGCTATTTTGTTGACGAGGCCATGTATCCGAGGAGACCTCAGTGGTCAGGGACGCCGTCATTGTCGAAGAGGAAGGGGAAGGCGGTGGCAGAAGCCAGTTGGACACCAGCCAGACGTTCGCAGCCTGCAACAAATGAGAATATCGACATCTCATCGGACAGTGAGCACGAGCTAAACGACAATGTCGACGATGATGACGTACCAACTGAGCAGACTATACCAACAGTGTTTGGTTCACAAAGCATCCGGGGATCGTCAGCTTCATCCGGACAGCTCATAGGGACGTAGTCATCGCCCTTGCCGTCGCCCACAGCCCGAGAGAAGAAGAGGCGGAGGATGAATGAGGAAGACGACATAAGAGAGGCGGAGATTCAACAGCTCAGGAAGGACCGGATAGACGACCGCAGGTCCAACCTAGAGATGTTTGCAGAGAATGCGAGGCAAATGGAGGAGTTGCGGAGGATGTTCATGGTGCAACAACAGCAGTCTGCAAGCTAGTTTCAAACAATCATGCACCATGTGGGTGCAATCCAACCTCTCGCGTCTTTGCAGCCGGGGGGTCAACAGCTGCTCCTCCAAGGTCCAGCAGGAGGATCCCATAACAGTGGATCATCTAGTTTATTGGTGGAGCCCGGAGTACAAATCATAGATGCACCTCCTCCTCCTGCGCTTGCACCTTCGACTGGAGAATTCGTGGTTCCCGCTCCGCCTCCTCCTCAATTCGCATGCCCGGAGACTCCGGCACCACCTGCAGAGGATTTGGATCCCTTGGAATTGCACGGCGAGGTTGCTGACAAAGAACCTACAAGTATTCCTACTTCTGATGTCGTCGCGGTCCAAGAACACTACGCTGCCAACGTAGATGAAGAAAGTGCTCCACTGGTCAATCCAGGTCCACCTGCAGGTTAATTTGCAAATATCGCTCGATGTCATTTGTGTAGTTTTAGCTCGACTCGAGCTGATTTGTAGCATAGTTTGTATATGGATGTAGATCTTCAGGTCAATAGACAAACATTTTTTTGCGGAAGACTTCTAGTGGACATAACCACTGAGTTCTCATTTTGAATATCAATTTTGTACTTACTTCATTTTGATACGATGAAATATACCGATGTCTCACGAATTTAATTCTTGGCAATTCCTGAACTGCAGAGACACTTGTCTTGATTCCACCAACGTCTCCAGAGCATTTCCCTGTTGCAGAAAATCCACATACAAGCGCTGCCACCGTGGATAACCGTGGACCTTTGGATGCTGACACCTCTATTCCGGACGCCGAGCTCTTGGAGATTCCGTTGGCGGAACCCGCTCAACAACAGACTTCTCCAAAGGAGCAGGTAATTCTGCGTTCTTGTCTGTTAAATTTTCAGGGGCTTAGTGACTGCATTTTGTTCCTTTACTTGGACAGTAGGTCGTCCTCTTTAGTTCTTCCATGATGTCCAGATTGTATCGAAATGTGTCAGTGCAGAGTAGTAACTGGCTGCACATTTGTACGTTTGATAGCAAGGAGAGGATCCTCAATGTCCTTGAGGAAAGTCGAAGGAGGTAGACCTTCCATTGACGTCCAGGGTGTCAGAGAAGTGGCTCAACGTTGTCCTGGACCTGAATGGAATTTTGTGTGTCTGTGAAGATGTGAAGTCCAAGGGCTCGTACTTTCACGCCCGTGACGCGATGCAGCCGCACTCGGCAACCATTCCGACATTAGTCGGACCGAAGGCAGTTTGGGTCCGCCCAAATTGCGCTGAGTTCCTCCGTGAGTTAGAACGCATAGCATTCGTTTCTATTTGGAGCTCCATGAAGAAGTCCACCACAGAAGAGGTTTGCTTGTACCTATTTGAGGGTCAGGAGTACCCCATGTTCGTTCTCGGACAGGACTCGTGCACGAAACTAAAGTACAGAGATGATTTCGGATGCATCGGGACTTTTAGTGAACCGGGCACGAGTAAGGATCTCTTCCTCAAAAACATGAGTACCTTGTTCAAGGGATATTGAGGGAAATTCAACCATCAAAATACAATTGCAGTTGATGACAGCTAGTGAAGCACGTGATGAACAAGACCGAGAATGTCATTCTCCCGGATTCTTGGAATTACAAGGGAAACGGTGCAAAGGACACATTTCTGCTTGACGTCTTGTTGCCGTGGTTCAAGCGTCTGACAAACGCTCGGGACATAGGGCTGAAGTCATTCCGGGAGACTAACAAAGAAAAGATTGGGAGGAGGATGCTCTGCGACGAACGAAGTCGTCGCACATACAACAGCATCTTGAATGCAGTGCGAGTTTCAGAGAGTCTACGATAGGATAGTGCTCTGTATGTATTGATAGTGTAGTTCAGCTCGGCCCAATCTATTAGACACATAATTAGAGAGATGTACATTCCTGTGCGCTTTAGCTCGCATCGACCTGATAGTTGAGTCAATATCTCACGTACTAATTCACGTACTCGTAATGTTCTGTATGCACATTTATCTCGTGAAATAAAAGACTCTCATATGATTTTTGAATATGACTTCATGTTTTGGTTTCAAGTCTTGGTTATCTTACTTGTTAAGCAGGCTGCTGAATTCGCCTAGGATATTTGAGGTTGCATTCCATGATGGGATTTGCTCTGTTGATCTCGAATGTTAATGTTTCTTACTGTGTGTTCTCAGAATTTGCGTTTTTCCCCGTCTCCGCTCATGAATGCTAGCCTCACTTGTACGGCGTCGGCTGATTCCATCCTAGACTATGGACAATACGCAATTCTGAGCACGGGGAACTTCCTTTGCTCGGTGGCAACAGCAAACTCTACGATGGATTATTCTGCTAGACCTCTTGAGGATGGTGTGGTAGGCAGTCCTCCGAGTGGAACTCCTCGTCTGCCTAAATCCTGCTCCCCTTCTCCATTAAAGTCTAATGGTGTTTTTGCTTCGCAGATGTCACCGTCAGCCTCTGATAGAGCACCACAGAGGAAATTGTACGGGAATGCCATGTCACCATTGTTAGCATTGTCACCAGTGTTAGAAGTGCCACGTGAATTGTGCAAAGAGAAGGTTGCTGTCAATTTGGACTTGCCCTCATTTCCTCGGTCACGACCTCTTTCCCTGGGAGTAAGAAAGTCCAAAACGCATAGCGGAGTGGCGACCAAGAGTTGCGTTTCTCCATTTTTTGACCGGTGGGATCAAAAGTTCTTAGAACTACAGAGGCGACAGGCACGACGAGAGTACAAGCAGGCTAGTAATGGATATAGTCGTGGGCCAGAGATTAGGAAGGCCATGGAGATGCTCAAGAGTAAGTCGCACATATAGGACATGTTCATATTGTAGAGTCGTAGTCTAGAGGTATACAAGCTCTCTCCACAGATTACTTACATTGCAATTCTGCAATGAATCACACTCGCAGTAATTACGTACACTGTAATAAAACTTTACAAGGCGTTTACGCCGAAAAATATCATGTGATTGTATAAATCAATCAAGTGTACAAGGGAAGACACAATTGTTTGATTATTGTGTTCCCGTCTTCATAATAGTAGGCTGATATTGTACTTGTTAATGATACTAATTATATGTTTCACACTGATGTCTACTATATTTCAACGCATTGTATTCCAATTACTTCGTCTCAACTGCTCCCAATTAAGTGGAATCCTCTCATTTTAATGAATATAACGTTCTTTGATACATTCTAGAGCAATCAAACAAAATACAAAACAACTTTACTTTTTTGAAATCAATCATACATACATGTTCTGAATATAAATGAAGTACAAGTGAGCTTTTTAAAACATTTTATAAAATTAACTACATAGATTGAGAAATTATAATTTTTGAGATAGATATCAGAGATTTTTTGGCGTTTTTTTTTACTAAATTATTAGAATTTATATTTTGTATAAATTAATGTATGAAGATTTAAATTTTAAAATATAATGTTAAGAAAATTAAATAGACCTTAAAATCAAATTCAAAAGCGTTAAAATTCAAAATTTCATTTGTAACAACTATAGAATAACGTGACCATGCCTGTTCTAAAACATTAATGACCTCTATTTGAACTAGAAGAAGCTTGAAGCTATAAGTTGGAGCATGAACAAATTTATTGTCATAGATATCCATCTTGCAAAAGTACTTATGTAGGTAGTATGAGTGCTTGCAATTTGCATACTACTAACAACCTCCAATAGAAAAAATAGACATATTTACAAAATCGGGGCATATTGTAGACATATCAATTGTAATTCAATACACATTTCTGTATCTTTTGACCTAGTCTCTTATGACACTATTGCACTTAGGCCTAGAAAGAAAAGCAAGGTCATTCTCACAATTTGTCCTCTAAGATTATTGCACTCTTCTACTTCTTCTGTTGTTCTATTGATGGTGCATTTCCAATTTGCCTTATGGTTAGGTTGTTCCTCACTATTGGATATGCATTTAGATTTGGTGGTGGTGGTTGATCAAATAGCAAGTTTTCAATTTTTTTTGATAGGTTGAATAAGCAACAAGTCTACAATGTGGGGCATTTTTGCAGACAGAAGCTAGTGTACTGCATTAGTAAAGTCTCCTCCTACTTGAGATTTTCCCCCATCAAAGCAACCTTCATTGACAACACTTCAGGTCAACTAATGATCCATTTACGCTTAATTGGTTTCACACATTGCTCAATGTTAGTCCAACAAAATCCTAAGTCTATCACGACCTCTTGACAACTTATATTATCTTATTTTTTCCTGCAATAGGTTGAAATTTGGGATTCTTGTAGGTCTTGTTGCAAATTTGGCGGTGCACTAGATGTTTAAAATCCTTTGTTGAATTTGACATTCAATTTGTAGTTGATCCTTGCAATGTTCTACTTAGATGTGCTATTGTTGCTTGCAAAAGCAATCATAACATGTTGGGAAGTGTTCTTTTGCCCTTTGAAGACTTTGTAGATGCCTTGGTGGACCTTATTCAAACATGAGGTTAAAAAAAATTCACTTTGTCCAATCAATATGAGTCTCTTGCATCAATTATGGGTACTTCAAATTTCTTCATTGTGCTTCCAGAGATTTCTTCTTCCAAATGTGGTACTCAAGTTCCAACACCTTTTTCTCCAAGTAGTGTGTTCAGCACCTATGCCTTTTTTTTTGGATCATCGTAACGTCTTTCAACTTTCAACTTTAATTCACCCTTTGCTTGACCATATCCAAAAATATTGCCTCTCAAATATGCTTGGTAATTAGTCATTTGCATCCATATATGAATACTGTTGTCTCAAGTTGTGTCAAACAAATTGTTTCTTGACTCTGAACATTTGAAGCTACTTGTTGTGAAATGTTTCTGACGAATTGCACAAAGGCATGTCCGCCATCCTTCTAAACTCAAATCCTAGGAATCCATCCCAAATAATACATGAGTTTGCAATCTATCTCAAGATACTAATATCGATTGATTCAAATAGTAGTGCATAAACACGGTTGAGCTAAGAGCATCATCACCCATCTTGCAAAATAATGTGGTGATTTATTTGCAAAATAGAAAGCCATGCACTTTGCAATCTGGGTGGAAATAGACTATCCCACCCATGATGTGCTAAACGACCACTTTCAAAGTGAAAACTATTCAAACCAGTTTTATCAATGTTGTCAAAAAGTTGTAGTAAAAACTAGAGAAAGATTCATATTAGTGGTATAGGGACAATATGACAAGATCAATTTAACTCAACAAAAGAACATTGTTGTGTTGATTTGAGAACCAAAGATGTTCAAAATTAAATCCGTTAATTAAGTTGTTCAAAAAAATTCAAAATTGAACTCGTCAATTAAGGTACACTCAATGAAAAATTAGGAAAACTCTCAAAAAATTTAAACCTCTCAAATTCTAAGGAAGAGAATCGATCAATGCCGTCAAAACCATTTCATCTTACTTTACATTAGAAACAATTGATAGTACTTTGAACCCTTGAGTTTTAATTTAATGTAGGGTTTAGAATTGAGCTAAAAAAAATTCAAACTGCTACAAATTATTCAATCGATCTACTGCATTACATGGATAAAAATAATTTAACTTGATCCATTTGGTCAATTGATCCACTTCGTCATAGTCTCATAGAGGTGAAAACAATTCAAATTGATCTACTTTGTCACAAAGGTGAAAATATTCAAATCAATCTTTTCCATCATGAAGGTGAAAGCAATTCAACTTCATAGGTACCAAAAGTTGCGGAGAGTTGCTGAAGTTTTGTTTAACGTTGTTTTGCAGGTTGTTTGTAGGCTTGCAAACATATCCAATTTTGCAAGTTGGGTGGTAAATATGTCATCTATTTGCAAGTCTAGTGGGGCACTTTTGTAAACTTATGGCAACATACAAGTCATTTGTTTTACACGATGGCTGGGATGTTCTAACAATTTATAATAGATTTGAAAGTTTGCAAATCCCACTTCTAGATTTCTCATTCTACATTAACCACTTGTGCATGTTTCAACATTCTATGCACATCTCAAAATTCTTCTTGCTCCTAAGGATTATAAAATTTTGGAGAAATGATGGTAGTGGAGAAAGGAAAGATTTGTAGCTTCAGTTGGTAATGTTGGTCGTAGAAAGCGGCAATAGTGCCAGATGCTTGCATAGTGTCCGACTCTTTGTATTTTTCATCTTCCTAGTTTTTCCTTGACGTTGCAAGTGAGACATGAAGATTCTCTATAAAATTACTCAAGAGAATGTACCGCAAAGCTTTGAAAAAGCACATGAAAATTAGCAAGTGCTGGACAAGAGAGGTTGGGGTTTATAAAAACCATAAGTCTAGTAGTTTGAGATTGAAAGATTGTACGTCCAATATTTTTATCATTGTGGAAAATTTAATTTGCTAACACTTTTGCTAATGTAGGTGGTTTGAAGACAAAAATTTGTGTCAAAAGTAGACATTCTTTTTTACTAAATGCTCATTTGAATTTGCTAAGATTTTGTAAGTTTACAATTCCATATTGATAACTAACTTTATAGTGCTCAAAGTTAGACAAATTTGGATCTGACACTTAAAATGGATATGTAGACTTCAGTAATAAAACAAGAATATGTAGTTTTTCAAACAAATGTAGTGAGATCTAACATTTTTAGGATTCAAATATAGGACTCCTTAACTTTAAAATATATAATCTAAGTATGGAGGTTAAGTATACATCTTCAAAAATACACACCTATTATTTTTGCAAAATAGATAACCAACATTCAAACATAAAATTATAATGGTTCATTCTTGACGTGCAATAGTATAGACTTCATTATCTTGGGCATGACAAATAAGTAGCATACATGCTAAATGTTATATTGATTCTTTAATTGTCTTCTTCATTACAATTTTATTTGTAAATATATGCTAAGCATTTGAGCATAAATTGATTGAATTTTTTGACAATTGATGTTAGTTTAGTAACTCCAACCATTTTGCTTTTCATTTTCAAAGCAAATAGACATTCCATTTAACCATCTTTATATTCATACAACACAAGGAATATTTGAATAGAAATGCATGAAATAAAACTTAAACTCATCTTGGGAATGTATTTCCCTGTGAACAATTTCAATGACTACAAAGTACTTAAAAAAAAGAGGAATATAATCCACAAGTGCTTCTGTTTGCGACAATCTCTTCTCTTGATTGGTTTTGTATGCTTGTGGTATACTTAGATTTTTCTTGTACTACCTCCAATTTCTAGACTCCAACACCCTGCTCTTTACCACTAGCTCTTCTTGTAAAGCAATAGGCTTTGAAAAGCTTGCCGGATATTGATTGACCAACTTCTGACACAGTTTTTTTGTTTTCATTAGAGATCTGTTCAATGCTTTGGAAGACAAAAAATAGATAGATCTAAGCTTTTTCTGCTTCTTCACTTGCTCCAAAACAACAAATGGAGCACTTTGGTTCTTTAAAAGCATGAGGTGTTTTGCAACTATTTGAAGATTATAGACTTGAAAAATCCTTGGTACAATTGCCTCTATGCATTCAATAATCTTCTAAAAATTGATGCTCAAAAAAGACTTGAATTACAACATGACAATTGTTCTTTTAATCAAGATTAAATACTAAACCATCCATTTACATCATGTTGCCTTTCTTTGTCATTGACGTCAAGGAACCAAAGATTTTATAGTTCTCCACGAAGTTCTATTGTTTGTCACCCCACCCCAAAGATTGACCACGTTGGTTTCCACACTTTTTTGTACACGTATTTTTTATTATGACTTCCTTTCAAATAGATGTTCATGAGGTTCTTTTAATATTTTTGGTTGATAGTGGAGGACGTGCTATAATACTAAGTGATTTAGTCACTTCATTCATGTACGCTTTAGATTTGTACAATCATCTATCTATGACATGAATCACCACTGAAATCATCTATGCTTTGTCTACAAATGTAGGGGCCAATTGATGTCCTATTCATCATTTTTTATGACGATTTTTGATTCTTTGCCAAGTATCTTTCCTTGATTATGCTACTAATATAATGCAAAAAAATCAGAGTATCAAAAGTAGTAGAGTTGTTTGGTGGCTTAATAAACTCATATGACCAATTTATAAGGTAGCTTTCAATTCAAGCTATCAAAGTAAGGGTTCAAAATTTGAAGTTATTTTGGTTTCAAATCTCTACTTTCCTTGTGGCTATTGCTTACACAATTGTAGGAATTTGTATAGAATATATGGTTACGTGATCTCCAATTGCATCAATTATCTCAACTATGTTGTCAGTAAAATTTCCAAACATTCGATGTTTAAGTCAATTAGAGCAGATGGATATAAAGGGTTGCTAGGGTGCAAGCCTATGAGCAAAAATATTTTATCTGATAAAATTTAAATGAAGGACCTATGACTATTGATTTAGGATTTTTTGAATTTCCATAAACGTGAAGTCATATTTATGAAATTTGAGGTACTTGCAAAATTTTTGTGAAAATATATTTTGTAATAACCAACTTCAACCAATTTTGACAAAAATCACGCAATGCAAAAAAATAAAGGGAAATCAAATATGCCGAAGATGTAGCTATAAAATACACAAATCCACATATAATAAAACTCAACACAGAATAATTTGACTCATTAAATATGTTAATTTCATGAGTGTAAGTCGCGGTAGATCCAGTTGCAGAATTCTTAGTTGTAGATGACTTTGAAGTCTCTCTACTTTTGGATATTGGAGCATTTATGAACTCTAAAACATTCAAAATATAAGTGTCTTTACGATGTTTTGGTTTAGAGCAACCCTGTTCTGCAAACACTAATGCCATTTGCTTGGCCAACATACTTTGGAAGACCAAAAGTCTTCTTCAGACTAATCAAAAGACTTTGTATCTTCAATATTCCATTTATTAATGTCAATCTTCTATGGCTACAAGTAGGTACAAAAAATTGCTAAACTTTTAAAATTTGAAACTTCACATAAAAAAGATTACAAAATTTTGAAAACTTACATACTAAAATTTGACTTTCAAGCAAATTTGTGAGGCACCATAGTCATAGCATCTGGATATTGGAATGTTGCAATTGTTGGTGCTAGTTGTATTGTTGCTACAACCAAGGTAGATTTTCTCATGGGTTTGAGGAGGGTGTTGAAATTGTCCTTGTCCTCTTCTAATACCACAATGTGATGGTCCATGCCATAACAAACAACAATGGATGCACTTAAAATCAACAACATCAAACACATTAGTTAAATGACTCATTTTTCTTGAAAAATTCAATTATACTTACTGTGGTTGTATCGTCTAATGTTAGAGTCAAGTGCAACCAATTCATGCCCAACCAATCTTTTTTCTTTGATGTCCAGTACGTCTCATGCAATCTTGCAATAATGCCTTTCAAGTTGGCAGAGGATGAGTGAATAACTAACTTGCATCCGTGGTCTTGTACATGCATTTCTACAAAACAAAATGTTGATTGTAGAGCCTTGTATTCCTCGTCTTGGTTCCACTCTGGCATTTCATTCCACGGATTTGAAACCTCCAATATGGGCAAATTCATCTAGCAACTGAAAAAGATGAGGTTTATTTTCGACCTCTGATTTACTACACTATTGTATAAGCGAGATTTTCTTCTTCATACTTGCAAACATACCATATTCCAAAAAATCAATTATCAATCCACACAATGTTCATGTCATTCAATTTATAAGTGAACTTACAATTAAAAAGCCAAAATCATTGCCTTCTTCAAGGAATCCATGACTTCACTATACCATGTCAATGTGTTGGTCTTTTGTTGTCCATAATGTCTTCAATAGAAATGCTGAAGATTAATTCCTCTATATTGTCCACCTCATCTTCACCAAAGACAAGCATTTGTGTCCTTTGAGTGACGAGGTCTTCCGCCAAGTGTGACAAAGACGCCCTCATCTTTACACCGCTCTAGGATCTCCCTTACATCTAAGAGCCTTGGCCCATCTTGGCCCATCTAAGATGCTAGAACGGGGCCACTATCCTTCACCTTCTTCTTGCCTTTGCCCTTCACCTTCTCTTCTTTCTCCTTTCCCTTCTCTGCCAACTTTGCTTGTTGCTCTACTTCTTTATTTCCTTTATTGTGAGGAAAACTTTCTCTCAAGCTTCTTTCTCCTAAACCCTCTTCGCAATGGCCCTCATTTTATTTGTCTCTCACTTATTTCTGCAAACTCATCAACTTCTAAGTCAATAGCATCAAGTCCCTTGAAAGACTTCTACAATTCTATTTCTGACGGATGCGTAAAGGTAATGTGAAAATCTTGTTTCCACCCTTCGCTGCTAAAATGAGCCATCGTGAACGTCCACAGTTGGTTTATAGTATTTATGCAGTCTACCAATTTGTAATCAAGCTATGTGAAAAAGAATGGTGGAAGATTCCTCCGAGCAATGGCAACCTTTGCAAGAAGTTCCAACTTAAAGTAACTGCAATGCCATCAAATTAAATGATTAAAAAGAAGTAAGACTTAATAAACTGAAAAAGGAAGTCAAATTTTTTTATACATAATGATATCAGGGTTGTCATAGTAGACGGACGTACAGTTCGCCTGTCTGATAGAGGTCTCGCCCGTCCAATGTGGTCAACACTAAATTGACTTTGTGCCATTGAAAAAACAGGTGATGTAGTTGCCACTTTGATGCCACCTGGCTGCCAAGTAGGATTCAGGGCGCGGACGTCACCGGTAGGGGCGCGGACGGAAGCCAGGGCGGGGAAGAGACTGTGTCGGGGCGCGGACGTCAGACATGGTGCGGACGGAAGTCAGGGCGCGGACGGAAGTGGTCGGGGCACGGACGTTTTTTGCTAGAAGAATCTCACCATTGGAATTACTGCATTTTCATTCCATATGAAAGATATTAATATTTTAGATTTTCCTACTATCTCCTACCTACTTCTACTTAACAACTTTTTTAATAATGAAAATGAAGCCTTTTCAAATTTTTTTTTTTGCTAGACTCTCAATTCAATTTTCCATTGTAAAGATTTAAAGCTCAAAACTTGTTAGTGCAAAAATTTAAAGTTTAAAATGTTCAAAGTCAAGACATCTAGTTGCACAATGTGCTAAAAAACTAATTTTTTGTAAATTTAAAAGTAAAGAGGGCAAACCTTATTCCATGGACCTGTATTTTTTTTCCTTGTAGGCAAATGAATTTAATTCATTCGCCATTAACGAGCACTAAAAGGGCCCTCGTTCAATTGAACTATATTTTTTGCCATTGTAGGTGAAAAGATAATAATTCCTTTTGAATTTATAAATAATAACTTCCAACAAGGGGGGACCCTTGTTTACGCGAACCACATTTTTTTAAATTAGACACAAACTCAAGTAACTTTTTGGGAATGAAAGGGGGCCCTTGTTCAATCAAACCATATTTTTTTCCATTGTGAATTTCAAAGTTAAGGTAAAGGGGCCCTTGTTGGCTTGCTCACTCACTCACTGCCTCACTCAAACCCGCTTTTTGTTGGAAGCTTGGTGAATTAAAACAGTTAGGAATTCACTTCATTTTCATATTGAAGAGTATTATATATTTCAAAGTCATTCCTTCCTGCATCTTACGGGCTACGGTTCTTTCAAAATTTTAAGGTGCCCACAGCATCTACAAAGCAATTGAAATGGGTTCTAAAAGCATCCCTTTCTAAATCTGAAATGAATGCTTGATTTAATCATTATTTCAGATTTTTCAATGCTTGTAAGAAGGTAGTTGAACAACAAACTTTAATTTTGAATTAAATTAGTAGACACCTAACCACTTAGTTAGGAATGAACCCCATGTGGCTCTTAAACCATCCATTGAGGAAGTTAAAACAAATCTCATCAAGCTCCATTGTAATTCACATTTCCATTTTCCACAATTCACATGTCCATTTCAGAGCCCCTACTGGATGGGCTGTTTTAGAGCCCTCTCCCATAAAGTTTTCTGACTATGTTTTCAACAAAAACGCTCCAAAACTGCCATTTCTAGTACAAGTACCAAGTTTTGGAGAAGAAAACATTTTTGGACACATGTAACCGTAGGATCTTGTAGTCAACTGGTTTGAGAAGATGGGGAAAAAAATTTCAGAAATTTCTGCCTTACTGATTGCAAGATATAGGCGTCTGAGGTGACAAAAATCCCTTTTTTTTTCCATGCAAAAATCCGGGCAGCTGCACTTCACAAGGTCAGATCATTATGAAAAAATGTCCAAAATGGTGGTGCTTCTTTGGATTCATTCTTCAAGGCAAGTTGGCTACATGCTTCAAAAAATTTAGATCACTTCGAGCTCTACAACATATAGGAAAAAATTTGTAAGTAGAAAGAAGTAGAGAATGATTCAAAATACTAAATTGGTAACAATTTAGTTATAGAATTGAAAAATGCCAATCCCAATGGTTGTAATGTTGTAATAAACTATCTACACCTAAATTTTTTATTTTTTTCCAAAAATATTGAAAATTGAGTTAAAAGAAGGACTTCAAAGTTTATTTTAGAGTGGAGATTCCATAACTCCCCGCTAACCACCTTCAACTAAAACTCCTCATAACTTTCATCTCATAAATCAAAATGGAATAATTCAAAGCTTCCCATGTATATATAAATCTAGAAAAACAAATTCAATTTTTTATTTTTCTTAAAAGTGATTTAAAAAAAAGTTTTATTTGTTGTCCGGGTTGCCCACCAAGCAATGAAAACTACAAATCATACCATAACTTTTTCACCGTATAGTGAAAAGTTATGAAAATTGCTGGGCCTTAAAGCTACTCTATGAAAAAATGTTTTGTTAAATTTTCAAAGAAAAAAAATAAAAATTCCGTTCATAGTGAGCAGCCCAAAATAACTATGTTGCCAACAAACGATGTTTGGTCCTTTAGGGGTTAAGACTTAAGAACACAAAAATATTGGATTGATTCCAAATCTTTTGGAATCTTCCAAACATTATGCTAATGTTCCAAACATTATGCTATCAGCTATCAATTATTAAATTTTAAAAGAACTGTATATATAAATTTAAATTTTTTGGTATGATCCAATTCGGTTAATTCTGGCTTTCTATTCTTTTTGTTTCCAAATTTGTATAAATTCTGGAGAATTTTTTATTTCTCATTTTTTAAAATAAAGAAATACTGCATTTGCCTTAGATTCCAAAACAATTTTTTTCCAAGGGGATAAGAGCACTATTCATCTTCTTATAATTTTTCGTCTCCAAAAGCTGCATTTTTTAGCCTCCATAATTGAGCATCAATAATTTTTAAAATCTAAAAATCCAACGGTCAATATCTTTTATAAATAATTCCACACATGACACATCCTACTATTCTAAACATAGTAGTCTTCTTTTTGGTACGCTTCTATTAAAAATTTCAAATACATCCCATACACAAATGAACCCTTGAAGTAGAACCTAAAAATATTAACTTGTATTTGAAGGGATTTCCAAATCCTTATAACCCGTACTTCAACTGGAAGCCCTTGAAGTACAAGCACATAGCATTTAACTTGTATTTGATTTGAATTTTAAATACTTAGAACAACAATTTACCAACACCATAAAGCCTTCAACAATAACTAAATAAAACATACCTTTTATATGATTTGAAATCAAAACCCTTGTAGCATCTAGTAACAAGACTAAAGCCTTGAACTTGCTTCAAAACCATTAGAACTTGCATTTTATTTCCTTTCCAAATCCTTGTAGCTTCTATTTTCAAAAATAAATCCTTGAACTACATTTGAATACATTGTAATACATCAATGATGAGAATTCCTATTTCCAAACCCTTGTAGCCTCCATTACCAAAAATAAACCCACTCGATTAGAACTCTACAAAATAGGAGACGTGTTTGATTTGTTTTTTGAATTCATAACCCTTTTAATTCCAATTGGGAGAATTCATAAATGCGTCCTTCAACTTAAATTAAAAAAAATATGTACCTTAACTTTTGTTATAAATCCAAAAACTTCTAGCGTCTACTTTCAATTTTTTTTTAATTGAAGCGAGCAAGTCAATTTTCATTTTCTGAAATTTCTTTTTCTGCGGGGTGGGTTCTAGTTCGCAAGTGCATAGTAAAGGCATGAAGGAGAGGTCCGGGCCCAAGAAGGGAGCAACATGCTTCCACACGTGATTTTTGAACTCAAAAAGTAGTTGGACCCCTTAATACAGCCACTGATTTGAAGATATTCCCCTGAAATCAAATTAAAGGCTGGCTGCATTAATGGATTCTCCTTCTCCATGGAAAAGAAGAATCCTATGACCAAGTTCAACTTCTATTTCAACTTCCCCCACACTCTGGCTGAGGAGTAGGACGTCCGTGCCTTGTCCAGGCGTTCGTGCCCCTGCAACCGTGCCGTGTCCAGACGTCCGTGCCCTAACCTGGGTATATGTGAGGAAACATATCCAAGTGACAGACCTGAAATCCCTCCAAGCCAAATTCAAACTCCCTCCAAGAAAAGTTTGAACTCCCTCCAAGCCAAGGTTGAACTAACTTCAAGAAAAGTTTGAACTCCCTCCAAGCCAAGGTTGAACTAACTTCAAGAAAAGTTTGAACTCCCTCCAAGCCAAATTTGAACTCTCTCCATGACAAACTTGAATACGCAAACTCACAAACTTGAACACAAAAATATCTTAAGTAGAACTTCATTACAATCCTAAACATTCTAGTAGCCCTTTACAAAAAAAAATGATGAAGGTGAATTCCACAAAAATCTTAACAAGTATTTCATCTCAATTCCAAAGCCTTCTCCGATCCCATTACCAAAAAATACCATTGAACTTGAATTCCAAAATAACTTAAGTGGTATTTGATTTCTATTCCAAATCCTTTTAGGATCATCCCATTGCACAAATTAAATTTTCTGGTTGAATGATTGAATTCCAAAATAATATGACTAATATTTAATTTCAATCCCCAAAACCCAGACCGGTTTGGTATCCCTATTACAAAATTATACCATTGAACTTGAATTCCAAAATATCTTAAGTAGTATTTGATTTCTATTCCAAACCCTTCTAGGATCACCATTCTAAAAATACACCATTGAAGTTTTGAAGACCCATACCCTTGTAGCCTCTTTTTGCAAAAACAAATCCTTCTAATACATTTCAATGCATTATAGTTTTAATTTGATTTCAATCCAAAACCTTGTAGCTATTTATTTCCAGAATAGAGCCTTCAACAAACAGCCAAAAAAATATAAGTTGGTTATGATTTGATTTGTAAACTCCAAACCCTAAATTCCAAATAGGTTCTAATTAGAAGAATAAAAAATGAATCCTTAAATTTGAATATAAACAAATATGTATCTTGTCTTTCATTAGGACTCCAAATCCTTTTGGGATTCTACTCACACAAATTTTATCCTTCTTGTTTGGAAGTTCATTTTCATTTTATGAAATTTCCTTTTTTGCGGGGTGGGTCTTAGTTTGCAAGTGCATAGTGAAGGCATGAAGGAGAGGTCCGGGCCCAAGAAGGGAGCAACATGCTTCCACACGTGATCTTTGAACTCAAAAAGTAGTTGGACCCCTTAATACAGCCACTGACTTGAAGATATTCCCCTGAAATCAAATTAAAGGCTGGCTGTATTAATGAGTTCTCCCTCTCCATGGAAAAGAAGAATTTCATGACCAAGTTCAACTTTTATTTCAACTTCCCCCATACTATGGTTGAGGAGTGGGACGTCCGTGCCTTGTTCATGCGTCCGCGCCCCTGCGTCCGTATTCTGACGTCCCCGCCCCTGCGAGGCGTCCACGCCATCCATGTCTACGCCCCCTTGATGTTCGCACCCTGACGTCCCCTCCCTGACTTTCACGTCCGTGCCCTGAATCTAGCGTGGACCGCCACCGTGGAAGCGATTTGTCAATTGAAAAATTGGAAAAATGAAAGGCGTCCGGGCTGTCCAAGGCGTCCGAATGCCCGCTCTAGTTTGACTGTCCGTTCATCCCGTCCGATCACCTCAACCCGTCCACTATTACAACCTTGAATGATATATGATAAATGAAACCAACGGAAAGAAGTAATAGTGGAAGGAATTAAATAATGAATTTTTAAGACCAATACTCCCCAAAAACTAAATATTAAACTAAACAAAAGCCTGGAAAAAATGTGAACACATTAGAACCTCTAAAAGGGAGGTCCTATTAGTACTTTTATAAACCTCAGTCAGAGCCAACTGAGATTCTAGAGGTACTAGCATGACCCTCCAATTTTGGGGACATTTCTTCAATTCAAATCATTTTTGGATATACTATGTGCCAAAAAAAAGTAATGATAAAATTACAATGTAGTTGTAGTTTTGTAATGGAGAGATGATAAAACTACAATGAATCAATAAGGTTTAAGACTCCCAAAAATCCAAAATCAAAACTAGACAACAACCAAAAAAAATGGGAAGACATAAATCCACCCAAATAGGGATTCCTTTAGATACCTTAGTTGTATTCAATTGAGGTTTTAGAGGTACTTGAAGGACCCCCCTTTGGAGGTCATCTCTTCATTTTTAGTAGACCAATAGCTTTAGTTAGAATTTAGAAATTATAATATGTAATCTAACTCATAGATTATAAATACCACTAGTACAAAGTTGTATAAATATAATGGAAAAGGACTCTTCAAAACACTTGGTTGGATCAGGGTTGACGAATTTGAACGTCCGGAGGCAAATCACATCTAAAAATTAGACGTCCAGACGTCCGGACACAGCGAACGTAGTGGTCACCGTCTGTCGGACAGCAGCTACTGGGCGATTGGATGGAATGGCGGATGGGCTAGTGGAGCAACAAGGCGGACGGGCAGACTAGCGGACACTCGGGCAGGCGGACAGACGATCCAAATTCTTTTGAGATAATAGGTATTTGAAAAAACACATCTGATGAAAATTGTACAATCTTCCCTCCTTCTTGTACTTGTTTTGATGCGCCTGATCTTATTGGTCTACCTAACTTATGATCCCTTTTGGCTTTTAGTATAGACTTTCCAATACCTCCTTTAAGGTCGTGGATTGGTTTCACCTTTTGCTTGGTTAGAGGCAGACATGCATAAAGGGGGGTTCTACCTACATTCTGTTTTTTCAATGGAGAGATTGCAAAAGGCCCCATTATTTTTTTTCTCTTAGCTTTTTTGCACTCCTTCACTGCGGGTGGTCTTGCTTCCGAACCTCCTAGAATGTTTGTCTTTTCTGTGGACGAAGCTTCCACTGTAGGGTTTAAGAATTTGATCGGAGAACGCATTGGATGGCCAAAAAATCGACAAAACATAGACTCCAATGTTTCCACATCATTGTTCTCTGGTGAAACGGATGGATTTGGATTGGCACCAATGTGTAATTCTTTCAAATTGCTCAAATGTTGTTCTTCAAACCGTGAGTCTCCAGGACCATTCAAAGTTGTGCTACCGCTTGTATATAGTGCATGTCGAGGACCGCTATGTGGTGGTAATTGAGGATCTCACATGAGTTGCTTCATGTCTTTGGTGTTGTAGTTTGGCAGTGGGCACATGGACTCCAATACACGTGGATCTTGACTTCCCTCTATTCGAGGTGCTTGGACATTTTGAATGCCTAAAAGTCCAATATTTTCACTTGCCAATGCCCCTGGTAATTCAATACTTTGGTTGACTATATTTGTGTGGAACTTCACCCCACACTCTTTCATGTCTTTGTGTTGATCATTTTCTTCTGCTCCTACCGTTGTCATGGATGGACATTTGGGAATTCAAATCACTTCATCCATTTGGAGAGTTTCATCACCTATAAACATTTCCTCATCTTCCTCCGCTACCTTCGTATGAGTATTTTTCCTATCTGCTAAAATGTTTTCACTATGCAACAACCCAATTCCATCTAAGTATTTAGCTATAGAAGGTCCACCCTCATCATATTCACAGTCGTCCTCATCCAACGGAAACTTGTAAGGGTCTTCACAATTGTCTTCAATGTTTCCATTGTAACGAGGTGGGCTTCGAAGTAATTCATCATCAAAATTGTGGATGCCGTGGTCATCTTCATCGTCCATGAAGAGATCAACTTCTTCATCGGATTCACCACCCTCATCTTCCAATGAAGACGAGGCCGAATCCTCTGACTCGAGGTTCTCATCGTACCGCTTTTTCTTGTCTTTTTGCTTTGATCCAACGAGGACTTTGGAATTGGTGTACATATATACCAAATCCTGTGCCTTTTGTGGCTTCAACTTGTTCCGATATTTGTTGTAAGCAAAAGAGTATCTACTCCAATTTCATTCACATGAAGACGATGATATCGGTTGTGCCAAAATCCTCTTGGCAATTAGAGCAATGAACTTCTCGCACACGCCCTGAAAATCCCACCAAGCATGCATCGACAATTGTTGTTTATCTGGATCCAACATGTTGTGGAACGGAGGTTCCCTATAACGGAAGGCTACAAATTCCTTCACAACCTTTGTGTACTCTAAAGGTGTATATATTTGCATCAAAATGCGCTTGCTGGCAGCCATGGCATCGGTGTCGTCGGCTAGTTCTTTGTCTTCAAGAAGGTAGGGATTCAAAAGTGCTCATGCATAATGTAAATCGGTCTTCACCATATCACGTCGTTTGTAGAACGAGTTCACCAATGGGATGGCTTTGTCCAAAGCCAAACAAAAAGGCTCTTTGTCTAAAGCGAGGACGTGCTTCTCTAGTTTTCTCATAATATGTAACACCTTGCCCATGCATGGTATCTTCGCATCCAAATTACGAAGAGCACTGACAATTGGAGCTATCACATCTTCAAAATTTTGACAACAATGCCAAAAATTCTCACTTAGAATGGTCTTCTTCACCCGTTTGGATTCTAAACGAGTTTTGGATTTTTGCGAGTGCTTTCTAGCATATTCCTCCCATTGCGGGTTCATCACAGTTTGTTGCAATTATGCTTTCACCTTGAGCATATGTGCAATCATGTTGTAATTAGAGGCAAATTTTGTTTCTACCGCCAACAAGTTGTACTGCGTCGAATATTTCCGAAGTATCGCAAGCGGCATGTGCCTCTTCTTGAAGAATTTGATTGTCTTTCGGGAATCTTTCACGACGTCATCAATCCATTGCTTGTTTGCCTAATCTTTTAGCAACAAATTCAAGGCATGCACCAGGCAACCTTGGAAAAAAATGTGGGGATAGGTAGTATATACCAAATTCCATGCTGCTGGATTTACAGCCGCTTTATCTGTATTCACTTGCACTACATTTGTAGGGCCCACTTGTTCTATAAAGCTCTCTAATATAGAAGCCAAATATAGAGCATCTTTAGGTTTTCCAGTTGTATCCACTGATCCTAGGAATTGCTCACCCACGGATGACACAAGCATAGCATTTATCAATGGCCGATTTGAAACCAAGGTCCACCCATCAATAGACAATGTGGCTTTAAACTTCTTAATACTAGTTTCTGTTCGCTTACGGAGATTGACCTCTAAGTCTACCTTTGCTTGGTCAAGCAATTTATGACGTAGATCATGGTATGATGGTGGGCTATAAGGTTGGTAAAACTCCGCCGTTTTCTTCATTGCTTCTTTGAAGGCTGAATTTCGGGCTACAACAAATGGTATGTTTGCCGCATAAAAGAAATTGGTCCACATTGCACTCAAAGTGCGTTTATTTGCTTTTTTGAATCCCTCCACTAGCCTACTCTGTCTTTGAGGCCTACTGCTTGATGTCCGTTGAGTTCCACGTCCACCTGATGCTTGTGTACTTGGATTTGCTTGGGAAGAACCACCAACATATTCCTCTGGTGCCGTGCATGAGTTTTCTTCGGTAGAATTCACAGTGTCTCTCGCATTTGACATAGCACGAACAACCATAGGCATAGGTGTGTCGTTGCCATCCACATTGTGTGGAGTACCTCTTTGTAGAATCACTCCATTGCAACGAACAAGTAGACCTCAAACTTCAGATGTCATTTGGGTACAAAGGCTGATTCCTTTGTCACGACTCCCCGATGTGCCTGCATATTCCAAATGGCTAAACGTACGGACTGCCTTCTTGGCCAATACCAAGTTGCAAGCCTTGCATTGTACTTTTCCATTTGATAGGGTTCCGTACCAAAAAGACCAATCCTTACTTATGGTGATTGTTTCAGGCTCTTTATATGATTATATCGGAATCAAAAGTTTACAACGCAATGGTAACAGTTTGATAAAAGCGTTGAAAAATGAAAAATAATATTTATGCACAAAGCTTTGGAAAACAAGGCCCCCCTATCTACTGAACTATGCATTACCAAGCATGGGACACAATAAATTGTAGCTCCTAGCCCTTGGAAATCTTAACGTTCAGTTTCTTAGGAGTGCTTGCAAATATCAATTTCAGGACTATTATACTCTTCATCTGTTGATGACTATTGCATATGGGAAAAAAAAATATCCTCCCATAATGGTCAGGCGGACGGCGGACGGGCAGCTGGGCCGACGAAACATCGGACGGGCGGATGGTAGACAGGAAGCTGGGCCGTCGGAACAGCGGGCGGGTGGACCAGACGACGAAAAAGCAAACGGGCAGTTGGGCCGTCAGAACAATGGACGAGCAGATTGGCGGATGGGCCAACGCAAAACCAAACAGGCGGACAGAATAACGGCCAAGCGGTTTTTACAATTTTAGTAAAATGTGTGAAGTGTGCGGACAGGCGGACAGGTGAATTACGCGAATAGAAATGTATGTGCAAATGAAAAGGGATGATTTATGGGCACGGGATTATAGATAATAATATAATAATAACATTAAATGATCTTGTACAAATGTACAATAGGTATGATCTTCTACAATAGGTACGCAAAAGAAACATATTTGACAAATAAATAAGGCAAAATTTACCATGATGAAAAAACAAATCCAAATATATTTGTATTGCATAAATATTTATAGATTAATTAAAAGCAACTCATGACATACCATGAGTGTTGTGCATTACTAATATTGAATCCTTATGAGATCCAAATAGGTACAAAACAATTTTTATTGATTAATCCTCTAATACAAACACTATTTTGCATCATTGCTACCATTTGGGGAAATATGAGAGGCACCCTCTTGTTCTTAAAGTCTTCGACTTGCTCTACGAGTTTAAGGACCACCCGACCCGGAGGCTGTGCCCCCTCCTGATTGGACTTCCATGTCCATGGCAATGAATTGTCGTTTGGTTTCTGGAGAGTAGTCATCTTCGTCTTCAATCTTCCGTTTATTTTTCCTTGTGGGAGACAAATCTACTTCCTCTGTCTTCAATGCTCTCAAAATCGAATAAATCTTTTCTATAATAGCATTTACTACTTTGTCATCATCTCAAGGGGTCAACCAGATTGCTTGACCTGTGCCATGTAGAAAAGTTCTCCATGTCATTATAATGTCGATGATCATCTTATCAAATGCACTTGCCACTTCCACGAGTGCATGCTCTATGCTTGATTGTCCATCTACATTAAAAGCAGCACAAACTTGTGCAACTTCTTCCAATATTGATATGAAGAGGGCCCTCCCTATTAAACTGTGCTTGTATGCTCCGTACTGCTCATTGAACTCTTGGGATGGTTGCACTTCTATGCAGACGCCATCTTCTCCTTTCCGCACTTCTTTTTCAGGAAACCGAAAAAACTTTTGATGTGAGATGCTCCAGTGCCCCCCCATGCTACGACAAAACAATTCTCGAGCCTCCAAGTCTTCAATACCCCTGGCCCGCAACTCTACTTCTCTATTGCGCGTCATCCAATCAAAGTCATTCAATTCGTCATTGTAGTTCTTACAAACATCATGCATGAATTTTAGCGAATTCCAAATTATAGGTTGCCCCCAATGAATGTAATTTTGGAATAGAAATGGCTTTTGGTCAAGTGGAAGGGTCCATCGATTGCATTTGTAGTTAGGGGGCATGCTCTCCTCTTGCCCAACCATTTCGTAAAACCTAAGGTTTAAAGGAGAACAACACTCGGGATAAATCGAACGAATGAGGGATGATTACACCATACACGTGATATGGAAAGTGTGGCAACATTGGCCCATGATTAAGGCGCCCTTGGGGCCAAAATGAACTAGACAAATGCTGCATTTACCCTCCAATAGTTCCGTATTTGAACTTTCACCATGCACTACTATCTTGTTCGCCTCTTTGATGTGCGCTGAATGCATGTTGTAAGGGGCCCAACCTTCTTCTAGTTCCAAGGTCCAATTGATGGACTGTGACGCAATCTTCTTCGCGTCATTCAACCGCTCAAACATTGCATCCATGTCCCTCTAATATGTGACGTCAATTGAACCCCTATGATGTACCTCAAGCATCCTTCTAATAAATAGGAGGTTGGAGAAAATGGCACAGCATTGCTCCTTCGACTTCATAGCTAATTTGAGAAGCCCCTTCATTGCTCGGGTTACTACAGACGATTTGTCTTGTAGTTTTTGAACCCACATCAACCAACGAGTGTTGGAACTGTTCTTTGGCAAGCATTTATCCAGCTCCACTACTTGCATCATTTTTTGATACTCTGCCTTCAAATAGACATTTTGTTGAGTTACCAACTCTAATTCATGCTTCACCTCTTCGAACTCGCGGCCTTCCGTTTGCAAGGACGCGTCTTGGAATGTGGGAGGAAAATTATCCATGGCGGTTTCGGATATTACTTCCTTTTGGTTGTTTTCCTCAACCGCTTCTATACACATGGCTCCGCGGATCTTTGGAAGAATACATCCTCCATCCTTGAAATTCTTTTGCATGAGCACTACAATTTTGTACTCCAATTTCTCAATAAATTCCCTTTGAGCAACTAGAGTGTCATATTGGCGGTTCTATGCATTCTCAACTCTCCTTAATACAATCTTCAATTGCTCATGCTCTACCTTCAAGGCCTTGTATTTTTCATTCTCTTGAGTCAAAATGTGCAGCTTGCGATAATTTTCGACCCGCTCCTCCAATAATGGTTTCAAAGACATGTTGAAATCCAAAAACGACATGGCACCAAACACCAACTTGGGCCCAAATTTGGTGAATTCTTCAGCAACTTCCATAAGTTTTGGAGCAATGCTAGCTGTAACCAACAATCTCTTTGCGGTATCCACAAAATTAGGCCATTCATCACTGTATTTGGCAAAGAGATTACTTGGGCCGACCTCGTTTGCGGATTCACTCGGGCCGGCCTCGTTTGCGGTTTCACTCAAGCCCGCCTCGTTTGCGGGGTTACTAGGGCAGGCCTCGTTTGTCTCAATTACTCAGTCTGGTTGAAATTTCAGGTCTCATTGATATGCCCTAAACAAAAAAGAAGCTTTCAACAAGCTTTCTAATTCACTCGCCATTGGCAAATGACAAAGACCCTCCAATTGTGCCATATTTGAGTTGACAAATGCAGATAGCTCTTATCTAATCGGTTGTCATCAACGGACACATTTTGCGCCATGCCATCGAGTTGCTTTCCATTTTTTGGCGATATCTGCCCTTCCACTCTTGGGCTCAATACGGGGCCCAACACGGGGCTTGATACGAGGCTTGATACGGGGCTTGATACGGGGCTCAATACAGGGCTCGGTGTGGTTGGCAAGTCTTGATTGCAAGGTACTTGTGTCATAAAATTTATAGCATCGCTCTCTATGAGATGATCAATTGATGCAATGGCCCTTGCCATTTGTTCGGGAGGAACCTCTTCCCGACGTTTTTGTGGTGCAGACGGGGCCACTGGTTCTTCGAAAATGGGCCACATGTTTGGAGCACCACTTTGTTTACCCATGGTTGTAAAATTAGGTGTGCATATCAAATCCGCCCGAGGAGTTAGAAACACCTCTTTGTCAACACCTTCTACCGCGGCATTTGTCATTGCAGTTGGGATCTTTGTAAAATCCAAATGTACTCCAATATTTTTTCCTTCCATGATCTTTTTTTTATAGTGCATTATATCTTCTTTCGGCCGCTTCTGTGATTTTGATGCCTCACTTGGACTTGCCTTTGGATCATACAAATCGGGAATATCTTTTTGCCCTTCTCTAAGCAAAAGTCGAGCCGCATTTGTTGTTGGAAATGTGCTCCAATCCACCTTCCGAGCCAATACGAGCTCAGCATACATCATAGAGGCCACGTTGTAGTTTATGTATCCTTTACTCATTGATTTGTCCCCGAAGAGGGCCCGCCAAACCTCAAGCGATTGATGGACAAAATGTCCATTGTTGCAGTTCAATGGCTTGCAATAGAAATTCGGTATGTAAATAGTGTGAGCCTCACAAGGCCACAGCTTGTCGATGTAGTACATTTTCACATATTTTCTGCACATTTTGGAGGTCCAATAATTTGCTTTCTCCTTCTCCCATCCGCTCTCCGCCTTGATATTTGGATCATCTAAAATCTCAAAGTGAAAATCGTGGGTAGCTCCCTTTGATTTTACTTTCCTGCGGTTGTCACCTCTTGAAGCCATTGCTACAGTATCCTCGCTCGTACTTTCCATCTTTATGACTGACAACAAGTGGTATTAAAATAATTGACCCCAACTCTCCACCATGTAGGAGCAACTAGCACAGTGAAGCAACAGTTGCACTTCCGACAAGGATTTAACTTCTAAAGGAGAGAAGAAGTGAGGAAGAATGAAGGGCCGTCCGCCTTTATACCCGTCCGCAACCAGATCTAATGTAGGTCTGGTGGTGGACGCCCTCCCAAACCTCCCAAAGCAGACTTGGTCGTCCAATTGATCGGACAAACCTACTGTCCGCTTGATCGGGCGGCCGGACTGTCCGAGTCGAATCCTCTGTTTGCATGTTGGTTACTTCCATCCGCCCCTTGGACTGTCCGACCAGCTTTCGGACCATCATGTCTATCCTCAAACTGTCCGACCCCCCTTCGGACCGTTGTACCCTGCCGTCCAACCGCCTGTCGAACTATCCCGTTTGCTCCGCGGACTGCCCGAGCACTCTTTGGACCATCATGTCCGTCCCTCAGATTGTCCGACTGCCCATTGGACCAGCCCGTCCGACCGTCCAATCAGGTATTCGTCTATTTTGAAGTTCATATTTTCTTCCCATTTAGTGAAGCATAGGATTCCTAAAATTGCCAAGTCACCTCCAAAGAGTGCCTTCATGACAACAAGCATCCAATGTGAATCCTTCAAAGACATTGGACTCCTCATGGGCCTTTCTCAAAAGTTCATTCTTCAATTTGCACATCATATTTTCAAGTTCAATCTTGAAATTAAACATCTCAATAATATTTTGAAATGACCATCTTGAAAGATCAAAATGAAATGCTACCTATAGTTCTAAATTTTTTTTTTTCTAATTTTTATATGATAATTGATAAATCATAGACTTAATTATTCAAAAACTTATTTGGATTTTAATCATATATTATTATATATTGTTAAACATCTCAATTTTAAAATAATTGTTTTTATGAAGAAATTTGTTGAAGTAAGCCAAATCCAAACATGAAATGTTCATTCTATGTTAAAGACATTTGAATTGGTTGAATTAAAAGATGTCAATGTCATTAAATCTAGCGGAAGGTGATATTTATTGTATTTTATTATTCTAGAATTTTAAAGTTCAGGTTTAAGTTTAGCAATTTGACTAGGGTTTATGACTGATTAATTTTCAAGAACTAGTTATTGACTTATTGTTTAATTCATTAAACTTGTTATCCATATTCTTATTGAATATTATGGAAAAAAAATATCCTTGAATTCCAATGAATGTAAAAACATATACTTCATGCACATGTGCAGACGTACCCTTTTGTGTTTCTATTCATTGTAAATTTGTAATCCACGTATGTAGTAAATCCTTATTCATTGTAAATATTTTTTAAGATGTAATGAATGAAAACAAAATTTATGTTCACATGCTCTTTTTCGTCTTTATTCTTTGTAATGCAACTATGATGTAAATGGATGTTGATGGATTTGATGTGGCTATACAAATTAGTGCGCCTTTTGTAGAAAAATGTTAGTTTAAAAAAATAAAAGCGTCAACTTAATGCCATGGAACTAGAAATAATTGCTATATACTTATATAATACTACTGCATCAAAGTCACGATCTTTTAATATATTTGTATGCAAGGTTGTAGTATAGGGTTTAGGATTTAGAGTTCATGTCATTCCTAGAAATATTGCCCAAATTAGAAGTGTATTTTAAAAATGGAAAGGTGATATTATTTTGATGCAATATTGAAAAATCATTTTGGTCATGATAGTATAGATTGATACCTAATTACCTACTTATAAGAAATTGTCCCATTCAGTGTCAAATAATGTTGTCAAAAATCGTTCGGAGTTATATGTTGCGGAGTGCGGACTATGAAGTTAGAAAATACATGTGGAGTTGTCTTATGTTTCTGAAACTCAAAATTCTTTATTCAAAATTGATAACAAAGAATATAAATTGTCTATTAGAATATTTTCTTCATTGAGATTAACAATTCTTTAATTCTTCCAAAATTTATTTTCGTGTTATTTTTTGTATAAGAGTGCACCAATTTCTACTTCACAAGTTTAAAAAAATGAATGTGTAGTTCTTTTGAGTTTAACCCTTAAAGTCCCGTTGTTCCATAGGGGGACAAAATGGATTTCAGGCAGGCTCCTACGGCCTCAATATTTTTTGTAGTTTTTTGGGTATTTTTGTGAAGATAGAGAATTACATTAGCTTTCCAAAAATGTAATTTTTAATTCAGTCGGTGTCTAGGAGCAAAAGTTATGGCACCTAAACCCCAAATTTTAGTTCGGCGGGCAAGAAAAAATCCTCAAAAAAACTTTAAATTAAAAATTCTAAAAATTTGTTTCATATAGATTTTATTTTTATTTACATGGCAAGCTTTGATTCATTCCACTTGGATTTGTTATGCAAAAGTTACGGTCAACCTTATTTTTCGGGCAATTAGAGCATCTTTTAGCAAAAATAACTTGGAGGATTCATTTCTGAATTGAATTCTAACAATTAAAAAAAAAAAAAATTTCATGAGGTCAAGATTTCTTGCTAGAACAATCTTACCATTGAGATTAGTATATTTCAATTCTATCTTAGAGCTATTAATGAATTAATTTTTCCTACAATCTTGAATCTACTTCTACTTAATAATTTTTTAATGAGTGAAAACTAAGTGTTTCTTTTTAAATGTTGTTTTTTCAAGATTCTCAACTCAATTGTCCATCATATAAAATTAGAAAATTACCATCATTAGAGCAAAAATTTTTAGTTAGAAAGAATCAAAGCCAAAAAAATGTAGTTAAGCAAGGTGCAAAAAAACTAGATTCCTTCACTTTAAATGCAAATATCTTGCAATCTACACGGTCAAAATTTCTGAAATTTCTTCTGAACATTTTTACTCTAGTCTAGTACAAGATCCTATGGTTAAATATGCAAAAAAATTAAATTAAATTTGTATTCTGCTCTTTGCTCTAGAAATGGCAATTTTGAGTGGTTTTTGATGGGAAAATGGCCTTGGGACTATAGGGGTTAAACATTTCACATCTATTCATAACTCAATTGCCTAATTTTTGGTTAAAATGCACAAAGTGGAAGACGTACATGAATATTCTTAAAAGGGTTGAATGACCAAACATCCCATTTTAAAAAAGCTAGAGAAGTAAACATTTTAATTTTTAAAGTCGATGCACAATTGCAAATTTGGTGAACTCCTTGAGGTAGAAATTCATTCAACAATTGTGGGACAATGGTGTTGATAAAGTTACATAAAAAATCTATTATTGAATTTGTTTAACAAAATATATTCACATAAGAAATTAAAAATTGACTTCAAAGCTTTATTTGCGAACTTGTGCGTGCTATGAATTCAAGAAACACCTAAATTCAATCAAGATTTCTCAAGCTAAGTCCTTAATTGAAGATGGTCCATATATTTCTTGAGGAACTTAATTTGCATTTGTTTTCATATTTTAAATTAGTTATGATTTCTTACATTTGTGACTTTCAGGTATACAATTTAGGTTTGAGGGTATAGGGTTTAGGATATAAGATTGAAGACCATTGCATTAAAAAATCGCTAGAGTTATGTTTAATGATTCAAGTTCTTTAAGTAAGAAAGTTGATCTCGATGAGAATTTTGTCTTTCCCGTCCTTGTAATTATTCGTTGGTTGTGGCCGTTTTAGAAGTCAGACGATCCACCCGTCCGCCTGATCGGACGGCCTCGCAAAATCTTCCACTTTCATCTGCACTCCATGGGGCCGTCCGATTAGGCGGATTGCTCACGTGCCTGCTGACGGACGGATTCGTCTGATATTCTAACACCTTTGCCAAACTCGTGCAATCAGTCGGACGGCCTAGACAAGACGGCGGTTGTCCAATTCATTGGGGCCGTCCGATGAGTCGGACGGGTGGCGTCCGGCTAATTGGACGGTCTGGATAAGGCGGACGATAGTCCGTCCGCCTCGTCGGGTCCGTCCAATGTGGCGGTCGGGCGAGGCGTCCGCCTTAGATAAGAAGGTCGGACAACCCGTCCGATATTCACTTTTACCTTCCCCCTTGTGTCATGCAAGAGAGAGTGGAGAGCTTGGTGGTTTATACTCTATTGGTTCCTTTCTAAGGGAAAGTAAGAGTGTGATTTCTAGGGGGTACTTGTTGCTTTTTTTTTCCAGATTTCGTGTATGATCATTTGGCAAATTATATATTGCCTTGTGGATTACAAATTGCAACTTTTAATTGTGATTTCATCACGATGTCGAGACCAAAAAAGGCTGCAACGGACAAACGAGTAGTGCCTGACATTGAGGCGAGTACAGACGTTCCCTCTCTCGCTTGTAAAGCATTTCTCACTGAGTGCATTGTCAAATTTTATGAGTCGGAAACCACTGCATCGTTGCATACCAAATATGTGAGGTATGAAGAGGAGTGCCCAGATAAATTCAAGGGAAATATGGCACAAAAGTTCATGGATGCTTTAAATGTACCTCAATGGATTCATGAAATGGAAAAGAAAGGCTTTCAACTATTTCTGAGGAGCAGGGTCCATGATGCATTGTGGAATGCAAAGGTGAATTTAGAGAAGTACAGGAAAAAAACCGCATAGGTGATGGCGCATTTGAACAGGTCATTTTGAGGGCAGACTTATTTATTCGCCAGTGCATGCCTTTTGCAAAGACACAAAATAGGCAAGGTTCAGTGAGTTGATAGATTAGTGATGAGGGACTTGTGGAGTTGCAACGTGGGCAACAACATCTCTTAGCGCTTCCGGAAACAGCGAGGGTGATTCCACAAGATGATCAAATCCTGAGGGGTGGATACGCAACAATTCGGAGGGTCCGAATTGAAGGATGTCGTGAGATACCCACATTTTGGGAGTTCGTAGCAAAGGTATCATATCAACAACGCTTACGACCTCAACTCGCAAGGTTGGAACACCAAACGAGTCAATGGCAGTGAGAATTCCACATGATGGAATTATACGATTTTCTGTTGTTCATGCAACGCACAACGAAGGATACTTGTACTGGTGGAATGGCGGAACATTGGGGCAAATGTTTAAAATGGATAAGGAATATCCAGATAACATTGGCATTCGGTTGGCTTATTCTCAACCAACCCCGGAAGAGGTGACCAAAGCTTTTTTTCTTGGTCGTTGGAGAAAGAAGCACACAGAGCTTGCATGGGCACTGGTGCACCTCATGAATGCATTGCACAGCGCTAGACATTTGGACAATGATCTTTCAGAGGACAATATTATGTTTCACTTTCTTGATGATGAGTCACGTGTTTACATTGGAGTTTGCGATTGGGGCATGACTACTTTACGTAATGAACCAATGAAGTCCTTGTATACATTCACCTCTCAGAGTGAGCAAACTGAGACCCTGAAGAAGAGGTGGTGGGTGGACCCTTCTATTGCATACTTGCATAGAAGAGATGTGGATGTGTCAACGATACTAGATTTATCACGTAAATTGGAGGAATATGCGGTTGGTCGAATAGCTCAAGCCATCAACAATAATTGCATGTCGGCGAACTCCGTGAGCTTGCATCGGAAAAATAAAGGACATACAAGATTTAGCCATGAGGATTTGGCAAAGATTTTTCACCTTTACTTGGAGCGCCTTTGTGATTCGGTGATTGATTCTCGAGGTAGCTTATCCAAAATCATCCACTGGTTTACCAATAATTACAATTGACCTATTCCGGATGAACACTTCCGCCACTCATATTAGTGTCTATGATGTAAGCGGACTACATAGAACTATAGAAGTATTAGGTAGATGTAAAGGCAAGTACATAAATTTGCATGATTGTGTGCAAACTATCTAGTATATATATGCACCATCAATGTATTTCAATATATGTGCACTCTTATAATTGTTATAAAGTTTTGAAATGTTTGTGATTTGAAACTTCTAATGTCTAATGTCTACCATCTATTTATGCATTCATCATATATTTTGCTTGGAATCCTTGGATGGGAAGTGCAATGCAACAATTATTGTTGATGGATGTTAACTTGGTATGGTTGGGTACAAAATTGTATAATCAATGTTGTACACATATAATGATAATAGAATTCCATCGTACGCAAATATTTTTATATTGAATAACAATACAGTTGATACTTGAACGATACCGCTATGATGATACCAAGTACCAACCTTCAAATATATTTCAATACAATATATTTATATCAAAGTATATTAGTACGTAAATGCTATTCGCCGAGATGCCGATATTTTTATACTATGATTGTCACACTCCATAATCCAATGGCAAAAGATTCCAAGGCCCATTCGATTGTGAGACAACGACTAAAATAGCTCTACCTACTTTACTTGGAATCTGAATGAATGTCATCTCTATATTTTGGTGGTGTGGAACCAGATCCATAAGTGCCAAGATATGGTCCTCCGCCCCAAGTGCATTCATAGTCGCTTGCCGTAGCTCTTTGATAGGGATTTCCACAGTAAAGACCTTCAAAAGTTGGAAGAGGAACTATATCACGGTGCTGAGACCTTCCTTGTCTTGGTTCGACATGACGAGAGCCTATGTGGCGCTCATATGAACCATCCGTAGTAGATCCGGGATAGTATTGGGAGCCTCCTTGGCTAGATCCAAAATCATGTGTGGTTCCATGGCTTCTTTCTAGGTTGTAATAAGTACTTCATGTGTGTTAGCATAGTGTAAGATCCTTTGACCATCTTGTGAGCTAGATGCAGTACAATCATGTTGGTAGGACCTATCATGCCCGTGTTGTTGACCCCGATCCTCCATGCTTCTACGTATAGCTTCTTGCATTTGTTGATTGAATTCAATGTCTTCCTGAGCTTCTTGATGCTCATGCCTCACTCCAAATGTCACGGGTGCTAGATTGTCTTCTACATCATCGTCGTTCGACCATTCATCCTCAGCGTCCGGCAATACAACCGGCGGAAATCCAAATTGCCCTTGATTGGACCACATTCGCATACAATCGCTCGGTTGATTCCAACTCGTATAAATAACAGCGTCAGTGCAATTCATATTGTCAACATTTTTCCCGTAAATTGTGCACCAATCTACATCTTTGTGGAGTGCAATCTCTGCCCAAACCATAGCCATGTTGGAATAATTCATGACATTGGATTTGGAGTCTCACAGCTCAGTCGAACGCGTTACTTCCTCATATAGGTGAATAAAGTGTTTGCTCTCACACGTGGAAATTTGTCCTTCCCTGTGCCAAACTTGCACGTCTGCTCGTCTTGTGACCACATTTTAGAGAGGTGCGTCATTTTGACGTTCTTTTTGCACATTGTGCAGTCCCAAACCTTTTTGGGCTCTTCTTTCCATCCAAATTCAGCTACACACATTGAATTTGTCCAATCTTCCCAGTTCATATCCTGGGATCTGTCCTTCTTATTGGTCTTTGATCTTTTATTGCGAGGCATGATAACCTTGATTAAAATGAAATGATTTGATAACAAAGTTCACATGAGTGTTTAGAACAACTGAACAAAATGTTTGACACTTGACAATGAAACATGGTGAAGTTGTTAATGAGGCCTTCAAAACCAAGTAATCACCAAAATAATTTGGTGCAATTTAATATCCAAGCACAATTGTTCACACACCAAAATGGAAGGGGCGCGCAGAGCCTCACAAAGGCACTGGATCACCCACTCCGCAAGGAAAACGATTGTGAAAAATAAGCCGTCCGCCACGCTATTTATGGAGTCCTAAGGCGGACCAAGCAATACAAACGCGTACGTGCAAACTGGACGCCCCAAAATCGGACGGGCAGATCGTGGAAACAGAAACCGGCGTCCGCTGGATCGCACGGCCACCGTTGAAAGTGGTCGCACCAACGAACAGAGGTAGCGGATGGGAGCACGGACAGTCGATTGTACCGTTGGACGGGCTAGCGGACGCTCGGTCTGACCTTCAGACCCCCCGTCCGCCAGACAGTCCACTTGCCCTAAATCCGTCCGCGCGATCCTGTCCATCCAATAGTTCATCTGCATGATCCTATCCGCGCGCCCGACAGTCCAAAGCCCGACAGCCCCTCCAACTGTCCACTGGACGGGGTCAGCGCCCATGTCTGTGGGACATCATGTCAACCTTTGGTTGGATCCATCAAAATTTATGAAGGAGTCATCCATTTTCAATTAAATTGCTTTACTTAGAATAAGCATAAATTCTTGGTTCCAAATCTTCTTCTTCTATCCTTAAACATATATCATTAAATACTTAAGTTGCTGCGGGACCTTTGTGTTGGTCATAATGTTTTCTTGCCTCACCACCCCTTTGTATACTCTCCAGTTGCATCTTCAACCTTAATAAGGACCAGAACAATTAGCCTTTATATTCTACAAAGTCATATACTTGTACATGAAGTTAGAAAAACATTATTGAATAAAAAACATCACATAGTGAAAATATTAAAATACATGCATACAAGCTCTTACCCCAACATACTAAACGCATTTGTTCAAGAAGGACCCAAGATGCATCTTCAATTTGGCCTTGCAAGAAACCACCTCTTGGCAATCTCTTGTTGCAGAAGTCTAATGGCTTTTCAATTAGAATTTAATATAATTAATTAAATCATAGAATTCAACACAATAATTTGAAAAGAAAAAAATACATAATTCAATTTCCACCCAAAAAATGAATGTCATGAGAACTTCAACTAGCATCAAGTACCAAGTTTTTCTAGACGTCCAAAACCCAAATTTTCCCACTTCTATTTGCCATACTAGTAGACAATGATTCTGGTCACACACGAAGAACTACCGTTTTTTCAAAAATTTGAGTGGTGCAGTTGAATCAACATGCTTATTAAAGACATTGTTCTCCCTCAGCCGCAACAACCTCCACTTGTTCATCTCTTCCACTATGCACTCCATGCTCTAATTGGTCTTATTTGAAGTATATACATAAAAACTGGTAGTCCTTTCTCAGTATTTGTGATAGAATTCTTGCTCGAACTTCTTAATGTTACAAGTGAAGGTAGGTTAGACCATCGGCATTGCCACAAGTCTATACAAGGGAATTTGAAGCCAAAACAACTTGTCAAATTTCATCTACAAAAAAGCAAATATAGCCACAGAGTAGACTTTCTGCAATTGGCGGAGCTCATTCATTTGTTGAGTACCTCCTTCTCCACATCTTCATCAACCTCCTCTTTCATATAGTCTTGTTCTTCTTTAACCCCTATTTTGGATTGACTTGTCTCATTTGTGCTTGAAGTCTCTACAATCCTTTCTTCTTGAGTTTGATTCACAAGCAACTCCTCCATCTACAAGGATAGGTGCAATGAACTTCAAATTCTAAAACAATACATTAGAGAATGATGTACAGAATACAAAAAGGACCAAGTATAAAAAACCTTGTTTTTTTATCAACAACATGTAGGATATAAGAATGCTAGATAGGAATAGAATTGATAAATTGGAATCCGTATAACATGGACAACCTTGGGTGCAAAGTGAGTTAAGAGGCTATAAAGGGCAAATTAAAGCCATGTATTGTTGACACGTAATGATGACTTCATGGCTTAACACTTTGGAAAGCAATTACTACCTTGTGTTTTTTCCTTGTAGGATCACAAGGTATGGTAATTGATAGGATACACTAAGCTCCACACACAACACTGTCATTGCAAATATGACATAATTGTTTGCAAGATTGAAGGACTTTTTTTGTAATTGTACTCATGGCATGCAACGCTTACAGTCTTTGATATTATATGTAGGCCTGTTGGGTGAGTTTTGAAAATAGAGGGTAAATTGGTACCATGCGAGGTTGTATGGAAAAGGTCTTTTAGAGTTTTATGGAAAGGTCCTAAAGTTATTTAAAAGAAATGATTGTTGGCTATATAACAAAGCGGATTTTATCCAAAAGTACAAATTTTTTAGTAGTGATTTCAATCCAAAACAGAATTCAATGCCTCATGGCTGCACAAATGAAGAAGTTGTCTCCTTGTTTGGAAAGCCTTCTAACAAAGACGGCTACACCTATTCTAAATGAAAAGATGAGATTTTCGTAACCAAGGTAAAAAACTTGTGAATGATCCTCCATCAAAAGAAGTTGGTGCCAACTACTAGAACAATATTTCAAGCTATTGTACGTGGCTTTGTGATTGAAGAGTTGAAGAAGAAAAAGTTGAATTGGGCCGCGTATAGTGAGTGGACAATTGCAAATCAATGGAGGCATAGGCAAAAGGGTTTGAAAGGTGGCAATGGGGGCAAAGGTGAGGGTTTACAACTAGATGAAGGGTTGGATGTCATTGTGAGGCAATGGATTGTGAGTCCCTTGATTCATGCATAGATGAGTTGGAAGCGTATAAGGAGAACATTGATAAGTTGCTTAAGAGAGCAAAACTAAGCCTTCAAAGAATTGAAAGAGAGAGATAAAATCTTATTCATGGATGTTGTAGCGCAAAAGTAAGCAACAAATTAAGAAACCTTAGTAGTGGGAGGGGAGGAAAGCTTCAAGTTTTTTTTAATTTGCGGGCACAAAAAAAGCAAGATTTAGTACACGTAGTGCATTTAGAAGATGCATGCAATGGTGATTTGATGCAAATCCCGACAGACATGAGAGTCCATTAGATGGTTGTGGATGCATTCAAGACCTTAGCCGAGGAAGGTGAATTCAAAAACAAGACAGCGCTAGAGAGACACAACAATACATCATAGTACATTGCGGAGTTAGAAGAAGATGTTGCAACATGCAAACAATATACTGCATTTGTGCTTCTAGGAGCAAGCATTATGCTTCTTCAACTAAATTTTATAGTCAATGCAACATCCTTGTATGAGACAAGTTTTCTTTCCATTGAAACATGTGTCTTTTGTTGACTAGGTTTTCACTAATATGGGCATTGCAATTTTTGTCTTACCAATATCTGTATTACTATTGGTGTGCAACCTATCACTTGCAAGATTATCAAATTGTGCGTTGAAGTAAAATATGGCGAGCTAATGCACAATGATTGGTAGAGTTCATTGGGGGTTTAGAAAGCATGTTGTGGATGGAAATGCAACCAAGCTTGGCGCATTGTTTTAGCCTCGGAGACTCCTCCTAGTGAGTGAACAATGGTTTAGGATTTATCTTTTTGATGTTCAAAATTTGGGGCAATTTCTTCCCTTAATTTGCACAATTGTCTTTATTTGTCATTTTCAACTCTTGTTTAGGATTAAACACTTACATTCGGAGTCTCTTTATAGTCTGCTAGGATCCCTAATTTGCAAGCTCTTGGCTTGAAGTTTGTTGCATGTGCTCTTAGAGTCCATTTGTGGTTTGCAAATCTCAATAGTCTTTTCTTCTTTCATTGAGTTAGTTCATACACTAGCTTATAGGATATTCTACTCTTCCATCCTTATTGCCTAGAGTTCATGGAATTTCCTATGTAGCCCATGAATTAGCTTATTACTTGTTTTAATCTTCCAATCCCGCCACCTTTGGTCCATGAAATTTGCTTTGTAGCCCATGAATCAACTTACAAGTTGTTGTAATCTTCCATCTAGTAGTCTTGGGTCCATGAAATTTGACTTGTAGTCCATACATAAGCTTTTTGAGTATTTTACCTTCCCTTCCCTATAGCCTTCAATCCATAAGGCCATATTCATTAAAATGAGAGAAAGGAAAGTCTCTTTTTAGTTATGTGCCTAAATTTAGTATGCAAAAGGATTCATTAATTTGAGACAATTAATAAATTGAGACTTTAATATACCAAAAGAACTACAATTTTTTGTAAATATACAAATTAAGAATGTAATATGCCAAGAGAATTCCAAGTTTCTTGTACATATAAAAAGCAATAGCTACACATGTCACTTTGTTCATTATACATTCTATATCTCCAGTTGGTATACGGATCTATTATAGTGCATTTAGCCTTAGAAACATCCAAGCATGACAATGGAAAACAATTAAAAAGCAATAAAATGCATGATTTAGTACAAAAAATAAAAATAAAAATATATTATAGTATACCAAATCAAAAACATCCAATTCTGAAATAACAAAACAAATCAACACAATGAACTAAAACAATTTGCAAGTTTTTTAGGCATACAAAAAAAAACTATCAACTTCTACAACACCTCACACACTTTTTGTAACCTTTTCTTTCTTTTGCTATTTTTCTTTTCTTTTCTTAAGACTTTTCTTTTCTAACTAATCTACAAACTTTTAAATTCCTAATTAATTGCTACGCCAGTATGCCTACAATCTATTCATCCTCACGTCGAGGATGCATTGCTTCTTTCTGCAACAATACTGGCATCCACAGATTCTTTAATGATGCTAATTTGCCTCTTGGGAATTTTGATTCGGGAATCTGAAGTTCCAGCCTTCACGCGTGGCTTCCAAGCCATCATAATACAATCCGTATGATTCCAATTTGGAGAGACAGTTGTGTCTTTACACCATGAATTTGCTTCATTGGTGTCCCTTCCAGAATATGTAATCTAGTCAATGTGCTGAAATGACGTAGGCGTCGAATATTGCAATTGAATGTAATTGACATATCTTGGATCTGGACTAGGATTCGTAAGTGCCCTCGTAAGCCAAAATGGACAAGGATCATCCTCAGGACGAACTGCAACAAAGTAACCTACAAACACATCACGAGCAACACGGAAAGAAGCACGTGGACGATCACGCCTATGTCCAACAAAAGGTGCATCTTCCACAAACTCCTCACGCACTGTGCCATCATCTTGGTATTGGTCTTCCCCCTCATTAATGACTATAGAGTTTGGCTAAAATCCATCCTACAATGCTTCATGGGATGCAAGTGGTTCCTGCAGAGCGCTTCTCACACCTCCCCAATATTTCATCATTGTCTCATTCTTCCTTCGAAACTCTCTAGACAAGTCTTGGTTAGCCATTGTTCCCCACAAAGCAATGTATCCATCTAAATCCTTGCAAACCTCATCAAAGCAACGCATTACTTGTGGTGCCAAAGGTAATGGATTGCCCTGAGGAACTTTGGGACCCCCATCTATTGTTTCCTTCCACAAATGAATTCCTCCACCTTCTTTTGGCAACCAATCCACGTCTGTACAAAGAATTTTGTATTGCATTAAGGGTCACCCATTCGAGTCTTTATAGAACTTGAACTGCTGGGTTTGTGTCATAAAACAAAATATAAGGATACATCTGGTTACCTAGAGAGCTGGGAGACATGGCTAATATTGGTACATTTTTTTTTGTTTTTAGAAGTCTAAACAATGGATCTTATCAAAATTAAGTTTCCCTACAAGAGAAGTAGTGTTAGAAAATTAATTAGGGTAAGAAACAGCTAAAAGTTTCCTGTAATTAATGGAAACCGGAACCGTATCCAAATCCGGTCAACCAGTTGAGGACCGTTTAGTATACCAGAATCCGGTCTCGATGTCTACCGGAATTGTACCGGAAGACCTATCAGAGAATAATAAAACATCCGGGCGGTCAAACGGCTCTATCGGACTTTCATGATAGCCGTTAAACGGTAGGGGTGTTCCGCAATCATTGCGAAAACAGTTACCCTAACCGAAGGAATGTAGCTTTGAGACTTGGCTGCAGATCAAGTTTTTCCACTCGTCATTCTCACTTAGGGATTGTTTAGTATCCTCTAAGCAAGAAACATATTCCTCACCGTGGTTAAGAGAGAAGAGGAAGATAAGTATTGAGTTTCCGGTTCCGGTCTGGAAGAGAGGATTGGTATAGAGGAAAGGAGTCCTCTATTTCGGAGAGAGAGTGTGAGGACTATCATCTGAGAGTAACAACAGAGCCGTAGGAGAAGATGGTGAAGGCGGAAGGAAGCGGAGTTGCTCAGATCAAGGTGAAAACAGTGAGCCCAATTATTCCGAAGGATGAAGAAGGACGGAAATAACTGGAGGAGGATTTGGGTCGGATCGGGTGCATGGGGTTCTTGCACCGACCATGGAGCTTGAAGGATGAAGAGATGATCCAGGAGCTGATGCGGGAGCAGTCCAATGAGTGGGACAAGACAAACCGTGCGCTTCCGGGCAATGGACGCTCGAAACCTGGAAGAGGGTTTACGACTTTCCGCGCAAGGGAGAAGGAATGGCATCTCGGACCGATAAGTTTGCGGAAGGTAAGTTTGCCAATACACCCCACTCTAAGGATGGCTACGCAGTAGCTGATTGCAGAGTGGAGAGACATAGAAGGTTGCTGGAATTCCTGGTTCCCATTCTGTATCCGGAAAGGCCAAACCAGATAACAGTGACTTGGGCGAATACCCTTTAGGGGGCCCTGAGTGGAGAGAGGAAAGTTTTCGGGGGCAACAATTTGAGAGACTTAGTAGGGAAGATGGTTTCCTCACTAGGCAATACCAAAGCCACTCCTATAGGCCCATTCCTCTTCCATCTCTATGACTATTTAGAAACCCTGAGAGGTCACAAGAGAACCGCATACAAGGCCGCAGCCACTCTCCTTAAGCTTAATATAACTCCACCACGAGAACAGGAAAGTGAGGAGAGGAAGAGAGCACATGATGAGGGATCAGGGATGATTTCATCAAAACCTCGGAAGAGCTCATCAAAGAAGAGGAAAGGAGATGAGAGGCTTCCGCAATCCGGTAGAAAGAAAGGACACTATCGAGAGAGGAATGTGTCCCCGAATCCGGATGTGGATAGAACGGATCCTCTGGGGAAGGTCATAGAAGACTTAAGAAAGATCAGGGAGGAGACAAATGTCAAGAGAGGTTCAGTCCGAAAGATCTGCGGTCTGTTAGGGGGGATTGACGTGTCCGACCTCACGGAGAAGGTAGAGGATCTGATCCGAGATAGTGATTCCCAGAAGTGGGAGAATAGAGTTAAGGAACTAATCGGAAGGAACCTAGAGCTCCAACGACAATTGGAACGAAGTAAAGAGAGCAATAGAGAGACAAAAAGATTATTGGCAGAAACCGAGCACTATAACAAAACATGGTAAAGAAAAACCGCACTCAAAATCGAGTGCAGTTCTTTTTGCCACGTTTTTGTGCAGGCGCACATAGTGGGCAGTCAACTCCTTTTGCAATTTCCCACTGCAATTTTTGAAATTTGAAAGCGTGTAATATACCGTTGAAAAGGTATTTTTAAGACCTTTCCAATGGTATATTACACATTCCCAAATTCTAAAAATTGCAGTGGGAAATTGCAAAAGAAGCTGACTACGTGCGTAGTGGGTCTGCACAAAAACGTGGCAAAAAGAACCGCACTCGATTTTGAGTGCGGTTTTTCTTTACCATGTTTTGTTATAGTGGAGGGTTCGCTTAGGCAGATCCCGGTCTTTATCAAACATTCCGGAGATGTGGTGAATAAGGCCAAGTTATATGACGAAGAAATCTACATGGCCGGATCAAAAGCCGCGGCAAAGGCAGTAATGGTTTTGGCTGAATATTTGGAAGCCATGGAGAAGATCATGTACGAGATCCGGGACGCTTTGCACCAAGCGGAACAGTATCCGGTATCCGAGAAGGGAAAGGAGGTTGAACCAAGGCAGGAAGAGATGCTAAAGCCGTTGACTTTTGAAATGACGCCACCGCCCCCTCAGAAGCCAAAAGGTAAGCTAGAGGAGGAGAAGACCCCGATCAAGGAGGCATCCAAATCAAAATCTAGAGCTAAAGAAGGTTCCGTTCAAGGATCCGGGTCCAAGGAGCAGCAGTAGAAGGTGGAATCCTAATTCCGGACTCCACAGAGTAAGGGTTCCAGACCCTCCCTACATACACCCGACACAACAAGGAAGAAGATTACTCCTAAGCAGGGCCGGGAAGCATCCTCGGGGAGTCAAAGATCAGAAAAAGGGGAGTTGGCAAGCAGCTCAGAAGACGAAGGAAGTATGACCGGATCCGGATCCAAGTCCGGATCTCACAAAGACATGGGTTTAGAAGGGGATTTCGATCCCATACCACTCTCCCCCTCGAGCTTCAAAGGTAAAGCTCCGTCATCTTCCAGGGAAAGAGCAACACCCAGGGGGAAGCCGTCTGCAAGTCGTATTCAGTCGCCGAGGAAGGGATCCGCAAAAATTGAAGAACCTTCCCCGAAACGACTTAGGAAGTAAGTAGGAAGTTTCCTAGAAGTTAATCAAGACAGTAGTTCAAAAGTTGGTTTTTGTAGGAAGATAGAAAGTAGTTAATAAGGTACTTTTTAGTTGAATGCAGCTGGACTTTCACTTTCCGGGAAATCCGGATCTGAAATCCACATTTTCCGGAATGACAGGGTTAGTAGGAAAGTCAACAGGGAGGATAAAGAATGGCACTTGTCATCCCCTTGTCCTTTGCTTTTTGACTCCAAGGATCTTTTAGGATTCTTGGGGATTTGTATTTAGATGTTGAAAGTTAGTTTCAACTTCGGGCAATTTATACTCTTGTTTTACCCTAATTTCAAATTTCTGCAAAGAAAGCTTGAACATTCAACTCCACAAGTAATAGTCTTGATAGTTTAGATCTTGTGTTGAGGAGGAAAGCAGTGGTTTTGCTCATTGCTAGTTCAGGTATTTTGAGTATGGGCATGTGAGAAGAGAAGTTACCCTCGGACTCTGTCCGAATCCGGTTCCGGGAAGTGAAAAGAGTTGGTTAAACGATTGTGGGTGTATTGGAAATGATACCTAGTTATTGTGAGTACTTGGAGACTTCTGTGGAGGATAGCCACTCGTAGGTTGGGTGCATTTTGTAAGAGGCAAGTGTACGCTAACTGATGTGTTGATGAGGTCTTCTTACAATCAGAAGTGAGTGAAATGCAAGTAAGTTAGGGTCACCTAAGTTATCCAGGTTATTAGATTCGGCCTTAAAGGAATTGAGTTTGGAAAAGATCTGTCGTTGTAGTAAGAGAGGATTGTCGATGCTTCCTGAGTGACCTGCCAGTCCGGATCGATTTCCGGCTTGTCTGTGAGGAAGAATCTGCATCCAGGATTTACTTGTGTGTGTGTGTTGTGCTGTTACTAAGTGAAACTTTAGTCACTATAATCTACTAAAGGGTAGGGTATATGTTCCCTTTCTAAATTCCAAAAGCGGAATCCTCTGGTATAGAGGTTAAACTATTACATCGGTTACTTGGTTTGCTAGATCCGGATCCGGGAAAGGCATAGAATAACGACACTCTTTCTAGTTCCGCATTTGTTAAATTGGATACTAAAGTATTAGGTAATACTAGGCACTGATACTGATTTATAAAACCATCCCGTGTGGATTTGAAACACAAAAAGTATGTGAGTTGAAAGGGGAGAAGGTTTAGAGGATACGGATAAGAAAATATAGTTCCTAGTTTACAGTTCCGGATCCTTTTTCCTTGGATTTTTGTTGCTACCCGTATTGTGATTTCCGGAAGATTGAAGAAACTACGAGTTAAAATCCTGTGGGAACGATACACAAGTCATCTTAGATGTTTTACGCAAGTTTAACGCCTAAAGGTAGGATTTGTGCTTTCTTGTGCTATTACAGCTTGGGAATAGCCCTGTACAAAATCATCGCCTATATGCAAGCATCCTTTCACGTATCGTTTGAAATCAGGAACCTCCTCAATGAGATGAGGAATTGCGGCTTGTGTTTCGCAATCCATGAAAGACTTCATCAGCCTTGGAACTGTAAGGTAGTCATTTGTCTTCAACATGGTGCTCTAACGACCAAACAGAGCATCGATCTTTTTGTGAGTGTGTCCAACAATGAGGAAATTGATGTATACCTCACAAAAAACAGCTTTGTATACAAGGAGAGAACAAAAGGTAAGAACCCACCGATTCTTGTTGTCCCCGGAGGCATTGTCGAGCTGTAGAGTCAATGTTGGAGGAAGACATTGAGGTTCAACCATTTCCTCAGAACGAGGAAAGAGGGATTCCACACAAATCTCTGAGCCTTCTAATACAGCTTTGGACAATTTCGGAATCAAATCATTCACAACAAGCAACTGACATGACGAAAACCTTGGTTCAGACTTAAGATCTCGCAACAATTTTGCAATAGAGCCTACAGCGTGGTTGGAGTCCGTCAAAAAGATGTCCAAGCCATAGTGCGCATATCTTACATCTCCATGACCATGCGCAATCATGCCCATAATAGCAACAGGCAATTTCATGAAAGAATCGGTCCCCTTGTTTTTATGGGAGTAATTGGGAGAAGCCGTCTTGGCACTAGTAGAAAAAAATAGTGCCCAAATCAACAAAATCAACAGAAAAGTGCTGATTTTTTTTGTTGATTTGGACGTGTTAATTTGGGTACTTTTTGATACAAAACTGTTGATTTTTTTGTTAATTTTATTGTTAATTTAGACACGAAATTTTTCCTTTGAAAATCAAATAATTAAAAAAAAAATAGACCAATGAAAATTTGCCACGTGGCAACGCTTCACGGGCAGTCGTGCCATGCAGGCAGACCACCACATGGCACCTCATTTGGGGTTGCCGGCAAGGTTTGAACCTTGCACCTCAATCTTGGGGTACAAGGTTCAAACCAATGCACCACACATACACATGCATGCGTATGTGTGGTTTTTTTTTTGTTTTATCTAGTTAAAGTATTTTTTTTTTCCTTTTTTTGTTAAAGACAACAAATTTCAAAGACCATTTAAACATAGCAAAACAACTTTTTTCTTAAAACTTTGAATTAGGAAATGTTGCTATATACAAGTATCTTTCATCTCCAAAAATCTATTTGCAATTTTAAGTCTCCAATCAAAAGTTATGACTAAATTTCAGAGAAGAGTTCCATTGAATTATAAGCACAAACGACAGCCTATGTTTTTCTTTGGAAGTTTAAGCACAAAGTATTATTTAAGTAGAGTATTGTCATATTCCTTCTGTAGTCTTGAGTGTGAGGAATATTGTAATTGTACTACTAGTGGTATTGTAGGTAGATAGGAGGTGGTTTTTATTCACCTCAGCTCTAATTCACAGTGTTCCATAGATGTAGATTGAGTAGACTATGGATATTCTATTAATTCTAGCATTCAATTTGGATATGCATATAGTGATCATACCGTAGGTTTGGTGTACAAATTTTTCACAAGGCGTGCTCTTAAAGACTTTGGCATATGATTATTAAAGTTCATTGTTCATTTTTTCTATAATTTACTTCAGTATTACTCTTATGTATCTCTTTAGGAATATGACATTGCAATAATCTAATTGTTTCCTTGTCATCTCACTTCTAGATGAAAGTTTCACTTGTAGCTTTGATACAAGAAGAAAGAATTATGGAGACTCTGGGAACTAACAACACAAGTCAGCCAAAGATTGGGGTACAAGATGAGGGAAATTTCATGGAGGATGATATTGAAGAGGACGAGGAGAAAGAGCTATTGGAGGATGAGCTCCAATGGTTGATAAAGGTTGATTCAATGGCAACAATTGTCATGTTGAGGATGAAGCTAGAGAAAGTCTTTCGTCTTCCAATTCCCTTGTACCGCCTTATGACGATACCCATGGTGAGACCTACACTTTCATCAAATGTGAAGAAGCTAGAGATCGAATTTGTGTTTGGATATCGTGAGGGAGCTGCTGTATTTTATGTCTCCACTACTAATGAGGCAAGAGAGACATTGGAGTTCACAGAGGAAGAGATCAACATCTAGAATTCAATTTGGAAAAACAAAAACAATATCTTCAATGAGTACTTGGATTTTGTGCCACCATTGAAATACCTAAAGAACTTGAAGTTTTTTGATTGTTACGAGAATCATCAACTGCAAGCATGAACGAATTATATTGGAAGAGTGGAGTCAACCAATAATACTTTTCATTGCATGGTGGATAGCATTGTATTGGACATAAAGAGGAGGACGGAATTGGTCATGCAAGTGATGCATGACATCAACAAGTAGGTGTTTCAATAATGTCATTTTTTTTGAGGTCATGTTGTCATTATGTTTCCACCAACATTGCATTTTCCTAATACTATCTTTAGAATAATGATTTTTTGAATTATTTTGTCTAACGTGTAGGTCCATAAAGGACTCTCATGTGAAGACGAACGTGGTACACACTTTGTACCAAGTGCAGAAATATGGTCTGCTTCCTTTAAAAAAGTTTAAGGAATTGTTGAAGCCATTAGAAGCAAAATGTTGAGTTGCTTACAATCAATGAAAAATTACATGGTATTCCATGATATTGGACGTCTTCACATCGTTCATGTTTAGGACGAGTAACAACTTTTGTGTTTGTTTGGTTAAAATTTGTTTTTTTTCATTCTGTACTTCAGATGCTTCAATTGTTTTGCAATTGACATGGGCTCAGAGATGTATATCAAGAGATTGCCCAAGCAGCAAATGCAACAATAAGAATATAATACAAGATATTGCCTTTTCAAGAAAACAGTGATGTGGGAGTTGCTTACACCATTAAGGTTGGAGCGAAAGACAAAATAGCTAAACTGTATGTGAAAATGTTAAAGTTGGTGGCAGTTGCAAATCCTGCAAATGGATCGAGATTCCTTCAAGAAGTGACCTTGACATTACAAGAAATAAATTTTTGTGTTTGTTGCATATTTACTCTTTGATTTGAGATTTGATATGAACAGCTTATTTTTACCTACTGCAAGTTTAAAAGCATTGGAGTTCTTACAAGGTTCCAGAGATGACACTAGAAAAACTCCAAATGGTTGCTATTTGTAACACGTCATACAACCATAAGATTGAGTTCTTTCAATGAAGGAACTCCTCTATGCCATCTCGTGACGCTAGGAGGTTTTTGGAGCAACTCGTTTCAGAAACACACTTGGGCCCATTTCTCAACAAGTATGTTTGATATGCAAGGGTGAGTGAGTGATTTTGATTTTGATCCAATTATCAGAGTATGGTTTTATAGTACGCAATATTCCATCATTGAACTCTAGAAATATATAGTTAATTTAAATCTTTTAGGGCTTGACAATTTTTGTCTTACTGTATATTGAAGATGCCGCAATTGGATACTTCAAGTCAGTGGTGAGAGAAGATGACATCCAAATCAATTACAAAGTCCTGCAGCAACCAGACTATTTAGCGGATTACATCAAGGGATGGAGGAGGAAGATTTGGGACCAAGGCTTTGGACCGCATTGAAAAGGGGCAAATTACTTCAAAAAGGGTGATTCATTCATAAATTATGAGGGGTCTAATTTGGTGGTTTGAAGACGTCTCTTCCAATATGTGCACATGGCAAAACACCTTCATTCATATGTATGTATATGAATGAGTCTTTTTATGCATAGTTTAGATTAGTGCAATTTTTTTATCTAAAAAGAATATTTGTTTTATAGAATACAATGACTACAATAAAGGATAATTTGGGGTCTTTGTAGAAGCTCAATTGGATCTTTGTATGTTCCTAAGGTTTTCGGTTGTTAGTGTGTTTCCAATAGCTGATAACAGATTCTAAATAATAGGTGTAGGTGTATTGGATAATATTACTAAAATGTGTCACTCTTCCAATTGATTAAGGAATTGTTTGAACAATATATTGATTGCAATCACATCTTTTATGTATATGGGAGTACGGAAACTCAAAACATAAAGAAAAAGACAAGAATAGGATTAGAATAAAGTCAAAACAAAATTGTTTTCTTGTTAAAATATAGAGACTTTGATTTAATTGTGAATAACTTAAGAACAGTCAATTTCTGGATTGCTAGAATTGTTCCTGATGTTACGCCACCATAGAAAAGACGAATCTGGAATCTATAAATGATCCAGGTGGATGAAACCTACGGCCTAGAAAATTTGGTCTAGAGAACTAGGGGACCATTACGATAACGGTCTCCTACCCATTCTCCTCCGGAAACTGTCGGCCGAACGTCGGATACTTAAGCCCGCCACCACTTTTTTCTTCTCCTTCTCTATTTTGCATAAATCTGCGTGCAAATTAGTTGAGTGAAAGAGTGGTGAGCTAGCTTCGTGTCAGGGAGAGAAAGGTGAGTTTGGTGTCGTTTGCACCGGAGTAGAGGTTGTGTCGGTATACAATGGCGGAAAGTAGCGATCCAAAAAATCGTAGAAATACGGTTGTAGCCCGGACGGTCTGCCCTAGTATCCCTTTTGATCCAAATGTTTGGAAGTAGTTAGAGGAGGATCTGATGCATATAGGGTGCATCGGGCTGATACAAAGGCCGTGGAACCTGAAGAGTGAGGAAATGATTCAGAAGCTCATTTTAGGAGTTCCAAATCAGTACAAGTTGACAGTGAGAGGCCGGCCCATAGCTTGGACCAAAGACGTCTAGGCGGAGGTATATGCATTTAGGAAAATTGGATCCAAATTAGCTTCCCGGACAGATAAGTACACGAGCGGAAAGTTCCAAAGTCCAGCCAATGCCAAAGAGGGGTACGCCATTAGTGATTGTAAGAATGATATGCATAGACGGGTGCTAGAATTCTTGATTCCACTTCTGTATCCGAAAAAGCCAACTCGGATTACAGTCATAGTAGCCAATACCATCTTTGGTGCTTTGGAGGATAGATTATTATATTGGGGTAGAGTGCTTGCAGGTGCAGTGTCCAAACTAGCAGAATATGTGTTGAGGGGTAAGCACAGCTCCATCAACCCCTAATTGTTCTACCTCTACCATCATAAAGAAGTTCTGAGTGGTCATGAGGTAGTAGCGTATGACACAAGAGCCATGATCCTACAATATGGCCTCACGGATGAGGTGGAGTCGGATCATCCGGAATCTGAGGAGGAAGATCATTCGGAAGAGAAGACGGAACCCGTCGAACGTCGGGATAAACGGAGAAAGTCGACCGATCCGGCTTCAAGAGGCAAACTTCTAGCACTAGAAGGTGGAGAATCCACCTTGTTTCTGAAAGATGGAGAGCCCTCCCTATTTCCGGAAGGTGAAGGAGTGTTGAAGTTCTTTGATGCCGGAATCAATTGGATGCAGCAGGCAAAGCAACTTCATGACAACATGGCGGATCTGCTGATTGAGATCATGGATGAGGTGATGGTAGAGCCGGATAAGCTTGTAGCTGAGATCAAGAGACGACTGAGTCTTGAGGTGTTGCTTGCGAAGGATGAGCAGATCCAGAATTTGAAGAATGAACGGGACAACCTCCAAACACGGGTAAATTGGACGGAAGGGGAGTTGGCGGTAGCAAGGTAGAAGGAGGCAGAGGCGCTCCAACTAATCCGGAATCTTTCGGTGTTGGTCGCATAACGAGCAGAGCTTGTGGTCTAGTCCAATCTCTTCAATGATTGGCTGCTGAAGAAAGGCCAGGTAACTAGATCTCAGGTGGTGACGATCTTGGTAGATTTTCAAGCTCGGATGGAGACAATATTCAAAGAAATAGGCAAGTTGCTAGGACACTTAGATCGGGAGAAAGCAATGGACTTCTTGTAGTTTTCGGATGTCCCCAACTCTTTGTTCATGGGGACTCCGATCAAGGCAACTCCCACTGTTCCGACTCAGTATCAGTCTGAGGGCCTGAGGTCCTTCCTGAGGCCACCTGCAGGTCCTTCCTCAAGCCAAGCACAGACGCCAATGACGAGCACAAATTTGGTTCTTCAATCATTGAAGGAGCCGTATTCCAAATCTATTCCGATGTAGCTGGAAGTTTCCGCCCTGCAAAGTGCTTTGCCACCTCAAACAAATGTGGCAGGGACATTCACGATGCCCGGTCTGAAGATCCCTAGCAATCTCATCGACCGGATTGGAGTCTTGTCGAATCTAGCCCAGACCCATTTAGAAGACTTCTTCCACATGCAACAGCCTACGCCCAGACGGGACAATACAATGGTGGATCTCGAGGAGATCGCGCAAGAAAAGCAACCGAATGTGGAGTGGGTTGAAGGCCCTGAGGACAAAGAGTTTGAGGTCGGATCCACAACGAAAACGGATGAGGAGTCACCCCCACCATTGCACAAGATTCAAACCTGGGAAGCAATTTGATCAACACAAGTGATGACCACGGTCAAGACACCAATAGGTCAGGGTGGTAGTAGTTCAAAGAGGACACGTAAGAGAAGGTAAACATGTTATTTTTAGTTATGATTTTCAAAGTTTAGTTCCGGAACGGATTTTCCGTGTGTGGGCCCGAGTTTTGGATTTCTTGGAGATTGGTCTGTGACTTTCCGAATATCTTGGAGTGTCATTGTGCAGTTGCCCTAAATTTTGGGTGGCCTTTTGGCTTTTGGTTTTGGTTTTTAAAGGTGGACAGAATTCATAGAATTGTTGCCCATTTCATTCCATCCAAGCACATTTTCAATATGTACTTTGTTTTCTTTCTTTAATCCGAGCCACTAGATGGACATTCTGACTTTATACAAGAGTTTATGTTGGTTTGCTTATTCAAGTGTTAGGGTATAAGTGGAGATGGATTAGGAGGAATCTAGATCTTCAGTCAACTAGGATGTGATTTTGAGGACAAGTTTGTGAAAGGAGTTTTAGACTTGGAGAGGAGGACTTGTGCGTAGTACCTTTAAAGTACTAGAACGGTAATCCAATAAGATCAAGGAGTGGTGTGGACGTGGGTTTGGAATCCTGGACAATTTTGTGCAGGTACAAGCAACTGCCATAGGAAATCCCTACTCACCAGAAGGTCTGCCAACCTTAGAATCAGTCTAGTCATTAGAAAACCAACCTTTTTCAGTTCTGAATGTCTTGATCTATCGTTATACTGAAGATGACTGGATGTAACCTTGAGTGACCTGCTTTTTGGATTAGCCATCCGTATAGCTATTAGGGTACTAAATTCTCTTCTCTATCACAACATCGTGTTTGTGTGTGTGTTTGTTTGTTTGTTTGTTAAGAGTTGAGAGTGTGAGGATTTTGAGTGGTGAAGTCCCTATCCCTTGAAAGATCAAAGGCGGACCCTCTGAGGATAAAACAGAGGAATAGAAAACCAAAAAGTTGAAAAGAGGAAGCCGGATTCTAAAAAGAATCGGATCCGGATTAGATTCCAAATAGTATCCATAAACCGGAAAAGAATAAATAAAAAGACGGATTGCTTAGGTGTTTGGGAAAGTAAGAGAAACCGGATACCTTAGCTTGTGACAACATACTAGAATTCCCTGGGACAATATTTCGAGTTATTTTACAACGTTTTTGTGATGTATTGAAAAGTACACCTAAACCATGTGACCGACAATGTATATGACTTTGTACACATTTTTCTTGTCACCAAATTTATTTAAATCCTTACCTTTGAGAAATTATTGTTTTTGCAATGTAGCTACTTCAAGTATAAGCTTGAAGCAAATGGAGCTATTACACGTAAAGACCTCTTTCTGTTCTTGTTGACATTTCTAGATTGCAGTTCCGTAGACTAAATGTACACACCAAACCAGTTGTGTACCTTCACAATAGCCCATCTTAGTGCTAGAGGGTAGTACTTAGATTGCGCATTGACCTTCACTCATCCAGAGGTGCTACAATTGCGGGCATCTTTGGATGGCAAAGGGGCCATTGACGTACTTGATAGATGAATTTTCAAGCATGAGTGATAAGCGAAGGAGGAGGGCCATTGCAAGGAAGGACACTAATGACAAAAAGAAAGAAGCTTGAGTCCAAGTCATTCTTATCACGAAGGAAAAAAGGGAAATGGAACGATTGGCAAAGTTGGCAAAGATGGAAAAGGAGAAGGAAGAGAAGGGGAAGGAAAATGGAAAAAGAAAATGAGGATGTTGTCCCAATTCCAGCATCTTCTATTGTAGATCAAAGCTCACAAATGCAAGTGGAATCTCTAAGTGGGGTCAAGAGGAAGGTTAAGCTCTTGGATCAGACAAAAGAGGTCTTCACTCATGGCATGTAAGTACTTGTCCTCCATGAAGATGACACGTACTATATCGAGAATTTAATCTTCAATATTTTTGTTATAAACATTGTGGAGAACATGGAGACCACAATGCCAAATTGGTACTTAGAGGTGATGGAGTTTTTGAGAAAGGCAATTCTTCTTACTCCCATTTTAAAAAATATTGTATTAAATGAATGACAAAAATATTGATTTGGTGGATTATTGCTTCCCTAAAGCACTATATGTTTGCAGTTGGCGGTGGGCAAGCCACGAATGTATAATGGTGTAGCTAATTAGAGGCCAAGAATGGACCTCGTCATGTTTGACTGCTCGGAGAATTTACTTGTGTCGGGAGTGTCTTCTTGAAAAGGTGATGTGCCCGTGTGGAACAAAGACAAGGAGAATGAGGCTCTAAATTCAGCAATTGCTTTTGCAAAGAGGCATCTCCAGGATGATGGGTGCTTCATAGTGTTTCATTCATGGTGCACTGATCCAAAAGGCAACGTTGCCAGGATGAGTGAGACGTATAAGATGATAAAGAGCAAGGACTTGATGGGCCTAAACCATCTCCATTTGACGTCAACTATAAACAAGATCATGGTAGGCCTCCTTCAATTCTTTCATATTTTAGTGCCATTCTATAATGCATATTTGTATACTCATGTTTGATGCATGTATTTGTTTGAGTGGCTTGCAAATACAGAAATTTGGAATCACCATCATGGTGAAGGACCTTTGCGGCAAAGGGTTGTCGTAGTTCACTTTCAAACACACAGCTACAATGAAGGATGCAAGTATTGACATTGTAGGAAACGATATGTTGTAGAAATTCACTTTCTATGACAACATGGCAATGAATGGCTCCAAAGTGTGGCGCACTACACGTGAAATAGACCTCCGCTTATTCTAAACCTTTCTAGAAGCCACGACTATCGAATTAGGTTTGGTTCTAAATTGCACAACATCTGCAAATAAGTATGGAGTTTTGTTTTGGGGTATTCGGATTAAGGTTCACAATATCAAAGCATTCAACTCATTTTGTTTGTTTATTCATTTCAGATGCATCCATTACTGCTTGTCTTGCCTTGGGCCACCACATTGTGGCTTTTGAGGAAGACAAAGACCTATGTGAGGCCCTCCTCCAACCCATGAAGAGAACTATTGCGCCCATGGTGACATCTAAACCACCGACGACTATTGTTGCATCACAAGATTCTAATTTTGTACCTATGGTGGCAAAGAATTTTGCGCGGAAGACAAAATTCAATTAATAAGTTTGCACATTCTTCTATTTTTAGTTTGTAAGGAGTTTTTTAGATTTTGAAATTCTAACATTCTATCATATGTATTTGCAGTCATCAAGGGTTGATCTCAGAAGATGAAATGATAAAGAATCAAAGTCTTCTCTTCAGTCCATAAAAAACTTTCATCTTCCGGTGTATATTGCGTAGATAGCATCTGTGTTTACAAATTTTGGTTGCTTTGAATCCAAACTTAGAAAACATACTTATGCTTTAAGTGTCTTAGATTTCATTGATGGATTGGCATTCAAGGGTAGAGAGACTTCCAAGTCATCTACTAACAAGATTCTGCAACCAAGTCCACTACCACTTAGACTTATGAGATTGATAAATCTCATGACTCAAACTATCATGTGTTTATTTTGATTATGTTTGGATTTTTGTATTTGATGGCTACATCTTAGGTATTTTAATTTCCTTTACATTTTTGCAGTATATGATTTGTAACAAAATTGACTTAATTTTGAGTTTTCTAAAAAAATTTAAACAAAACACATGCAAGTGCTTTTATATTTCCAAAATTGACCTAAACTTCATGGATTCTCTAACTATACTAAATCCACGGTCATAGGTCCTTCATCCAATTTTTTAATCAAAAAATATTCCCGCTCACAAGCTTGTCTGCTAGCAACTCTAAATCCAAATGAAATGAATCAAAGTTTTATGTGTAGATAAAAAGACAATCTAAAACAGACAAAGTTTATTTTTTTTTTAAATTTAAGTTATTTTTTTTTTTTTTGTACCTATCTAACACCCTTATGATCAAACATTATAAAATTTCAAACCATAAGTGATATTGTAGTATTGTCTTTACTCATATATGATCTTTAAAATAATGCTTAAATTGAACTTGTCTCTTTATAATTCAAAAAAAAAAAATTGTCCTCACGTAGTTTCAAGTCCAATTCAAAGTGATGTAACTTCTGCATCTAGTGTTGGAATTCAATAAAACTCATTGGGAAGTTTACACAATGTGTTCTAGTTTGTGTGGTAAAATTTTCAGATCAATCCAAGATGTACAGATAAATTGTAAGCCAATCAAAGTTCAAAGGTTCAATTTGATTTCACCAAACTACATTTGATGGCTGCAACTTTGTGGATTTGTATTTCCTTCATAATATGTTAGTTTTCAATAAAAATTTGTTGTAATGTGTTCTCCTTGAAATCTAGTTATTATGGTAAAATGTTTAGGCTAGTCCAAGTTGTTTTGAATGTTTGGGAGCAATTCAAAGTTCAAACCCCAACATTTTTGGATTACAGTGCACTTTGGCGACTTGTTTCTTCTTCATATAGTGTCTATTTCCAATAAAAAAAAATATAAAAAAGTTGTGCATACTAGTCTAGTTTGTGTGGCTACAATTTTGTTTGAATCCAGTAAGTTATGAGTGATTGAGAAGCATTTTAGTAGAAAGAGGTTCAACCTCAAAAGTGTTTTTTGCAACTTTTCTTGCTATTTTTTGACATTTCAAAGCCATTTTGCAGACACAATGAGTCAATTGAATGATATTTTCTTTCACCAATCTATTTGGAAGTTGTTTTTGAATCACTTTGTAGTTCAAAGTTTTTTCATTTGAGTAGGTTTAAAAATTGAATTTCACCTCCACATGTGTTGCTAGAAAAATATCAGCATCCTTTTTCAATACTAAAATATTGCAATCTGTGTGTCCAAATGACTCCAAATTTGATTCACGTCATCTATAGCACGTACACTACAAGATTGTACGGTTGAGATTTTTATACCTCAATGACAAATAGATCTATAGCACTTCAAAAACAATGATGCTTTTGAACCCCAAAAGACCTTGGGCTTTTAGGGTTAAGAATGTGATGCTGACTGGTTCTCTCTGGTGATCGACGGTCTGCTCCTGACCCTGTTGATCGGATGGCTCGGAGCGCACAGAGCCTTGTTGTGGTGCCCCTCAGCTTGGCTTGTTTATTGTGCGCGTCAGTTCTTTCGGTCGATTCTCTTTATTTACGACAGCGCGAGCTGGACGTGCTCGGAATCGGAAACAGGTAGCACGGCGCTAACCATGGTGAGCCTTTTCTTCCGATCTCTTAGCAAGTGGAAGCTTTGGATCTCATCTTTCTGTTTTCTAGTTCTTATCTTGCACCGACTTTTGCGGGATCGTCGGAATTATGTGTTTTGCAATCGAACGTTTGGTTGGATAGCGTATGCTTAAATGGGTTTTCGGTGTCTATCTTTCGTTTTCTACGGTATTTGGTATGTGCGATGTTTTTTATGTCGGGTACGGAGGTTTCGGTCAGTGCTGAGATTTGGGACAGACGCATTCGCTAATGTGGTTCGGATTTTACTAGATTTCGGAGTTACATTCTCTTTCAATTGAGGTATATGTCTGGAAATGAATTGTTCTAGGTGCTAGAGGGACTCGGCGCTGTACGTGATCGTATTGGTTACTTTTTACTTTTGAGCAACTTTAGGGTTAGTGTTTTCGGATCCCCTATTAGTTGCTATGATTGATGGGACTTCGTTGGGAGAAGCAACTGGTTTGAAGATTAACGACCTGCGGTTTGAGGCAGATTCGATTTATACTTCTGCAGAATCGGCAGGGCAAGACTCGCCTGGCCAAATATTACATTCCATTGGAGGATTCTGAAAAGCACAAGCTGGAGTACGAGGTATTGATAATTAATCTCTGGACACAATTCATGCTACAGATTCATTCGAAGTTCGTGTATTTTATTACTCAGTAATCAGATTCTATTATTACTCCTATTGAAGAAATCCTGAAAAGAGCAAGTCTACTCATAGGTTTCACCTCGAAAGTACAGGAGTTCGTCACATGTAAGCTTGTTAATTGTTTGTAGACCAGTCCCTACTTGTAAACCATGTCAGTTTGGAGGAGTCTATTTCTTTGGAAGGCCATGGTTTATGTTACTCAGTGGATACTGACCACTGCTGTTAAGTCCCAGAGCAACTGCGCTGTGTGAGGACCAACTTTATGGTTGTTTATAGCATTCTACTGTTTTTGTGCAGGTGCACAGGCTGGTCGTGAACAGAGATCCGAAGTACACTAATTTCGTAGAGGTGAGCCGCTAACTGTTCTTTGACAAGTAGATGCTGTGTAGAAGATTCACGCGTAAGGTTCCTTAACATTTTCATCAATTTGAAGAGATCAGTCATGTTAATATTTCAGAGTGGAGTTGCTCTGAGAGGTGATCCTGTGTACAAGTCGACATAACATTGCGAAATCCATTGCACAGATTCCTCTCGATTGCTGCAGATTATGGAGTGATTGGTTTCAAGGTGATACTGCGGATATTTCTAGAAACTCGTGGGTTTGTATTTGAGCGACTGTCTTTGTAGCAGTTGGAAACGACTGGGTACCGTTCCTGTACTTAGTCAAGTCCCAAGTCATAATATTCCTCGATTTTCTTACAGCTGATGGGTTCACTTCGGGATGATCTTATTGACCTGTGTTTTATTTAAATATATAGAGGTCCCTGAATGTGCAAGTGTGCTCCAGATTAGTCCGATGGGTAATAGAATTTGTTTCCTCATAGTCTTTGAACATCGTGTTTTCCTCATCCTCGTTGGACAGTTTCGAACACACAAAGTGATCTATCGGCGGTATGCCGGCCTCTTCTTCTCGATGTGTGTTGACATTACGGACAATGAGCTGGCCTACCTTGAAAGCATTCATCTATTTGTGGAGATATTAGATCACTTCTTCAGTAACGTTTGTGAGCTGGATTTGGTCTTCAATTTTCACAAGGTATAATTGCATAACTGCTTATTACTGCAAAGTGAAGATTGCATGTGCTTATTTTCGTATAGTGGCAGTGTCACTCGGTGGATTGCAAATTGCTTATCGAAACTATGCAGTAAGGTGGTGTAATAGGATATTCTTCAATGTTGGTTTTCAGGTATATTTGATATTGGATGAGTTTATTCTTGCTGGCGAATTGCAAGAAACCAGCAAAAAGGTCAGCACTGACAAAAACATGTTTGCTAATATTGTGAGAAAAATGAAGTTATTTATATACCTGTAGCTCAGTGTGTAACCGATTGGATTATACAAGATATCAATGGTTGATGACAATTTATGTTCAGTCGACTCTCTTGTTATTGTGTGTTTTCTCAAGTAAGTGAGGGACTGGGGGCTGCAGGCAATCATTGAAAGAATGGGCGAACTGGAGAAGCAGGACTAGCCGTTGTTCCTTGGCTTTTGATGTTGTTTTCTGTCGCAGTTGTTTAAACTTTTAGTTAGGTTTGAACATGTGGGTGGCGCTCGTACAGAACTTGAGTCAATATAAGATCTGTGGTTTTGTACTCTCGAAAGTAGGCAAAATAAGCATTCTCTGAATGCCATTCGTTCCTGCATTTCATTGCTCCTAGACTCTTTTTGCTAGTTCATTATTCAAAACTACCTTGCTATTGTTTTAAGTTGCGAAAGGCTCAGTGGTCTTTCTTCGTCATCAGTGAACTGTTCATGAATACTATGCTACTGGTTGTGGAGCACTACAGAAGGATGCTGAATCATTGCTCTTGCCTGTAGTATGGTGAGGTTCGCAAACGCGGTCCCCACTCAGAAATTGTCATGAAAGTTATCAATGATTAGATGTCAAGCATGTCAGGGTGGTGACACTTAGAGCTCCATGCAATTCTAATTTTAGTACTAATTTTGTTGGAGTTCGAAAAAGATGAATCAAAGAGACATCTGTGTGTCTTTCTATGAAAAGTTTATGACACAGAAAGGTGTTGTATGTTCCACCCGAATGCCTTGGAACTCTTATCGCCAGGACGTGCAGCATTTGTACCTCTATTGGCCTTTTCGTATAGTGGTTCTTCGACATGTTTATGTACAGAATGGCCTGCAATCAATGTCATCGCCATGTTCAGCGTCCATCTCATGACTCACGTCGACAATGCTACCTTCTTCCCCTCTGTGAATCGTCACTTCTTTTTGTCTTGTCCTCAAGCCTGCAAAGTGGCTATTTTGTCTGCAGTGTGCTTGCCTCTTTAGCCGACTTTTGACGCTGCAGTCTTGGATAAGGTAAACCAGCCTATTCCCGCCAACTTCTTATTTTCGACATCTTACTTTTAGCCCCATTACCACCCTGAAACTCATCTAAGTCCATCTATTTTTTCTGACAGCTCATTAATTTCAACTTGGGTAACGTGTCTACCATTGATTGGTGGATATCCAAGTACTCATAGATACAATCTATGGCGGTAATGGGTTGTTGATCTGACTTTTATAAACTAATCCATGGGCGGATTTGTAATTTCAGGGCAGTCAACTTCAACAATTCATAGAAATTTCAATTTTCATCAAAAAATTATAATTCCACTTGGGTTTGATTTGTGAAACATGCATACACCTTTGAAAAATAGGTGACTGCATTGAAGTTGACTCCAACATAGTTAGATCGCAAATCAGGGTGGTAATAGGCTTGTCTACCTTATATTGTCGCTGGATTGTAGAGGGCGGCGTGGCAATGCGGCAATTGTACTCTACAATTATTTGATACAGTATGCCAGCGTTTAGAGCAACTACTTCCACATTTCTAAATGGCTCTAGTGTGCTGTAAGGGTCTCGATTGTGTCGACAGAGTGCTGTTTTGGTGAGGAATCAATGGATTCAGGCGTTCAGGGTGTTGGCTAGAAGTATGGCGGAATGGCAAGTTTGGCAACATCAAGTATTGCCAATCTTGAAGCGGGTGAAACTTTGCTGCAACCCATACTCCGATGAAAACCTCGACCTGCCTTGGTTCCATTTTTTCTTGTGCTTGTCCAATCTCATTTAACCAAATTTTTCTCCAAAGGCAGTGACCGCTTCCTATTGCTCGTAGACTGCATCGGCTGACCTGGCCAATCCTTTGCTATTGCCAATTTGGTTGGGAGCAATTTGGAGGCCAGGACTTAGCCTCAGGTTTGAGACTGCGTTTTGCTGAACATATTGCGCATCCCGCTCTTCCCAATACCTGATTTGGTGCTTCTGGAGCCGGAGTAGTCGACTCCTCACATAACGTTGCTAGACAGAGAAGGCAAGCCCTCAGCACTGGGAACTTCAGGCGCTTTATGCCGGAGGTAAAGTGGGGGTAATCCGCTACCCAGCTGAGCGCATGCAACCCAGTGGATGGAGCGAACCATGGCAAATCCGTCAGGTGAGAGTTGTCTATTCTACGAGCTCCTTCCTGGATGCTGCTGCTTGAGCGCTGTTCACAGATCCCTAAACCATTAGCCATAATTCGTTTCTTTACTGCTGCAGAATGTATGAATAATTAACATTCACTACGTGAATATCAAGCATTTTGCTCTTGTGAAAATAAATATATGTATATGAATAATTGAGCTTTAAACTTGAATTTCTAGCACATTTAGAAATGCTTTCTTCAACTTGTATGAAAATCAGATTTGGGACCATTGGAGGAGACATTGAAAAGTCAAATGTCACTATGAATGGACAAGCTTTCTCAAAGTAGTTGACTTTCAATATCTTCCAAAATATAAGGTAGTATCCATGCTCTATAAGCAATCATTACACAAAAGCACATTTTGCTTTCTTCTATGTAATAGCAATCTAGATTTGAGGAGGTGGTCATTTTTAGTGATCACTTTGTCTCAACTTCAAAAATTTGCAATTATTTCTATAAAGGTCCAAAAAATACAGAATATGACTTGGATTAAGATGCTAATTCCACTTTTCTTCATACATAATTTTTCTGAAATTGTTTCAAAGGATTTAGCTTCCCCCTAAAGGAAACTTTCTCTCTAGTTGATTGCTTTAAAAATAGACAACCTTATCACTCTTGCTCTCATCTAATTATGCCTATAAGTTTTTATTTTTATTTGTAAATTATATAATCACCTATCTTCCATTAATCATAAAAAATTTAAATTTAAATTCCTTGTTTAAATTCTTGGTTTTAAACTGTTTTGAAGAGTAATTGAAGAAAATTCATATTTACTACAAAATACACTTTGTGTGGATTCCAAAATTCTACCATAGATGTGTATTATAATGTGGAAGTTTGTACTTTTCGCCACATTTTAGTGATTCTTTGTAATTGACGCGTAAATTGCCATTGTCTTTGGGGATAAAACTGATTTTAGATAGGATCCTAAGATCTCAATATTTGTTGTGATTTTTTGAATTTTTTGCCAAGATAGAAAAATACGTGAGCTTCTTGAAATATAATTTTTTAAATAATTGGTGCCCCAGATTAAAAATTAGAGTACAAAAAGCCCAAATTTTAGTTCGGTGGGTAGGAAAACCCGTTTAAAAACTTAAAACGAAAAGTTTTAAAATTTTGTTTTGAATAGATTGTATTTTAATCTACGTAGGAAGCTTTAATTCATTCCATTTGGATTTGATTTACAAAATTGTGGAAAATCTTCTTTTGGGGGCAATTATAGCATCTTCTTGAAAAAATAACTTTTATGAACTCAACTTCCACTTTTTTCAAAAAATACAGTTTCACAAACCTTTTGCTAAAGCAATCTCATTGTTGAGATTAGTGTGTTTTAATCCATCTTACAGCTATTAACAATTTAGTTTTCCCTTCAATCTTGAATTTATTTCTACTAAACAGTTTTTAAATGAATGAAAACTAAGTGTTTTTTTTTTTTATTTGTTTTTCTAGATTCTTGATTCAATTTTTATCATTTACAATTAGAAGTTCAAAATCAGTAGAGAGTTTTTTAAATTAATGAGGTTCAAAGCCAATAAATGTAGTTGAGTAAGGTGCAAAAACTCTTGTTTCTTTCACTATAAATGCAAATATCTTGAAATCTACATAGTTAGAGTTTCTAAAATTTCTTTCACACATTCTTACGCTAGTTTAGTACACAATTCTAGGGTAAGATGTGGAAAAAAATATATTTTAACATTTTGAGTGCCTTATGGAACTATGGAGGCTTTATGGCGGGATAAAGAGAAGGCAATTTCATTCCTTGGTATAAGCGCAACATAGGCATGGTTAAGCAACTCCATGGAGTCATCAATTCGATCCAAAATGATTTAACTACTAAATTCTATAAAAATTCATTTTTGTTTACATTGAAGTGTTCTCATGTTTTGTATAGTTTAAAGTTCTTTAAAATTCTTTAAAAGAAGTATCAAAGTCTAGTTTCAGAGTCTAGTTTCAATTACATTATGAAAATGAATGATTCTTATATTTCTTTTTAAGTTTGTGTGCTGGGCTATCCATTGCAAATCTTGATTTCATAATGTGAAGTGATCGTTGCGTTTCAGCTTCAACAAATTGTAACTTATTCCCTAATGGTATAAAAATATGATACGAATTGGGTTAGATGTCAATTCCATTTTAGTTCCTACAAAAATTTACAAGGAAGTTGTTCAATGGATTTTAGGTGCCTTGAAGAGGCAACCAATTCTTTAGTAATCTTTTAACCTCTAAACGTGCAACGTCTTCTTTAGTATTGACAATTTTGAAAAAATCATTATAGTTTTATTTTGAATAATATTTTGGAATTGATATACAAATTAAAGTTTTAGATTTTGAAGTTTTGAGTCCATCTACAGGGTTAGATTCACCAATGCTACCACCAATATTTTTTTTTTAATTTTGAAAGGAAAATTTTAATATTCCTTCAAAATTTGATTACAAGCAACATCTTCATTTTTGAGGTGATACTTTTTAGAATACATTTGAAATGAAGTTCTCTCCATAGGGTGATTTTTTGAGATTTATCTGTTATTTACATCTACGACCTCATTTTTGCAAATAGAATTTTGAACTACAGTCATTGCTTTCAATATCTTTCAAACATAAGGTAGTGTCCTACATAATTTTACTGGAAATTGTTTCAAGGAATTCAACTTTCTTCAAAAGGAAATTTGCTTTCAAATGGTTGGTTAGACACTTCAAGCATTAAACTGTGTTTTTTAGCAACATTGCAATTTTAGGCACCCTATTATGAATAGAATATTAAATTTTTATCTTTGATAGTTTCATACAATTTTGATTGACAAATAATTTTAACCCCTAAAGGACTAACATGCATTTTTAGGCAGCACAAAATTTGGACAAGTGCATATGACTAGGGATTTGCATATTTTAGGCTAAAACTTTAAGTGTCACAAATAATATCTTGCCTCTTCAAGGTGCCATCCTAATATGAATAGAATTTTAATTTTTTATCTTTGAAATTTTTATACAATTTCTAATTGACAAGTAATTTTAACCCCTAAAGGACCAACATGCATTTTCAGGCAACACAAAATTTGGACAAGTGCATGTGACTAGAGATTTGCATATTTTAGGCTGAAATTTTAAGTGTCACAAAGAATATCTTGCCTCTTCAAGTGTCCTAAAGTGTCACAATGAATATCTTGCATATGCACTAAATTTCATGACATTTGGAAATATAAGTAGAAAATTATGGCCTAATAAGTTACTTTTTTTCCTAGGCAAGCAATCTAGGCAAATAAAAAAATCACTTTTTCCATATAAAAAAAGTTTAAAATTGGTTTTCTTCAGTTATATACGCTTGAAAGTCTTCAAAGCTTTTAATCATTTCAATTTGATCAATGAGTCAAAAGCTTTGAAGACTTTCAATTTGTGGGCACTTATAGATTCTCTACTCTACAATAAACTTTGGAGTCCTTCATCTTATTCAATTTTTAATATTTTTTGAAAATAAAAATTCATAAGATGTAGATTGTTTATTACAACATTTTAGCCATTGGATTTTTCATTTTCAATATCATAACTAAATTCTTAACAATTGAGTATTCTAAATTATTCTCTACTTCTTTCTACTTATTATTTTCCTGTATGTTGTACAATTCCAAATGATGTAAAATTTTTCAAGCATGTAGCCAATTTCTCTAGGAAAAAGAATTCAACAAAATACTACCATTTTGGTCATTTTTCATAGTTAAGTGAGCTTTCACAGTGGGGCTGTCTTCTTTTTTATTTGTCTTTTTTGCAGAGCCAAAAAACCGGATATTAAAGTAATTATGGACAAATCCATAGTCTAGAAATAAATCGGCCGGCAGCCGACAACCAAGAATCGAGTGATTTGTGTGCAAGAAAAAATAAGTGGAAAGGACCACCATATGAAGAATAATTGAGTACTGAGCTCGTAATTTATTGAGATACCAGTAAAACAAGTAAATGTACAAGCTCCTAAGAAGTTGACTGAAAATGCTAGAAAATGTGTTGGCCGCCATCCGATACTCACCACCAACCCGTAACTCGCTAGTGCCTAGAAAGTACTAAACTATCAAAAACCGCAAGCAATCAAGATATACAGAAGCCGGCAAAGAGGTCCATCTGTTGCAAAAAGTGCAACAAACTATACATCTATTGTAAGCCCTACCTACATCCACTATACTGAACAAATTTATTAGTATCAGCTGGCAGCCGATATCCCAGAGAATGCCATGAAGCTAAGGAAGGCGACGATGCTGAGGAAAGTGTACAGGATCCACCAACCCCACTGGAGAAGGGTATCGGCTGCCAGCCGACACTCCAGAGAAGTATCTACCAGAATATCCCCTCCCAGTTAGGCCACCCGTACTTGATGGACTGAGACACTTCGTAGTGTAGCTGTTCGGGTCTTCTTGACTGCTTCACGTATTTCGAGATCGACTCATGCTCGTACATGGGGTATATGAAAGGGATAATGTCCGTTGAAATGTTTGGAATAACTCTGCCTTCATTCAGAAAGGTGAGATCACCGATAAATGGTGTCGGCATGTAACACGCCGGATCAAGTGTCCTCCGTAGCGAAAGCGGCAAGACGTCGACCACGAGCACTTGGTCTTTTGAACACATTTCCTTCGACGGGCCCCTACTGAAAAGCGTTGAGAGCATCTTGTAGCACCAAGGAAAATTCTGACTATCGACACAATATTCTTGGCCATACACAAATGAGAGCCTGTCAATGATATGTTGTAGAAGTAAGTGCCTAGTGGGGTGCGCAGTATAATAAGAGAAAATGGGACATGCCCAGCCATACAAGACAACATACTTCCGCTCATCAAACGCATCCATCGAGAGTTGAAGGGTACAGCAAAACTCTGTAATCATGTGCCGCAAAGGATTGGGCGCAAGTGGTGTGCCTCCACTACACAACCTCTGCTACAAGTAATGACAAGATCTCGCCTTATATCACACCGGAAATTTTATCCCAACAGTGTACGAGACTCTGTCATTACGTGAAGCATAGGCTGTGCAGTGGAGACTCATCGACTGCAGGTGAATCCTTCACATCACCTGATTACAGTGACCGTGCCCAATCGTTCAAACTCTCAAAGGAAGCATTTGCATGCTTCGAGAGCAAAAGGAATGTCCGCCTGGTATAGCCGGACACCCGGCCGTGTGCCTTTATTATAGTTGATTGCTTAGCAAATTCACCATTACATAAGTCATAAAAAAACTAGAAGTTTCCCGCTATATCTACAATACAAAAAAACTATGTTGGCTACCAGCCGATACAGTTAGCGCCTTCTTCCGCAAAGTTGCATGCGACCTCAGCTGCTACTTTCCATGGCACGTAGCTCTTCATCCGTATAGGGCACCTCAAATCCCTTCTGATACTAAGGCAAAATCGTAGCGTACTAAGCATGCAAGGGTGAACCCGTCATGCAACGGGGTGTCCCGACTTTGGGGTGCCGCTCACAGTACTCCGGGACTGTGCTTCCAGACGACAGCAACCCCTGTAGAAACGGGATCATCGTCGACTAGAGCCAGGGCAGTTTCCCATCCTTGAGTTTTGCCTCCAAGTACAATGTACAAGGAGGTGGGTGAACCGCGTTGAATGGTAAATTCAACACATTCCTATAAGCCAGATGGTCAACGATCAGCGAGTTCGTTATGCAGGCACCGTCGTTGAATAATCCGGAAGAAAAAGCTAGAAGCCGTGCCAGACGCTTCAGGAATACAGGTTTTTCCGGATTACGATATATACTCTTGTCGCATGACTCATGTCCAACGGCCAGGACATAATCCTTGATCTCCGGTACATACCACGTAATATTGTCTAGACGGTGATGAAGAGTCTTCAAGGTTAAATCAGACCAGTAAATGAGCCTGATCTCCTGACTATGGCAAAATCTGAGGAACTCACGGAGACCTGGACGATCTCTTATTTGCGACCTCTTATGCATACTCTTCCCCTTGAAAATGAGAGGCTCATAATACAGTATAGTTCCCGGAACCTCGATAAAAAGGAACAATTTCGGAGACGCTACTTGAGGAGCGACATTAGTGGGGAGGTTGCCTCCAGATTGGTCAGCCGGTTGGTCACACTCCACCCTGCCATCAGACACGGTATCCTCGGAGTTCTCTGAAGGTCCAGAACCAAAATTTGCAACGAGATGCAATTCAATGTGAGGAATCGGACAACAGTACAACGACGTATCGGCTGGCAGCCGACACACTACATAAGTACACTATCCTGACCAGCTAAAAGCTCCCACTGACAAGTCCCTAAGAACAAGTCTGAGCTAGGTCTATAGCCTACGAACATCTAGATTGTGTCCGCTTAGACGATCGAACCGGAGACATCGGTTCGTTCGGAAAATTGTGCTTGGACATGTCCCGCGATGCCGCGCCTAAGCCTCCGTTCATGCGTGATCGTTTCCTCCTCGACTACGACCGTCTCGACCGACGGGAGTCCACCAAACCGGTAGTCAAATCCACCGGGGCTCCACTGCTCCTTCCACGTCTGGGCTTACCCCCCGACCCCTCCAAAAGTATCGGCTACCCGTCGACAGCGTCAGAGGCGGTGGCAGGCCTTCCCACCGCTATTACATCCGTAGAGCCTTGGGCATGAGGCTCAGCCAAGGAGAGTACGTTGGTATCTCTGATGATCTCCTCGGACGGCGGGACGACGTGCAAGTCAACGACCATGGCATCCGGAGTGCTTCTTGCATCCATTGCATCCCCACCAGTGACCAGAATTGCCCAGATGACTGGTGCCGCGGACTGTGGGCCGGCCAGCTGGTCCTGATTCGAGGTTGTGCGCTCGGAGACACTCGGTTCCAACGACAGAGGACAACTTCGCATAGGAGAAACGGGACGGCGTTCCCGCGGTCTATGAATCAGTTCAACGCACGACTCCTCACTCCCCGAATCCGGTGTTAGTGGTCAATTCAGGATCGGCCCGGACAGTAGTGCCATTCGAGGGGGATTAGCAGAGCGGACAAACCCCCGCCTCGGAGACATGGGTGACAAATTGGACGGAGGCAGTGACGCGGGCGAAGGGGGCAATGAAGTCCTCCATCTCAATCCGCCACCAGTCACGAGTTCTGGAGCACCGAGCGATCGCTGAGGAGGTACTACATGAGCAGCGGCAACAAGATTCATTCCCTTCACACGCTCATGCGCTCTTGCTATGCCGTCGGCCTTGCGAACAAACTCTAACACGGGATGTCTGTTCCTCTACAGACAAAATGATGCAGTCAGTTCACCATGTATTGGCTGGCAGTCGATAGAAACGGATTAGCATGATATGCAATGACATAGCAGTGCACAACTTACCAGGGCAATTTCAGTGACATTTCCGCCACCCCAGATGTTGATGATGGCGACCTTGGCCTTTAATGTAGGCTTCAGCAATTGCTCAAGAAGCCTGTGGCCGACCCTGCACATTCCACCATTCCAGTCGCCCTTGACATCCACGTTGAACCAGTCGAGCGGCTTCTGGATCTCGGTGAACTTCTTGAAAAGCGGATAAATACAGGACTGGTCCTCCGGCTTATTAAATGTCAGAGAGAATGTCACCAGCGGCTTCATCTCTATGTTGTCTTTCAAGACGCCACCACGGGGAGATGGCTGGTAATACACTGTATGGAAGTAGAACGACGACGCGGATGAGTACGAGGCAGACGCGATAGAATCCCTGAACCGTGAGTTGCCTATGAGGAGCATTGGCAGTGGAATGTAGGATTCCCTGCTTCCTGAGCCCTCACCTTTTTCAGGTTCCTGCGCGACGAACGAGAGGCCTAGCAAGTCCGTCTTGTTCACTGCTAATGCTTGCCCACCATCATCGTACGCAAAGAGCACAAACATCTTCAAGTCCTTAGGTGTCAGACCCATGGTCTCTGCACTTCCGCCAATGGAATTTATGACCTCCTGAACGCTCTGGCCTAAACGACATTCGTACTTGAGCCCTGATGAAATCCCCTGACCGCAGTCGACAGCAACATTGGCATACTTCGACAAGGTCGTGAAGAATACCCCAGGTGCTTTTTCGTCGGTGGATTTATCCGTCGTGGGATGCATGGCGTTGACACGCCCCTCCAACCAGTGTTTGTCGTCCGTGAATTTCTTCATGTCCTTCCACACGTTCCGGACGACATCAGCAAATTATCCCTCTTTGTCTACTGCCAGGCTTCGTCAGTGTAGGGGACCCAAGAAGCATCCTCGCACGGCAGAGGGTATTTCTTCCTGGTCCACATGATCTCGTTTATGACTTTTCTGTCCAGCTTCTTATCTCTGCACCAGTCGAAGAGAGTCACCTTTCCTGAGGACCTTGCCTTGGCACTATTTTTAATACTCACGCGGAGGTCGAGAATATCCCGCACAAGTTCGTAGAGGTCCGAGTCCCGCAGTCCCGGAGTTGGCATGAGGTCAGTCTTGGTGATGTAAGTGAGTGGTTTCCAATTGACAATGGAATTCGGAACAATCCCGTCGTCGCCAATGAGTTCACCTTTCTCCTAGGCGTCGAACACCTCCGTCCATAGTTCCCAAGTCTTCTCCTTGATGAAGATAAGGGGCAACTTGGAGGATACCTTCTCATCGACGAAATGCGCCATGACTTTGAGCTTCGCTGCTTGCGATATTACACTCAACATTCAGAACAAGAACTATATTTGATGTTCGTAACTCAAAAACGAAGGCCCAGCCAAAATTACTGAATCCACTAGGTATCGGCTGCCAGTTGACATACAAAAATAAGAAGAACGCGTAATCCATATGATTCAATTCCCATGAAATAAGTGATACGGCGACAAGTACCTCAAATGCTGCTGATGGCTTGCCACCTCCACGGTGCGGCTCCGGACACTTTGCCTTCACCCACGCTGCCCTCCCCATCTCCACATAGGATTGAAAGGTCTCCTTCGCCACCTTCTTGGCGATGTTCAAGTTCAGCGCATTAGAAATCCGGATGAGAGTATCCGGATCTCTGCTGAATACAAGAATAACCTCAAAATCCAGGAGATCCTTCTTGGGCGCAGAGCCATCGGGGTACTGCTCGGCGAGTTCCCTGCACGCGGTCACGGTATGCTGCCCGCCAATGATGTACCAGTGTACCCATAGTGTCTGCCACCAAGGCACAGGATGATCGTCAATGTACATCACGGCGCCCTCCGCCGGACATTTGTCCAAGACGGCGTCCAACCCCTTGTCAGTCGGAAGTGGAGCTCGCTTCAAGGGGATGCCGTGAATCTCGGGCTTCTTTCTGATAGAGCCATACCCCTTGTACATGGTCTTCACCTGAAATGACAAAACCGCTGGAGATCAGAAACAACAAAAGAATATGTCGGCTGCCAGCCGACATGATAGGTAGAAGCAGGTTATATGAAATCCCAAAATGAATGCCCAGCCGCACGAATTACCTGACGAAGGCGATCCTTCGCAATCTTGCGGTACTTGAGCTCGTCTGGTGCAATGTGGAGCTTGTCCGAAGGGATGACACTGGGAAGTCTCTATTTCTTGTAGGGGAAGGCATGAAGCAACCCCGTTTCAAGCGCCTGGTAAATGGCGTTCACTTCATTGTCCTTTGTCTTGGTCGTGAGATGATTGCCGCGGACAAGTGCCTCATTGAGTGTAAAGGTAAGCACTCGATTGGGGTCGTCCTTCTCCTTCTTCTTCTGCTTCGGTTTGCTGGGCGATCTTGTCTCCACGACAGCAGATTCCACCTTTGCATGCGGTGCCCTTGACACCGGCTTTCGTGACCCAGGCACCTTCTTCTTTCCCTTCTCCATCTTGCGGGCGACCAATGCATTGTGTTGCTGCCTCTCCGCGTTCAAGCATTCCCATCCCTGTACAAGGTCATTCGCATCCTCAAGGGTGTCCCCGGCAAATGTCATTCCCTTCGTCATGGACTGGGATCCACATACATCCTCCGTGCACTTGTGGACAGGCAACTCCATCGCAATGTAGTCCACGATTCCGTCCGGGTTCCTGATCGGCAGCAAACAAATCATGAAGTGAACGTCCTCGCCAACCGCCATCACTGACATGACATTCCCATGTCCGGGCGTCATGTTTCCCTTCAGCATGAAGGAGTACGCAATCTCCACATATCTGTCGGCGCCCTCCCTCTAGCATAGACCCCACACCTAGATGGCTGGATTTGCTATCCAGGTCGCACATGGGGGAAACCCATCTCCCATTATCCCCGAATTTGGAATTTCATCACCGAGTACTTTGGCCATTAGGATCGGTTTCCTGTACAAGTATATTCATGATCAGTACGATACTCATGTATCGGCTGCCAGTCGACACAGGGGAATATTATTCACAGATATCGTAAACTACTGTATGGGATGGCCTACATTCAATCAATGGCATCGTTATAACGGCCGCCACTACTTGAGATGGGACATTGCATAGCAGTATTCATGCATTATATCGGATGATATAAATGTATCGGCTGACAGCCAATAGAGTTACATGTCATAATGAGGGAAGTGATATCCCTATTGGCTGCCACTCGATAATATCATCACTTCCCACATTATGTCAAATAACTCTATCGGCTGCCAGTTGATAATGTTGTAGCATCCGATATAATGTAGGATCTTCTATTGGCTGCCAGCCGACATAGTCCGATAGTCACCCCCCCGGGGCGCAGCAAACACTGTCGGCTGCCAACCAATAGAGGCATGAATATATCCGAACAACTAACATAACAAGTAAAAGCATGAATGTATCGATTGCCAGCTGATATAGTGGAAGGGTCCATTACCTGTGGGGAGCAGTAGAGGAGGACGCCATCTCCGCTGGAGTCCGCGGGTTATCGACTGGGACGATAAAGGTGTCGGCTGGTGATTTTCATGGTCGCCTGCGCCACCTGGTGTGTCGGCTGGCCACAGGTGTGCCGGCTGGCCAGAGGTGTGAATCGGCTGACGTGAATCGCGGGGCGGCTACTCCTTGGGAGGCCGACCTAGTGTCAGCTGCAAGCCAAGACACGGAGAGAAGGAGAGAGAGAGAGCGAGAGCAAAAGAGGCGGATTGCAAATCAAGAAAAATGAAGGTGGCCTGGGGAGTATACCCCACCTCAACCCACTCAAGTGACGGCTGCCAGCCAATAGGCGCAATGATAATAAATGTAGTCCTTTCATCCAGTAGTTTCATCCATCTCCAATATTCATCCAAAAAATAGTACTTCATTTCCACCCAAGCACATCAAAGTGACGATCACTCATTGCAAGAAGATGCGTACGTTTCCCCAGCCGATCCTCAAACGTACGTACCTGTGTCCTTTGCAATCACAACAACTTCATCCCTTTCCAAATTCAAATTTCAAGCGCCAAATTCCCTCTCTGGCCTCCTCACTTAGGTCCAGTCTTGGAAGTATCTTGATCTTTCAGTTTCATTTCACTGCGCACATAGTCAGGCCGTCCAAGAAGCATTAGGAAGGAATGGATTGCACTGGAATGTTGGAGAATGCAGGGCAGTGCAATAGATGATTGGAATGCAGAGGAATGCAGTGGACCGCAGGGATGATTGGAATGTAGTAGACAACGCTCTATAGATCAAGACATGCTTAATGTTGTTGCAAGAAGTTATTCCTTTAATTTTTTTCTCTGTCAGATTTGAGCACTTTCTGACATTACATGTCTTAGAGATCACGTCTAGTTAGAAAATCAGTGCCCTATGTCTGAAATCTACATTTCTGGATGATTTAGAGGACGTGATCCGTACAAGATTGAGTCATCAACTTGTCCGTACGGACGTCACTGTCAGCTTCCAGCCGATAGGGTTGTTGGGTATCGGCTGCCAGCCGATACCAGCTGCAGTGGAGGGAGTTCTGTAAATACCTATAGTGTCAGGACATTGTAGACGGCTTCTAGGAGGTTGTTGTCAAACATATCGGCTGCCAGCCGATAAGGTAATTCTGGATCTAAGTGCATCAACTTCCGGTATTGTAGGTCCCGATTGCTGACAAGGAATCATGAATGAATCTGTTGACATTGGTCTGGAGGCAAGTCCTATCGAAGCATTCACCAGAAATGGTGGCTCCGGGAAACTCAAGCTGCGGCACGGGGTTGTCGTTGCTCTTACCTTTGAAGGACTCTATTATGCTGGGCGAGCCGTCGTAGATAAGGTGGTGAGCCGCAATCCCTACCTCGTGAGGGTGCATGTACTGGATGTTCCAAATAACCTCAACATGCCTATTCCGTATCCTGAGGGGGATTTGGTCTTCCTCCACCAGTGCCCGGGAAGGTCAATTTTGTGGGATGCAACCAATGCTTATCCCTATGTGGAGTTGAAAGGGTCTACTTCCGCTGGTGTCGGCCGGCAGTCGATACAAGTGAACGCGGATGATAAGCCCATTGACCAGTTCCTATCACTCACTGTTAATATGGATGTTGCTCTTCTGCACACTGTTGGCTCTGACTTGGTATATGTTGGGGTGGGCGTAATTGTCGAGTGTTCTCCAAAAGGATTTTGGAATGGCTTTTGAGTTCCACACAGTTTCTTCTTGGTTGTCAAGCTTCAACACGTCGTTGATGAATTCAAGGATCACAATGCCTATTGTTAGAATCCAGATTTGATGACACTCAAACTCTGTGTTGGATACAAAACATTGTAGAGTGGTTATAATGTCAGGCCTATAGTGATCTCAAGTACAGTTCCCACAGATGTCGGCAGCCAGCCGACAGGTTCCTCGGGGACCCAATTGAGGGGAGTGCTTCTGGACGGTCATTGTGAAAGTGGAGGTAGCTCAATCGATGTCCGGGCTGAGTTCCCCGTGCCGGCACAGGCAGGAATTCATGCGACAGCTTCGGACGAGGACAGTTGAGACGATAGACTGTAATCATCTGACGATGACAGCCACGGGTCTGCTGATCATCTTCCCAATGTTCATGGTCTCAGTAGATCTGGAGATGCTGGATCAGAACCCAGCGCTGCTGGAAGCTTTGTCGATACGGACGCGTTTATTGGAACCAGCGGAAGTGGAGACGTCAACATCTACTTGGATGGAATTCAGCAGGGTCTTCCATTCCCCGATAGACCACTTTGGAGGAATCAATACTGCGAACTCTTGAACGATGACTTCTCCTTCTCCTTCTCCGGAAGAGCGATGATCCAAGTCTGTCTTCTTGACAAAGCGTGCGACGATGGTGTCCTTGGAGATTCGGATGTGGGTGTCATGTTTGTGTCGGACAATGATGCACTGCAAATGACAACCATGCACTGGCGGCTTTCTCACGCTAGATTGGAAGGTGGAAGGCTACTCTCAGAAATTGTCACGCTATACTCTGAGGCTGCTGAGCTGATTGAGTCTGACGACGGCAAAATGCAAGGGGTACCCAAGAATCCATACCGGTCCGTGCGTCGGAGGGTCCTTCCCAAGGATCGCGGGTCCAAGCTCAAAACCAAGACGTCGGAGTTGGACATCCAGAAGGTCAGCTCCCAGAAGTTCTGCAAACTGAGGTGCTGCCAAACCTTTCCCTGGGAGGACACTAGAACTCTATGCCGAAAATTTTACGCCTGCACGTTCAAGACAAGGAGGGAGATCGCCTATGCGGTGCAGAGTCAACTTCATGCTGGTACTATTCCGGGAAAGAACTTTGTCACTCTCGCAAATGTAGACGTGTGCAAAAATGCCTGGTATATCATTCACGGGGTTTCCAGATTGGCCTATCATGTGTACAAGGCCGCAGCAGTTGGAGGATCCATTAGCAGGTCGCACAAAAATGCGGGGGCTTGCCGTCCACGTCTGTTGACGGTTCAAACTAAAGCAACTCTCATGACAATTATTAACGAGTATGCTGACCAGATGCCAAACGAGTTCAGACTAGTGGAAAATAAACGCGTCGACAATCTTAAGGTCGTTCCCTCTGCAATGAACTGGGATCACATGCGCGAACAAGTTAATTATTTAAGTGTCGCTGGCCCTCCTCCCTTCCTATGCATGACTGTGTTTCTTCTGTCGGCTGCCAGCTGATACAGTCAGGCCTACCTGCGCTATTGTTCAACCGTTCATCACTCCTTCGTTCTGTTCATGCATTCCACTTATGTCGGCTGCTAGCCGATACATTCAGGTCTAGCTGCGCTATCGTTCAGTCTTTCTTCATTCCTTTGTTATGTCCATGCATTGCAGTTATGTTGGTTGCCAGCCGATACAACTATCTATCGCGTCAGGGTGTCTCACCCACTTCGGTATCGCTTTCAGGTCAACGGAATATGCAACATGATGCCAGTCTCGCAGTCCGCAATTAGTCGACTTCAGAGGGCTTACTTCAGGAACGTTGAAGTTAAGGCAATTGGGAGCAATTTCTCTAAGTGCACAGAATGTGACTTCCTTGTCGAATGTATCGCCAAGTATCCAAGAGGTTGTGATGAGTGGCAGGCGCTGGTTGACGATAGAGAAAGACATCTCAATTACCAGCGCGCCTGTAGAAATGTCTATGGTGGGTGGACCTCACAGTCGGTGCAAAATCCGTCGGAGTTTCTATGTATTATACACGACAAAATGGACACATCCAAGACCGCTATTCCCAGGATGCAGCGCATCACCAAGGCCACTGTTGGGCTCGGGCAGATACTAATCTCATGTACTGGAATGCTCACACACGGACATGGCGATGGCGCGTATGCTCATTACTCCACATCTCTCTGGCCGAGGGACTCTAATTTTACAATATCGTCGCAATGCAGGGTCCTTCGAGCTCTAGAGTTGCCACCTGTTCGGGAATCCAAGATGCTCTTCTCAACACCACCACTAATTAGCTTCTTTGAGGCTCTGCTTCATGGTAAGTCAAGATGCAACTCATCAATTCCTCCGGCCTCCGACAAAGGTACAAGCACCTTAGGAACAAGACGACCACATGTTCCGCTTCCGAGAAAACTGTTCTTGCAACTGGACAACTCCGCAAAGGACAACAAGAATCAGTTCCTCATGGCATTCTGCTCATTACTCACGGCTAGGCGCGTTTTCAAGGAAGTAGCTATTGGTTTTCTTATCGTCAGTCATACGCACAAAGACAATGATGCGCACTTCAGTTATCTCTCGAAACTAATCAAGAGGAAAAACACATACGTCCTTGCAGATCTCATGAAGGCGTTCATGGATTCACAAAAGACGGTGGCCTTCATACCGGAGTTCGTTCAAGAAGTAAGTGCGCAAGCAATGGCCGAAGTTCCTACATTGGCATTTTCGACCAGATTCCGACGTGGAACTTTTCATACAATGTAGAAAATAATCCTACGAGCCCCGGCCGTCTGACAACGTTTCTATGTGGCTCTCACTTATCCGCCTCAATTTTTGGGTCGACGAAACAGAGCAGTCCTGCGACACAGAGAACCACACATTTCTTCACCAACTGGGCTTGTCCATTGTTGGACTCCTGAACAAAACAGAATATTGACGATGGAAAACCATGAGACAGGAATAGGACAGGCAAGAAGAATGCCACATGTGGTATCGGCTGCCAGCCGATATAAAAGACAGACAACGAATGCAATATCCAAAAGAGGGACGCAGTATAATAAGAGAAAATGGGACATGCCCAGCCATACAAGACAACATACTTCCGCTCATCAAACGCATCCATCGAGAGTTGAAGGGTACAGCAAAACTCTGTAATCATGTGCCGCAAAGGATTGGGCGCAAGTGGTGTGCTTCCACTACACAACCTCTGCTACAAGTAATGACAAGATCTCGCCTTATATCACACCGGAAATTTTATCCCAACAGTGTACGAGACTCTGTCATTACGTGAAGCATAGGCTGTGCAGTGGAGACTCATCGACTGCAGGTGAATCCTTCACATCACCTGATTACAGTGACCGTGCCCAATCGTTCAAACTCTCAAAGGAAGCATTTGCATGCTTCGAGAGCAAAAGGAATGTCCGCCTGGTATAGCCGGACACCCGGCCGTGTGCCTTTATTATAGTTGATTGCTTAGCAAATTCACCATTACATAAGTCATAAAAAAACTAGAAGTTTCCCGCTATATCTACAATACAAAAAAACTATGTTGGCTACCAGCCGATACAGTTAGCGCCTTCTTCCGCAAAGTTGCATGCGACCTCAGCTGCTACTTTCCATGGCATGTAGCTCTTCATCCGTATAGGGCACCTCAAATCCCTTCTGATACTAAGGCAAAATCGTAGCGTACTAAGCATGCAAGGGTGAACCCGTCATGCAACGGGGTGTCCCGACTTTGGGGTGCCGCTCACAGTACTCCGGGACTGTGCTTCCAGACGACAGCAACCCCTGTAGAAACGGGATCATCGTCGACTAGAGCCAGGGCAGTTTCCCATCCTTGAGTTTTGCCTCCAAGTACAATGTACAAGGAGGTGGGTGAACCGCGTTGAATGGTAAATTCAACACATTCCTATAAGCCAGATGGTCAACGATCAGCGAGTTCGTTATGCAGGCACCGTCGTTGAATAATCCGGAAGAAAAAGCTAGAAGCCGTGCCAGACGCTTCAGGAATACAGGTTTTTCCGGATTACGATATATACTCTTGTCGCATGACTCATGTCCAACGGCCAGGACATAATCCTTGATCTCCGGTACATACCACGTAATATTGTCTAGACGGTGATGAAGAGTCTTCAAGGTTAAATCAGACCAGTAAATGAGCCTGATCTCCTGACTATGGCAAAATCTGAGGAACTCACGGAGACCTGGACGATCTCTTATTTGCGACCTCTTATGCATACTCTTCCCCTTGAAAATGAGAGGCTCATAATACAGTATAGTTCCCGGAACCTCGATAAAAAGGAACAATTTCGGAGACGCTACTTGAGGAGCGACATTAGTGGGGAGGTTGCCTCCAGATTGGTCAGCCGGTTGGTCACACTCCACCCTGCCATCAGACACGGTATCCTCGGAGTTCTCTGAAGGTCCAGAACCAAAATTTGCAACGAGATGCAATTCAATGTGAGGAATCGGACAACAGTACAACGACGTATCGGCTGGCAGCCGACACACTACATAAGTACACTATCCTGACCAGCTAAAAGCTCCCACTGACAAGTCCCTAAGAACAAGTCTGAGCTAGGTCTATAGCCTACGAACATCTAGATTGTGTCCGCTTAGACGATCGAACCGGAGACATCGGTTCGTTCGGAAAATTGTGCTTGGACATGTCCCGCGATGCCGCGCCTAAGCCTCCGTTCATGCGTGATCGTTTCCTCCTCGACTACGACCGTCTCGACCGACGGGAGTCCACCAAACCGGTAGTCAAATCCACCGGGGCTCCACTGCTCCTTCCACGTCTGGGCTTACCCCCCGACCCCTCCAAAAGTATCGGCTACCCGTCGACAGCGTCAGAGGCGGTGGCAGGCCTTCCCACCGCTATTACATCCGTAGAGCCTTGGGCATGAGGCTCAGCCAAGGAGAGTACGTTGGTATCTCTGATGATCTCCTCGGACGGCGGGACGACGTGCAAGTCAACGACCATGGCATCCGGAGTGCTTCTTGCATCCATTGCATCCCCACCAGTGACCAGAATTGCCCAGATGACTGGTGCCGCGGACTGTGGGCCGGCCAGCTGGTCCTGATTCGAGGTTGTGCGCTCGGAGACACTCGGTTCCAACGACAGAGGACAACTTCGCATAGGAGAAACGGGACGGCGTTCCCGCGGTCTATGAATCAGTTCAACGCACGACTCCTCACTCCCCGAATCCGGTGTTAGTGGTCAATTCAGGATCGGCCCGGACAGTAGTGCCATTCGAGGGGGATTAGCAGAGCGGACAAACCCCCGCCTCGGAGACATGGGTGACAAATTGGACGGAGGCAGTGACGCGGGCGAAGGGGGCAATGAAGTCCTCCATCTCAATCCGCCACCAGTCACGAGTTCTGGAGCACCGAGCGATCGCTGAGGAGGTACTACATGAGCAGCGGCAACAAGATTCATTCCCTTCACACGCTCATGCGCTCTTGCTATGCCGTCGGCCTTGCGAACAAACTCTAACACGGGATGTCTGTTCCTCTACAGACAAAATGATGCAGTCAGTTCACCATGTATTGGCTGGCAGTCGATAGAAACGGATTAGCATGATATGCAATGACATAGCAGTGCACAACTTACCAGGGCAATTTCAGTGACATTTCCGCCACCCCAGATGTTGATGATGGCGACCTTGGCCTTTAATGTAGGCTTCAGCAATTGCTCAAGAAGCCTGTGGCCGACCCTGCACATTCCACCATTCCAGTCGCCCTTGACATCCACGTTGAACCAGTCGAGCGGCTTCTGGATCTCGGTGAACTTCTTGAAAAGCGGATAAATACAGGACTGGTCCTCCGGCTTATTAAATGTCAGAGAGAATGTCACCAGCGGCTTCATCTCTATGTTGTCTTTCAAGACGCCACCACGGGGAGATGGCTGGTAATACACTGTATGGAAGTAGAACGACGACGCGGATGAGTACGAGGCAGACGCGATAGAATCCCTGAACCGTGAGTTGCCTATGAGGAGCATTGGCAGTGGAATGTAGGATTCCCTGCTTCCTGAGCCCTCACCTTTTTCAGGTTCCTGCGCGACGAACGAGAGGCCTAGCAAGTCCGTCTTGTTCACTGCTAATGCTTGCCCACCATCATCGTACGCAAAGAGCACAAACATCTTCAAGTCCTTAGGTGTCAGACCCATGGTCTCTGCACTTCCGCCAATGGAATTTATGACCTCCTGAACGCTCTGGCCTAAACGACATTCGTACTTGAGCCCTGATGAAATCCCCTGACCGCAGTCGACAGCAACATTGGCATACTTCGACAAGGTCGTGAAGAATACCCCAGGTGCTTTTTCGTCGGTGGATTTATCCGTCGTGGGATGCATGGCGTTGACACGCCCCTCCAACCAGTGTTTGTCGTCCGTGAATTTCTTCATGTCCTTCCACACGTTCCGGACGACATCAGCAAATTATCCCTCTTTGTCTACTGCCAGGCTTCGTCAGTGTAGGGGACCCAAGAAGCATCCTCGCACGGCAGAGGGTATTTCTTCCTGGTCCACATGATCTCGTTTATGACTTTTCTGTCCAGCTTCTTATCTCTGCACCAGTCGAAGAGAGTCACCTTTCCTGAGGACCTTGCCTTGGCACTATTTTTAATACTCACGCGGAGGTCGAGAATATCCCGCACAAGTTCGTAGAGGTCCGAGTCCCGCAGTCCCGGAGTTGGCATGAGGTCAGTCTTGGTGATGTAAGTGAGTGGTTTCCAATTGACAATGGAATTCGGAACAATCCCGTCGTCGCCAATGAGTTCACCTTTCTCCTAGGCGTCGAACACCTCCGTCCATAGTTCCCAAGTCTTCTCCTTGATGAAGATAAGGGGCAACTTGGAGGATACCTTCTCATCGACGAAATGCGCCATGACTTTGAGCTTCGCTGCTTGCGATATTACACTCAACATTCAGAACAAGAACTATATTTGATGTTCGTAACTCAAAAACGAAGGCCCAGCCAAAATTACTGAATCCACTAGGTATCGGCTGCCAGTTGACATACAAAAATAAGAAGAACGCGTAATCCATATGATTCAATTCCCATGAAATAAGTGATACGGCGACAAGTACCTCAAATGCTGCTGATGGCTTGCCACCTCCACGGTGCGGCTCCGGACACTTTGCCTTCACCCACGCTGCCCTCCCCATCTCCACATAGGATTGAAAGGTCTCCTTCGCCACCTTCTTGGCGATGTTCAAGTTCAGCGCATTAGAAATCCGGATGAGAGTATCCGGATCTCTGCTGAATACAAGAATAACCTCAAAATCCAGGAGATCCTTCTTGGGCGCAGAGCCATCGGGGTACTGCTCGGCGAGTTCCCTGCACGCGGTCACGGTATGCTGCCCGCCAATGATGTACCAGTGTACCCATAGTGTCTGCCACCAAGGCACAGGATGATCGTCAATGTACATCACGGCGCCCTCCGCCGGACATTTGTCCAAGACGGCGTCCAACCCCTTGTCAGTCGGAAGTGGAGCTCGCTTCAAGGGGATGCCGTGAATCTCGGGCTTCTTTCTGATAGAGCCATACCCCTTGTACATGGTCTTCACCTGAAATGACAAAACCGCTGGAGATCAGAAACAACAAAAGAATATGTCGGCTGCCAGCCGACATGATAGGTAGAAGCAGGTTATATGAAATCCCAAAATGAATGCCCAGCCGCACGAATTACCTGACGAAGGCGATCCTTCGCAATCTTGCGGTACTTGAGCTCGTCTGGTGCAATGTGGAGCTTGTCCGAAGGGATGACACTGGGAAGTCTCTATTTCTTGTAGGGGAAGGCATGAAGCAACCCCGTTTCAAGCGCCTGGTAAATGGCGTTCACTTCATTGTCCTTTGTCTTGGTCGTGAGATGATTGCCGCGGACAAGTGCCTCATTGAGTGTAAAGGTAAGCACTCGATTGGGGTCGTCCTTCTCCTTCTTCTTCTGCTTCGGTTTGCTGGGCGATCTTGTCTCCACGACAGCAGATTCCACCTTTGCATGCGGTGCCCTTGACACCGGCTTTCGTGACCCAGGCACCTTCTTCTTTCCCTTCTCCATCTTGCGGGCGACCAATGCATTGTGTTGCTGCCTCTCCGCGTTCAAGCATTCCCATCCCTGTACAAGGTCATTCGCATCCTCAAGGGTGTCCCCGGCAAATGTCATTCCCTTCGTCATGGACTGGGATCCACATACATCCTCCGTGCACTTGTGGACAGGCAACTCCATCGCAATGTAGTCCACGATTCCGTCCGGGTTCCTGATCGGCAGCAAACAAATCATGAAGTGAACGTCCTCGCCAACCGCCATCACTGACATGACATTCCCATGTCCGGGCGTCATGTTTCCCTTCAGCATGAAGGAGTACGCAATCTCCACATATCTGTCGGCGCCCTCCCTCTAGCATAGACCCCACACCTAGATGGCTGGATTTGCTATCCAGGTCGCACATGGGGGAAACCCATCTCCCATTATCCCCGAATTTGGAATTTCATCACCGAGTACTTTGGCCATTAGGATCGGTTTCCTGTACAAGTATATTCATGATCAGTACGATACTCATGTATCGGCTGCCAGTCGACACAGGGGAATATTATTCACAGATATCGTAAACTACTGTATGGGATGGCCTACATTCAATCAATGGCATCGTTATAACGGCCGCCACTACTTGAGATGGGACATTGCATAGCAGTATTCATGCATTATATCGGATGATATAAATGTATCGGCTGACAGCCAATAGAGTTACATGTCATAATGAGGGAAGTGATATCCCTATTGGCTGCCACTCGATAATATCATCACTTCCCACATTATGTCAAATAACTCTATCGGCTGCCAGTTGATAATGTTGTAGCATCCGATATAATGTAGGATCTTCTATTGGCTGCCAGCCGACATAGTCCGATAGTCACCCCCCCGGGGCGCAGCAAACACTGTCGGCTGCCAACCAATAGAGGCATGAATATATCCGAACAACTAACATAACAAGTAAAAGCATGAATGTATCGATTGCCAGCTGATATAGTGGAAGGGTCCATTACCTGTGGGGAGCAGTAGAGGAGGACGCCATCTCCGCTGGAGTCCGCGGGTTATCGACTGGGACGATAAAGGTGTCGGCTGGTGATTTTCATGGTCGCCTGCGCCACCTGGTGTGTCGGCTGGCCACAGGTGTGCCGGCTGGCCAGAGGTGTGAATCGGCTGACGTGAATCGCGGGGCGGCTACTCCTTGGGAGGCCGACCTAGTGTCAGCTGCAAGCCAAGACACGGAGAGAAGGAGAGAGAGAGAGCGAGAGCAAAAGAGGCGGATTGCAAATCAAGAAAAATGAAGGTGGCCTGGGGAGTATACCCCACCTCAACCCACTCAAGTGACGGCTGCCAGCCAATAGGCGCAATGATAATAAATGTAGTCCTTTCATCCAGTAGTTTCATCCATCTCCAATATTCATCCAAAAAATAGTACTTCATTTCCACCCAAGCACATCAAAGTGACGATCACTCATTGCAAGAAGATGCGTACGTTTCCCCAGCCGATCCTCAAACGTACGTACCTGTGTCCTTTGCAATCACAACAACTTCATCCCTTTCCAAATTCAAATTTCAAGCGCCAAATTCCCTCTCTGGCCTCCTCACTTAGGTCCAGTCTTGGAAGTATCTTGATCTTTCAGTTTCATTTCACTGCGCACATAGTCAGGCCGTCCAAGAAGCATTAGGAAGGAATGGATTGCACTGGAATGTTGGAGAATGCAGGGCAGTGCAATAGATGATTGGAATGCAGAGGAATGCAGTGGACCGCAGGGATGATTGGAATGTAGTAGACAACGCTCTATAGATCAAGACATGCTTAATGTTGTTGCAAGAAGTTATTCCTTTAATTTTTTTCTCTGTCAGATTTGAGCACTTTCTGACATTACATGTCTTAGAGATCACGTCTAGTTAGAAAATCAGTGCCCTATGTCTGAAATCTACATTTCTGGATGATTTAGAGGACGTGATCCGTACAAGATTGAGTCATCAACTTGTCCGTACGGACGTCACTGTCAGCTTCCAGCCGATAGGGTTGTTGGGTATCGGCTGCCAGCCGATACCAGCTGCAGTGGAGGGAGTTCTGTAAATACCTATAGTGTCAGGACATTGTAGACGGCTTCTAGGAGGTTGTTGTCAAACATATCGGCTGCCAGCCGATAAGGTAATTCTGGATCTAAGTGCATCAACTTCCGGTATTGTAGGTCCCGATTGCTGACAAGGAATCATGAATGAATCTGTTGACATTGGTCTGGAGGCAAGTCCTATCGAAGCATTCACCAGAAATGGTGGCTCCGGGAAACTCAAGCTGCGGCACGGGGTTGTCGTTGCTCTTACCTTTGAAGGACTCTATTATGCTGGGCGAGCCGTCGTAGATAAGGTGGTGAGCCGCAATCCCTACCTCGTGAGGGTGCATGTACTGGATGTTCCAAATAACCTCAACATGCCTATTCCGTATCCTGAGGGGGATTTGGTCTTCCTCCACCAGTGCCCGGGAAGGTCAATTTTGTGGGATGCAACCAATGCTTATCCCTATGTGGAGTTGAAAGGGTCTACTTCCGCTGGTGTCGGCCGGCAGTCGATACAAGTGAACGCGGATGATAAGCCCATTGACCAGTTCCTATCACTCACTGTTAATATGGATGTTGCTCTTCTGCACACTGTTGGCTCTGACTTGGTATATGTTGGGGTGGGCGTAATTGTCGAGTGTTCTCCAAAAGGATTTTGGAATGGCTTTTGAGTTCCACACAGTTTCTTCTTGGTTGTCAAGCTTCAACACGTCGTTGATGAATTCAAGGATCACAATGCCTATTGTTAGAATCCAGATTTGATGACACTCAAACTCTGTGTTGGATACAAAACATTGTAGAGTGGTTATAATGTCAGGCCTATAGTGATCTCAAGTACAGTTCCCACAGATGTCGGCAGCCAGCCGACAGGTTCCTCGGGGACCCAATTGAGGGGAGTGCTTCTGGACGGTCATTGTGAAAGTGGAGGTAGCTCAATCGATGTCCGGGCTGAGTTCCCCGTGCCGGCACAGGCAGGAATTCATGCGACAGCTTCGGACGAGGACAGTTGAGACGATAGACTGTAATCATCTGACGATGACAGCCACGGGTCTGCTGATCATCTTCCCAATGTTCATGGTCTCAGTAGATCTGGAGATGCTGGATCAGAACCCAGCGCTGCTGGAAGCTTTGTCGATACGGACGCGTTTATTGGAACCAGCGGAAGTGGAGACGTCAACATCTACTTGGATGGAATTCAGCAGGGTCTTCCATTCCCCGATAGACCACTTTGGAGGAATCAATACTGCGAACTCTTGAACGATGACTTCTCCTTCTCCTTCTCCGGAAGAGCGATGATCCAAGTCTGTCTTCTTGACAAAGCGTGCGACGATGGTGTCCTTGGAGATTCGGATGTGGGTGTCATGTTTGTGTCGGACAATGATGCACTGCAAATGACAACCATGCACTGGCGGCTTTCTCACGCTAGATTGGAAGGTGGAAGGCTACTCTCAGAAATTGTCACGCTATACTCTGAGGCTGCTGAGCTGATTGAGTCTGACGACGGCAAAATGCAAGGGGTACCCAAGAATCCATACCGGTCCGTGCGTCGGAGGGTCCTTCCCAAGGATCGCGGGTCCAAGCTCAAAACCAAGACGTCGGAGTTGGACATCCAGAAGGTCAGCTCCCAGAAGTTCTGCAAACTGAGGTGCTGCCAAACCTTTCCCTGGGAGGACACTAGAACTCTATGCCGAAAATTTTACGCCTGCACGTTCAAGACAAGGAGGGAGATCGCCTATGCGGTGCAGAGTCAACTTCATGCTGGTACTATTCCGGGAAAGAACTTTGTCACTCTCGCAAATGTAGACGTGTGCAAAAATGCCTGGTATATCATTCACGGGGTTTCCAGATTGGCCTATCATGTGTACAAGGCCGCAGCAGTTGGAGGATCCATTAGCAGGTCGCACAAAAATGCGGGGGCTTGCCGTCCACGTCTGTTGACGGTTCAAACTAAAGCAACTCTCATGACAATTATTAACGAGTATGCTGACCAGATGCCAAACGAGTTCAGACTAGTGGAAAATAAACGCGTCGACAATCTTAAGGTCGTTCCCTCTGCAATGAACTGGGATCACATGCGCGAACAAGTTAATTATTTAAGTGTCGCTGGCCCTCCTCCCTTCCTATGCATGACTGTGTTTCTTCTGTCGGCTGCCAGCTGATACAGTCAGGCCTACCTGCGCTATTGTTCAACCGTTCATCACTCCTTCGTTCTGTTCATGCATTCCACTTATGTCGGCTGCTAGCCGATACATTCAGGTCTAGCTGCGCTATCGTTCAGTCTTTCTTCATTCCTTTGTTATGTCCATGCATTGCAGTTATGTTGGTTGCCAGCCGATACAACTATCTATCGCGTCAGGGTGTCTCACCCACTTCGGTATCGCTTTCAGGTCAACGGAATATGCAACATGATGCCAGTCTCGCAGTCCGCAATTAGTCGACTTCAGAGGGCTTACTTCAGGAACGTTGAAGTTAAGGCAATTGGGAGCAATTTCTCTAAGTGCACAGAATGTGACTTCCTTGTCGAATGTATCGCCAAGTATCCAAGAGGTTGTGATGAGTGGCAGGCGCTGGTTGACGATAGAGAAAGACATCTCAATTACCAGCGCGCCTGTAGAAATGTCTATGGTGGGTGGACCTCACAGTCGGTGCAAAATCCGTCGGAGTTTCTATGTATTATACACGACAAAATGGACACATCCAAGACCGCTATTCCCAGGATGCAGCGCATCACCAAGGCCACTGTTGGGCTCGGGCAGATACTAATCTCATGTACTGGAATGCTCACACACGGACATGGCGATGGCGCGTATGCTCATTACTCCACATCTCTCTGGCCGAGGGACTCTAATTTTACAATATCGTCGCAATGCAGGGTCCTTCGAGCTCTAGAGTTGCCACCTGTTCGGGAATCCAAGATGCTCTTCTCAACACCACCACTAATTAGCTTCTTTGAGGCTCTGCTTCATGGTAAGTCAAGATGCAACTCATCAATTCCTCCGGCCTCCGACAAAGGTACAAGCACCTTAGGAACAAGACGACCACATGTTCCGCTTCCGAGAAAACTGTTCTTGCAACTGGACAACTCCGCAAAGGACAACAAGAATCAGTTCCTCATGGCATTCTGCTCATTACTCACGGCTAGGCGCGTTTTCAAGGAAGTAGCTATTGGTTTTCTTATCGTCAGTCATACGCACAAAGACAATGATGCGCACTTCAGTTATCTCTCGAAACTAATCAAGAGGAAAAACACATACGTCCTTGCAGATCTCATGAAGGCGTTCATGGATTCACAAAAGACGGTGGCCTTCATACCGGAGTTCGTTCAAGAGGTGGCGGACTTCAAATCGTACCTCAAGGGCTTCCATCATGATGGGATAAACAGGATTGTTGGTCTCGGGGATAAACACCTATTCAAATTCTACGTGGAGGACTCTGGAGGTGATCAAGGATGGCCGGTCATGAGGTACAAGAAAAGAACGACGGATTCGTCGTGGCTTCCTCCGGGGCCACCTATAAAAATGTGGACTTTGGATGATGATGGCAAACCTAAAATCCAAGGGGGGACCCACTCCCAGTTCCGTTCAAGGCCCTCTGGAGGAACGTCGAGACAAATCACAGGAAGCAAAATACACACAAGGAAGTCGCCAGGGCTAGTGAATGCAGTGAAAAGTAAAGTTTTATCAGGAATAGAGTCGCAAAGTACATCGAATTTTGGAAATCGGGAATGGCCAAAAACAGACAATACGCCGAGGAAATGGCTAGTTGTGTGGCATATTGGGAACGAATTCACTCTGAGATTAATTTGCCACTCCCACCAACTCCATCATTGCTTCAGGAAGGGTTTTGGCCGTTGTCAGACTGGACTAGAGATCACGGATCTGCATTTCAGCAGGAGGGAGAGGATCCAAATAATCCAGTTGACAACACTCTGGAGGACAACACAGAGCCCTCTCCATACTGCGGGCCTGCCAAGGACAGGCCGCGACTGACCTTCAATCCCTTCAGGGATGTTCTGCTTGGTGATTTTGTTTTTTGTCGACCATGTCACAACAATTACCGTCCTGTTTGGCTTGGCCGAGTACTAGAGTGTGTGGACATGACTCCGGGATCATCTTATGGAAATTTCAAGTTGGAATGGTGGACTCCAATGAAGGCCAAGAGGGAGGGTAAAGCAATAGTGGCGAGGGAGTGCTGGATCCGGAGATGGCATAAGGAACTATGTCTTCCGCAGGTTGTTCATGTCAACATAGTCTTGTACTCGCACAGAATGCCCTTGCATGCGAAGAAAGGACCTCCCACGTCTCATGTTATCCCGGAGGCCTCGGTTGCTGCTGCGATTGCGAATTTGGAGGCTGCGGGCGCAGCTGTGGAAAAAGACGCAGAAGACGAAGGAGATGACTGACGTCTTCAGGTTACCGGATATGTCGGCTGCTAGCTGATAGGACAGGTGCTATTCACTGCGTTTACTTCCGGCTTCCGGTGCTTGGATCCAACACTGAGATCCTGGTGTCGGTTGCTAGCCGATACGCCGGACACTCCTGCGCTTTGGACGCTCCGTTCGGTTACCCCAGTGGGATCTGTCCGTCTGTAGTCATCACTTAGTCTCAGTTCTGGTCAAGAATAAAGTAGCTTCATGTCTTCATCCTCGGTATCCCTGACATTTTCCATTTTCCATTTTGCATTCCCTCGGCTGCCCGCCGACACAGTTAGCCTATATGATTAGCGCACTAGTGGATACGATATTTCTAGTCGTCGAGAATCTTCTGCTCTTCTCTTATTGAAATTGCATCAAATGTGTATGATTGGGTTTTCAATATATATAAACTCCTCCGTGGACTTTTTTCCAACTGTTTCTTTATATGGCGCTCACAGAATGGTGACAGTTTCGGCTCTGATTTTCATGGTACTGTTTGCATTTGACTGCACATGTTGCTCTAGACTCTCTTATCGGCTGCCAACCTATACATGTTGAGGGATTCGGGGTGTTTTCTGTTTTGGATCTGGAGGTGATAGGATTCATATCATAAGATTTGTATTGGGGATCCACCTTGGTTTCGGTTCCACGGTTATAAAATACTCTTCTTGGATTACAAGTTCACGTTGCCACTGAATCATTTTACCATGTCTATTTCTCTTCGATGCAAATTCTCCTTCATGATGAATATGTCTGTCCGACAAGCTCATCAATATGTAGGTGGGCCGCCCACACTTTTCCATCATTTTAATCACGGTCTTTTCATTTTTTAGGTAATTATGCAGTATGAATTTGTCCATATTTGGTGTAATTGTCCATAATTAGTTAAATATGGGTTAAAAGATGATTTATATTAATTTAAAATCTTATATCTTGCAATTCACGTGATGGATATTTATGAAATTTTTACCACATGTTTTCAAGTCAGCATACTATAAGATCCAATAATTGCAAGTTGCAAAAAAAAGCTTTTTTTCAAAAAATTTTGTGCTTGTACTAAAAATGGCAATTTTGGAGTGTTTCTGGTGAAAATATAGTCAAGGAATTCATGGAGTCCAACTTCAACAACTTTTATAACTTTTTACTACAACATTGAAAAGTTATTCTATGATATGTAGTTTTCCTTGTTCAATAAGTAGCTATAAAAAACTTAGAAAATAAATTTCTTCAAAAATAAAATTTTGAAATTGTTGTGGTAGATTTATATACACATGGAAATCTTTGAATCTTGTTTTGTAAAAACACAAGCAATAGTGAAAAATATTATGGTATATTTGGTGTACTTTTGAGCTTAGACCAACTAAAATTTGATAGACAGAGTTCAAAAGTAAGATACTTTGACTTTTGAAGAATCTATGCTGAAATTGTCATATAAGTTACAAAATACACATTCTTCCTAAATATTTAAGTTGAATAGAAAGTAGATTTTTAATCCTACATTTTCTTAGTTAACCTTCAAAAGATTTAAAATCATGAACTATGTGAAAAACTTAAGTTCAACTTCCAAAACAACTATTGGGTTTCTAATGTCTTCTTCGGCTTACTTTTTTTTCCTTCAATGTCCACTATATAGTTTGGTGATATGAAATGTGCTCATATTTTTTCAACAAAAGCGTTCCTGACTACAACTATTTAAAAACAAAAAACAATGGAAAATATAGTCACTTCTCTTTTTTTTTCTCATTAGACAACGTAATACAATATTGTATAATTTTGAGAAGAAAAAGCAACAAATACAAAACCAAAATAAAAATTTAACCTTCAAAGGAATTTAATAATTTATATGGACATGATAAATTTGTATTTCTGTTTAGTCATTGCAAGTGCATTGTTGCACTATTTTTCTAGACTTCTCCAAAATTGAATGAAATACACACTACAATTGTCAAACTTCAGTTATTAGCTTCCAATAATTGCATAGAATATATGTCATTTAAGCTATTAGTGCTTTCTGCCAAGGAGCTTTATTACTTCTTCAATCAACTTCTCAAAAAATAGATTACACACAAAACTTCTTCTTACAAAGCTCATGTCCACTTGTTACAACTTATACGGTACATTGTGTCCATCCCCCCAAATGCCATGTTTCTTTTCTTGTAGTTACTTTTTGCAGGATTCTAATTGTTTTGCAACTCATCACACTTGGTTGGATAAGCACAAAATGCCATGCAACATTCATGATTTGGACAATTCACTGGTAGTTCCCATTCACGTCGGGGATTCCACCAATCTTGAGTCTTCCGTACCTTCTTACCGATCCAAATATTTTGAAAAAAAATGGAGGTGCCTTTTTTTGGAGCCAATTTCACTATTGTTCCACATAGATAATATTTTGGTACAAAGAATTCTTGATGACATAATTGATGCCAACTGCAAAGAAATTGGCAAGTAATCAAATGCTTTCATTTTAACCTTCAATATGTCTAGCTCGGTTACGTTGCTGGTGTACATGGAATGTTCTTTTGTCTACATATTTTCATTCTTGAGTGTTTGTTTTGCATTCAGAACACATGCAGAATTTGGGTCATATCGGCAGGTTTCTTTGACTTCTACATCTCATTTCAAAGTTTGAAGTGAGATGTTTAGCTAATGTATTTATATACTTATGTATGCAAATTATAATGTACATAACGCAATAAATTTTGTGGTATTGTCATTTCAATACCTACTTTGTATCCAACTGGCTTTTCTTTTCACTTAAGTAAAATATCAACTATATAAACTAGATTTCACAATCATTGTACATATGTGAGAATAAAAATAATTTTTTTTATAGAACTCTTTATGCAAAAGTTACATTCTTATATACTTGTGTTTTTAATAAAATAAAAGATGTAGTCTGCTTTTATTTCTCACTACAAAAAGGACATGTTCTCAAAAATAAAATAAAATCCTCTTGTAGAACTCCAAAACTATTAGTTGCATTTGTAATGTAATGGAAATAGTTATCTAAAAAAATTTGTACTTAGTCTTTAAAGAATTTATGTTATACTATATTTTAAATTTTATATCTCTAGATTTGTATAAACACCACATTTCTTATAGCAATTAATTCATCTCTAGATTGAATTCTTATAGAAAGTTGAGCTAAAAATAGTAAAATTTGTTGAAAATGAGTAATATATGTATTGAAAAACTTTAATAATATAGAGCCATTGTTGGAAGAGTTTCACTTGACTTGTCATCAGAATCAATTAAAAACACATTACACAAGCACACATACTTTGAATTCTTAATAATACAATTAAACACATCAAACACAAAGCCTACTCGCATAAATGCATAGTAACTAAAATTATAATAATTATACATTTTGCTCTTCCATAATTCTTTGAACTTTATATGATATAATGCTTTGTTCACTATGAATATATGACAAACTGTAAAACAATTATAAGACTAAGAAATCAAAATCATCTTTAATTCACGTTTTTGTTTTTGTTTTTTTTGTTTTTTTTGCAGTAATATCTAAGAAATCATAATTCCTCCGCTTGTGTTTTTGATATTGTTGAAAAAATACCTGCAAGAACATGAGCATGGACTTTATTTCGTGACATTTTTGACATTTTGTGTGAAAATTATGGAATTTCAAAGTGTTCATGAGTTAAAAAATTGAATTGAATTAGCTTTTCAACTCTAAGAAAAAAATTCTACAACTAATGTATCAATAAGATAAACAAACATTCTTCTTTACATTAAGCTTTACATTTGTATAAACTCCTAAATATCCAAAGGACTATGTATTAGGAAAAAAAAGTCATACAATTTATCAATTTTTTGTAATTGAAATTGTACAAATTCAAGCACAAAATGTTAAAAATGAATTAAAAAATACAATAAAAACTTATTACTTACGGATTGAAAGATTACAATGTTTGATAATGAGGTTATTACAACTATTAAAGCAGTTTATAGACTTTCAATCATCTTTTTACATATCCTATCTAAAAAAGTGATCACCAAAAACATATAAGGTTACAAGGCATAACTCGCTGAACCCTAATCAATTTATGACTTCTCAGATTGTGCTCTATAATTTTTTTAATCCTTAAACATTGATAGGGATGTTTGGCGTCCAATGATGACAAGGAATCTTTTTAGTAGGACACAAATACAACTATTCATCTTCACAATTGTATTGTTAATAAAGGAGGTCTACTATAGTAGTTTGACTTTCAATCAGTATTTTGATATTTTTTATATCAATGTTTCATAAGGTAATGAAAATGGATGATTTTTATATGTCACCAGTTTGTCTATCTAATGGATTCAAAAAATACATTTGTAATGTGATTTTTTTGCAAATATACATTGTAAATGAGGCTTAATTCAGAGAAACCTCAGTACTAAAAAATCAAGATCTATTGTGGACACCATTACACTAAATTTTTAATTATACATCATGATCATTTATTTTTATACTTGGATTTGCAATGCTAAATTTAAAATTCATAAATAATTTTTCAATAAAATAAACTATTAAAAATAGGTATTTAATAAGGAAGTATTAAACTTCAAAATATTGTCAACACCAGAATTCTGTGCCTTAGGATTCTAGAGGTTAAGAACACAACTTTTCACACTATAGTCAAACCACACTGTTTCACCAGATTGGCACCTTGGTTTCATTTGAAGGCTTTATGGTGGGATTGAAGAGGAGGGTCATTATGTTCCCCGACATAGGCACGAACCAAGCGGTGGAGACAAGTATGACCTAAGCGCGACTTAGGAGTGTGGTTAAGCCGCTTTCTAGAGTCATCAATTTGATCCAAAATGATTTGACTATTGAATTTTAGTATTTTTAATTGTTTTCTACTTCTTTCTACTTACTATTTTTTTCCTATATGTTGAACAATTCCAAATGATGTGAATTTTTTTCAAACATGTAGCCAACTTGTCTAAAATAAAGAATCCAATGTAATACTACCATTTTGGTCATTTCTTCATAAAAAAGTGAGCTTGTCCAATATTGCTATCCTATTTTTTGCAAGGCCAAAAAGATTATTTTAGTGAACTTAAAATCTTATATCTAAATATCCATATAGTAGATGTTTATGAAATTTTTCCTACATGTTCTCAACTCAACATAATACAAGATCCTATGATTATATGTGTGATAGAAGGTTTTTTAATAAAAATTTTGTGCTTGTACTAGAAATGGCAGTTTTAAAGTGTTTTTGTTGAAAACATAGTTAAGGAATTGAAGGGGCTCAACCTCATTAGTTTTCATAATTTTTTACTACATGCTTAAAAAATTATCCTATAATATATATAGTTTTTTTGCTTAATGGGTCACTATAAAAGCTTCTTAGAAAATTATTTTATTCTAGAATAAAAAGTTGAAATTGTTTTGGTAGATTTCTACATATATAAAAATCTTTGAATCTTCTTTTGGATTATACAAGCAATAGTAAAAAACATTATGATATATTTGGTGTACTTTTTGAGCTACACGTCCTAAAATTCAATCTAAGAAATTGTACCTAATCCATTTGTTTTGAAGATGGTTCCATTGGAGTTAAGTGTTTTTATGATTTTCACCATTGAAAATCTAAACTTGCAATTGTTGATTTTAGTTACTTGCGATTTCTAGTTATAAAAAACAATCCACCTGGGTTTGCATAATGAGTTTGATAGCTCTTCATATGAAATTAAGTTTTTCAAAAATACATTTTAGCATACCAACACTATTTGTAGTTCATGTCACCTCCTATCTCCAAAAACATTTATATGCAAATTTTTGAAACATTGTTGAGAGGGACAATATACTATAAATAAAATGTATTTTTCTTTATATAACCTCACACACCTATGCAATTTCGGATTCAAAATTGATAAGCACACCAACAAGCAAGCACTTCAGACATCTACCTGGTCAGATATTAGAAAAATAAAGTTGCTCTATATTAGGGATAACCATAAGTTGATGCTCCTTTTTTGTAGGAAAAGCACCCTTTGAATAGGCTTAGGCACTTAATCTCATCTTAGAGCTATTAACGATTAAATTTTTCCTTCTTATATTAGATCTATTTTTACTTAACGACTTTTTAAGGATTAAAAATCAAGTATATTTTTTTAGAATTTTTTTTTCTAGATTTTGAACTAAACTCTTCGAGACAAAGAACTTAAATTCAGAGTTTGTAGTGTAAAAAAATTCTACAAATGGTGGTCAAAATCATTTGAAATATGTATGCCAATGTTTTAGAAAACAATTTTTTCCAACTCAAAATGCTATTATCTTTCAATTTGTAAGGTCAAATTATGTAAAAATTTCGCTACATGATTTTAGAGAAGTGAAGTACAAGATCCTATAGTTAGATTCTACACAATTTTATTTGTTTTCTTGGATGAATACAACAAAATTAGCAATTTTGAATCACTTTGGATAGAGAAATGGTCTTGGGATAAGTTGTATCAATTTTTTGAATTGTAATTGTACAAATTCAAACTAGGGATATTAGAAATCACAACAATATCACTTATGGATTGAAAAATTATAATGATTGATTATGAGGGTGTTAAAAGTGCAAAAGTAATCTGACTCAAGTATTTCAATTTTGTTATTAAATATCAAATCCAAAAAGTTGGTCACCAAAAATATATGAGGATAAAAATCCTAATATGCATAACCCCAATTAATGTATGGCTTTTCAAATCTACTCTCAAATTTTTTTAAATGAATTTCTAATGTGATTTTTTTTCCAAGATGTAGTGTGTTAAAGGCTAATTTCCAAGAGCCCTCAATACTATAGAAAATAAAGATTGCAATGGACACCCTTGCACAAAATCTTGAATAGAAAACTCATAATCAATCATTTTCAAAATCAGATTTCTAATGCTAAAAATAGACTATAAAATAAAAATTCAAAAATATAAACTACTAAAACGAGCAACTTGGTTGGATTTTATTTAACTTGAATGTATTGTCAACACTAAAATTTGGTGCCTTGGGCATTTAGGGGTTAGGTTTATACCATAAATTCAATGAATACCAAAGAATCCTATGGTTGCAAGGTTGCAATTCATCTTCTGTTGATGCCACATGTTCTTCCTTATGGTGCTTAACTAACTCCTTGTTTTAGGGTTCCAGCGTTCCTCCACTTAGACTTTTTTTCCTATGCATGTGTCCTCCTCGACCTTCTTTGTTTCTGTAACGGCGGAGCGTTGCAGCATTTTGTACTACGGTGTCAAACATCACAGTGAGTGGGTTGTTTTGAGCTACGGTGTCAAACATCATAGTGAATTGGTTGACAAGATTTCTCCTTATCAACAACATTTGGTGATTCTCTAGGTAAGAAATTTGTATGCTATAGGATTTATTGTTATTGATTTTTTCTACACATTTTTCTTTTTAAGTATATTATTGTACTTTGTCTTTGAAAAATCTATCTTTGAATTTCTTGTTGTCCCAATTACAGTGAGCTATTGCACTACAATTTTTGAAGTAGAACTCAAGAACAATGGAGCTTGCACAATGCAATGATGTTTGTGGTGACAAGTATTTGAGAGACGTCTCAAAATTTTGTGCAAATTGTGGAGAGAAGAAAATGAAAGAAGAAGATGTACAAGAGGAAGACGTTTTTGAGGTGGAAGATGAAGGCAACATGAGGTCTTTTTGCATGACTTGCACTGCAAGAGAAAAATGTAAACAAAATTTCTTACCTTTAAGTTTTTGCTCCTCCATCTTGTCACTCAAAAAATAAAAAGTATAGAAAGCACTTCTAGCTGCAAATATGGGCATTCAACATAAAATAATGTTAGACAATTATGAACAGGTCAAGAAATGGATGGTAGATGCACAAGATGTTGGGAGGTTGCATCAAAGAGCATTTAGTTTAGAATAACAAGGAATGTGAGATAATTTGAGGCAAGTAGTGAAGGAAAATTGTGCTATACTTCAAGAAATGAAATTGGATAGAAAGAATTATAAATAAGGTGAGAGAGAAATTTATAAGTATTTGAAACAACATTTAAGGTATTTGAGGGGAAAAAAAAAATTTAGAAAAGTTGATAGGAAACAAGGAACATGAATTGAACAATAATCCTGTAAAGAAAATTGAGAGTTATTTTTGGTAAACACAATTGAAAATATTGTGATGCAAGAAACAACTATAGAAAGGAGAGGAGAAGCACACAAACCTAATATGGAGCCACTTCAAAGTGTTGAAGACGATGAATTGATTTTATTGTTGGTGTTGTCCCTACCTACTGTTGATGTTATAAAAAAGCACTTGAGAAAAGTGATGGAGGATGTAAATCAAAGAGTCACTCCAAAACCATTTGGAGTCGGCTATTGTAAATGGAACAAGGACACACAAGTCAAGGAAGTAACAAGTTACTACCGCTAACAATGTCTAGAGTAGCTTGTAGGATCTCCTTGAATTCCTTCAATTTAAGCTCTAAACACTAATCATAGCAAAAAATGGAATGCGGAGTCCTCCACCAAAAATTCTACATAGAGTATGCGTGATGTAACTTAGAAATTAGCATGATGACGATTTTGTTGCACGAAGGTAAGAACATGCATTCTTTGGTGTAGGATTTGTCGCTCTTAATTCAGCTTGTTTTGTAGTGATGTCTTAATTGTTTCATGGCATTCTCGTCTTTAGAATTCTATGAGTCTTCTTTAATATTGTTGTAGCTAAGGAAGGGAGCTACTATAGTTCAAAGAAATTTTTCTGAATACTGTGTCTTGTTACATTTGAAGAAACATTTGTGAAGACAAATATCGAGCATCTATTGCATTAAATTCAATTTCAATTTCTTTGCTTTGTTGAACATGAAGTGGTCTTGTATTGCTTGGTTGATTAGATCTCATTTCTGAGCTATCATGAATTTAGCCGCAAGAGGGTGCCTTTGACTGAAGATGTGTGTTATATCTCTTGGGGAAGGAGAATTGAAGAACAAAGTATTAAGGAGTAAAGGGGTTCGTTCTCAAAAATGTTTTTAAGCAAAGGGATAGCATTGTTATAGCAAGCTAGACACCATTTTCAGTGGGGGATAGGGTTTCCAAGACCATGGATTTTAGAATTTCCAATGATGTTGTCACTCAAAAGATCTTAGGATTCTGAAAAACCGACTCATTAGCTTGCACTTCATGTTTCCAAAGCAATTACCACTTCTAGATATTGCAGCCTCATGGAGCCTTTGGATGTTGTGCCAAAACCATAAGCTTGAGTCATCTTGAATATATCCACAAAATCCCTATATTGTCTTCTCCTATTGTTAACAACTACTACCACAATTTTTGGGATAGAAGCATTGAATACAAATTGTAAACTGAAAGAAAACTCGCGGTCTTGGATACTCCACCTTCATGAATGGATTCAAGTCCGCAAGCAAAGCTTACCGTGTTTTTTGCCAAGAAAGAGAGAAACAACAATTTTGCACTTAGACTCTGAAGAACATGATCAAAACCCTAAACCACCGTTGCAAGGTGCATCACTCAAACTAGATTCTGAAGTGTTGTATTGAGGCTGACACATATGATGCCTCACAATAACCTTCTTACTACAACAAATTTGTTATTTTATTCGTCCCCATATTGACGCTCCATTGTCAGGTAAACCTTTGTAATTTTCAGAGCACAATTTTACTTTTGATTCGTTCTCTGTGGCATAGTCAAGTTTGAAGCTATTTGCATATGTTGTAAGTTGTGGGTGTTGTATGTTCTCTTTTTGGTTGGAGGTTGATTGACAAAGGTTTAACAGTTCGGATTGGAGTGCAAAGGTTTGGCGGAGTTGGAAAAAATCAACAAAAATCCTTAAGCGGTGAATGTCCAAGAGCAGGTTTAGATGGTATTGGACTGATCTACCTTCCAGCAGCTCCACAATAGAGGAAGGCTTGGTTTGAGTGGACCAGTATCCGGCCCTTGAGTCATTTGCCATCATTGTCTATTTCCTTGACCTTTAAATTTTTTTGCTTATCAAAGCAATTTACACATCTGAACTTGTAGATTAGCGCTGTTGGATCTCCAATCGTTGCAATTTTCTTTTCATCGCTCTAGTAGTGTTTGTGTCAGTTATAATTTGGACATATTTTGAAGTGTATTTTCAATATTTTTTTTTTCAAGGTTGCAATTGGAGCACTATGTACACAAAGGACAAACCTGCCATGCAGGTTTAACAAGCAAGACAGAGAGGAAAAGCATATTGTAGAGAAGTAGGAGGAGGCGGCATTTGGGAGCACTTCTGAGGTTCCAGTCAATGCCTTGCCAAATGTGTTGATAACAAATGACAACGAAAAAATCCATGACCTTGGATTGCATGCTTTGGTGTACGCCTTGATTGAGGATGGGATCTGCAATGTACTCGTCTCCACCCTAGATTCGTAAGCTCTAAACCGTTTTAGAATTCAAGGGGAGTGCAAAAATAATTTTTTTCTTTAGAACATGGTAGAGGTCCAAACAGGGATTTAGTCCCTTTATAATTTAGTGTTTATTTTTTTCAGTTGATTTTTCTTTATCAAATCCTTTCTTCTTCCTCTTCTGATTCGATTCATTCATATATGAATGACGTCTTCTTTCAGAGAAAAGTCGGCTGTGTTTCATAGTATTATTTTGAGGGGTTTGTTAGAGGTATCTGTCACAACACGGAAACTTGATTTCCACATAGATAGAGTAGAATAGATTTAATAGGTTAAAAAAATTTCAGTTTTGTATTTAAGAATCGGTGATTTTACTCTAGAGAAGCTCAAGTTTGGAATACGGCTTCATCCGAGAACAAGTTTCCGATCCGGCTACGACATGGTAACCAAAAGAAGACCGGAACGCCGCCACCTACGGTCTAGGGATCCGACCTACGAGGCTAGGGGACGCGTCTCGGGAACGGAACCCTAATCCAATTCTAAATCGGGAACTGGCGGCGGCGTATTGGGTACTTAAGGGCCACCACCACTCCATTTCTCTTCACTTCTAAGTTTTCCTGAACTCCTTCATGTGCAGATAGTTGAGAAAAAGTGTGATGAGAGTTCGATTACGGATAGAGAGAGGTGAGGCTGAATTAAGGTGTAGCTTGTCGGATTCCAATGGCGGAAAGTAGTAACCCCAGATCCGCTAAGGTGTCGGTCGTAGCCCGGATGGTCTGTTCGACTATACTGAGCAACCTAGTGATCCATTAGGAGTTAGAAGAGGACCTCAGACGGATGGTGTGGGGGGGACTTTTGGAAAGGCTATAGAATTTGAAGAACGATGAGCTAATCCAGGAACTAATTGACGGAACAACAAACCAGTGCAAGCTGACGTGAGAGGACAGAGGAAGGGGTGGACGGAAGATGTGTAGGCGGAGGTGTACCAATTTCGGAAGTTTGGGGACGGTCTAGCTTCAAGGGTGGATAAGTACGCCACGGGTAAATTCCGGAATCCGCCTCATGCAAAAGAGAAGGTTACGCAATCGCGGACTGCATCAACAAACGGCATAGGCGGGTCCTGGAATTTATGATTTCGATCCTCTATCCGGAAAAACCTAGCCGGATCACAGTCACGATGGCAAACACCATCTTCGGAGCCTTGGAAGAGAGAGCTGTGAATTGGGGGAGGGTGATTGGAACGGTGGTTGCAAAGTAGGCGGACCACGTTGCCAGAACCAAGTACAACCCCATCTGCCCCTACTTGTTCCACCTATACCATCACGGGGATGTGCTGATACCGGACGAGATGCTCATCTACAACACCAGATGCAAGCTCCTCAAGTACGGGTTGATGAACAAAGTACAAGAGGAAGTTCCAGAATCCAAAGAAGAAGAGGAGTAACCGGAGGAAGACCGATTCAAGCGAAGAGGCACAAAGAGGAAGTCGACGGATCGGGTTTAAGGGGGAAGCAGCCCAAGGTAAATCCGGTGGAGCCAAACCTGGTTCCGAATGAAGAGAGGCCATCCGAACAGGAATTCTTTGATGTCAAATTCCAGTGGATGGGTCAAGCGCGTCTCCTACACGAGAGAGCAATTGGGTTCATAAAGAAAATAGCGGAGAAATTGAAGGTGCAGCCGGAGGAAATCATGGATGAAATCAGATAAAGGCCGGATCTGGAAGTCATCCGTCAGAAAGATGAACTGATCCAAAACTTAGAGAAGGCCCGGGACGAGTTCCAAGCTCAGACTAGTTGGGCGGAAGGAGAATGTTCCTTGGCAAGACGGAACAAGAAGGATGCCCTTCACGTCATCCGGAGCCTGCGATCACTCGTCACCCAACCAACCGAGTTGGTGAATAAGGCGGCTCTCTAAGATGTGCGGTTGGCGACGGATGGGCACGTGACTGGATTGAAGGTAGTCATGATTCTCATGGACTTCCAGGCGAGGATGGAGCAGGTGCTGAAGGAGATGCAGTCGCTAGTGACTCGAATAGATCCAAAACAGGCGATGAACTTCTTCTCGTTTCCGGATCTGTTAACCAATCCGTATCTACAGACTCCATTGAAGCCATTAGGAGAGAGTTCCATCCGTTTGCAACCGGAGGGACTGGGGTCGTTGCTGAAGCCGCATGAAGTTCCGTAGGGGTAGTTGGCGCAACAAAGTATCACTGTGAAGGTTCCGGTTTAAGACCAGAGTCTTCTAGCTCAGGCGGAAACCCCAGCTCAGGCGCAGATTGGAACGTCAGAGTCCGTGAACCCGACTCAGTCAACCCTACAGAATAATCTCCTCGAGTAGATGGGGGTAGTGGCCAATCCAGCCCGGACCAGTCCCTAGGATTTTCATCACATGCAAGAGGAAGATGCACCGGAAGCAAAGACACCAAAGGAGAGTGAGGCTCCTATTGACCATGACGAGTTGGAGGAGGTCAATGAGATCGTGCAGTCGGAAAAGAAGGACTTCAAATCTGGATCCATGTTGGAGACGAAAACGGATGAAGACCTTTTGCCCGTTGTCGTAGACCAAAATGTGAAGATTAGCCTAATTACCTAGAAAGTTGCAGGAATGAGTTAGTATTGATACATTTTTTTTGGTTTGTAGAGATGTATACCAAGAATTTTATCAAGGTTAACACTCTATTCTAATAGGTATAGTAATAGAGAGATAATTAGGTTAACAGGAAGTTAAGATTTCCTGTTCTTAACAAGAACCGAAATCGGAAGAGGATCCGGAACAGTATCCGAGAATATCTCGGAATGCTGACATCAGGTGCAGACACGTGCCGGAAGATGTCAAGGGACCTACCCGAAGCCAGCGGAACGTTCCAAGGATCCAACGGCTCTACCGGGAATTAGGGATGACCGTTTAACGGTCAGATCCTCCCCGAATGTCGGAGGAAACGGGAAACCTAAACGGCTAGGAATTGGGTTAGGGAAGATGACCCAGGGGTTAGGAGTTCCACTCTCACTTCTTGATCTGAAGTCTTCAGCAACCTGCAAGTGCTTAGGGTTGTTTAGAAGTTTGCAAGAGCGAAAGCGAAAAATAGTCCTTGTATCCGGATCCGGTTGAGAGGAGAACATCAACACAGAGAGGAAGGATCCCGTCATCTTGTAGTATTTGAGGGTCTATACAGGATTTTTGGAGAGAAACAGATAGGCTGTGAGAGATAGTGAAGGCAGAGGGGAACGGATCGACTGCGATCAAGTCCAAAACGATCTGTCCGATTATTCCTGCAAATGAGAGAGAGAGGAAACAACTGGAGGAGGATCTGGGGCAGCTCGGGTGTGTGGGATTCCTACGTCGGCCTTGGAGTTTTGAAGGACAAGGACATGATCCAAGAGTTGCTGAAGGAGCAATCCAACGAGTGGGCGAAGACGGCACGTGCTCTTCACAATGAATGGACCCTCGAAACCTGGAAGAGGGTTTACGATTTTCCCCGACCTGGAGAGGGTTTGGCTTCACGGACGTACAAGTTTGCGGAGGGTAAGTTTTCTAATCCCCCTCACCACAAGGACGGTTATGCAGTAGCGGATTGTAAGAACGCTAGGGAGAGGAGGATGTTAGAGTTCTTGGTCCCGATCCTGTATTCGGAAAGGCCAACCTGGATCATTGTGACTTAGGCCAATACAATATTTGCAGCGTTGAGTGGGGAGAGGAAAGTGTTTTGGGGAGCCATAGTGAGGGACTTAGTAGGAAAAATGGTAACCGCCCTTGGAAACACTAAGGCAACTCCGATAGGGCCTTTCCTCTTTCACCTGTACAAATTCCTTAGGACACTTAGAAGTCATGAGAGCACGGCATACAAAGCCGCAGCCACTTTGCTTAAACTAAATATTCCTCCCGTGGTAGAGTCAAAGAAGGGTCATGACAAGGAGTCAGGGAAAGGATCATCAGAGAGGAAAAGAGAGTCGTCTGAGAGGATCCCATCCTCAGGAAAAGGAAAAGAATTTAAGAATGAGAGGAAGTACTCCTCGGGACCTGAAGTTTTGAAGAAGGATAAGTTGGGAAAGATCATAGAGGATCTGAAGAAGGTCCGAGAGGAACAGGAAGTGGTCAATCACATATGTGGGTTGTTAGACGGGATAGAGTTGTCTGAGTTGGGAGAGAAAGTAGAAGGATTGCTCAGAGACAACGATTCCCGGAAGTGGGAAACTTGGATAAGGGAGTTGACTGAGAAGAACCTGGAACTTAGCCGGAAGTTGGAGGGAAGTAAGGAAGCGAGGAAACTTTCCTCGGATGCGGAGGAAACACTTCGCAGGATCAAGGGTTTTGTATCACATTCTGGGAATGTGATTAACAAAGCCAAGCTCTTTGATGAAGAAATTCACAAGGCCGGGCCAGACGCAGCAGCTAAATCAGTAATGGTCCTGGCAGAGTATTCAAGTGTGATGGAAAAGATTATGTATGAGATCCGGAATGTTCTCCAACAAGCCGGGAAGTTAGAGGGTTTTGGCAAGGTATCTATGTCTCCTCCTATAACAGTGAGACCGCAAGATAAACCAAAGGATGAGAAGACACCTGCCAAAGATCTTATGAGGTGCAAGTCCAAAGGAGGTGAAGGATTTGTTCTCAGATCCGGATCCAAGGTGAATGCCTGAAAGTCGGAATCCGAACTTGGGACACCCCAGAGTAAGGATTCCAAACCTTCTCCCAAGACACCTAGCTCGATAAAGAAAAAGACCACAGCCAAACGTGTAAGGGAGGTATCACCTGTGGGTTACCAGTTGGAAGAGGAGGAATCACCGAGCAACTTTGCGAAGGAGGACAATTAGTCTGGATCCGATCCTCAATTCGAGTCTCATTTGAGTTCAGAGTCAGATTCAAAACCAGAGGCCATCTCACCTGCAAAATTCAAAGGTAAACCTCCAACACCAGCAAAAGGAAAGTTGGCGATTGTAGAGAGGCCGTCAGCTAGTAGGAAGCAGCCTGTCCGGAAGGGATCCGCCAAGCATGAAGAACCTTCTCCAAAGAAGGCCAAGAAGTAGATAGGAAGTTTCTTGAGTTAATCCTAGCTTAGTTAAATTGAAAACTCAAGTTTTTGATAGGTAGAAAGCTACTCGTGAGGTGCTTTCCAAGAGGATGCACCTAGACTTCCTCTTTTCCGGGAATTTCGGATCTGAGATCCACTTTTTTCGGAAAGGGGAGGATGATACGAAAGTCAACGGTTACTGGATAGGGAATGACGCGTGTCATTCTCTGGTCCTGTTTTTGGATTTCTGGGGACCTTTAGGGTTTCCCTTTCGTTTGGTATTTAGGGGTTGGGAGTTAGTTCCAACTCCGGGCAGTTTTGGACTCTTGTTTTTCCTTAATGTCAATTTTCTGCAAAGAAAGCTTGAGCTTCTACTTCGCGGGTTTCGTCCGCAAAGTCTGAGTTTCGTGTTGAGAGGAGGGGTAGTGTTTTGTCGACTACTAGTTCAAGTAACTTGATTTCAAGGAGTTGAAGAGGAGGAGTTACTCCCGGATTCTGTCTGGATCCGGTTCTGAGAGTCTTTGAATTTGGTTGGTAAACCTATTGTATACTAGGATAAATTTTGGTTGTTGAAGTTCCTTGGGTGTCTTCCGAGCAGGATAGCCGTTCTTAGGTTGGGTAAATCTTCCGAGAGTGGAGGTGAGCACTGGTTGACGACCGAGAGGTCCTGCTGAATCCGGAAGAGAGGAACAACAAGATTGTCAGGATCCCCTAGTTATCAAAGTACTAAAAATCCGACTCTTGGAATTCTGTCTAGATAAGTCTGTCGTTGTAGTAAGAGAGGAAAGTGGAGGTTTCCTGAGTGACCTATTGGTGGGGAGTGATGTCCAGACCAGTTGTGAGGAAGAATCCGCATCCAGGCTTTGGTGTTTGTTTTATGTTTCTTTTGAGTGAGACTTTGTGATCTCCCAATTTGTCACTTGGGACTCGTAGAATAATTTTTTTTTGTAAATTTGCAATTTAAAGTTAAGAAAAATATACAAAAAACCATAAAAAGAGTGTAGAATCAAAATAGGGTTGTAACATACCCATTATAGTATTTGGTCTAGATTTGTGTTTAGACTTAGAATCCCACCAAACCGGGCCCAAAAATAGGTAGAAAGAACAAAACGGTTGGGTTTGTAGGATTCAAGTCACATAGGCCCAAAAGGGCTAAATCCCACCATGAATGTGGCAATTCATGGCTAAGTCGGTCCGAAGGATCCACAACAAGGCCACTAGGTCGGGTCCTAGAGTTAGGTTTAGAAATTCTCCAAACCCCGATTGTTAGCATGCAGAAGCCACTAACGCAAGACCGGGCCCGTGGAGGAATCTACAGCCCAAGGATGGTGTCCTAGGGTGAATCCCATGCCAAGAGTCCAACGATAAAATCGATTCGCCAAGATTCCTCTATCTGCAAAAGATTCCCGCACCATCGATAAACTTAAGGAGATGGCCAATTCATCTCCACTGACCAATTGTGCCAGGTACGGAAACGCACCTGCACATCTTTCATGTGACCCCATGAGAGGTCCTGTGAAAAATCCCGTCATCTTCCGACTTGCAGAAGAACCTTTTGCGGGTGGTCAACCCTGGTAACCTCCAACGGGAATTTCATGGAAATTACCCAAGTTGCCAGAAAATCTCACTAAAAATTAGACTAGCTTGTTTTATGTTAATAATACGCTCCATGAAGTTTGGCAACATTCCGATAGCAGCAAGTACCCGAACCGGCGAGATTCCTCGAGAATTAATCACGTGGCGGGGTCCCCGCCACGTTGACCGGCATTTCGGGACCATACGACGGCGGAACGAAGTCAACCAAGAGTCTTTTACGACTCCCTCACACCTACCGGAGACCCTAAGCTATTTACATTTCTCAAAATAGGAGACCCCCAATATCTAGGATTTTACCACGATTTAGTTTTTAAAACTAAAGTAGCCTACGATGGGTTTTTGTCCTTGTTACGGGGGGTAGGAGAGGGTCTTGGACTAAACACGGCGATCTGCATCCAATGGCACAATCCGTTTGACAATTGGAGTAAATCTCCAAAAGTTAGGAGGTTGGTCCAGCGTAGATATGTAAAAGTAGTTTTTAGGGATTAGGATGAAAATCTTTGAAGATGAGGATGAAAATCCAAGTTGATAAGGTTACTTTAGAGCTCTTGAGGGGAAGGTGGGGCCTTGGAAATCTATTTAAGGTTCCCATTTTTCTCTCTTGAAGACCCTAATTCTTGTTTTGGATCCGTGGATCCAACTTATGTTGGGATTTTTTTGGCATTTTAGCCAAGAAACCTCTACGGTGTTTTTGGAGCACTTTTGGCTCCTTTTGTTGTTATATTTCAAGCTTTGAAGGTCCTTGGGGGTCCTTCTACCTTGCCTTGTACACACTTTGTGTGTGGTTGCATATATGCTTGTTGTTATTCAAAAGTCTCTTATATCTTTGGTATATCCTTGTGAACTAACTTGTGTGTTGAAGTCTCGTTGGTGTCTTGTACTAACCCTAGAGCAACCCCCCACCATACCTTGGCGATGCCGCTTTGGAGGGCCTTTAGTATACAAAGTGTTGCCATTAAGTATTCTTACCTTATTTGTACGATTTCCTTGGATGTGAGCCCTAACCATAGTTACCTTTTCCATTGTTGTTGTGAGTGGACCCTACCTCCCGAGAGGCGGCGAAGCTTTGAACTCGTAGCTTATCCCAGTCTTAGAGTGTGTGCCAAAAACAGGCCCTAGACGGCGGAGCTTTGAACCTGGGAACCTCACAAGTCTTAGAGTTGGTGTCAAAGCCAAACTACGGCAAAGCTTTGAACCCCCGTATATTGTAAGCTCCAAAGTTTAGTTCTCAAGACCTTCTTGGGAAATCCCAAAGTTTAGCCCCCAAGAGTAGCATTAGGTTGTAGAGAAGTGAAGAAAAGAGCCCGTCATGCATAGTTTTGTTTTAGTGGTGATTAAAGATTCTAGTCCACCCCCGCTGCGGCAAAGCTTCGACCTTGAACCATCTGGTTTAAAAATTGTGTTAAGTGGGTTCCCATACGGGAACCCGAAAAAAAATAGATTTTAGAGAAAACGTCAAAACCAGCCCAAGGGACCAGTCCAAAGGACCAGTCAGTCGGGACCAGTCAGTGAGGGCAGCAAGGAGGGTCGTTGGGGGGGTCGCTGAGTGAGTCCAGATCGCTGGGGAGGGTCGCTGAGTGAGTCCAGGTCGCTGGGGAGGGCCGCTGAGTGAGTCCAGGTTGCTGGGGAGGGCCGCTGAGTGAGTCCAGGGAGCTGGGGGTCGCTGAGTGAGTCCAGGGAGCTGGGGGTCGCTGAGTGAGTCCAGGGAGCTGGGGGGGTCATCGAGTGAGTCCAGGGAGTCGGGAGTCGGGAGCTGGGTGAGTCCAAGGGAGTCGGGAATCCAGGGAGCTGAGTGATTCCAAAGAGTCGGGAGTCGGGAGCTGGGTGAGTCCAGGGGAGTCGGGTGTCTAGGGAAGTCGAGAGAAAAAAAATAAACCTTGGACAAAAGAAAATCAGGTCCTACAAAAGTCATATGCTAAACGAGTTAGAGTCCGGGTGGGGAGGAGGATTCGGTTTTTAACAAGAAACTGGACAAAGTAGCAGTCGAAAGAAGAAAGGAATAGGAAATGGGGTCTAGTCCTGGCTAAGCTCCATGTGAAAAAAATCATACATACCAAAAACCTGCAAAACCACTCCAAGATGAAAGAAGGAGGAAAGGGAGGAATGGTTATATGGGCAACTTAGATGAGAGTGACGATAAATAGTGACCTAGGTTTAGCTAAGTAGGTGTTAGGAGGAAAATCTCGAGAATTTGTAGTAACCATTAGGAGGCGGATTAGGATGACACAAAGACGAGGTAGTGTAAGAGGGTAGAGAGACATTAAAACCACCTTGGGGTTTGAATCTATAGTTGTAAGACATCCATAAAGTTTAGGTAGAATAGTGCTAGTGTAGAAAGATAGGAACGGAAAGAAAAGGAGAGAAGAAGAGAAGGAAGGAAGAAAGGAGAGAGAAGGTTTAGATTGCACGGGACCGACTTCTCGAAACATAAGCGGTGGATTTGGGAAAGATTTCCACAATCCAAGGGCCACCATGAAGTATGGAAATATACGCATGGATGTGGACGAGCGTATTTCCGACATCGGTAGTGACGAGGTGAGTTCTTAAATCAATACTTGGTGTTTTCTCCTCATTAGCATTGATTTCCCTAATTAGACCTTTTCACGTGAATAGTAAACTACGATAAGTAAAGGAAAGAAAAATTAGAAATAGATGTTAAAAGTTTAGAGTTAAATATTAGGAGTAAAAAGTTTGAATTAAATTTAGGAGTAAAAATTTTAGAGTTAAATTTAGGAGTAAAAATTTAGAGTTAAATTTAGGAGTAAAAATTTGGAGTTAAATTTAGGAGTTAAATTTAGAGTTAAAAGTTAAGAGTACAAATTTAGAGTTAAAAGTTAAGAGTACAAATTTAGAGTTAAATTTAGGAGTAAAAATTTGGAGTTAAATTTAGGAGTAAATTTTAGAGTCAAAATTAGGAGTAAATTTTGGAGTTAAAATTAGGGGTAAAACTTAGAATAAAATTTAGGAGTAAAAATCTAGAGTTAAATAGTAGGAATAAACATTTAGAATTACTTTGGAATAAAAAACCGAGGGTAAAAGTCAAACCATAGAATCAAAAGCGGAAGCAAAAGTTAGAGTTAGCATTCGGGAGTCAAAATCTAGAGTTGTATTTAGAAGTTGGAAATTAGAGGAAGAATTAAACTTGGGATTAACTGCAGGGTTAAAACTTTCGAGAGAAGTGTCAACCCTCCAAAGATAGTCTTTGACACTCATGGAAGGAACGTAAGGGTTCTCCGCTCACGTAGTTAGGGACGTTAGAAATGACGCCAACTACCTAGCCAACCCTATACATAGGATAGACAGTTAGGGAGTTAGGAATTACCAATCATCTTTGCTCATCACAGTCAGCTTGTTAGTTACCCATGCATTTCTAGTAGTATTCGCTGCCATCCACGACACTCAGAAAACGTTAGCACAAAAAAGATCCATTGCTTGGAAGGTACAGTGGACTGCGCTCACGACACCCCTATATATTTAAAAGGTGGATAAAGGCATAGAACCTGGTCGATGTTCGCCTGATTACCGAGGGTGGGTAATCTTGCGCCCACAGACTTCAGTCACTATAATCCATTGAGGGGTAGGATTTACGCTTCCTTCCTAAATTTAAGAGCGGAACCCTCCGGATAAGAGGTTAAACTTCTACTTTCGGTTACTAATAGTCCAGGGTACAGATCCGGATTTGGAAGAGGTACAGGGTTTGGACACTCCTTTCGGTTCCGCATCCGCATCTCGGGGAAATAAATGGTCACTATAGACAAGGAGAGGCACAGGATGATGACACTCCTCCATGTCTAGTGAAGTGGTATGAAACAGAAGATACAGTAATTTTGGAGTACGGGTGTCAAAGAGGGTGTTTTCGGGTTTCCGTTCCGGATCTTCTTTGTCTTGGTTTGTGGTTCCGGATCCCATTCCGGTAATTTTGAGGAAACTACGAGTTAAAGTCCTTTGGGAACGATACACGGATCATCTTGGATGTTTTGTCGTTTAAAACACCTAAAGGTAGGATTTGTGCTTCTTTGTGCTACAACACCCGTTCCAAGGAAGATTTAGACCCCATCGGTGGTCCGGCTGATGCATGTGAAGCCAAGTCCGACAGGAGCTGCGAATCAAGGCGGCAGCAATTTGAAGAAGACGTGCCGCGGGAGGTAGATAGGAAGTTTAGCAGTAGTTTACAAATTTTGTATTTTTATGGAACGGATTTTCCGTATGTGGGCCTGTTTCTGGATTTTAAGGGATGACTTGCATTGGCATTCCGGATCTCTCGGATGCATTAGTGGTTGGCTGCCCTAATTTTGGGAGCCAATTTTGCTTTTTGCTTTTAGTTTTTAAATAGTGGGCAGGTTTGTTGCCCATTCATTCCATCCTTGTGTGCTTTCATGTTTGCATTTCAGTTCCTTACTTTAATCTGAGCCATTGAGTGGACTTTTCAGGCTCTAAGTGTTGTACGGAGGGCTTGGGTTGTGTGTTTGTGAGTTGTGAGGAAGAACCGGGAAAGAAGAATCTAAATTCATACTGTTTGGGTTTCAAAGTGTGAAGAAGGATTTGTGACGGAGTTAGATCGGATCTAGAGGACTTGTGCATTAGAGTCTTTAAAATATTGGAACGGTAACCCGATTGGAGTGGTACGGGTGAGGTTCCGAGATTGAGAGTGGTCATGTGCGGAGTTAAGCGGCCGCCAGGGGGAAAAACCCCACTTACCGGAAGATCTGCCAATTGCAGTGTTAGACTAATTTCCAGTAGATTTTCCCTTGTGTTGAATCCAGATAGTGTGTATCTGGCATTGTAGTGGAGAAGAGTGACCAGATTTTGCGTGACCTGCTTCCCGGATAGGCCATCCGAAAAGTCGTGAGGAGACGGAAACCTACTTTGTTGCAACATTGAGATCTATTGGTTGTCTTGGGTTGTTTTAGAGAAGTTAGAGTGTGCGATTTATAAGTAGTGGAGTCCCTGCCCCTTTAAAGAACAAAAGCGGCCCCCCTGAAGGTAAAACAAGGGTATAACAAACCGAAAAATAGTAAAACCGGATTCCAGAAGTGGACGGATCCGGATCAAATCCAGAAAGAAGTTAGTTCCAGAAGTGGAGAAGAGGTTTTGTATCCCCCTTGGGTGTTTGCGAGATAATCCGGATAACTTGATTTCATAGTAATATAGTAGAATTTCTTGGGACAATATTCGTGTCATCTAACCACAATTAGGTGTTAAAGGTGCTTACACCTAGATTACGCGTACGACAGTATCGGTAGTGAATATTGCTAGTGCCACCACGTTTGAAACCTCTGGTAAGTTAGTGATGGCTAGATTTAGAATTATATAGCATATCCTATGAATTGATAATGATGAATTTAGTCAATAACACGTCCTTGATAATATAAGTCTTTGTTGTCCTTGTGTAGGGAGCAATAAGATGTGCTAATTTCAAGAAGCAGAATCTTGATGTTGAATCAAGAAGCATTAGCAAAGAACATGACAAAGGAGGTTCCCAAAAGATGCATTTTTGACTTGAGGTATGCAATGTCACAGTCTCAATTGAAGCAAGGTATGGCATGGAAGAATTGCAGAAAAGAATAATACTCCTAATTGCGGTTTTTGAATTAAACATTCAAACTTCTTGTTTCTAGTTGCTTTTGAATTCAAGTATGGATTCCAACATTTGGACTCGATTTTGAAGTTCAAATTATATGATATGAAAACCTATGTTCAAGGCACAGAGTATGAAGTTGGAGAGACAACACCAGATTATGATCTTGGCGCGTTGGAACAAGATTTTGTATGTTATGTTCAATTCATTCTTTGAGTATTAGCATCATACTATTCATTAATCTATAGCTTTCTCTATTATTCACTTTTATTCTCTAAGTAAACATTATGCTCTCTTTGGTGGCAATGTCTACATGTGTAAAAGATACTTCATTTTGCCAACATGTTTCATATTTTGGTCTCCGATTGAGTGCAAGTTACAATAGCACATATGGGTCTGGATATGAATGTAGAGGTTGACTCATGTATACAACTTGGCGATTGGGTAGCTAATGTTATTGCCGCTACTCCATCCTCTACTTTATATTGCTGACGCAAATAAGGAAATCATGAAGTGTTGGAAGGTTGTGCATTTTTTTAATATAGGAAGGGATACACGGTATTTGAGTCCATTTATTGGCAAACAACCTTGTACCTGTCTAGGAATTTGTGTTGTGGGTGTATAATTGAGGTTGGCCTTGTTCTTTTATTTATATGTCATCACTAGAATTCTTTGAGGCATTTTTGGAGATAATCCATAATTGACTTGTGATGTTTTTGTGTGCAACAAAAAATTTAATTGTTGAGAACCATTCTGCTAGGGGAGTACTAAGCAAGATTGTCACCGCCGTGTTCAAGCAAGTCATTTGTATATTGCAATCTGTAAATTCAATCAAACTCTTATCCAAGTCTCTCTAAAACTTGACTTTAGGTTGAAGTCAATATTGTTGTAAATAAAATCAAACTTCTTGTGATCATTTTTAAAGACCTTGTCTTTTTATAAATAGGTTATTTGTTTTGAAGATTTTTTTTTTGACTTCATAGTTTTAGATATAGACAATTGTGCTACTAAAGTTCATGCTGCCTATTTCTTAGTAGGTTGGTTTTTTGAATGAGTGCAGGAAATATTACTATAAAGAAGGAAGATCATGAATATTCAACGCAAAGATATTGCTACTATTTACAAGAAATAGGAGATTCAAAATTTGATTCTAGCTGTCGTAGCACAAAGAAGCACTAATCCTCCTATTGGTGTTAAAAACTGACTAAAACACCATTCAAATGATTGGTGTATTGTTCTATAGAGATTTAGTTTGTAGTTCCTAAAAAGATGACTGGAACAGGATACAAAAATCAACTTCAACTCTCACACATACACACACACACACAAAATGAAGAACTAGAAGTATTAGACTTATGTCCGGACTTACTTCTAATCCTTTCTTACTACAATATTATAATTTTGTACTTATCTGCCAACCCAGAAGAGTGTCCAAACCCTGTACTTCTTCCGATTCCAGTTCTAGTAATTAAAGTAACCAATTTAGGTCTTTAGCCTCTATATCAGAGGGGTCTGTTATTTGGAATTAAAGAAGGATGTGTTGAACCTTACCCTTCTAGAGATTAGAGTGACTGAAGTTCCACTTAAAAAAAATTACAACAAGTCAAAGAAAATCGGATGCAAATATTTCCTCACAATATATCCGGAAACTAATCCAATCTAATAGGTCAAATAGAAAACCCCTACAATCCCAACACACTACAACAACAAATCTATCCAATCCAAGTTCCTTAAGTCGAGATTGATAACCGAATAACTAGACAACTTCTATCCCTTTGCTCACCACCACTTCCGGTTGTAGTGGAACCTCATCAACCCATCAACTAGCATATATCCGGATGTCCACTCGAATTGTACCCAGTCTAAGAGTGGTTATTCCCCACAAAAGTTTCCAAACAATAAACCCAAACAAAAGCTTCCATCTAGTACACGCAATTTTCCAATCAAGTCATTAAAACTCCATGAACAAGATCAGACAGAATCTAGGGGTTACTCTCCCTTTTCCATTCAACAAACCTAGCTACCCATACTAACAATGGTTCTAGCATTGCCGGCATACCCTCATAGCACCAACTGATCAATTCAACGCACTGAAGTGGAATAAATCAATTTGCTTGATTGAAATAAAACAAAAGCATGAAAACACCCGAGGCATCAATCCAGCTTCAACTTCTAAATAACCAACCCCTGGGGAACTCTAAAAGTCTCCAAAGGAATAAACTATAGACTAGGAAATGACACCTTGCATTCCCCAACGACGCTAGCATGCGAGCCTAGAGCAGCAAGCTTGTGAGTTGCGAGCGTGGAGCTTGTAAGCGTAGAGCCCCAAAACCAGTTTTAATATTAAAAAAAATCTCCAATTGAATTTGTCCCAAAAAAAAGCAAAAAAAAGGAAATTTTTTATTATTTATAGTAAATTTTGGGACCTATGACCGCTACCCCTATGACCGTAGGTTTACGAATTTTAGGGTTTTGGGATCTACCAATTGTCATCTCTAAAGTAAAAAAAGCTTCAAACTCTAGTGCCTAATTAGGCTTGTAATTGACCTCCGACAATTATGCATTGTACATGATCATGAATTTCTGGAGGAATACAATATAATTATTTGAATTAATAATACTCAAAAAATGAAGTCGGATATTACCTAGCTTTGACTACAACTACTGTAGATCAACTCTTAATAATAAGGTTAGTATGTAGATCATATCCACTAGCATAATGTGGGGCCACGGGGGATTAGAACCTGGGCCAATATATTATACTCTCATGGATCTTTTGCAAATATACTCCAACCTCAACGAGTGATTATCTTTAGAGCAAAAAAAATTTTAAATATAGAAGTCGTCCTACCAAAATAGGAAAAGAAGTAGGAAAAAAATGAAAAAAAATGAAAAAGATGGAAAAAACAAGTTCCATTCCGTATGCATAAAATCATCTCAATTTTATAAAATGAAAATGAATACAATACGAGCAAAGTATATAGTGACAAATTACTATGCTTAGTTTGAAATAGTAATGATCCCTGCTTTAACAAGAATAAGCTTCATCTCGTTAAAGCTATAACTAGGTGCATGAATGAATTTGTCATCACGGATATCCATCTTGTAAAAGTATCTGTACAAGTAGTACAAGTGCTTGCAATTTACGTATTGCTGACAACCTCCTATAGCAGAAACAGCCATGTTGATAAAGTCTGAACATGTGCAAGCAGGGAACATACCCAGCGTAATTCTATACACATTTTTGTTATCGTCTGCCCCAGTCTCTAGTGACACAATTGCACCTAGGCCTGGAAAAGGAATCAAAGTGACTCTTAAAATTTGACCTCTAATATTGCCAGCACTCTCCCACTTGTTCTACTGTTCAGAAGTTGGTGCATTTTCAATTCGCCATATGGTTCGGTTGTTCCTCACGGTAGGATATGCATCGGGATTTGGAGGCGGCAATTGGTCATACCGAACACTTTTGAAAATATTCGACATGTTGAAAAGGCGACGTGGCGACAGTATTGGGCGTTTCTGAAGTCGGAAGCCCGCATGCTGCAACAACAAAGTCTCTTCTCGATTGAGATTAGTTCCAGTCAAAATTGGCCAAACATCTGGCACCATGGGCCAATCAATAACCCACTTCCATTTAGTACCTTTCACACATCGTTTAATGTCATCCCAGCAGAACCAAAAATCAGCCACTATTACTCGCTTACTCCCATACTCTTCTTTTTTGCCGCGATAGGTAGGAGCTGTGGTTCCGTTCTTTCCCCTTGCAATTTTGCCGGTGCACCTAATATCTGACCCTTGCTGTTGCGCTTGACATTTTGCATTTGATTTGTGGCTAATTCTTGCAATGTGCCACTTTGATGTGTTGCAGTCGCTTTCAAATGCAACTGTAAAATGTCTAGAAGGGATTATTGGAGTCTCCTTTCCTAAGCCTTCCAAAGACTCTGCAGAAGCCACAGCTAACCTCGTTTGAACACGAGGCTGAGAAAAATTTATTTTATCTAGTTGATTTGAGTCTCCTGCATCGCCAATGGGAACGTTCAATTTCCTCTTCATGCTTCCAAATATCTCTTCTCCTTCCAAATATCTCTTCTTCTTCCAAATGTGGTATGCGTGCTCCAACACCCTTAGCTCCAAGCAACGTGCTCAATGCTTCTGCCATTTTCTTGGGATCTCCGCTTCGTCTTGCAGCTCTCAACTTCAACTCCCCCTTTGATGGACCTGATCCAGAAGTACCGCCTCTCAAGTAAGCTCTGTAGTTTGTCATCTGCATGAATGCACGAATACTGTCGTCGCAAGTGGCATCAAACAAGTTGTTTCCCCTATTGCCAGACATCTGAAGCCATTTATTATGAATTGTTTCTCACAAATTGCATGAAGGCATGTCCGCCATCTCCTCCAAAGTCAAATCCTACAAATCCATAAATCAAATCACAATCAATAAAGAGCACTTTCAATTCCGTACCAGAAAGACAAATTTTCGCTATGAACTGCAATTAATGATTATAGATAAATTCCTTATGAATGAATGGAAAGTCAAAGACAACAATACAAAAAAAAAAAACTACTACACTACAAAGAAACATTTTCTGCATGAGCCACCTTGTTCAAAACAGCCACAAAATCCCGCCTTCAATTTTTTACATTTTTTTCATTTTTTTGTTCTTAGGGACTGAAAACTGGGGTACCTCCAAGAACCCCTAGGACATCAGACGGATCCGACTGATGTTTTGGTGCTCTCTCAAGGTACCCTAGTTTTCGATACCTAAGAATAGTTCCAAAAAAAATAATTATAATTTATATGAAATATTATATATTCGGAAATTCATAATCAAAATAATGTAAAACGTTACACCCAAAACAGAAGAGCTAATTATTCATTCACACAATTCACTGATCAAAAACATTCCTATAATAAAATTCAAATTCACTTACCATTTGCATGAAGCCCCCCCACTGTCTATATCGAAAATGCCAGAATGCAAGCCAGTGGTCTAACTGATGAAGTGCTTCTTCATTGGCAGCCCCTGATGTCAACCACCATGACCGAATTGCAAGGTAATGTGTCTCTACCTCCTCCATATTCTTTGAATCTTTGTACTGTTTGCATAGAATAATGTGCTGCTGCTGAAATGCCTCCTTGATGTGCTACTGGGTATGCTTCTGAAGAGATGTAGTCCAATAGAGCAAACAAGTTCTTTCACGATTTTTCATCTCCTCTGAGGTAGATCCATTGCCGTACACAATGCGAACAGCATTCCAATTGGCCATAGCGCTGTCTGCCATGAATCCCTTGAAATTTGGATGGTCAATTCCATGGCGTGACATCACACCGTTCAAACACCTCCAAAACTGTACTTGGATCTCGGTATCTTCTAACTGCATATCGCATGTTGAAATGGTCATCACTTTTTTGTACTCGGAATCATACACGTGGCAAGCCATGGTTGTCCAGTCCTTCACACGCTTGACGTGGTCGAACATCATCCACGCATTCTGCAGATTCCCTCCGGGTTGCATGCGGCTCACCAGGTCCACTCCACTTCCAGGGCCTTCGGTGAGCATCTTGAAAACGTACACCTTCTCATTTCCTTGTCCAAGGAAGACACTATCGTTTATGAATTCGAACTTCAATTCTTTCTTCATTGTCATAATGTTGTCAATCACACCTCCTCGATTGTTTGAGCGAAAATAAGATATCACATTTCTTATGTTGGGACTACTCAAATACTGAAAACGATCCATGACTTCGCCAAGCTGGTCACCCTTTAACATCTTTTTCTCTCCCTCTCCGTTGTGAAAAAGATAGTTTGTTAAGAAGTCTTTGCTAGCAGAGAGAGCAATTGCGGAGTTGGTGGCTGATGGAGTTCGAGCCACCTGCTCCGCAATGAGTCCAAAAATCTCACCGGCAGAATCTCTATACATGCCCTTAGCAACCGGATGAGCATGATCTCTAAAATGAATTGCGGCCCTACTCATTTTTGGATTTTCACTAAACGAGTAGTATATCTTAGCACGGCAAGTGCTGAGGCACATAGGTGACTTTTTGCAAACCTTGCATACAAGAGTACAATCTCTTGGAGGACAATCTCCTACTGCAAACGGAAAGGTTGTAAACCCACTCCACTCTGTTTCGTTCTTTTTGGAAGCCCTCTTCAAGTAATCGCAATCTATATTTTCACAGACAAGGTGACCAGCACAGTATGACTTACGGAACTTCAAATTGTCAATGTTGTGGATGTTTGTAGTCACCAGCTTGCACCACGGGTGTCCATCGTATTGCTTGTCCATTCCTTCCAAGTTTCGCGCTGCTGATGAAGAGGATGACAAGCGACATGGAGGCAATTCAAAGACTACATCACCATTGAAAACCGCCGGCAAGAATTGCACGCGATGGTACTTCACAGCGTCGAAATCCATGGTGGATAGTTCGTTACGAGAATGATGGACGCTGGCTAGTTTCCTCAAGCACTCTAATATGCTTACTCCATTGCCAGGACTCTAGGCCAGCGGAGGACGTGAAAATAAGGACTGCGTCGGACTACTACATGGACTATCCGATATGGAGTTTGTAAGTGCCTTCTTGTTTGATACAATTGGGATTCTGGACGCTTGTCTTTGAAAGGCCAAGTTAGGGGACTCTCCTTTAGATTCACTAGACAGTTCTATAATAGTATCCAACTTCTCAACTTTCACTTTCCTTAACATTGCACTGCTCAGAAGTACTGGAAAAACATCACGAACTGAATTAGGAGAAATTGGAAGAGACGTGTACCATGTCTACTGTGGAATTGTCTGACTGGCGACTTAGTATCTCAGTAGATGTAGCTAACATGGACAAGGGAAGGCCATATGCTCTAAAATTCCTAGGAGAAAGATACCAGCAATGGCCTTCTTCCTCAACAGACTTGACCATGGGGATAGACTGCTGTAATTCACCTGTTTCTGACCTCTTCTCTTCCTCAACATAGATAGAAGACTCTACAAACCTGAATCGGACGTGAAGCAGGTGACTAAAGACTCTCGCACGTCCAGTGTCATCTAAAAGAAACACAAGAGGAACTTCAAACCCGTCTACTCTAATGCAAGCCATGACATAGACACAAACTTAGAGGCTAGAGCAAATAAAAATAAGGAGGACTCTAGATGCATCCTTAAGAGATTAGACATCTTGAAGATATATAGCACCTTTGTGACCTCAAGTGACAATGGTGAGGGAGATAAGAAATTAAGAAAGAGAAAGTTTGCATTAATGTGGAAATAATAAAAATTTGCTTAAGCCGGCGTCTATTTTACTTAACAAAGATGTCAATTATAGAACTTTATGATGAGTGTAGGCGTCTTTGGCAGTCATTCTCAAATTGCCGGCATTTCAAATTGCAACAGCCTCCAATATGTGTAATGAATGATCCGCCATTTGTCCAATGTCCTAAAAATTACATTAGATTATGGAGTCACAATAAATTTGTCAGGTACATAATCAAAAAGATTGGCATCAAAATACGGAAATTGCCAACAACCTCGAATGTCGAAGTGACGGCGCTTTCAAGAACTGTCACTTCATTCAAAACTTTGAGCGAGCGGCGCATTAAAGGAACTGGCAGTACTAGTTCCAACTGCCATTTCAAAATCAGGCTATTGTCAGTACCCTAGACAATGATGGCTAGGGTTAGTGAGCCGCCTTCATAGTTTTAAAGGTATAAGTAGTTGCACCTCTCTATGTAGAACTCCTCTTTGTTCCTTCTCTGTAGTGCAACTCTTGTTGATGAATGGGGTAGTTCTTAGGGAGTTCACCGTCACCACATGCTTTTAGAGAGCCATAGCAATTCACTTGTCATATTGAAGAAGAGAATTAAGAGAAAAAGACATAGCTCACTATACTTTTCATCTTCTAAGGCCTTGAAGAGAGCTAGGATGACTCGTGCAAAGAAGGTAGTTTCAAGGACAGCTCAAACAACACCCGGGGACATACGAAAGTCACTTCACTTTGGAGTAGGAGAGAGCGGTGGAGAGGACGATGTTGGAGGCCAAAGCTTGGATGCAGTGCAAGAAGTTTCAGAAGATATTACAAGCGCACACATGGTGACAAGGGAGGGAATCACCTCAGATGAAAGCCACTTGTGACCACACTATTTTTCATTCAATTCCTTTATTGAACCATCAGTCATGTGCCAATTCTGGATTTCAAAATTTTCGTAAAATACATTTGATCCACGTTTAGATGAAAACTGATATGACTCAAATAGATCATGTACATAGAGTGTGACCATTTGTAATTTAAACCTTTGCTTGGGGAAACGGACTCCGAATGTGGGCATTGATCGGGGCCCATTGCGATTTGGATCGTGGTGCATTGATCTACATGCTAAAATCCATTGGCGGCCAGTTAGCTGTGGATCCTAAAATATCGCTACTTCCTAAAAATCAGTTGTCCAACTTGCTCCGGCGCCGCAAGTCCCGTTTTGTCAAGGCCTCCATTGAAACTGATGGAGATCACGTCCATCGCGACTTGGCGTCCTTGCTATTGTGCTCACCAAAGAAATCCGTAGCCGGCATTCTAACCTCGTGTGAAGGAACTGATCCATTTTGCCTTCGTTTTCTAGAATCGGAAGAGCCCAGCCGGCACAATGAAGAGCACGCGAAGCAGGGCCAAGCTGGGAGGAAGCACAGCTGGAGGCGGTGGATCCACAAGGCTGGAGCCTTCAGAGGATGAGAATCAAGTTCGAGTAATGGCTCACACATCTTTTGACTTGCAATTTTTCACTGCTAGGACTAGCTCTCAACAAGCGGATAGTAGCTACAGGGGGTCCCAAACGCTCACGGTGTCCATTGCGCGGCCACGCTCGGGTGCATGCGCTCGGATCCATTGCGCGTACACGCGCCCAGGTTCGAACGTGACGCGCTCCCACCATAGCCTCATGTGGGCCTACTTGGACACGACGTGCGCTCCGGAGGTGTCTAGTGCTCCCTCGCTCGGCTGTGGACTCACATGCCCACGCTCGCCCGCTCGTCTGCGGCCTTGCGCCCACACGCGAATGCGACGCGCGCTCCGAAGGTGTCCAACGCACCCTCGCTCGGCTGCGGATTCTTGTTCCCACACACGCCTGCTCGGCTGCGGCCACACGCACCCACGCGCGAATGCAACGCACGCGCCGACGCTAACTAGACGCTCGCTCACTGAGATGTGAAGCGCGCGCACCAAGCTGTCCCACGCGAGCCCGGCTGGATGCGACACGCGCGCGCACGCTGGACTGATGCGCGCCCTCGTAATCCACAACCGGTGAATGAGTACAGTACGCGCACGCAAGCTGGCCTGAGCCCTTGATTCAGTCCAGCTCTTCGAGCGCAGCCAGATCCCAAAAACCAGCTGTCCTACGGGCTCACTACCGAGAGCGTGTCGTGGTGAAACAAAATCAGCTGGTGAATCTGTCTAGAACTTTGTACGCTGCGTTGACCTCCCCGTAGGACGCATTTTGGGGGTAGGTCGAGGCCTTCGTAGAACCTCAGTCGGCGCCGATTGAGGTTGTATGAGGGCTTCAACCTACCCCCAAAATGCGTCTTGCGGGGAGGGAATTTGTCCTGTGACGATGGATCTTACTAGCTACCCAAAAAATGCGCCTCGATTATAATCGCATGAGCCTTCACTCATGTGTCTCTTCTTTTTGACCTCAGTTTGTTTCTTGTTTTCATGTTGCTCTTCTCAAGCTTCAAAGTCCAAATAGTCCAGGAGTAGACATATTTTTTTTTGAGGCCATTTGTGTGGACTGATTTAGGGGGTACCTTGATGTTCCCCTAGAACCTCAGTCGGATCCGACTGAGGTACTAGGGGAACCTCAAGGTACCTCCTAAATCAGTCCACACAAATGATATCCAAATTTTTTTAGGACTGCCATATTCAAAATGGTCCTTGCTATTTGTTTGGCACTTTCATCGTTGTTAGAGTTAATCCAATTTCCTATAAGTTTAGGGTGATTTTTGATGGTTTATATTTTGCCAGTGCGAGCCCTTGGTACTAGCCGTCCTAAGAGTAGCGGCGTACATGAATTGAAAAAAAATGATATTCCTAGGTGATTTTCCATGTTGGTTTAAACTTCATAATCTTCTATAGCACACCAATTTCTTTGAGTGATTCCTTTTGATTTATTCATGTGCTTCCAAGGGTGAATGCAAGAAACACTTGTACTATTTTGTGTCACAAGCTAAGTGCTGATCTGTTTTTTGGCCATAACTTTTGCATTTTTGCTCGAAATGACTCAAGATTTCTAGAGAAGGTACTCATGTCTATCATACACCTTACATAATTTTTTCATAATTTTCAAAAATATTTTAATATTAAAATAGTATTAGTGATTAAATGTCACAAATGAGATTTGGAGGTTTTTAGTACTAAGGAGTACCTTTTTTTAATGATTTTGAGATGAAATTTGGACGAGATGGTCTTCTAGTAGATTTACATCTCTCCAGATGAGGGATTTTGAAAAAAGTTATTTTTATGTGGTGTGGAAGTCTACAAAAAGAGCTTCTTTCTGCTTGAATTTTGAAATATATAAAATATTATTTTGGTGTTTTTTCTGGTGAATGACCATCTCCATAGAATTGTTGCAAATGGACACATTTTATTTTTTGTATTTACTTATTTTTACTATTTTTTCCGAATTAAAACATGAAGGTATGTATTTTCTTGAGGTTTGACGCTTTTTCAGTTCTCCTACTTAGAGAATTTTTCTATCAATTTCCTTTGATGAAAACCTTCATCTTAGAGGTGTATACATTGTTCATATTTTTCAAATTTTTTTCAAATTAATTTTCTAATTTTAAAGTACTCCAAAAAAAGTCATGAGTACTGTAGTAAAACGCAACAAATAGTACAAGTGTTTCTTGCATTCACCCCCAAGTACAATGTTATAGCTCTAGGTGGCATATTCACGTTAGTACTTCATTGAGGACGGATTTTAGGGGTACCTCGAGGTTCCCTTAAAATCCATCCCAAATGAAGTACTAACGTGAGACTCAATTTGTATTTCATCTTTGTTGTTTCACTAACAGTTTCAATGCAAATTTCTATAGCTTTCTAGAGCCATCAAATGTTCTATAATGTTTGTAGCTTTGAATGCTGTGCAGCTAAAGTATCATCCTTTGTATCACTAGAAATTTGCTAGGCAAGTGCAATAGGCGTTTTGTTTCTTTAGGCCCTTGTTCATGGCCTTAGTATTTTGATGCAATAGTTTATGTGATTTGATGTGGATACACATAGTTCATTGTTTTGAGTGAAAAACTTGTGTCACTGCAATTCCAGAATTTCTAGTTAACCAATGACTATCATCTCTTGCAGGTGCCATCAAGTGATCACATTGGCCAGCCATCTTTGTCCAAGGAACTTGTCGAGATGGATCCCAATCTAGTGGTCGTAGTTCCTTCTGGTTCTACAACTCCACAACACCCGATTGTTGATATTTCAAATGAGGAATTGCCCGAAGAAGTTGACGAAGTCGATTTGGTAAGTTTGGGTGATATCCTGGACGCTTGTGATCGAGCTTGTGACTACGTCGAAGTTCCACATCTGAGTAGGGTCAGCCAGAAGTTAACATGCAAGCGGAAGCAACCTGTGGTCTCATCTGAGAGCTCTGAGACCAAGTATACCTCAGATAATCAGTCGTCATTCTCAGTCTCTAGTCCTCAATTTGAGGAATACTGTGACTGTGCCAATAGTGCTAGTTTAGGCAAACATGATGTGGTCTTCATTCACTTGAGCTCGGACTATGATTGTGATGTTGATGTCGACTCCATGGGAATGGAAGGTTTATCGTCTATTAGTTACTAGATTCATATGGGAGTGATATTTCATTGGCAAGTGCACGTTTGGACCATATAGACATTTTGGTATTTGTATTGTAGTCCTACATGCATCACAAAGTAAAGCTTTGAGTTTTGCATTTGAATTTGAACTTTGATTCTCGTTTATAATATTTTATATCTTAAGGTCATGTCTTTAGTGACTTTCAAATATTCATTGCAGATGGAGGTCTCGCCTACATCTCTTACCCAAAAAGAGACGATTATGGAGACTCCCGGGTCTAATGATACAGCTCAATCCGACATTTGCAATGAAGATGAAGGCGACTTTTTGGAGGAGGATGTGGTTGATGAAGAAGAGAAGGAAATGCTAGAAGATGAATTAAGGAGCTTCCAGAAGATAGACTCCATGGCCACTATTTCAACTTTGAGGATGAAGCCCAAGAAGTTGTTCCGCCTTCGAGTTCCCCTTTGCCGACTTGTTGCGATGCCCATAGTGAGGCCAACCCTCTCATGTGACATTGTCAAACTGGAGCAAGACTTTGTCCACGGGTATCGCGATGGTGCTGCAGTCTTTTATGTTTCAACAACAAATGAGGCCGGTGAAAGTGCCAAGTTTACGGCGGAAGAGATTGATGGCTGGGGCCTGCTTTGGAAGAAGGAGAATGACAATTTCAATAAGTCTATAGAGTCGGTGGCATTGCTCAAGTTCCTCAAGAACTTGAAGTTCTTTGTGTGTGATGGCAATCATCGCCGAATTGCTTGGATGAACCATATTTGCAGACTTCATTCGGTGGACCCTTCTTGGCATTTGGCAGTTGATTGCATTGTGCTAGACACCAAGGGGAGGATCAAACTTGTCATGCAAATTATGCATGACATAAATAAGTGAGAACTTCTACGCTCTATTGTTCTTTGATGGTAATTGTGATTCCATTGAATTTTGTGTGTTAAATTGAGTTTTTTTTATGATATCTAAACAAGTTTTTATTATCTTAGATCAACAGAGGACTCCCATGTCAAGACGAACTTGGTACATACTTTGTACCGAGTTCAGAAGTATGGACTTTTATCGATGGACAGATTTAACGAGATGATGAGGCCATCAGAGGTGAAAAGATGTGGATTGCAGCCTACAAGGAAGACCTGGTACTCAATGCCCGCTGAGGTCTTCACAACATTTGTATTCCGAGTGAGATTTTGAAAATGTCAAAATATAATTGATTTTCTAATTTCTTGAATTTATATGTTAGGATTCTTATTGAAATGTTGATTGATTTGCACAGCAAGAGATTGCACTTGCAGCAGATGCTGCAATTCGCAAGTACAATGAGATCACACCATTTGAAAAGAAAAGTGATCCCGGTGTTGCAAATGCCATGAGGGCCGAAGCAAAGGACAAGGCATCCAAGTTATATGTCAAGATGATAAAATTGTTGACGGTGGCAAATCCTGCTCACGGGCCTGCCTTCCTTGAAGAGGTGAGTTATGGCTACATCAAGTGAATTATCAGATGTTATTATATGTTAAAATTATGTGTGGTATGAATATCTGTGTTTCTGACTACAGGTAGAGAAACACTGGAGCTCCAACGAGGTTCCAGAGATGACTTTGGAAAAATTGCAAATGGTTGCTACGTGCAACACCTCACCCTACCATAAGATTAAGTTCCTAAAGTGGTGGAACTCTTCTATGCCGTCCCGTGATGCTAGGAGGTTTCCTACAAGACCCGTTTCACAGACAAACTTGGGACCCTTCTTGAATAAATGCGTGTGGTATGCCGGGGTAAGTGCTCGTGTATATTCATTTCAAATTCTGAAGTTGGTTATCTAGCCTATTCTGAAGTTGCATTTCTTCATTTGGAACTTCCATATGATATGTAAAGAATGAAAATATCTAATATGAGCTCTTCAATCAGATTGAAGATGCTGCTGTGGAATACTATGAAACGGTGGTGCAAAAAGACAACATCATCATTAATATGAAGGTTCCACAACAGCAAGAGTATTTGGCGGAATACGTGGAGGGTTGGAGAAGGAAGATTTGGGATCAAGGATTTGGGCCTGCACTGAAAGGAGCCAACTATTTCAAGAAGGGGGACTCCTTCACGAATTTTGATGGATCAATGCAGGCGGTTCGAAGAGTTCTATTTAGGTATAAACACAATCCTTAGCAGAAGTGATTTTTATTTTCAGTGGAAATGCCTTGACAATTTGATGGGTGAATTCTTTAGTTGATAGCCAATTTTTGTATTTTTATCATTGGTAATGAAGTGATGGACGGAAATTGGGGGTACCTTGAGGTACACCCAAAACCTTAGTCGGATCCGACTAAGGTTCAAGGTGTACTTCAAGGTACCCCCTGAAATGGTCCAAGAAGTGATGGACGGAAATTAGGGGTACCTTGAGAAAGACCCAAAACCTTAGTTGGATCCGACTAAGGTTCAAGGTGTACCTTGAGGTACCCCCTGAAATGGTCCAAATTACCTTCTATATGTTTTTTGGACATAAACCATTCTGATGGATTTTTTTATAGAGATGTTAATGTTCTTCGGCCCATGATTTTGGTCATCATCAATTGCAATGATAACCGTCTTATTTAATGTGAGATATTGTAGGAATGCTTTTAAATGTCTTCTTCAGTTTCATTTTTGTCTCAACTGGCAACTTCTTTTCTTTGTAGGTTCTTCAAGCATGAGCTTCTTACAAAGGGTGCAATCACTCATGGAGATCTTCCACCATTTTTGACAACATGGCTTAATCGTAGTTCAGCCAACTGCATGTATTCTCCAAGCCAGCTCTGGACTTTTACCACCGCACATTTGAGTGGCGGAGGCTGGTACCTTGATTGCCCCATCTTCTTCACCCATCCGTCGGAGGTGGAGTTGCGAAAGTTGTTTGAAGGTCTTGGGGCGATCGGCTTAGTGGTGGACAAATTTGCAGGCCTTAGTGATGCGGCAAGGAGGAAGGCCCTTACTCGGAGGAGCATTGCTGACAAGAAGAAAGAGGCCAAAGAGAAAGACATTCTTATCACCAAGGAAAAGAAAGAGTTAGATCGATTGGCGAAGTTGGCGGAGAATGAGAAGGAACAGGAGAAGGAAGCAAAGGGGAAGGGGAAAGGCAAGAAGAAGCCCGAAGGTAGTGGCCAAGTTCCAGCATCATCTACGATGGACCAAGGCTCTCAGATGCAGTCTAGATCTCAGAGTGGAATGAAAAGGAAAACGGAGTTGACGCAGCTAACTGAAGATGTTATTGTACAAGGGACTCAAGTGATTGTCCTTGATGAAGATGGCAAGGACAATACGGAGGAATTGATTATCAATTTGTCCATTATAGATCTCATGGATGACAAGGACACTACGACGCCGACATTGTACAATGAAGTCATGGATTTCCTCAAGAAGGTAAGAATTTGTTATATTTGCATTGACTACTTATTGTACAGGCCGTGGTTGATTTTATTTTGTATTACTAATTTTTTTACAATTTGTTTATTTGAAGTTGTCAGCAGGGAAATGTCGCATGTTTGACGGTAAAGAGAATCGATGGCCAGGAGTAGACCTTGTATTCTTTGATTGTCAAGAGAACTTGCCAATGCCAGGGGTGTCTTCTCCACCGACTGCAGTACCTGCTTGGAACACAGACAAGGAGTACGAAGCTATGCAGATGGCCTTTTTCTTTGCTGAAAAGCATTTGCAGGACCATGGGTGCATGATATTGTTTCATTCTTTCTCGTTGGATTCAAAGTCTAATATTGCTGGATTGTGTGAGACTTACATGATGGTGAAGAAGAAAGAATGGATGGGCATGAATCGCCTTCACTTGACCTCGGCCTTTGACCTTACCACTACGGTATGTTTTATTGAATGTTTTATTATTTGAAGTGGCACCTCTACATGGCATTTTTTTGGGTGATTTCTGATTTATAATTTGTTTGGATTTTTGCAGACTCAGAAGTTTGGAATCACCCTTGTGGTGAAGGACCTTGGGGTGAAAGGAAAATCCAACTTCTCTTTCAAACGCACACCAACAATAGAGAATGGTGGTATGGACATTGGATTGGATGACATGTTGATGAATTTCACCACCAAAGAGAACATGTTGATGAATGGGGCAAAACCTTGGCGTGGGGCTCGTGAGAAGGATCCTCAATTATTTCAACTCTTCATCAAAGCCACAACCGCTGAAGGAGATTTGATTCTGAACTGTACAGCATCTACGGGTGAATTTTGTATTGAATGATTGCAAATTCTAGTTTCAATTTTTGTATTGATCCTTGCAACTAATGAATTACAATTTGGTTGTTCTAGGTGCATCAATTACAACATGTCGCGGCATTGGCCGTCACCTTGTGGCTTTGGAGGAAGACGTGGACATTTTTGATGCAATCCTTGAACCCATGAAGAAGTCCACTTCAACGGTGATGGGCCCGAAACCGCCAGCAGTGGTTGCAATGTCTCAAGATCCGGATGCCATGACCGTAGTTCCTCGGAAGTTTGCTCGGAAGGGGAAATTGAGTAAGTAAGTTTATATATTTATGAGTTTGATGTATGTTTGCATATTGTTTTAGTTGAAGTGTCTAATATTGTGCCATTTGTCTTTGCAGTCATTCAAGATTGATTTTGCCAAATGCAACAAAGAAAAAACAAAGTCTTCTATTAAGTCCTGAGAAGACTTTCAATCTTCCGGTATATGCCGAGCAAATGGCATTGGCATACACGGAGTTTGGTGGCTCTAAGCGAATACGCCATAGAGAAAGATATGCTTTAAATGTTCTAGATTACATCGATGGGTCAGCATCCGAAGGTAGAGAGACATCGGAGTCATCTACCACTGAGGATTCTACAAGCGAGTCCACAGTGACTTAGATTCATAAGATTGACGTATCTTATGAATCAAAACATTATGTGTTCATTTTTATTTTGATTGGATCTGTGTGTTTTATGGCTACATCTTTGATGTGTGCTCTTTCTCTTTCTCTTCTGCATTGATTGGTTTGTCTCAAAATTGAGTACATTTTGTTGTTGCTTCTAAGATGCTTAAAAAAAAATATTCCATGTCATTATTTTCAAAAAAGTTCCTCCCATTTACTAATTTACTAAACTTCATGAAGCCACGGTCATAGGTCCTTCACCTTTTTTTCGACCAAAAAAATTTCTAGCTCACAAGCTCACGGGCTCACGCTCACAGGCTCGCTCGCTAGCAACCCTGTTGCATTCCCTAATCAAAAATATCTTGACTACCTACCACGCGGCAAATTCCGCAAAAAGTGGATCTCAGATCCGAAAAATTTGGATCCGGGAGTCCAAGTTCATCACAACAAAAAGCAAATAGTAAATAACTTCATAAGTCCCAAAACTTTAGTTTTCTCCGCCTACCTACTTTTGCTCCTATAATTAACTACTACTAAGTCTTCTTCAGCCGCTTTGAAGGTGCCTCCACTTGTTTTGCAACTCTTTTCTACGATGGTTGTTTTCTACTGGCTGAGGCCTTGGTGACACACATTGCTTGGCCTTTGCTAGGTGTATGAGTTTGCCCTTTACGTTTTCCGCGCAGAGCAACGACGGTACAATGCGAGCGGTGAGCAATGAGGTCAAAATTGGCCTAGAATATTCTAATTTTGATAAAGATTGGAAAAAAATTGATTTTACTAAAGAAGTAATTCTTGTAACCCATTACCGTGGTTTAGAAATGTTTTCCATGATTTTCCAGTTGCTAATGGGTGATGAAATTCCCTCATATGAAAGAAAATGTTGAATTTTGAGAATGGCTCTACCACAACTTCAAAATGGAATTGACTACTTCATGTCGCCTAGTGCATGAACATTTTGGATGATATATTTTATGGATGTATAGAGTTTTTGGATAAATGATGTTTTGGATATGGAGTAAGAATTTCATCCATTGTTTCAAAAATAACTCAATGAACCACACAAACTCCAGTGGGTACAAAAAGGAAGCCTTGGGTCAAAAGAACCCAAGTGATATTATACTGAAAAATCTACCCTTTGTTGCAGAAGATTAATCAGTGAACTACAAATTTTCAAAAAACAGATAGAACATTCTTCTGTACCAAAGAGCCTATTAGGCCTATTTTTGGAGGGGAATATATATACTTTTTTGTATTTTTTCTTTCCCAAGAATGGAAAAAATAAGGTCCTATGTCCAAAGATACATTATTTATGCCCTAATAAAATTTTACCAAAAAAACAACAACCTGATGAACTTCACAAGTCAACTGTGAAGGCCAAAAGGCCTCCTCAGTACCAAGGAGGCCTTTCGGCCCTCCAAAGTTTTGTGTAAGCTCAGACATAAACAATAAAAAGGAGCAATATCTTGCCAAAACTATTATGACTAAGAAAGAAAAAACTTAGAAATTACTATGGCAGAGTAGGATCTGTACTTCATCGAAGCTAAGACTTGGTGCATATATGTACTTGTCGTCCTCAGAGTTTGCCTTGCATAGGAATCGGTAGACATAATACAAGTGTTTGTAGTTCACCCACGATTTTCGTTTGCCCAATGCTCCACTACTCATTGTAACAAAATCTTCACATGTGCAAGACGGAAAGTCACATAGAGCAACAATATATGTCTCCTGTTTGGGATAGATACATGAATCCATGGTGATGATTCTTCCATAACTAAGATATGGAATTGGCATCACGTTCTTCCCAGTATCCTTGACATTTTGGGTTGTTTTCCTCTTGTTGCGATGGTCTACAGTAGGGGCACCTTCATACTGCTTGATGGTCCTGCCATATTGCTTGGTAGGATGTGAAGTAGCGTCTGATGGACTTGGACTCACAATGTCAGCGACAGCTGATGTAGGTGAGTTATGGAAGAGGCGCCAAGGAGACATGTCGAAGTCCTTTGTTTGTAGTTGGAAGCCTCCTTCTTCTAAAACGAGGATCTTGCCTTTTGTTAGATTGGTGCCACGAGCAACAGGCCAAATTGTTGGAAGAACGGGCAGGTCATACATCCACCTAAGTTTGGATCCGTGAATACATCGGAAGATGTCATCGGGACAAAACCAAAAATCAAAAATGATGATTGCCCTACTCTATACTCGGTCATGCAACCGTTATAAGTTGGTGCAGGAGTACCATTCTTCTTAACTTTGCAGACGTGTATACCACACTTTTTCTTCTGCACCACTTGAACGCTGTGACATTTCTTTCCCACCTTCTTGCAACGTGCAATGTGCCATTGCAATGGATTGCACTCTGTCTCAAGAATAGAAGTGGCATGCGGAAGATAGGACGGTGTAGATTCAGTGGGAGTAGCGATGACGTTCAAAGTCCCAACGTCAGTTCAGGCTCGCGTTGAATGGGTTTGAACGTGGGGTGGAAGAAGTTAACTTTGTCATGGCAATGCGAGTACTCTTCTGATTCGGGTAGAAGATCTAGCTTTTGTTTGGTTGATCCAAGTGGGGAACCCTAGTGGTGAATCTATCTGCCCCCAAAAGCATGCTAATTGCAGCAGCAATCCTTACCGGGTTGTCCGACCGCTTGGCAGCCCAAAGACAAAGCTCATCGAGGTGGGGCCCAGTGCCGGATGCATGACCTTGAAGGAACGCCCAATAATTGGTGGATTGCATCATAGCACGCATCATGTCGTCCGTCATAGCTACATAGAGGCAAGTCCCCATGTTGCTTGACATTTGCAACCACTTGTTGTGCATTGGCTCCGCGAGGTTGCAGGATGGCATTTTTGCCAGTTGCTCAATGTCCAATTTCTGTAGTGCATGGCATACATTCTAGGCTTTAGTACAATAGTGGCTGAAATGAAAAAAATGAGTAGTTTAGGGTTAGGGTTAACAAGCGGAACAACAACAACGGAACTAGGGTTAGAAAAGATGGTTAAAGGTTCTAGAGTTGTGTTATGTCCATGAAGCCTCCCCACTGGCGATAACGGAAGTGCCAAAAGTCCAATTAGTTGTCCAATTCACGCACTACATCTTCAGATGCCACACGCAATGAGAGCCACCAACGTTTGATGCCGAGGTAAAGTTTGTCCACTTCTTCAGCTGTCTTGGCGTCCTTGTATTGTCTACAAAGGCAAACATGTTGTTCGCAAAATTCAGGTTTGATGAGCTTATTGGTGTGTCTATTTAGGGATGTCACCCAATGAAGGAGACATGATCTTTCTTTGTCCACCATCTTCACGGTTGGGTCGCCATTCCCATAGATGACGCAAACGGCGTTCCAATTTGCTTGGGCGCTATCCACCATGAAGCCCTTGAAGTTAGTGTTCGGGATTCCGCGGCATGCTATCAACCTGTTCAACGACTGCCACATCAACTTTTGGGATTTGACATCCTCACTTTGCATATCGCAGACGGCGATGCTCATTACACGACAGTACTCAGAGTCATAGACATGGGTGGCCATTGTAGTCCAGCCTCTTACTCGTTTGACGTTGTCACACATGATCCAGGAGTTTTGGAGGTCTCCACCAATTATGTTTGACTCCCACAGTTGAAAAGGGATCATGTCACAACATAGAAACTCAATTTCCACATAGATAGAATAGAATAGATGAAATAGATAGAATTTTTTAGTTTTTTGTGTTTAAGGAACGATAGTTGTCTTCCGGAGAAGCTCAAGTTTGGAATACGGCTTCATCCATAAACAGGTTTCCGATTCGGCTATCGTAGGATATACGGAAATCGACCGGAACGCCGCCACCTACAGACTAGGGGTCTAGCCTACAAGGCTAGAAGACACATCTCGGGAACAGAATCCTAATCCAGTTCTCATCCGGGAACTAGCGGCAGCGCGTTGGGTACTTAAGGGCTACCACTGCCCACTTTTTGAGTTTTCCAAACTCCTTCACGCGCAGTTAGTTGAGAGAAAGTGTGGTGAGAGTGCGTTTACGGATAGAGAGAGGTGAGGCCAGATTAGGGTTTAGTTTGCCGGTGCAGACATGGCGAAAAGTGGCAGACCAAAATCCGCTAAAGCGTCGGTTGTCACCCAGATGGTTAGTCCGACCATACCGACTGATCTTATCGCTTGCCAGGAGTTGGAGCAGGACCTAAAACAATTAGGGTGTGTCGGATTACTGGAGAGGCCGTGGAACCTAAGAAGGGAAGAGTTGATTCAGGAGTTGATCAACAGGACTTCAAATCAGCATGAATTGACGGTGCGAGGACAGCCCAAGGGATGGACGGAAGATGTATGGGCGGAAGTCTACTTGTTCTGAAAATTTGGAAAGGGACTAGCTTCTCGGGCAAATAAGTACGCCATTGGGAAGTTTCGAAACCCACCTCAAGCAAAAGAAGAGTATGCGAATAGCGACTGCGTGGACGAGCGCCATAGGAGGGTGTTAGAATTCCTAATTCCCATACTGTATCCGGAAAAGCTTAGCCGGGTCGCAGTTACGATTGCTAACACAATCTTTGGGGCGATGGAAGAGAGGGTAGTGCACTGGGGGCGGGTCATGGTGCAAGTGGTCACAAAGCTTGCGGATCATGTATCCAAGAGTAGGTACAGTCCTATCAGCCCCTACCTATTCCACCTCTACCACCACGGGGATGTACTGACACCAGACGAGGTGTTAGTGTACAAAACCGGAATGGCGCTATTCAAGTACGGGCTCACGGATGAAATGGAGCAAGACGACCCGGTTTCCAAAGAGAAGGAGGATCCGGAGGAAGAAACCTTGGAGCGAAAAAAGCCTAGGCGCAAATCAACAAACCCGGCTTCACGGGGAAAACAACTCGAGACGGAACCGGGTGAACCCAACCCAGTTCCAAAAGAAGAGAAGCCAGTGCTCTGGGAGTTCTTTGATATAGGATTTAACTGGATGCACCAAGCCCGGAACTTGCACCAAAAGGTCATCGAGTTTATGAACGAGGTGGCGACCAAACTAAATGTGCCATCTGGAGAAATTATAGAGGAAATCAAGTGGAGGCCAAATCCGGAAGCCGTCCAGCAAAAGGAGGAGCAGATCTGGGCTTTGGAGAAAAGCCGGGAGGAGGCGGAAAGCCGGATGAATTGGGCGCAAGGGGAGTGTGAGGCGGCACTGAAAAACAAGAGGGACGCTATGCAACTGGTCCGGAATCTCCAGGCCTTGGTCGACCATCCGGCAGACGTGATAAACAAGGCAAGGCTCTACGACGCGCAGTTGGTGTCTGGGGGACATGTAATCGGATCCAAAGTTGTCATGATCTTGATGGATTTCGAGGTGCGGATGGAGAAGGTGCTCAAGGAAATGCAGACATTGGTGGCATGGGTCGATTCGGATAGGGCAATGGACTTCATGCCCTTTCCGGAACCGGATCTCACCACCAACCCATATCTCTAGACTCCGCAGAAGCCGGTGGTGGGATTTCCGGTCTAGTCACAATCAAGAGGGTTTGTTTCACTGTTAAAACCACATGTACCGTGGGAGTGGTTGACACAAAGGGTTTTCTTCCCAATGCAGAATTTGGTGGAAGGGCAGCGTGTTCAGACACAGGGAGGAACTTCCACCCAAATCCAAATCCAGACCCAGACCCAGTTGCAGGAAGAGGGCAAGCAAATAAAAAATAACTTGCTTGACCAGATGGGAGCTTTAGAGAATCCGGACAAAACTCATCCAGAAGATTTTGAGCACATGTAGTAGGAGACTCCGCTAAAGCCTCCATCGCCAAAACCAGCCGAGGAGCCGATCGACCTGGATTCGACGGTAAAGCCCATGGAGATCCTTGAATCCCAAAAGGAGGAGTTTGAAACGGAATCTGCCATAGAGACGGATGAGGAGGAAGACTCTCTGCCAAAGAAGAGGAAGATCCAAACTCGCGCGACCAAAAAGCTCACACCTCCACCAAAGACCAAGACGAGGACATTTATGGCTCAAACAAGGAGCAACTCGAAGAAGACGAAGAAAATAGGATTTAGGTAGTTAGATTTGGACTTTTGGTTTTCCGGAACGGATTTTCCGTATATGGGCCCATTTCCGTATTTTTAGGGATAATTGCATTGGCGTTCCGGATATCTCGGATGCGTCAACGGTTGACCTCATAGATTTTTGGATGCACTTTTTTCTTTTTGTTTTAGTTTTAAATGGTCGGCAGGTTTGTTGCCCATTCATTCCATCCTTATGCATTTTCAAAGTTGTATTTTATTTTTCTTTACTGTAATCTGAACCACTTAGTGGACTTTCCATGCTCTAAGTGTTGTACGGAGGGCTTGGGTTGTATGTTTGTGTGTTTGTGTGTTTGTGAGGTGTAAGGAACCGGGAAGGAGGAATCCGGATTTGTGTTGTTTGGATTTAGAGAATAAGGGAGGATCTATGACGGAGCTAGATTGGATCTGGAGGATTTGCGCATTAGAGTCTTTAAACTACTAGAACGGTAATCCGATTGGAGTGATGAGGGTGAGGTTCCGAAACTAAGAGTGGTTCCGTGCGAAGTTAAGCGGCTGCCAGGGGAAAAAACCCCACTTACCGGAAGATTTACCAACTGTAGTATTAGACTAATTCTCAGTAGATTTTCCCTTGTGGTGAATCCGGATAGTGTGTATTTGTCATTGTAGCGGAGAGGAGTGACCGGATTTTGCGTGACCTGCTTCCCGGATAGGCCATCCGAAAAGTCATGAGGAGACGGAAACCTACTTTGTTGCAACACTGAGATCTATTGGTTGTCTTGGGTTGTTTTAGAGAAGTTAGAGTGTGCGATTTATAAGTAGTGGAGTCCCTGCCCCTTTAAAGAACAAAAGCGGCCCCCCTGAAGGTAAAACAAGGGTATAACAAACCGAAAAATAGTAAAACCGGATTCCGGAAGTGGACGGATCCGGATCAAATCCAGAAAGAAGTTAGTTCCAGAAGTGGGAAAAGAGGTTTTGTGTCCTCTTTGGGTGTTTTTGAGATAATCCGAATAAACCGAATTCATAGCAACATAGTAGAGTCTCCTAGGACGATATTCCGTGTCATCTAACCACAATTGTGTATTAAAGGTGCTTACACCTAGATTACGCGTACGACAAAGTTTGTCCATAGTTATCGCAAAGGTGAATGAGTGTTCTACGTATCCATATCAGATGATGCTGGGAAATCGCAGCTCGTCACTGACAAAATTATGGAGAGTTGGGACTTGCACTGGCTTAAAGAGAATGAAGCATTTGAGAAGCAATTATCTTCTAATATCCACTTGTCTTCTCTATCTGGCCATTTGATCTTCATCTGGGATGGGAACCATAGGTTCCAAGCCTGGAGTAAGTATATTTCACATTTGCATTCAAATGAGGCAGAATGGCATTTTGGTGGATACTATATTCTTCACATCAAAGGGCAGTACTGGCATTCTTGTGAATGCAATGAACGACGTAAATAGGTATGTGTATATGATTTATCTTCTATGTTGATTTTGTATAATCATTTTTGAGTGATCCCCTAACTAATTTGGATTATTTTCCAAGTCCATAGAGAATGCGCATGTCAAAACAAACCTTGTACACAAACTGCATTGCATAAGTTCCTATGGGGTTTTAAAGTTACCTGATTTCAAAGAGTTACTCACAGCGGATGAGTACAAAGTCTGTGAGACTTGACCAAAGCCATACCCATGGTATCCATTGACTTCAGATGTCTTTATCAAATTCTTGAATCGGGTAAGACTTGTTTTCACGTCAATATGTTATGTTGAAGTTTCTTCTCTAAGTCATGGAGTGGAATCTAATTTGTGACGTTATATGTGCAGCAAGATGTCTTCGTCACTGCGGATGAAGCCGCTACATTGTATATGGAGAAGACAGCAAAAGCAAACCGTATTGCTCGTGGCATACACGATGCAATGGAAAGTGCCTCACAAGCAAGAGTGAAGTCCTATCGAACAAAGTTTGACAAAATGATAGGCGTGGTAAATCTCAAGCATGGCCCCAAGTTCTTGGAAGCGGTAAGCAAACTACTTTGTCCTCATTTTCATTCAATTTATTGTCAAATTCATATCACGGTGAATATGCACTCTATGCACTTCTAATATCCTTCATGGAAGTGTGAATTTTTTCTCTACAGCAAGAATTGAAATTATAATGGGTGCTATTGTAGTATATTTTTGAAACTCCTAGCTCCATATCTTAGTCTATATTTGATCCATGAAATTGATATTGTGTGGACTTGACTGAAAATGATTTAATTTTGAAAATGAAGATAAGTCTCCATTTTGTCTATTAACCAATGAGTCCTTCATATTTGAATTCCAAATATATTATCGTTGGAGCCAGTTTGAGAAGCCTGAGATGTCACTTGTGAAACTCCAGAAGATTTCATCAACAATTGTTGAACCCAGTTCAAGGTCAAGTGGTTGAATTGGTGGAACTCCGGAGATTTGAATCGTGTAGCGTTGCAATTTCCAGCAGCTGGTATCAGAGACAAGAAACTAGAAGCGTGGTTGACAAAGGTTGCTTTGGGGGCTCAGGTGAGGTATTTGAATTGAGACGTTTCCTAAACATAACCATCCGATCTATGTTGCTAAACAATATGTGAAGCTACTTGTACTTGTAATGCAACTAATTTGTTTATTAAACACGCTTGTAGTTGGAATTTGTTACGATTCAAGCTGTGAACGAGACAATGAGGTCAAAGGAGATTATGGTGAACTAGAAAGCAAGAGGTGATGTGGATGAAATTGAAGAGTACATTGAAAAATACCGCATTATTTTGTAGGATCATGCATTTTATTTCTTTTTTCGCAAGTCAGTGGAATATTCACGATCCAAGCCGTTTCTTTCACAAGATGGAGCTAAGAGAACAATGCAGCATCTGCAGTACCGGTAAATTCTTCAATTGCCTTTATCAAATTAACTTTCTTGTGACCCAATGTGGTTCAAATGTTAGATTTTGTTGTTTTGAAGTGACCAAGACTCCGATACTTATTGCTGTATAGAAGACACAATATGTTTACTCTATCGGACATTCTCACAAACGCTCCGACGAAAGCTTTTGTGATGAGTTTTAAAATGCTTGGGCAGAAGCTCACAAACGTTGGCACAGAAGCTGGATATGAAATGGCCTCCTTGGTAACGAAGAGGCTGTTTTGGTGACTCATGTAACTTCCAAGAATGCTGGTATGCGAGTGTAGAGCGTAGAGCGGGGATTGGTGAGCGGTGAGCAGGGATTCTATAATTTTGGTGAATAAATTTTGAAAAAGTAGATGACAATAACTGAAGAAGTGGATGACCATTGACGAAAAAGTAGATGAAAAAGGTGGATGAAAAAGGTGGATGAAAAAAATGGATAAAAAAGGTGGATAAAAAAGGTAGATAAAAAAGGTAGATAAAAAAGGTAGATAAAAAAATGGATGAAAAAGGTGGATGAAAAAGTGGATGAAAAAAATAGATTTAGAAAGTAGATGAATAAAAGGATGAAAAAGTGGATGAAAATAGTGGTTGGAAAAGTAGATGAATAGAGCAGATAAAAATAATGCCCCCCAAAAAGTGGGTTCAAGAATTATACTCAAGGACAACGACAATCGACTTTACACTACAATATAGAATCGACTTTACACTACACTACACGCTCTATGAAGGCGGGCGTTGTAGCTTGCCTTGCCCGTTGAACAAGGTAGGAAAGATAGCCCTCTTTCTCGTTGAACGGGGCAGCTAATGCAGCCTACCTTGCCAACTTAGATGGGCTGACACATATAACTCTAGGCACTGCTTGAGCCATACAGCACGATACAAAGCACTCAAAAATAGCTTTTCTGTGTATACAGTGGCTTATCACTTTTTTTTGTTTTGAAGCGCTTATATCCGAAGGGGATTAAAGCACTATTGATTTTTCAAGGATTGGAGGAGCTGCAGTAACTCTTCAAAAGGTTGGGATCGATCTCGGCGTAAAGGTGAGTATAGAGATTGAAGAGGGAGCCCGTCGTTGCTTCCAGACTTGGTGGGCCTTAATGAATCAAGAAGGCTATCTTGATCTGGACTATGACAATGTGAGACAGTTAACAACAGATGTCTTCAGTAGTCTCGTAGAGAAGTATCATGGCTTTTATTTCATTGTTGGTGGGAGGCCATGCAACAACTTCACTAGAAACAACTGTCACACGCGCATAGGACTTGACGGTGAGCATTCTACTATGTTCTGTGAGTTCTTATAGATTGTTGCGATTGTCCGTGAGCTCACCAGTAAGTTACTAGAGAATCAACGATGATAATACATCAACATGGATAGCCAAGAAGGTTGATGCAATTGAACAATTGTAAAGTATTTATATTACCAGCAATGACATTCTACAATATTTTTTATTGAGAGTTGGAAATTTGCGTTTAGAGGTGTGATTGAAAGAAATGGTCCATCTTGATGTATAATCCTGCTTTGGATAGTTAGTAAGTCTTGGTACATCTGCTTGTTACGATGCACAATATTAGGAAGACCTCATTGTTGTCGATTTCTCTTCCCTCCCGTGCAAGGGCCATTGCATTTTGCGATTACTCAATCTCACATTGCGATCAATTGCCACTATGGTGCTCATGAGTATGTGAGTGAATGATTACATTAATTGCACCATCCGGATACTTGGTAAAATTGATATGACATAAGTAAATGTGTACTTGCGAGTACCTCCATGCCGTGCATTCTGGTGGAACAATATTTTTACTAATGATGAAAGATCTTCTTTTACTTTAACGCAGATTTGCATCTCTTCAAATGAATGTCTTCTACAGAGAAGGTTGTTGATGTATCCCAAAGATTGCCGGCATACTGAAAAGTGCATTAAATCTACAAATTTAGCCTAAATGTCAAATAGATGCTTCTGAATGATCTTCCACTTGCCCACTGGCATCTTTCAAGAATTCTTAAAATAAAAGAAGAGACCCGCTTTCACATCTTCTCTCAAAGACTAATGGTGAAGAATTAATTGACCTAGGATTCCAAATCCAGTACCTCCTCGCTTTTTGACAATTGCAAGCAAGGCTATACATACTGTTGACTTAGCCCTGATAATCCAAGCGCGTTCAATGTTAGTTAGTAAATCAAAGTTAACTATAAATAATAAAAGAATTGACTCCATCAAATAATAATATCCTTAAGCAGAAACCTTACTTTGGATTAGGGATGGCTTTTTCAATCGACCACCACTCACATCTCCCATAAGCCACCCTGGCCAGCCACTGTGCAACAATTATGCCGTCCTCATGTCAAGCAGGGTTGACGAATTTGAACGTTTGGAGGCAAATCACGTCCAAAAACCAGATGTCCGGACACAATGTCCGCGGATGATGCTGCGGACGTAGTAATCACCATCCGCTGGACAGCAGCCACTAGGCAGGAAGACAAGCGATCGGGCGGACGGGCGATCGAACGGGCAGTCAGTCGTCCGACCGTTTGATTGTCCAACAACTAAAATATGGCTTGTAATATACCATAGGAAAGGTATTGTTGAGAGCTTTCCAATGGTATATAATGCGTCTAGTTTGGACAAAAGCTCTAATGGTGAGAACCTTTCAAAGATTGAGGTCAAATGGATGGTCGGACGGGCGCGCTGAGGCGGACAGGCGGTCAGTCGTCCGACCGTCTGACCATTTGGCTATTAAAATATAGCTCCTAATATACCATTAGAAAGGTATTGTTGAGAGCTTTCTAGTGGTATATTATGCGTCCAATTTGGACAAATACTCCGACGGTAATATCCTTCCAAAGTTTGGAGTTGACCTAGCCGACCGCCCATCTGTCCGACCGTCCAACTGCCCGTCCAATCGTCTGACCGTTTGACAATCTAAATATGCCTTATAATATACCATTGGAAAGGTATTGTGGAGAGCTTTTCAATGGTATATCATGCGTCCAATTTGGACAAAAACTCCGCTGGTGGGATCCCTCCAAGGATTAGGTGCTAATTATTAGTGTAACTCATGTAATCTTGTAATCTTTATTTGTACTTAAAAAGATCGAGTTCGTCATGATTTAGTTAGATGGGTGACTCGCTTCTAATTGGATTATCAGAACCTTTGTATGCTTGATTTAAAGTATATATTATTAAGACTTTGACCATATATTTTTTCCTCTTTCAATTTAATCGATATTAAAATTGATATTTTGATCTCCAAGGTCAAAGAAGTATTATAACTTTCTAATTATAAAATCATTTGTACATGCACTATTTTTTATTGCTACCACATTTCTTTGGCTATAAGATTGTGGCATACATTGATAGTTCTACTTATGCTAATTTTTTTGGTTTTATTAGTTGATATTGATAATAGTATTGGAATTTTTTTGTGAAGTTAAGAAAAATTATTTCTTAAGATGAAACCTACTAGTAATCATTAAAGTATGACATACTTACACCAATCAGTAGTTTCAAGGTATCCATACTACAAAGTGACATTATATAAGATTTTAGAATATAACATTGCCTTAAATGTCAAATTTAGGTGTGACAACATTAATATATGTTAAAACGTGTGTCGTAAAATTTTGAAAAAATCCACAATGCATATAAAATGAGTTGCAATGAGTTACAATACATTGCCCAAGGTAGAATAAGTCTTTTATTGTGGTAGGCAGTATATGGCCAATATACCCACCCTTGATTCTCAACATGATCCACAATCAAGAAAATCATAAATTAATTTTGGACCAAGAATCCCCCTGTCCTTCCAAAAATCCACATTATAAATCCAATGTTTTATCTAGACCTTGAATAGACTCATAAAATTCACTATGACAAAATATTCCAAAATGCAAATATTAATTATTTATGTGAATGGTATTCAATGCCATCATTACTTAGATTACAAGCATTCAAACATTTTTCTTTGTTCAATTATAATTTACTAATTTACTCCAATGAAATCCATATTCTCCTTTGAAGCACGAGAATGCGATTGTTTAGAAAAATCAATCAATATTACATAATGTACATGTTTGGTCTTCAAAAAATTCATGAGCTCATGTGGAGATGGGTGATTCTCCCTTTCTCCAATATAGCACCATCTAATAAAAGTATAAAATTGATTGTACAATTGTAGTTTAATAGTATTGATCCTTTGAATTTGGTATGCATCCTAAGCCCAAATTTAGATTAACCCTTCAAATCAAAATTGCATGTTTAACATTTGCATATTACAACAAGATGAATTGATAATATTATTTTGATGTAGAAGTACATAACAAATATGTATATAAATGAGGTCCATAATTGTCATACATGAGGGGTTATCATATTCAAAGGTCAATCACCTTCTTTACTACCAAAGCACCAATATTTTGGTATGAAATATATTGTTGACGGTTTACAATTTAGAATGTAGGAAAATAACATCAATTATATTTTGATTATATGAATGCAATATTTCACTTTGAGCTACATGAAACTACAAAATTACATTGAAGTGCTTAAAGCATTTTTAAAAGCATCCCCTAATAGAATAGTAAAATAAGATAATTGATTGTACTGTATTTAGAAAGTTTATTTTGATATTTCAAACTATCAATGCATTTTGCAACAAAACTTAAAGAAATACTTTAGGTTATAATTACATGTTCCACTTTGTATATTGGTACATAATAATTGATGAAGAAAACAGAAAACACATTGGAAATATAAATGCATAAATCTGTGAAGTTCATATGTGCTTTATTTTGATAATGATATTTAAAGGGAATTGAAGGCCAAATATATTTTATTCATTGCACCAATGTTTTTGGTAAATAATATAAGGTTCAAAGTTTAGGATATATTCATTAAAATAAGACGAATTAATCAATATGAAAAACTAAGTTCTTTCTTTCCAAAAATAAGTTGTTGGAGGCAAAGATAAATATGGACAGCCTTACCAATAGTTAATTAGGAAATTGCTATTTTAAAATGGTCATGAAGATAAATTTTTGTTACATTTTAGAATTGCTTAGAACAATCACAAACTCAAACAATGCAAAATGAAATTCCACATGGGTAGTCAAAAAATATGTGACATTTAGAACAATTGAAGTGGTCAACTTACATTGAAGAACATAAATCTACTTGAGATCCCATCTATATATTTATCTCGCTTATATATATACCGTAATGCCTAGGAAATTAAATCACTTCCGTAATTCTAATGATTGAATGTGATAGTGTAAAAATATGAAGGCCATGTGCACATGAAGCATTTGCCTTTTCTAGAAAATGTACGTAAATGAATATTCTATTAATAATAATGGATGCTATACAAAATTCATTGCATTCCAAAAGGGAACTAATCCACTAGCCATCATTCTTGGTGGAAGAACAACTTTTTGCTGCCTCATTGGCTGCCTCTACTGCTTTCAACTTACTCAACCCTTTAAGGATATCCTCGAGTCGAGAAGGCCTTGGATCTTCACTCGTAGAAAGGACACGGCCAAACATGCCCATCAGCATTAGTTCCTTCACTTCTCTCCGTTGCTTGCGTTCACTTCCGGTTGTGCCATCATTAGAAAGAGATCTGCAACTTTGACAAGGCGACCTTGAAAATGGTCTATTGGTAGTACTTATGTATGGATCAGCAGTTGTTGTTGATCGTGTGTAATTTGACCCTCAAAATTTTTGAAGAGTTGTTCGGTGGGATATAGGTACTCCAAAAGGCGAAGATCCGCCTCCCATGGATTAAGAAGGAATGGAGCCAATAATCTCTGCGATGCACGGAACCTGACCTGCATTGCATGCACCCGATGGGACCTTCCTCTTACAACCTCCTCCTGTGGAATCTGTATTGTAATCATCACCCTGTAGAGGGTGATATGCAACCCCTACAGGTGATTTTAGTCCATCCTTAAAGCAAGGATCCACCGCCTTGTGTTCTTCATCTACATATAGTTTTCTGTGTAGGGTGTTTGAAGTCCGTAACGTTGGCGATTGCAAGCGCAATCGACTAGGAATGAAGTCAGTCTTCTTTACATGTGAAGGCGAGAAAATTGGGGTCCTCAATGATCTTCTACTGGGTGGGCTGTCGACCACGCCTTCCTCCACATTCCCCTTCGAGAAATCAATGGCTGCGGAAGCCGTGTTGATTGCAGAGTCGAGAAGAGAAGGCCTAGGATAAGAGAACGGCAAGAAGCTCCCTCCACCCGACTCGGATTTCCTAGACATGGGTACATCCGACCCAGACAACAAGCTCCTAGTGGTGAGCGGTTGTCTCTGTTGCAACAGGTGCATTACGGACCCTCCGACCTGAAGAAAACGGAGAGTACATAACCTTACAGAATTTATCCTCGGTCCAAAGATAACAAACTACTTGCATAGTTAATATCTTCAATTCATTGATAAGACAAAGCCTCCACAATTATTCTCCAACCAAAAACAACAAATCTCAAAGACCAGAATTTATCCTTGACCCAAAGATAACTCAACATAGACAAAACATAGAATCAAAACATGAAACTTCAAAATTTTACTAATACCTATGAATGAAATTTACATAATAATTTGTATTCACACTAAGTATGTACAACGCTTTCTACGATCGATGAGTATATGCAGAAGTACTATTTCTTCCTACGTCTCTCCGACTCAATCACTAGTTTCATCCCCGGCAAGACGAAATGGGACCCAAAATTATTGGCAGACTCCTTCATGTCGCCTAACACTCCACCCGCAAGATGGGACTCAAAAGACAAGGGGGGCATGCCAATGCGGTTTGCATCAACGAACTCGCGCAAGCAACCAAGTGGACATTCCTCATGAAGTCGTCTCAACCACAGAACCAAACTGCCCAACAATATTTTGTCCCTACGCATCTCATGATTCCAACTCTCAAGGGATATTACATTCCCGTTCTCATTGAGGACGCTCTTTTGCGGAGAGTCGTCAATGAGAAGAGTATTGTCCTTGTTAAAGGACATTGGATCATCCAGGTCTAAGAACAATTGCTCTTCAAGCACTTTGAGAAGCATGTACTTCTAAGGGCACCCAGTCTTTTTAAGGTATTGCCCCTTGGACACTTCTATCATCTTGCACTATTCTTGGTCTAGGATATCAAAAGGCGCCTTGTTGTTTTGGAACAGGAAACTAGCGACAGGTTCCACGGTCTTCTTCAACAAGGAGCTCCAGACTACAATGCGGTTTGTGATCCTAGAATGCTCGTCTAAGAATTCCCTCAAGTTGGGACGACTGAGGATTGTCTTTGACTCAATGATAGTGGGGATTCGGTCAGAGAATATATTCTCGTGCACCGTGTGATGCCGTTGTTTCAAAAATGACTTTTGAGACAAGCACTCATACAGTACTCCATTCAAATCAAATACGACGTTCAACCACTTTTGCCGTGGTTGAGGAACTAGTGTGGACACACTCCGCGGCACTCTCTCTCTGCGCTTCTTTGCTACTCCCTGATCAAACAAAACAGAAAAGATATGTAGTTACCTGTTGAAATGCGGAATCAGGTGACTCATAAAATGGCATACAGTACTTAACCCCACTAAACGACTGCAGAACCCCTCCGCTAAGAGGTAGTTTGAGTGGCAACCGTCGAAGCACACTCATATTTTTTTCACGTTGAGCACAAACATGGTCAAAATGAATCCATTAGACACAAAATTCACTGAAAGAAGAGTGCCCCGTATATTTATTTCTCAAGTAACTAAGATACATCCGGTCTATTGGTTTTGATGGGTTACTATCCAATTTGGTTACAGTATTCACTACACTTCGCTCGAGTATATACACTATCCTACAAGACGAAGTCACAGAGAGCAGTTTGTCGACGCCAAACAATCAGAGACTGCACATTCCTTCTTGTCAATTAGAATGAATCAACATAAAAGATCCCTCATGAGAAACCCACAACACAAACATCCATTACATCCCAATGGACAGACTCATGAATAATCGTAGGGATCTGAAGATGCTGGAGACTATACCTGACTGAGATCGATGTTGACCGTTTCTTTGTCCATGTAACCCCTGTAGTCCAAGCTCTCCTCTTCGTCAGGTCGGTTCTCGAATTCAACCACCATTTTGTGGTCCGAGGAGGCAACCGCAAGTGGTACCAGATCCGCAGGAATCTCACCTTCCTCTTGCATCTTCGGCACTGACTCAACTTGGAGTCCGATATCAGCGAGACGACTTAAGTTATCCTTGCATTGAAGATAACCCAATTCAGCTTCAAGTCTTACTGGTCCGGTCTGGTCCGGGATCTCGTCATGCTCCTGTTCCTCTCGTCGAACATCCAGTAGTGCCGGCTCAGCAGACGTGGGTCTAGTACTGTCCTCATCCAAGGTAGAATGAGAGACAACATTACTTTCGACGCGAAGATCCTTTGGGGTATCGACTGAGGTTGTTTGCTGAACACGGGCCTGAGGTGAAGCAGCATTATCTTTGCTTCAAGGATAATGCTGGGTGTTGGCCAAAGTCAACTTCTGAACGGAGCCCTCTGGAGATCTGGAATTCATTTGTGGAAGAGATCGAGAGACAGAAGGATCCTACGTCATTTTCTTGAAAGAGACATTTTCTTTCCGGAGTTTCTCAACTTCCGCCTTCAGCATCTCCTTCTCCAACTACTCCTCTGCCCATTTGGCTTCCTCTTCTGCCCTCTTCAGGGCCTTCTTCTCCGCACGCTCCTTCCAGAAGTCCTTGTTCTCTTGCTTCACTAGAAGTAGAAGTGTTGGACCTTGAACTGGATGCACAACGGACTCTGCAGCAGGCTTAGGTGGCAGCTCCAAAGCTGATTCCACTTCATTGTTGGCACTTGAGGGCCCCCCTTCGTCAACGTCCGCATCCCCGTAGTCAATGTCATTTAGATTCAAGTAGAACCCCTTGAGTTCACTCAAATCGTATATGGCCATTGTCCCCTTAATGGGCATCTTGCCCTTCTTTCTGATCTTCTTCTCTGCGGCTGCCATCATCTCCACCTGCTCCGTGTCCTCTGCCTCTTCCTCAACTCCGGAAGGGTTCAATTCCGGCAACCGATTCATCAGCTAGACATCGGTTATGATAACATCCAGGTCGTCGCTGCCGCCCATCTCAGTGTTCGATCCAAACTCATTTATCCCGAGTTCCAAAGCACCACCGTGACCACCGAATTCGGCTTCCCTCTCTGTAATTTTGATGGTATCCGCTAAGGACGGCGTGGACTCGGAATCTAGTTTCGGAGTTGATAGGTTGCTTGGATGTTCATAACCTAGAAGGTATGGCGAATTCTCATGGCAGAAGTCCTTAATGTCCAAGGAACTGCCGTATTTTGCCATGTCCCAATGCTTCTCGGATAGATGCCGCTTGGTAATCTCATAATAGAAGAGGCCATACATCTGCAGCACCACCACGACAAGTTAGTATCTAATTTTTACATTAAATTGCAGAGATAAACTCTAGCACAGTTATCCTCATATCGAAGATAAATGTTCAGGGTTTAGGGTCAGGATCTGATATATGAAAACAACTAAGAGAATCGCATTGATATTGAAGTCCTATTCCACAACCAATGCTAACTATTGATTATGGATGGTTATCCTTGGGCCAAAGATAACCATTGAACTCAGGATGTTATCTTCGGCTCAAGGATAATGGGTGGCAAGATTTAGAATTTTACCTTGGCGGCAATCTTGAACTTCGACCTTGTGTAGATGCCGATGACATTCTCTCTCTTCACACAGAAGCTTTGAAGAATGTCAATGTAGAACTCCATCCTCAGCTCGCTGGCGTGGATCCTATACTTGGCCTCCGTATTCTTCTGGAATTCAGTGTAGTAAGGAATATCGCCTGTGGAGTAGACCTTCTTCACAGCATCCACATTTTTGGGCTCGCTATCCGTCCCTTTCTTCAACACGAATATAAGCTTTACCACGGAAGGCGTTGCTCTTGTCGTCATATTGTCCAACCTCTCAGCTTTGCTGGGTTGGTATGTGGACACCTTGATCTCGTAGTCCTTCAGCCGCGAAGCTGCAAATTTCTTGGTAGCCTTCAAGTCGTATTGACTTCCCACAAACAAAATCAGGCATCCGGTGTAGTAATTCCGGGCTTCAAATGAGCAGCCAAGTAATTGAGCAGTGGAGAACATAGAGGACCATCATTGGATCCAGCTTTCGGTCTGGGCAGGATTCAAAAGTCTATGACAGCAAGCCGTAGTTCTCTATTTGCGTAGGGCCACTGGTGGCTCATCACAAGAGCCTGTGGATAGCACTGGTGCCCCCGGATGTGCACATTGCCACTCGTCTCTACGATTTCCCTCTTTAACTTCAAGAATATCTTGAAGATGGGATAGACCACAGACAGTTTGGGGTGGTCCTTATAATCTACGGTCGTCTTCTTTTTTGCTTTGTTTGTTAGTCGCTTCACAAAAAAAGAATTGGGCGGGGCAGTCAAAAGAAAATACCACAAAGCGGAAGTGAACTTGTTCGTGTGCTTCCATTTTCTTCATACCACATTGATCACTTCCCCCTATGAGTCAATGAACTTCAAGGACTTGTCGAGGGCCATAAACTCCTCCATGACAATTTTCTTGCCCTTCCTACGCTCCACCCAGTGCTCGGCCTTATAGTTGTCCATGCACAAGATCCTTGCAACAGCCACGGAGACTTTCGGGTAACCGCGGGTGCGCCCTTTTGTTCTTCCAAGCAGATGGAGGACATACTTCTTGAGGTCCTTGTTTGTGAAATGCCCCATGTGCTTGAAGAACACTCTCTTCAGCAAGAAGTTCTTGGGGTTGAAGTTCTTCGTGGAACTCTTGTATTCAGTGCACGTCACCGGATCCACCAGTTCTCTGTCAATGTGTTTCCGGAGGAACTCCTCCCACAACTGGTACGTCTCGTCTGCCAATGTAATGATTCTAATTTCATTCTTGACATCGGACGCAAGTTTCACCTTGGCACCTTCTTTGTCCAAGTTAATGCTCGAATATCGAATTAACACTGCGTCTACAAATTCCTGCAGGGCAACATTGTCATTGGAACAATCATCAATTCTCAGACACTAGGTGATCACGACAGAGAGAAAATTATCCTCGAGGCGAGGATAATCATACTCATGCTCGCTGACGATGTATTACAAATACATTACAGGGCAGAAGCAATGCACCATTATACTACTTACCATTACTAAACACAGTTTATCTTTGACATGAAGATAAACAAACAGATGTTGCATACCTTGTAAATAGCTGGATTGCAGATGACATTGTTCAATCTTGCCAGGCCTTCACGTTCCACATTCGTTGGCTGCTTGAGTTCCTTCCACACCTGCCTGCAAGCTGAAATCTGGTTTCCCCATGTCGGTTGACTATGAACAAGGTGATTGGAGGAGTTGTACCACTTGGATATTTTGGTCAACTTCCTCGCGTCAAGCATATAGACAATTGTTGCATTCCACGTCTACAACTCCATCTTTCGGGACTCGCAACATCCGCCACTTTGCAGCATCTTGGAGGCAGTGATGCTATGTTGGCCATTAATAATATAGAAATTTCCGTCCTTAATATCATCCCACTTGGAAGGACTTTCCTTGAGGAGCCTTTAGTTGGCGTCAACCAAAGTCATGCATACTAGTTGCCTTTGTTGGACGGACCCAAGATGGATAAGAGTCTCCTTCAATTCTTCAACAATCTTCATCTCCAATTTACGAATGATGTATCTTGGGGGCGCCAAATAGCATTTGCAGATGTTGACCTTGAATGTCATGGGATCAAAAATAAAGCATGATGCGTGCTTGTCCCAGAAATCTTTCTGGTATGCGTCGACCACTTCACATTTTTGGATGGTCTCATATTTGCCCGTCTTCCCGTTATGAACGTTTGTTAGTGCCTGCTCGACTATCTATCACGGGTTTTTGGCGCTTCTCGATGGCCTCAACGACCCCTGTATCCGGGTTCTTCCGCTTAGGGAGCTGGGCTCGCGTTGTCCCCCTTCCACTCCCTCTGCTCCCAGTTCGAGCACATGCCCCGGAAATCGACTTTATTTCGGCATCTGCTTCGCGTCTAACTTGGCCACGGCCAATGCTATTACGGGATTCCTTGTCTACATGTTCTTTGGCATAGTCCTTCAATCTGCTAAACATGTATCCAATCCTTCTCGCCATGAAGATGGCGTTTTTACGTGTCCATGGGTGGAATGTTTGTTGGAACTCATCCGCCAGTTCGTCGTGGTTCCCCTCATGTAAACCTCTTATGAGGTTATCTAGATCAAAGGCTCCCACATCGTTGTCTTCATGCAGGACAATGGAGTGCGTATGCTTTGTTTCCTTTCCGGATTGGTCGCATGCATGAAGTATTAGGACAATGAATTTCTCCTAGTGGAGCTCTACGAGGGAGACCTTCTCGTCCAGGTTCCAGTTCACGTAGATTCCTGAATCCTTCACCATGTGGTGTAGAAGGACGTAGTCTTTTGACCGGTTTATTCCGAATGTCCAGGAATCCACAATGGGCTTGAATTGCCAGAGGTTGCCGTAGAGCTCCGGCCAGTCAAATATGAATGGCTCCTCTGACGTCCATTTCGTGAATGGCTCGAGGAACGGGGCGGTTGCTGAGTAGTCGTATTTTTTAACCTCTGTCATCTTTAGGAGTGTCTGCATGGATTGAGTTATCACTTTAGATTAGTGTGTAGGATTATCTTCGTCCCGAAGATAATTGTTGCATCTACATTTACATTTGTTATCCATTGTACTGTTATTTTTATTAGCGGCCTAGAGCTTTCATTGCCTTGGAGTATCTTCGCGTCGAGGATAATCTTCTTCTCTTTCTTGATGCGTACAATATGAATAATTGGTTTATTTTGCTTGTCTCTCTGTATGTTTGTTGTTTTTGAATTTGTTTTTGGTAGTTCTGTCTTTCTGGTTGTCTGTCACTTTGGTTTTTATCTTTGGTCTAAGGATAATTAGCCTTGGACCGAAGATAGTTACATTACTTTTCATGGTTCACCGTCGCCTATGATCTCTAGGAATCTTATTATCTTTTGGCTCGTTTTATGTTTGTGGTTTATGTTTTAGTGCCTATCCTAGAATCATAGAATGTTTATCCTTGATCCAAAGATAACTATCTTTGGGTCGAGGATAAATTTGATTGGTTTTTTGGCTGTGGGATTCTGATCCAGCATATTTATCCTCGACCCGATGATATTTATCCTCGGGCCGAGGATAAGTATGCTTGACTTCTCGACTCTGATCTTCTAGTCCAGCATACTTATCCTTGAGCCTATTATAAATATCCTCAGGTTATGTATGTTTATCCTCAGATCAAGAATAAATATCCTTAGCTCCATCATCGTTTCAGGCAATTGAGATTATGTGGAAGTGGACATGTTGTCTAAAACCCTAAATTATAAGTTTGTTATCTAAGGTAATCGTTTTACTGGATGCTTTCTGGTCTGGTAGCCCAAGCAACGCATCATACAACTGTATTTCCAAACAGACATTCATGTTTATTCAAAACAAAAAACAAAAAAGAATGCGGGAAAGAGATTGAAACCAGAAATTCCTTACTTGTCAGTGCTTCTTCCAGACAATATACAATGGCAACTCAATTCTCCTAGAGTACAAAATTTGCACATTGGAAGTACTTACAAAGTCAGAAATGAAGTCACATTTCAGCATGAATTCAAGAAAAAAGTAACACAAACTAGTGAAAACTAAACCACAAATTGCACAAACTCAATATAGGATTGAAACTGAAAATCAACAAACCCACGCAACAAACTAAATTCTAGCATGAAGCATTCACAAGCTGAAGAAACAAAGAATACAAACATTGAACCCTAAATAAATCACAGGGGGGAGCGGTTTATAGGAAGCACCACCTGCAAGCTTCACGCGAGCAACCTCCGAGCAAGCGACCACCTCCGATCGACCTCCAAGCTCCGAGCGAGTGACCTCCGAGCGACCTCCAAGCTCACGATTCACGCTGCGAAGCTGCTCGTGACACTAGGAATGCGCACCTCCGACCTCGCCGCGCCACAACTCGCACAACTCGCCACCCTAGTTCATGATGAATCCTTTGAGCGCCACAAAGTGCGCCACAAGTTCCACAGCAGTCGCGGAGCTTTTCCGAATACAAATATCTATTGAGCTTTTTCCAATACAAATATTTAATGACTTAATGCCAATACAATATTTAATGACTTAATGCAAATGACTTAATGCCAATACAAATATTTAATATTATTGCATATATGAAGTATTGCTCTAGTATATAATGCTCATGTGATTTTGTAAAAGATAACAAATTTGTTTGTCTTAGATTCTAGATGCATGACAAGTGATTAATTTTCCATAATAATATCAATCAAATAGTCAAGTAAATGCAATAATAGATTCATAAAAGACATCCCATGCATTTGAACATTGGCCATTTGATATGAAAATGTGCACTTCACCTAATTCTCAAATTGATTCCTTTTGGATTTTAGTTATTATCATCATGACTTGTGAAGTACTACATTGTTTGGAATACAAAGTGTAATAACATTTTTATGGATGTAAGAAGAACAAATTCTACAAGAATAAAATTGCATCAAAAATCATGAATATTTACAAAAAGACTTGGCATGAAAAGTGGCTTTTAATGATTGGATTTAATAATATTATTTACTACTAATCAAATTAAAAATTTGAAGAGCTTTAAGCAACCTCAAGTATGATCCATCGTCGTGCTGAAGTCAATGGCTTCCCCATAGTTTTACACTTTTAATATGATGTCTTCATGTATCTTATATAAAATTGTTTTGTGAATATATTTAGAATTCAATATGAAAGTTATGAGACATAATTATGAAACTACATACATAAACTACAAAACATTCAAATATACATATCATGCAAAAAAACTCAAAATCATAAACACCAAGAGATGTAACCTTTCGCATATGGCGTAATCAAATTCATGCTAAATTAACAAAACAACATTTTGATTCATGTAAAATGTATGTTCAAATGTTATACTATCATTTCTATTTAATGGTATAAAAATAGGCATTGAATTTGGAGCTCCCTTACTTTCTACATATTGAACATTGAAAATTTTGGGATCCCTTTCTAGCTTTCAAGACCTCGGCGGTAAAAATTGGATCCTCACACAATGACATGATTGTAGGAATCTAAAGAATGGTTGGCAAAATAGATCACCTTCTTGAGTAAATAAGCAATGGAACAATGAACTTAAACAAAGCACAAACTAAAAATAATTTTCTTCACAACTATAAACAAAATCATTCAAAAAGAGAATTTTTCAAAAGCCATAATAAGATTTTTTAAATTTCCATTCTGAAGTCATCATCTTAGTAAATTTTTTTTTAAAAACTCACTAAATTTTTGTATTTTACTGCATGGATTGATGTTTGTTCAGAAAGAATTTATTCATTCTATTTTGATTAACCACATAAGTCTTCAAGTCCAAGTGTCTCCTTGGGTAATAATTGAAGGTTTTGTGCAATTCCTATTAATATCTCAATTTTTGAAATAAGTTTTTTGAAATTTTATTTTGTAAATACAGTTTTTAATAAAATTGATTCTCCAATAGCAATAATTATGTTGCGCAAAGCTCAAAGTAGTCAACCACAAGCAGTGAAGAAATCCCCTAAACTTGAAATAATTTTTTTTAAATTTATTTCTTGTAGATTATTTTTTTGTCTATATAACTATGTAATGTAAAGATTTATTTATTTCAATCATTTGAATTAGTGTTGTGAAAGCTATGGAGCATCTTATTTTGAAAGCATTTATAGCATTTCTTTGGAAAAATAATGTGCTAGATCCATTTTTGGACTCAATTATACCAATTTCAGAGAGAAAAGTTTGTACAAGGATTATTTTCTTTGTTAAAAAAGTATTACCATTGGGATTAGTATACTTCAAGTCCATCATTAAACTACTATTTATTTAGTTTAAAATTTATTAGCTTTGTGGAAATATAATTTTTATTATTTCAATGAAGGACTAGGAAGTAAAAGCCATACTTTACAACAAGAAGCCTAGAACTGAACTGAATAAGCAACCTAAAAAAATTTGCAAGAAGTCATAATAATTATGATTTATGTCATATGAATTAGTCATTATATTTTTCCTAAAATATTATATTTTTTCTTCATATGAAGCTTTGATTTATTCAAATAGGATTGATGATGAAATGGTTAAGGACAATTTTTCCATACGGATTGGAAGATGTTAACATTCAAAGTTGGACAAAAGGATTTTTATCAAGAACATATTAATGTGTTAAGGAGTTTTACATTAATTTGTTAGGAGATTTTACATTGTGAACAAAATAATTCAAAAAAATATAATGCGTTAGGAAATTTTTTTTTAATTATTTTTATCTTTTCAGAGTTTTGGAGGCTATTTGCCAACCGTCCTCTATTTTTGACTTTTTGTACAATAAATTTGACTTCCGGACAATAATTGAAATAAAAGTCATATTACCAAGAAACTTGTGTATTTTTCTAGCTTTTACCAAAAAATGTACTCCCTCCGTCCCAAAATGATCTTCTTGTTGGCCTTCATTTTGTGTCCCAGAATGATCTTCCTGTTGTCCTTTGTGAGCTGCAAACTGGTCAAATTTAACTTTTGGTTGTTCTCTAGGACTAACAAAACAATTCCAAGCGATAGTTCCCCCTCCATCTATGCAATCACTAATCAAAAGACAAATAAAATGGTTGAAGGGGTCAATCAACACTTTTTGTTTTTATTTTTTCCATCTCTTTGAATATTATCTAATTGAAGGAAATGAAGGCTTTGGGAGGCAAAATATAGGTCCACATATGGTCTTTGACTTATACTAACTACCCACAAAATGACGACCTCACACTCAATAATTAAATAACCACTGGTGCTCCTTGAAAATACCCAAAAAATTTCACTTTTCAATAATCCAAAACTACACTTTAAAAAGGGCTTCAAAACTCAAAGTTTCAAGGGCAATAGGAGTGCACCAAACTCTATATGTAGTGCAAAACAGGCTTTAAAAATGTTATTTTTAGTCTTAATCCGGAACATTTTGTCTAACAGGAAGATTATTTTGGGACGGAGGGAGTAGTAAATTATGATGAATATTGAGACCGTATGAGTCTAGTATCCGAAGTTGCATTTTGGCCCCAATAGGACCAATGGGACTTCAGGGCCGAGAATGACAAATTCGGTCATTTTAAACTGACTATTGGAAACTGGAATATTTTTCTAGCTTCAGTTGCTAATGGGGTGTGTACAAGATGTGAGGGTAGGGAAATTCCACTTCCAATGAGCCAGTGGCCATTAAATTTGGAGCAATAATGATTTGTCTATGGCAATTTGAAGTTGGAATTTCTAGAGTTTCAAAATGCACTGTGGAACATGTTTCTCTATCAAATTTATTTGAGTGTAACTAAAGAGAGCATGCCAATTTCACCATAATGTTCATTATAATTTCTTCTATTTTCTACCAAAATTTCATGGTATTCAATTCAGCTTTTTTGTAATTACTATAATTTTTCAAAGAGAAACTCTCAAAAATCTTATAAATTTCATTTTTTTCAAAAAAATATCAAAAACTTAGATCAGATAGAAGATATAAATGGTTATATGTGGAAAAATAATAATTTAAATTAAGTTATAAAATTTTAGTATGCAAATTTGGTTCCAAAAGAATTCAAGAGGTTGCTTGGGGCTCTTTAGGCCCTAAAGGGTTAAAGGCCAATCTAGGCATCTAACTTCTTGAAAAATTAACTTGGAAGATTCATTTTGAATAAAAAATTTTATACCTTTTGAAAAAAAATGTTTAATAATGTTAAAATTGCTTGCTAAAACAATCTTACCATTGAAATTATTGTGTTTCAATCCCATTTTGAGCTATTAATAATTTAGTTTTTCTATCAATCGTAAACTTACTTCTACCTAACAATTTAAAAAAAAATGAAAATCAAGTGCGTGTTCTTTGAAAAAATATTTCAAGACTACCAAATCTTTTACTTATCACAATATTTTTTTTAATTCAAAGTTTAGATTCCAAAAAGAAATTCCACAAATAGTAATCAAATTCATCTACAGTTGTAGGTCAATGTTTAAAAAAAAAAAAATTCAACTTTTAATCTTGATAATTTTCAATTTGTATAGTCAAACTTTATGCAATTAAAACCACACAATCTCAAATAAGTGAAGTACAAGATCTTACAATTAGATTCTTTTAAATGTAATTTTTTTGGATGAATGCAATAGAAATGACAATTTTGAGTAATTTTGATCCCAAAAATGGCCTTGGTCCTTTAAAGGTTAAAATATTAATTCATGTCTTCAGTAAAAAAATTAATTCAAAATCTGTATTCATTTGCATAAATTATAAGTTAAAGAGAATTCAAAGTCTTATAATTTATTGTAACAAGATGGAAAAACAAATCTTTTTCACTTTAAATGCAAATACTGCCAATGTACTTGATATAGGTTGGAATTGTCTTAGTTCATATATGGTGTTGATATGTGTTCAAATAATGTAAGTGTCAATTCATCCAAAATTGTATTTTGTTCAATATATTATATTTTGATAAAAACAAGCTTTAGTTTTCTTACTTTACTACACAAGATAATAAGACTTTGATTCCTTGACTTTAAACTTTTGCACTATAAACTTTGAATTAAATAAAAAATCATATTGAAAAATTGAATTGAAAGCTACAAAGTAGATCCAATATGATGTTTTTTTGAAAAAGATGCTATAACTGCCCCCAAAAGAAGATGCTCTATACCTTCTCAATACTAATCTAAATGAAATGAATCAATCTTTCCACATATAGTCAAAAATATAATCTATACAAATTCATCTTTTAACCCCTAAAGGCTCGTTGGTCCCCTCAAGGGACAATTGGGTTTGGGTAGGCTCTTGTGACCTCAATTTGTAGAGAAATTTTTTGGGATTTTCTGAGGTTGTGCGGTTCTGCGAGAGCTTTGTGGATATATAATTTTTATTTCAATTCGTGCCCAGAAGAAAAAGTGATGCCAAAAACAAAGTTTGTTGGGCAGCACACAAAAATAATAGAAAGTCAAAATAAATTTCTTAAATATTTTTTTCAAATCTATGTCTTTTTCATTTGAAGCTTTGATTCATTCTATTTGGACTAATAATGAAAAAGTTATGGACAATCTTTGTTTTTCGGGCAGTCTAAGCATCTTCTTGAAAAAATAACTATTAGGATTCATTTTTTTAATGCAATTTTTACAATTTTCAGAAAAAAATTATTAGACAAGGTTGGATTTGCTTGCTAGAACAATCTCACCGTTGGAATTATGGTATTTCAATTTTGTCTTTGAGCTATTAACAATTTAGTTATTCCTTCAATCTTGAACCTACTTTTTTTTAACAATTTTTTAATGAGTAAAAATGTAGTGTTTTTTTCTTGAATTTTTTTTCCTAGATTCTCAACTGAAATATTCAACATAAAAACTTAGAAAATCAAAATCAACAATACAAAAAATTTAAGTGAAATAGGTTCAAAGCCCAAAAATCTAGTCAAACAAGGTGCAAAAAAACACAATTTTTTCACTTTGAATGCAAATATCTTACAATCTATTTGGTCAAAGTTTCTGAAATTTCTTGCAAACATTCTCATACTAGTCTAATATAAGATCCTATGTTTAAATATGCCTAAAAAACACAATTTTTATAGTTTTTTGCTCTTGGCAATAGAAGTGGCAATTTTGAGTGTGTTTTGATGGAGAAAAGGCCTCGGGGCTGTAGGGGTTAATTTCAAATTTCAAGTCCTTCTGATATTTTTGGTTGTCCAAACTTGACTATTTTGAGGTTTGTGTGGCATAGCTTTTGCTCCTGAACGCAAAAAATCCTAAACCCTATACCCTAAAATAGTTTTACCAATAACCTTTTAAAAATATTTCACGAAAATCGAATTCCAAAATAAGGGATCTCCTGAATCTGAGATTCCATTCCAAGAAAATCTCACTTTCTGTGACAAATGACATGTGGCTGTATTTCTATAAAGTCTTCATTCCCTGACAAGAATCGGCTGCCAGTAATTCGGTTGTTAAAATTTCGCCTATTTATAAAAATAAAGGTTGGTGGAACGTTGGATTCCATTCCACCCCGTCAACACCAGTTGCAGGATAGGAATGTCAACGCCCCCAAAGTAGGGAGATAATCCTCCCCTAGTTCCTCAAATTTATGAACGTTCAAATTTCTCGCTTTGTCATCCCACCACTTTTTTCATCGTCTCTCTCTTGTGAGCTCCCCATATTGTCTCATTTTCTTGCTTTCCAGTCTTTCCTTCCTCCTTTGCCTCCTACATGCATTTTTAAGGCGCGGCCTCTGAACGTGTGCATTTTCATTTCATTTTGTCTTTGCGAAGTTAGTAGTGTCTTGGCGGCTTAGTATCGCGTGAGTTCTTGTAAGTTCCAGGTTCTTTTTTCATTCTTTCTTGTCAAAGTTTCTGTGTTTGGTGTCATTCTCTGAGACTTGTTTGATTATAAACCGTATTGTTGTACAAGGTACAATGTTCTGTTATCCATAAGTCAACTACAAGTGATAGTCTTGAGCGGTAAGCATTCGGATGGCACAGATTCCAAGGTCATTGTAAAATTTCACGTGGTTTGAACTCCCCTATTTCTACGCCGGAAAACCCGGGGACAACGTCAGTACCATCCAGGAATGATCATATTTATCCTCGGCTCGAGGATAATCTTGAACAACAATTCCTAGATATTTATCTTCGAGTCGAAGATAAGTGTCATTAGCTTATGATAATGTATATTATGATCATTAAGATAATGTAAAACTTGATGAGGCCAAAATGTAATTTCTGGTTTATTTGCAACTATCTTCGAGGCGAAGATAAATAATTTAGTAAATACTAATTCTTGGATACACTATTCTCTCAATGAATATATCCAATCTCCTCTTCTATTTCATTCTCGGAATTGTTCTCATCATGCTTGTATTTTGAAATTTATCTTCGGACCGAAGATAAATTTTCGTAGGTGAATTCTGTCAAATTGATGTCATTGCGATTATGTATTATCAGTGTCTACTCTATGTATGAAATTTAAGAAACTTATCCTACATTTTGTGATAGAACAGGTATTCATGGTAGTAATCATTATATGGATCATCTATTAATTCATAGTATATATCAGATAAACCTGAATTATATCTTCGGGTAGATTTCACTAGTAAATGTTTTGTAATCATTTATCTTCGTATCGAAGATAATATACTTTTAAAGTATTAGCTGCCGTGTTTGGTTTGAGTTCTGGTAAGACATATTGAAAGTAATACTCTTTGACAATTATTGACATATTAGTTCTCTTCGGGTCGAGGATAAAATGATCCTTCTCATTCACTTTGAGTATTTGTAAGGTGGTTGGATATCTTCTTTGGCAATATCATTTCAAGCATAGACGTTTGAATAGAAACATATGTCTTGTTCTCTAGATGATTATCTTCGATTAGATGGTAAATTTGTAAGCTTTAATATTTTACTGATTTGTCTTTGAGATGGTTGATTTGAATGATTTTGATATTCTTATTTTTTATGTACATTATATAGAATTAGTGGATTTCATGGGTTTTGGATAGTCAAGTATCTCACTTTGCATTCCTCTTGCCCTTGTAAGAGACTTCATATCCTTATACAATGAGTTATATAAATTCATATCTTCGGCTCGAAGATAATTTGGCAATGAATTTATAGAATTTTGTGTATGATGTATCCTGGCCTCGTGGATGTGATCTTCCATTATAAACTAATGTCAATTACATTGCTTGCAGGATGGATACTCATGATGTCAACAAGTTTACAGTTCTGGTGCCAATTTTGCCCGAGGGGGTTGCACCTTACGAGGGAATACCATGTGGTTCTTGGTATCCAAAGTGTGTCATCCTCAGAAATGAAAGGTCGGTGGAAGTGGCTAAAGGGATTTGTCACAACATAGATGCCGATCTTGTCATCGACATGAACGGGGAGCCCCTTGGTGACGATCGCGTCGCTATTCATATTGTAGAGTCTTTATGCAAAGAAGAAGTTTCTTCGGAGTGGATGTGGTCAATGCACTCTTGGCCCATTTCAAGGGTCTATTTGAATGGTGCTAGTTTGTATGATCATGAGCAAACGCATCTCTACAGATCCGCTCTAAACGGGACCGGGCGGCGAAAACGAATTGGAGTTCGTTCCTATGAAAGCTCGTGAGAGAGGAAGGAGACAAATAGCCTCCCAAGAAAAGATGTCCTTTTCACCCCACAGTCAGTGGTTGAGGTGTCTAGCAAGGAGTGTTGCACCAAGAATTGTGTACAACCATTTCCACGTGGGCAGATTGTAGCCATTCGGTCCGTAATGTATGTTGACGAAGGAGTATACACTCGGAAGTCTTGTTTGCTTGATGTACACGGGCAAATCCACCATGATCAAAATGGGAGGGATATGATTACCTTGTCAAAACATGAAGTTTGTCCCACGGCTTGGTGCCATATTCATGGAGTATCCAGGGCTACTTTTTACAAATACAAAGAAAAAGCCAAGAAAGAGGACAAACCAGAGCATCATGGTAATCTGGGGTTGAAGAAGCCTCGGACCCACACTTTACAAGCGATGGCCACTCTTTGATTATTGGTGGACAACGAAGCTGACGCAATGCCACATAAAACAAAGATCCTTGACTCTGGGGAGAAAGTTCCCTCTATGGTTTTACCATCTGGATTTCACTGGAAGGACAAGTTACCGGAGATTAACAATGTGAATTTGTCATTTCAATTGCAACATATTTCAGCTAGTGGATTGAGCAACATTCAACGTCAATCTTTTCCAGGGTTTGCTCCAAAGGCTAGGGTTGATAGTTTTGCACGTTGCGGATATTGCGATAGGTTGAAGGAGCTGAAGAGTGCTTGCACTCCTAGTTCACGAGCATAACAAATGTGGGCCTACAAATTGAAGGTGCACCTCAATGGACAGAAGGCGTATAGGGACTTGTATTATTGAAATCGTGGAATGTTAGAGATGTTTCCTGACAAAGTTTTGACCATTATCCATGATAAGATGGATCACTGAAAAACCGCTTCTCCCCATTTCTCTCACAAGAGCAAAAGAAACGATTCATTCATGAAGATGCTTGTGGCAATTACGGGCATGATTGCTCATGGGCATGGAGATGTGCGATATGTGCACTATGGCTTAGACATCTTCCCCACAGACTCCAACCATACCATAGGATCAATTGCAAAATTGTTAAGAGATTTGGAAGCGCAACCAAAGCATTCATCTCGTGAACTTTTTGTAGGAGGTGATTGTTCTGAATTGACAAAGGCTTTCTATTAGGCTCACAAACTTGTACGGACTCTCTTGGATCACTTCTAGATGAGTTGGTGGAAGCTAAACCCCTTCCTCCAACATTGACTCTTCAACTTGACAATGCTTCTGGTGACAACAAGAATCGTTGGGTTTTTGCATTTTGCTCTCTTCTAGTCTATAGAACTATTTTTCGAGAAATTTACATCAATTTCCTCATTGTCGGACACGCTCATGAGGACATTGATGCTCTCTTTCATCGATGGAGTAGCAAATTGAAGACAAACGATTACCCTACACTTCCAAGGTTAATGAAGTCTTTCATGGATTGCGAAACACTGTCTGTGATTCCTCATCTCATTGAAGAGGTTCTTGATTTCAAGTGTTTTGTAGAGGGATATTTGCATACAAGTGATGATTCTCTATTGGGCCATTCTCAAGCACAGCAATTCAAATTTTACAAGGATTCTAATGGATGGCCCTTGATGCAATACAAGATCTTGTGTATTGATGTAGACTGGCTGCCAAAGGAAGGTGGAGGCATTTGCTTGTGGAAGGAGACAACAGATGGAGGTCCTAAAGTGCCAAGGGGTACACCTCTACCTTTGGCTCCACAAAAAATGCGTTGTTTTGATGAGGTTTGCAAGGGTTTAGAAGGATATATTGCCTTGTGGGGTGCAATGGCTAATCAAGACTTGTCTAGAGAGTTCTAAAGGAAGAATGAGCCAGTGCAGAAATACTGGGAAGGTGTCAAAAGCACTCTGAAGGCATCCCTTGTGATGCGTGATAAATTGCGGGATGGATTTTGGCCGAATTCTCAGATCACTGAGGAAGTGGAAGACTAATACCTTGACGATGGTCAAATGCGTGAGGAATTTGCAGAAGATGCATCATTTGTTGGTCGTAGGCGTGATCGTCTAGCACCTTTATTTCGTGTTGGCCGTGATGTGTACGCGGGTTATTTTGTTGCAGTGCGACCTGCTGATGGTGACCTCCGCCCATTTTGGCTTGCTTGTTCACTTACTAATCCTAATCCAGATCCAGGGCATGTCAATTCAATTGAGCTACAATATTGGATGGCTGCATCTTTTCAACACGTTATGGAGGATACATATGGAGGTTGGGACACAAAACAAGGGAATTCTTGGTGCAAGGATAAGGCAATTTCTCTGAGCTGGACGCACACGGATTGTATCATGACTGCTTGGAAGCTACATGTGAGAGCAAGGACTTCTGATCCAAGAATCAAAATTCCCAAAAATCAAATAGCTATAATCAAGGCATCTGTGGATGCTTATGTGTGTGGAGAAGACAACAATGCATCTTCTGAATGAAGGCGGGTAGACTGTAGGTTTAGGGAAGTGATTAGTAGTTTGTAGTGTATTTTCTTATATTTTAAGAAAAACAGTGTAACTGAAGTACTTGTAGTAGAGAAGGTGTTTTTCATAAATATGTGTACAAAAAAAAAGATAAAGAAAGGGGTTGGAAAGAAGAAATAGATTTAGTCTGCAAATTATTTTAGTCCATTATGTTCATTTATTTTCTTGGTATTTTAGAATTTAATGTTGTAATCAGTGTGCAATATAATATATATTTAATTTGTTTTATGTGTTGCATTGTGTATTTTTCAGTTTGTAAATTGTATTTTTTTTGTCCATCACCATGGATTTGTAAAAGTAGATGAATTACCACATTGTATGATGAATTCTTCTATAAATCTAAAACCCTAAGCATATGCCACAAGCGTTTGCTTCGATCTTTAAGTTCAATATTTATTCTGAAGTGGTTAGACTTCAAATTTTAAAATCATCTTTCAATTGTCCTTATTCCAAAATTAGTAAGCAATTTCATGTATATGCTTAAATTAATAAGTGTTTTGACTTATTTATGTCTCAGTTTATTGAATTGTCTCAATTTAATGGATTCTTTTGCATACTAAATTTAGGGTCATGAACAAAATGAGATTCCAAATCGTCTCGTTTTAATGAATATGGCCTTGTACTAAATAGTCGGATTTGAATTTGTTCCACTTTAATACTGGAGTAGGTGTTGATGAGAGAGTAGGGACATGGAGATCCTCGGGCACATCCACAATCATAAATTCAACAACTGGCTCGAATCCCATGATTCCGTCAAAGGCACGGTCCTTGTCATTGGAATGCTTCAATATCCATAGAATTGAGAAGTGAGTTAGTGCAATACATTTATTATGAAGTTAAAGGAACCACATCTTCATTATATAGTCAGTTCTGTATGAAGTGAATTTCATGTGAAACATTCTCATTTCTAAGCCTAGTTGAGCACTTCAAGGAATTTCAAGAAAAGGTTTACTATGGCTAAAAAGGCCTCAATGTCCTTGAAGGACTTAGTTCCCATCTCAAGACTCTTCAGTGCCATGTTCAGTATACACTCATCAATATCTGACCCCAAAATCATATTTTTAGTTGACGGCGTCATCCCTTGCACCAAACGCTCCTGAAGGAGGGAGAATCCGGATGATTAAAGGTTGACGTCTGTTGCACTTGTAGGTGGTTCTGGAGTGTCGCAGCACAGGATAGGTAAATTTCCCATTATACTCACAAAAATCACCCTAGAGTATAACTAAGTGACGCTAAAGATCGAACCCATGAGATTTTGTGAAGTATCTAGCCTTATTAATCAACTAAGCAAAATCAGTAGCAAAATCCTTTCTTTCGGTTCTACTTCTAAAACCGGAAATACAAACACCAAAAAAACTAATGACCGGATTCCCTCAATCTTCCGATTTAAACTCATCTTCCGGTGGTCAAATCCAACACAGCCCCAAGATCATATTCGTTTCGGTCTTGGTATCCGTCTAGATCAATCCGGTCTAAACGACTTACAACTATTCTCCCTCCTATCCGGTTTGGTTTTACCTCTGTTTAGCCATCAGAGGGTTCGCCGCTTGCTTTTGAGAGTGGTAGGCCCACCACACCTTCCATGACTTATAGTGGTTGAAGACTCACTTTACTAATTTCTACTCCCCTAGACTAATACGGATCCGGTTTGGTCCTTCACAGCAACCCGGATAATCATCTGGTTTGTAGGTCACGCAAAGACCCCTAGTACGATCCCCTCAATACTACAACGACCTTAATGCAATCCTAATCCGTGCAAAGCTAAGGCAATTACAAGTGCACCCGTCCGTTCCAACATCAGCTAGAGTTCTTACGTTTATCGCTAAGATGGCAAGATCTCAAACGAGATCGGACACTCGACCGGATTTCTCACCTAGGAGTTCTAGCGCGACTAAGGAATCCTTCCCTATCCGCCTAGACTAACAATGGCTTTCTCACCCGGAATCTCAAACTCTAGACGCGCTGAGGCACTGAAGTTTACTCCCAACTCTATTCTATCCGCTCACATGCACTTAGAATCAAGAAAAACACCAAGGGATGAAATTCCTAACACATCCGCTCGCGCCTCCCTAACTCCTTTTCATACCAACCTACCACACTTGGGAGAAACATACAACAAGAGAGCAAATAGGAAACACAAAAAAAATGCAGAGGAAAGACTCCCAGTCCCCAGCACAGGGACTGACTTATATACACTTACAAAACTTTCCAAAAATACAAAAGGCAAAAAGTGCCTGTAAAAGTCAACCTTTTTCCGGATCCTTACTTCCGGTCTATCCTAACACTACTGGATCGGATTACAAATCCGGATCCGTTCCTGTCCTATCCTACAAAAACTAACTTACTTTACATCGCTATACCGCGCCCCAACGAAGGACTCTTGGGCTCCGCCTCAAGCTGTTTGAAGACATCTCCCAAGTTCCTGTTCCGCTCCCTGGCTATCGGATTCGGTAGATCGGAACCAGGTGATGAATCCAAGTTGATCGGCGCAGTCTGGGAGGGCTGACTCGTCCTTGACTGAGGAGTCTGATCCTTTCCTTTTCTTGGTTCCGATACATCCGGAAACAACTCCGGCATGGAGATGTCTGACAGGTGGACCCTCATAGATCCGGTCAACTTCTGCGTGCACTCCTCCATCCGATTTGCTGCTTCTCGCGCTTTGACCATCGTCTTCTCAACCTGATTGGAGAAGTCCGTCAGGATCCAAACTATCCAGGAACCGGACAGCTTCTTGTCCTCCAAGACCTTCTCATCAAAGAGCCTTGCCTTGCCTGCCACGCTTCCGGTCTCACCGAAAGCGGTCTTTACTGCTTCCGCCACCTTCTGCGTCTCATCCGCCATCTCTCGGGTAGCCGCCATATCTTCCTTGAAGGTCGCAACTTCCGCCTTCAGCATGTCGACTTCCTCCTGAAGTTGACGGATCTCGGCCTTCTGTTTCCGGATCTTGGCCGGATTCGTGATGCAATCCGCCACCTTCCCCAATAACTCGCTATCTGGTGCCGCATGCACCAGTTTTTCGATCCTAGAGAGGATCCTCCTCTTGGCCTCCTAATCTCCTCGGATGTCGCAGAGGATCTGGACCAGTTTCTTGAACGGATCTCCAGGATCCTTCTTCGAGGTACCTGCCTTCTCTGCTTCCGGTGTCTTCTCCTTACCGGACTTGTCTCCGATCGGTGATCCTCTTCCGATCGAAGATGTCGTCTTATGCCGCTTAGGCGGCCTCTCCGTCTCTTCCTCTTCTTCGTCTTCTTTGGTCTCGGATCTGATTCTTTTGTCTTCGTCATCCGATTCCGACTCTCCATATTTCAGGAGAGTTGTTTGTGTCTTCCATTCCTTCTCCTCCGAGTCCAACAGAAGTTGGTGATGCTCGTAAAGATGGAACAGATAGGGGCACACAGGTGTTGACCTACTCCTTCCGACCCTTGTCGCAAGTTGGGTCACCAGATCAAACATGATCCGGGCCCAATCCGCCTTCCGGTCTCTGCTCAGAGCACCGAAAATAGTATTGCCGAGGGTGATCGTTACCCTCGTTGGCTTCTCTGGATGTAGGATCGGAATGAGAAACTAGAGAAGTTTCCAGTGTCGGTTGTCCACGTAGTCCTCCACCGCGTATCCGTCCTTGGGATTGACCGCTCCTCGGAACTTGCCCCAGATGTATTCATCTTTCCGGTTTGCCATCCCCTGACCTCCTACTTGGATCTGATACACCTCCTTCCATATTTCTTCCGTCCAGTCCGTCGGAACGCATCTAAGGGTGTTGTCAAACTGGTTTGACAACTTCCCTAAAATCTCTCTCACCATCCGCTTGTCTTTAAATCCCCATGGCTTATCGGGCAGACCCTGACATCCCATTTGAGTGAGATCTATTCTAAGTATTTTCGTCTCCTCTTCCGTTGCGGGAACGACCGGAACAACCTTCCGGAGTTTAATCGAAACCGTCGCTGATGTGGATGCCCCAGGTCTATGCTTCCTAAGCTGCGGCATGAATACAGACTAGATCTAGACGATCCCTTTCCGATTTTACTTCACTCACTCCTAGCCGCATGTCCTGTTCTCACTTTTTCTCTCCGATCTCAATCGAAAAACCATACACCTGCTGGTACGCAATCGGAAACCTACCCTGCAGCACACTTCTAACACGCAACACTCACACTCACATAGAGCTGGAAACGCAGAGCGCGAAGAAATACTCTCGCCAAACGAAGTTTGAAAAAGGGGCGCGACTGAGATGCTGTTGGCCTTTTATAGTTTTCATGCCCTAAAAGTAGTCATGATGACTTTTACTAGTCCGGTCCCACCATTCCGGTCTAACCCTAATCCGATCCTTGACTTCTCCGGATATGGTTCCGATACCCTTCCAATTTCTGAGTATTACTATAAGGAACGGATCAGATCCAACTGTTCTGTTACCTTAATGCCTTTCTTAATTTTCCATTCTCTTCTGTTTCTAAACAAAATCCGGATACTAATTGTAAGTTTCTATTCTCTCTTCTAGATTAACAAATGAAAACCAAAAATTCTGGTTGCGACATGGAGCCTAGGTGATGTCCTTCTCTAGCCGATGTTTCTTCTTCCCCTTCTCTTCCTCTTTCTCAAGCTGTCGCTTCTTCCTGTTCTCCTTGCCCTTCTTCTTGTTTAGTTCAGATTTTTTCTTGGCTTCCCAACTTGTCCACCTTCTTCTTGCCGGCTAGCTCTCACTTTGCAATGGCCTTGGCCCTCGCCTCTGGTTCTCGTCCATCAAATTTGTCAAACTCCGCATCGGTCACCGTGGTTCCCTTTAGCGTCTAAAAGATGGCCTCTTCCTCTGGTGGTGTAACGCCAGAGTTACATTCAAGATACCACGGACAAGTCTGCAAGTGAGGACTTGTCCAGTTCTGCAATTGAATAGTGGAGAACATGCAATCCTCAGACAATTGGTCTAGCCATGTAGCGAGATACGGGGGTAAGTCCTCTTTCTTTATAGCCTTCTTGCCATACAACTCAAACTTGAAGTATCTGTATACATCAAGAGCCGCTTCCGTCAGTTTGAGAAATTATAAGGAACAAGAGAGTACTCAACTTCAGTATCTAACTAATAATAGATAACAAGAGTTTATAAAATCATGAGGAAGAAAAGGTAGTGGTCCAACGTAGGACAACTACCATAATAATCCACAATGCAAGACACTAGCCTGCAAACAACATAATCTAGAACTTGGACTTAATGCAAATAAGTTAATATGGTCTGAAATGATAATAGTGCCTGTAAATCAATCTCTTCATTGTAAGTGAGTTCCCTCGTACAACGCACACTTGTCTGATTTCTTGAAGGCATTCTTGCCTTTGAAGACCCTTGTGTAGGCTTGGCCCAGAGCTTCATCTGCCACGTCTCCAAGTACTCTACTATTGTCTCGGGCTCACTCTGGACGGTCATATTAATTGGAATGCTATCAAACGGTGATAGGCTTCAATCTGTTCAATCAGACCTTGTATCAAACAGCGTTGCCTACTTCAGAATGAGTAAAAAATTAGAAAGTGAAAGGAAAACACATGCAACAATTTCATATTCAATCAGTTAAGAATTCTACCCCCGCGTAGTAGGTAGCCTTTGCCAAAAAAATGCCCAGTTTCTCCTCATTCACTTGACTTGGTGGAAAGCAACGAGCTTCTCTCGTATGAGAACTTGCATTCATCCATCTAAGCCATTTGACCTTGTGTCTTGGTTCTACGGTAGCAGTTGCAATCAGCTGCAGCTTCTCAAGTGTCAAGTTGGGAACAACATTGAATGTGGCTCTAGTGGCTCTCAATCTGCAAGACTCCAAAACTCAATGATAATTCATGCGTAAAACCAATGAATGTCAAAACCAGACACTATGACATTAAAGTCACGTACCTCTTTGAGCCAATCAGAGGTAAGCTTTGGATTTGCAACCGCCACAATCTTTGAAAGCTTCTTATAATGTAGGTCAGTTGACCCTTTAATTGCTGCTCTCATGGTGGCAACAACATTTTCCCTGGTCACTTCCACCTCTTGATTTTCTTCTCTTAGTTTTTGAATTGCTGCATCAGCCGCAGAAGAAATCTCTTGCTGAGTGGCAAAAGTCATCACAGAATTGATGAGTACTACAAACTACAGTAATATACTTGATACAACCAAGACTAGCTCACATCAAACTAATAATTGCGTAAAAGAGGATATTTCATACCTTAAAAATGAACCTAGTAAATATATGCAAGGATATGGTATACCAGCTTGTTTGCGTGTACATCTTACATGTCTTCACCTCGTCTTTTGTCAATAATTCCTGGAACTTATCAAGCTTCATGACTCCGTACTTTTGAACACGATAGAAGGTATGCACAAGGTTGGTTTTGACATGGGAGTTCTTGGTATGCTTGTCCATCCAAGTCATAACAAATTGTGAATGAAGAAGTAATTATGTCAAATGCTGGAAACCATACCATCAATTTAAAGCATTTACTCAAATAAATAATAAAAATAACTTACATGTTTATGTCATGCATTGCTTGCATTGCCACCCCAATGCATTGTCTTGTATCAAGGACAATGAAATCCGCACAAAAATGCCAAGAAAGCTCTTGACTGTGCAGCCTCTCAATATGATTCATCCAAGCTATACGTCTGTGAGTTTCGTCATAGACGAAGAACTTATAATCTACTAGATGCTTAAGAGATGGAATGGACTGCAGTTGAGCGTTGAAGTTGTTGTTAACCGAGTTCCAAATGGGACCCCACGCACGCCTCTCTTCATCACTAAAAATCTCCGTATTGCCTTTCTCGTCAGAGTATGACACATAGAATACTCAATCTCTTTCGTCATAACCACAAGATAATTGGTTGTCTAAAAAGGTCACGTCGCAAGTAAGCATAGGACAAACCATTGGCATAGGCACCATCCTATACAAAGGAATTTTCATGCACGAGTGCCCATCCGACGTCATCTTTAAGCTGTTGATGACAACCACTGTGTCGAATGTTTGCACACGCCTGATGTCTTCCTCAAGAAATCTGGGTTCTACTCCTGGAATATAGTCCTCCGCGGGATTATCCTTTGCGACGACATCATTGACCTTGTGAGCAGCTGTGTCAACACAGTGGCAATGAATAGCTTCTTGTTGACCCTGCACCTTCACGATTCAATAGGCATATAAGGGACAGCAAAAGAAGTCATGTTGAAAGGAAAATTAAACATATAAAATGAATGCAATGCAATCATAGTGGGACAACAGTAGACCGCAACTCAGGTAGGTATATTATAATGTGACCTAGCATGTCAAATGCAACAACAGGCCTTTGTAGAACACCGATACATCCCGCAACAAAATATGAGGATGTCGTCGTCAATGATTGGTCCAGAGTTAGCATTGTGGAAGCAAGTACAATAGTTGACGCTATACTGAGGATCTGCAGTTTCAATATCCCATGATCTTAATGACGTTCAGCTAGACTTCTGCGGTGACATTGGTTCCTCTGCATAGAGATTATTCTGTCCATCATCAAGCTCATAGATGAAGGCTGTGAGGTCTCCTACCAGATCCCCTTGCGCTTCACCTCGAGCAATAACTTCGTCTATGATAGGAATCGTGGCCGGCCCAAGGAAAACAACATCAGAAGGAACGGGTTCCCCCTCCTGAACATTTGGAACTTAATTGGCCATTGGCGCCACTTCGTCAACTGAAGCTTCCACCCGATTTTGGTTCTCAACCTGCTCAGCCAATATTCTCGATTAGATATACGGATTGAATGCCTAAAGACATCTGTATACAACATCCGACGATGAAAAATAATATGTATCCAGAGAAGTGCATATCAGCAAACGGACACAACCGCAAACAAGCAAGGCACGCAGTACGGGACATCTGCACTGAATCTGATAGTCATCCAATTTGACATATAAACAATTAATGTTGCATAGGTGCTTGTAGTGCATTCCACTTCTCAATACCAATAGAGCACCAACAATACCTGAACCTATGCTCAACATACAACAAACAGATACCGTCAAAATCACGATCAACCAACACAACTGAGATTGGTTTGCATAACCGTCACCACCTAGGAGACCTTCTCGTTACCGAGAGGGTAGGCCTCACTCTCCAGAGTATGCTTTTGAGCATACCGGATCTCTTGTCTTCCTCCCTCTACACATCGAGAGGGTTCGCGGCACTCACTTGGTTATACTTGAGGCTCCAAGACCTGAGGATGACCGAGCTGGTCAGACCTAATAGAAAACGCCTGCCAATACTCGCATTAGTCACCGAAGACAAAAAAAAATTAAGAACCTAGGCTCACTCACAACTGAGCTTGCACTTCTGTGAGAAGGAAAAACGGAGCGTAAGGCCGAAGGAAACAGGACGGGGTGAGAATTTCGAGCATACCGGATCTCTTGTCTCTCCCCCGCACCGCACCAAGAGGGTCCGCGGCACTCACTTAGTTATGCTCAGAGCTTCAGGACCTGAGGATGACCGAGCTAATCAAACCTAATAGGAAACGCCTGCCGACACTTGCATCAGTCACCAAAGACAAAAAAATTGAGAACCCCGGCTTGCTTATAGCCAAGCTCGCACACCCGGCGGAAGGAAAAACGGGGTACAAGGCCGAAGGGAACATGACGGTGTGAGAATTTCGAGCATACCAGATCTCCTATCTCCCCTTCTCCTCGCATCAAGAGGGGCTATTGCACTCACCTGGTTATGCTCGGGGCTCTAGAATCTGAGGATGACCGAGCTGGTCTTGACCAAGCTGTTCTAGACCCTCACTGCCAATGCCGGAGCCAACGGCAAAGACGTTGCTTGCGTCATGTCGTGACATTGGTAGGTCTTGAATTGCTGTTGAAGTTGATGCTGGTGCAATTCATATGGTTGAACATCGTACTTTTGAGGGGTTTAAAGTTCTCCAACCTCGTGACGTTGAACTTCCCTCGTCAATTTAAATCATTACTTTGGTGGGTGCAATAGCTTGTTCCCTCGCTCTTTCTATCTGTGTGACCCGCGTACCGTCAAAATTCGGATCTTTTTTGGATTCCTCTAAATTGCCTTCAATGATTTCTTTGTTTGTAGGAGCAATTCGAATAATTCCAAGCCCCCCCTCTTAAAAAGTCAAAATACCTCTTGGACATCGACAGAATTGCAACGCCTTCAAAGAAAGCGCATGAGACTATCACTTAGTCAACGCCTCGTTGAACATGATCCACATCATTTGGACAAGGTTGTAGGAGACCTTATCAATGATTTGGTGCACTTATCCCCCCTCATCAAGTGCACCAAGCATTCTCCAGGTTTTTGAAGTGTGCTTCTAGTAGCAATTATGGAAGATGCTACTACTGCCACAAATGAGGACCATGGAACCCAAGATTCGCTCTCGTTTCCTGCAGTTCTACATTCTGTATAGCTGCAGAAAGAAGTACACCTTCAAACAAAACATAAAATGCTTTGAGAGCGGTTGGAGCAATTGGCGGCCACATACTACCATTGGAAGGTTGCGTGCATCTTCTCCTAGGATACATCACAATAAGTTGCAAAAGAATTGGAGAAAGTTTTTAGAAACTTTGTTATACAAGCTCCTAAGCAAGAATGCGATTTCACTTCATGGGCATTGTTGGAGGACATGTTCTTTGACAACATGCCCATGCTAGATATGGCAGTGAGAAGTCTTATAAATTGGACAAAGATTGGTTGGGACCACAAAAATGGCATATTTAGCCATATAGAAGTGGAGGCACAAAAACTTCTATGGTCAAAACATTGCCTTTTGTTTTGGACCATACCAAATGCCCCCATATGTCAAGAGTAGTTCGGCTCTAAAGGTGGATGGGCACTTGGATCTTGTACACATGTATACCACCCTCAATGTCTAATCAACACTATATTCATTAAAATGAGAGTTTCCAACAAAATGAGAGTTTTCCAATGAAATGAGAGTCTTTTTTCCACAATATGAGAATAGCAAGAGGCAATTGTATCATAAACAAAGAGAAATGACTTGTTCGTAACATAAGAAAAGCAATGCAGTGTCATGCAAAATAGGTTTTCTATTGAAATATTTTGAAATATCATGCAGAAATTGCAATATGCAACACAATTGATGACAAATATTCACTAAATAATGACGTATTGGACTAATACATTGCAAATTGGACATTTGAAGAAGCATTGCCTACCGTTACACTCCTAGAAGCAAAGTATCTCATCTCCATAGTCTGTGTTAGACACTGCAAATAAATTAGATTGTGGGGTAGATTGTGGGATAAATTAGATTGTAGGGTAGACATCTTTGGAAGACGATGTCATGGTGACAGAACAATGAAGTAGATGCTAAGCTTGTGACCCAAATCTAAGCACAAAAATGATAGAAACAACTACCCCACAATCTAATTCAGCACTCTTCCTAATGGCACTTGAGACATAGGTGTTTTCTAGTGCTCCCTACAGGAGTGCTTATAGTGGAACCTAGGTTAGTTTGTCTCCATAATTTCCTTGTCCACATTCATGTCAAAGCTCGACATCCACTTTCTTCTTCCATTACGATGGCTTCCTCTTCCAAAGCTTCTATTTGCAGGACTAGCAAAGACTATGAAGATTCGATACTTTGTCTACCCGGTTTGTAATATTTGAACGGGTTTGTATTGTTCTCAATCTAAATATGAGCCTTAGCGACATAATACTTTAGAATATGAAATGTATTTATGGCTCCCTAATATGCTGAAATGATGTCTATAATCCAAAATTAGGAGGTCCTTAATACATCCCCTTCATAAACATTTTCAAATGATAGTGAACCTCTCTTTTTATTGTTACATCACTCTTTTCTATTTTTTAAATTTTTGCATCCCCGAAAGGTATACTAAAAATGTATACTAAAAATGTATATAGCTGCCGTGAGTGTGATTCACTCTAGCATTGAGTTTTTTATAGTAACTACACAATGCTACTTTGTACGTATAGTTTTGGAATCTACAATATGAACAGATACTACATGTGCGATTTACTCTTCAACATCTCCAAGGCCTTTCAAATTTTAGGTCCTTGACTATAACTATATGTCACACTTCTTGTAAACTTGTAATGCTTGTCTTCTCTGTATTTGTATAAACTTCCAATCCCATACATCCACAACCGGCAGTTTGCGTCGACTCGGGGGTAATCCGTTGTGCGTCTTTGTCTTCCGCACATTGAGAGATCTCAGACGTTGTGTTGGCAGGGGTGGCGGATGAGAACGGCTAGGAAGTATTTTATTGCGCACTTCTTCGAACGCCACTGCCTCTATACCAGGCAAGGTTGTTTTCTCACCATCGTCGTCATCAGGGTTGTCATAGTGGACGAATCCAGGTGATTGGACGAGATGAACGGACGGGTGAATCAGACCAGACAACCGGACGTCTCGGACAACCCGAACGCCTTTCATTTTTCCAATTTTCCAATTGACAACTTGCTGCTACGGTGGTAGTCCACGCTGGAATCAGGGTGCAGACGTCATCGTCAAAGCGGGGACTTTATAGGGCGGGGACTTTACAGGGTGCGGATGGATTCGTCAGGGCGGGGACGCTGCAGTTTACTTCGGATGAAGTAGAAGTTCTACTTTTCCAGGTTCATGTTCAAGACTTTATTTTGAAAAATAGTGGCTACTAGTGTTTCAAATTCATATCCAATACAAAGAGACTTCTTTGTAGTCATCTTCAAAAGGGTTGGTTTATGAACTTAAGGATACAACTGTATAAGGGTTTGGAAATCAAATCATATATAAGTCTACATGCATGGCAAATGTAATAATTTTGCAAACACAATTGGAGATTTGGAGACTTCATTATTTCAGATAACCAATAACATTTATAAATTTCAAGTGATGTTCAGTACAATAACAAGTTCACAACACAATCAATCTATACTTTTAAGATACTCCTTCGCTTCCATTGGTTATCTTAGACCTTCCTTCTTGTTCTTGTAGATCTTCATTACTTCATATTTCAATTAGTGCAATTGTCTTAAACTAACGATGAATGAAGATCTACAAATGGTGTTAAGTGCCCCTCAATTGTTGAAACGACTTGATCTGTAGACTTCTTGTATACTCGGACCTCCTAATGCAGCATTTCGAATGACCGCATCATCATCTGCTGGTGCCTCATTACAATCAAGGTCGTCTTCATCATCACCGCCTTCACTACACTACAAGAAAACGAGGGGTTCTGCGACTGCACTGTGCAACTCATTTTGTAGTTGCAAACGTTGTTTGCAACTAGGTGATAATCTGGAGCCCGCAGTTGCAGTGGACAAGTTGCATGAGTTGCAGTGTAGTTGCAGGGGGTTCATGTCATTGGATAGTATTCAAAAAATTTCATCGACGAATTGTTCTGATGTGGAGTTTACTGCCACGTAAGGTCAGGTCCTGCATTCGATACTTCAGGCACTTGTAGGCGACTTCTTTGCAACTAGCATACACTCGCTTATGACGTATCATATGCAACTTGTTCACAACTTTTTTGCAACTAGATTCTGTTGATGTATGACTTCTTTGCCACTACTATGCAACTACAGAGGGATCTGCGACTAGTTTCTGATGTGTCCAGCTACTCATCAAATATGCGACTTTTATGCGACAAGTTTTCAACTCATGTGCTACTCATGTGCTACTTCTAAGCAACTTCTGGATAACTCCTATGCAACTGATTGTCAACTCATATGCAATTAAATTGCAACTCAAAGTTCACTCAGGTAGAACTCATTTGCAACTAAAAACCGACTCACGTACAACTAATTTGCAACTCAACACCAACTCACATGCGAGTCACTTGAAACTCAAAGCCAACTCATACACAACTAGTTTGAAACTCAATACCAACTCTCGTGCAACTCATTTGCTAAAAAAACCCTGCCTCAGGCGACTCGTTTGCAATTCAAAGCCAACTTACATGAAACTAGTTTACAACTCCTGTTCAACTTAAATGCAACTACTTTGCAACTCATACCCAACTTATACACTACTGATTTCCAACTCAAAGCCAACTCAGATGCAACTACTTTGCCACTTCAAGCCAACTCACTTGGAAATAGTTGGCAACTCTATACTAACTAACATACAACTGGTTTGCAACTCAAATAAGCTACAATGCAACTCTTTTGCAAAAGGAGGCCTACTCATAGGCAACTAGATTGCAACTCAGAGCCAACTCAAAAGCAACTATGTTGCAATTCGAAGCCAACTCAAATACAATTAGTTTACAACTGAGAACTGACTCACATACATCTAATTTGCAACTCAAAGCCAACTCAAGGCCAAAAGACATACAACTAGTTTGCAACTAAATACTTACTCCCATACAACTGGTTTGCAACTAAAGGCTGACTCACATACAACTAGTTTGCAACTAAATACTTACTCCCATACAACTGGTTTGCAACTAAAGGCTGACTCACATACAACTAGTTTGCAACTAAAGACTCACTCACCTACAACTGCTTTGCAACTGAGAGCTGACTCACATACAACTAATTTGCAACTATAAACTGACATGGCTATTTTGCAACTCCAAGCCAACTCTCATACAACTAGTTTGCAACTGGAATCTGACTCTCATACAACTAGTTTGCAACTAGAATCCGACTCTCATACAACTAGTTTGCAACTGGAATCTGACTCTCATACAACTAATTTGCAACTGGAATCTGACTCACATACAACTAGTTTGCAACTGGAATCTGACTCACATACAACTAGTTTGCAACTTGAATCTGACTCACATACAACTAGTTTGCAACTTGAATCTGACTCACATACAACTAGTTTGCAACTGGAATCTGACTCACATACAACTAGTTTGCAACAGTGAACTGACTCACATACAAGTAATTTGTGACTCACAGCCGATTCCTGTACATCACTAACTACTTTACGTTGAAGATCATTTTTCACAGAACATTACAAATTTATAAAATAGTTATTAGCCACATCTGTACAGGCATCCTATGTCGCATGCACTACTACTACGTACTAGAAGAAGCACACACTACTTCCACAGTCAGTAAGTACAAAATTAAAATTAGTACCTCCCTTATGTACTTTGTAGATCACAACAATTATTTCCTTCCAAGTTTTCCTTTCAAACTTGAAATATGGGGGATGATGACTAGGTATTGTTCATCCCAAATGGTATTTCCTCCCACCACATCTTTCAACTTTAATTCATCTCCAGCTGGATTCGGATGCATCAAGTCAACAAATCCCCCTGGTGCATGTTCTATGTCAAGCCTGCACCATCCTTTAGGAATAGGCTGTCCATGATATAGTTGTGAGCCAAGTCCACCACCAATCGCAGAAATGGTTGTTGAGGCCACTACTTGCTTTGGAGCAGATGGGTTTACAAGTGAAACTTGTTGTCCAATTGAAAACTGCATACATAATAAAAAAAAAAATTGATACATAAAGATTACATATACACTTGAAATTTGTAAAGAGTGAAGGAACAATGCCAACAAAGACATTTGCAAAAGAATTAGACAAATAAGTTACTCACTCTATATTTTTTTGGAGATCCCATCTTCTGACTTTGTGTAGGACAGTCCACCTTCTCACTTTTGGTAGGTTGTATACGAGTCCTCAAGATTTCCTTCTTAGCTGCAGGCTTCTGCACCCATACATCACAATCATGGTTAGTATTTCATCTATGTGAAAATTTGTAGTCACTTTCTCAAATGTAAATCCCATGATCCATGATGCTTGCTGACCTGTCGATCCTTCCCTTTCCTTAGCTGCATAGAAAATCCTGTGCCTTTGCTTGGATTCCTAGGTACTTCATCAACATCACTAGAGTTTTCAAGCACTATTACATCAATTCCAGCTTCGCCTTCAACTTCCTTCCCTTTCGTTAATGGCTCATCACTCCCATCAAGGTGGCCACAATCATTCTTTTTTGAAGCTTCAATGGATTGTTCTTCCATTTCGTCAATCTTCTGGTTGTTCTTCTCTATACTACCCTTGGCAGTCTCTTGTAATGACGGTTGTTCACTTAGAGGCTCCAAACTGGGGTTGTCAATAGGCTCGAAGCTCTGGTCCATCTCAAATTCATACGGATCGTGGACGACATTCATATCTTCCATAGGTTCAACAAGTGTAGAAGGACCTGCTTCATCAATAGCTAAAGAAGGACTTGTTGTTTTAGTAGTTAAAACAACATTTTTGCCTTCAAGGATGCTCTCCTTCTGTAAAAATTTCAATAATGTTGTCTGCAACGATTCGACAGCTTTCTTGTTATGATCTGTGCTCGCAAGTACCTCGACCCTGAACTTTTCAAATTCATCTTGTTTACGTTCCAAGGTAACAATTTTTGCATGAAGTCCTGAAGATACGACCTGTATTACACACAAGAATATTAGAAACAATGACTATACATGCTTGTATGATTCAAAATGCATGGTACAATTTTATTTTTGAACCGAACACTTGCAATAGCACTATATGACTGTTATGCAACTCCTATGCAACTCCTATGCAATTGCAAGGAGTACCACTTCTATAACCACAGTACAACTCTTTTACAATAAAGTTTTGATATTGGACTGCTCTACAAATAAAAGAACTTATATACATTGAATTTGTAAACTAACAAAGTCAACCTACACACAATTGTATTAAAATTTATGATGCATGTTTTGAAATGAAAAGAAGATCAAGAACACTTACCGATGACCCTGATACTTGTAGCCCCTCTACAAGTTCACTAAGCCTTGGACTCCTTTCCCTCTCATTTGCCTAATAGAAGGCCAACATTACCACAGCATTGTCAAAATGATTTAGAGGAATAATACAAAGTCCTTGTAACAAATTCATTCGGAAGGATGAGAATAAGCCAAAAACAACTTCAAAAATTAACTCACCACATTTGCTTCTTCACCTGCCTTCCCTTGTCGTCCACGCTTTGATACATTCTGCACTTGTTTTCTAACATTAGACATCATCTTTGATTTCTTCACTTGGTCACATGTGCCCCAATAAACCTTTAACCGCTTCCACTGCTGAGGATCAATGTTCATAGGACAGTCATCGTCTTTCACAGGATCAGATAATTTCTTCAGTCTACATTGCTCACCCTTCAAAAACTTCTGCACTGCATTCCAAAAACCCTTGCTGCTAAGGGAATTGGGAACATATTCAAACTCAAGATCCATAGTATCTCTGAGCTTTTTCAAAGTTTGTGGCCTGTGTTTGTCCCAATGAATAACACTCATATCAAGGATCAAAGGGGCAAAAGCCCTCATAGTTCGGTCCCAAGTAGTCTTCCCAGAAGAAGAGGCATCAATTTCACCATTTGACTTCACATGTAGTTCATTCGGTCTTTTGCCATTATTGCTTCTCACTTCTGCTTCCTTCTCTAACTTTCTGTACCTCTTGCGCCTAGTAGAACGTCCACCACTCGGTAACTGACACACCACTTCTTCTGATTGTACACGCCCTTGCCACAAAGTTGAATGAGGGGGGACATGAGGTTCAACCATTGCCCGTTGTGGAGGTTCGGTAGGTGGTGGTGGTATGGACTATGGTGGTGCCCATTGCCACTGTCCAGCTGGACTTTGGTGCGTTGTTTGTCTTGCGAGTCCACCATGATGAGAAGGCGAGGATCTCTTTCTGCTACCATTGGCTGCTCCATGTATGCGACTATCATCCTCTTCAAGTTGATTGTCTTCATTCCTTGAAAGAATACTACAACATTAGTAGTATTAGGAGTAATGTACAAAAGAAAAAATTCTTATCATTGAACCTTTATTTTCTTTAAAATGAAGTTCATTTCCATAAAAAAAATTCAACTCACCTTCTTCAGTGCTGTGAGAGTCCTCTGAAGCCGACATGTCATCTTCAGCACTTGCATCTTCACTGACAGCTTCTAGGTCTTCACTACTAACTCTGGCACTCTTACGTGTGGGCAATGCTGGAACTCGAGTATGCTGTTCTTGCACACTTTTGCGCTTTGCAATTGAAGCTCCCCTACAACACGACCAACATTATAGCTTTAATGGAAAAGGATATAAGAACAATCATCTATTTTTGAAGCTACACAGTACATGAAGATTTCTGACATCACTTCGGATACTATGCTACGTCGTGTATTCTGCAACTACATGGCAAGTAGCAACTACATGCCGACTAGCTTGCAACTGCATGGCAACTAATTTGCAACTGCATGCCAACTAGCTTGCAACTGCATGGCAACTAGCTTGCAACTGCATGGCAACTAATTTGCAACTGTATGGCAACTAATTTGCAACTGTATGGCAACTACATGACAACTAATTTGCAACTAATTGACAACTACATGGCAACTCGTTTGCAACTTCAATTACCTCTATATAGGAACTTCTTACAAAAACTACTGACACAAGTATTGCGATTCAAATTTCTGAGAGGCCCTTACAATTCTTTTGATGTTGCTTTTATAGGTTGTCCTTGTACTGCTCGCTCCACCACTCTAGCATCGCGACAACGCAATTCCCTCTCCATTTTCTCACTGTCAGTAGAATCCATGCCAAGTGATTCTCATTCACCTACCTAAAAAGTCAAGATAATGGTTCAATGAACAGTTACAGAGCACGCAACTCTTCAAGAACTCTTTCTATCGCCAGCCCAAAAGAATGCATAAAGAAAACTACTATTCTATGTTGTTAGCAAATTGGCTTGAATAGTTCAAAACCTCACAAACTCTCCAAACTTGAAAACCACTATCATTAATTGGAATGGCATAGCCAATTCCACACAAAAAAGAAGTTCCATAAGTTCTTGCTTAGGACTAAACCTATCACCAATGTACTTCACCAAAAATGATTGCACAACCCTCTGCTCACACAACCTGCTGCTCACACAACCCGCTCCGCTCACACAACCCTCTGCTCACAGAGAATCCTCTGCTCTTGCCACTCACACGGGACTCTCCGCTCGCAGAGATAATTCAAATACAACTCTTGTAAAGAAACGCACACAAGTAGAACCTAGGAGTAATAGAAGTACATTATCTAGATGAGGCCGCTCCTCCGCTCCTCTGGTCGCACAGACCCTCCGCTCGCGCCCGCTGCTCCTCCGTCGCAGAAGACCCCCTACTGCTCCGTTGCGCAGACCCCCCCGTTGCTCCGTCGCAGAAGCCCCCCCCCCGCTGCTCCGTTTGCGCCAGAACCTTCCGCTCCTCCACTCGCAAAACCCTCCGCGAATCTGTTCACGCAAAACCCTCCGCTCGCACCAAAAGCTCCGATTGCAAAACCCTCCCACTCGCAAAACCTAGCAGGATGGATGGATGGATGGATGGATGATGAAACTACAGAATCTCTCTCACTTTGAGCAGGCCAATAGTGCGGAGTAAATGTCATATTCCGGCAAGAGAGTGCCGTGCAAGATGCAATGGTAACGAAGCCCTTGACGAAGTTGGATCTCGCCTTGGATTTTACAAAGCGCTCTTACGAGTGCGGGAAGCTGACGGAGAAGGACGCGAGCACGAGGGTGCGTGTCTGCGGTTGGGTTGCATCGCAGCGGAGCCACAGGGCTATTGCGTTCGTGAATTTGCAAGACCACACTGGAATTGTGCAGGTATAACCTGCGTGTAGGAATTTTAAGGTCGAAGGGTTCTAGTTAATTTCCGAATTGCTGTCATGTCGCAATTTAGGGTTTGAAGATTACGTTTGCGGTCAAAGACGCATGAATTGACTCTGAGGATCGGCGATGGCGAAGGGAGTCGCGGGACAGAGGTTACTGGTGGTGGCGTTGGCCATCTCTTTGGTGCCTGCGTCGATCCTTGTCAACCGCATTGTGAAACAACCTTACATAGTAGTATTATGTTTATATTTGAAGAAAGTGAGGTTTGCAATTATTGAGCTTTGCACATGTTTTTGGTCCTATAGGATTTTGATGTTGATGCGGTTTCTGTTGCAGGATGAGATTTTTCACATACTTCAAGCGCAGGAGTAATGTGCAGGCCACCTGGAGAAATGGGACCCTATGATCACTACATTTCCTGGCTTGTAAGTTTGGCCACCGAATATCCAGCATCGAGTACGATGAGCTCTGAAAATCATGTTGTTGATATGGATCCTCAATTTTGTAGACGTGGAGGCAAATCTTGTACGCAGATCTAAGCTGAACATTTTTGTGTTCCAGGTATCTTCTGTCTCTTGGTTACACAGGGATTCTTCTGCCTGCAGCAAAATTATTGGCTGTCGCTTCCTCGCTCTCCGAAATATGCAACCCGACTGCTTTGAAATCAATCAGTGTGGTGCTTATTCTTGTGTGCTCCTTACTATTCTTCCACATTGTGCGGCATTTGGAGCCCGAAAAGAGTGATAGGAAAGTGCTGTCGAAAGCATTTTTGCTGTCACTTTATCCTCTCCATTGGTTCTTCGCGTTTCTGTATTATACAGGTCCGTTATAATCTTTCTCTAAAAATTTAAGGGTGTATTATTCGGGCTTGTGGCGTTTTATCTGTACTGATGTGATTAGCCCTATCTAAATTATATCGAGGCCCCATGTGTGTTTATGAAACCCAAAAGGTAATGAGATCAACACCTAGAGGACCCTTTGTCGAAAATTTCTGGTAAAATCCTAACTTTGTACAGCCTAGCCAGCTAGTCCGGCCTTATCACAGCCCTATAAACTTGCTAAATTTGCTCTGCTCCATTGGATTTGTGAATTATGAATGTCTTTGAAGAGCACCCTAAATTCAGGATCAGGTGTCTTCAACTACTGGGTTTGGTGAAGATTGAGTCCTTGCTGTGCAAGCGGCCCTCCAAGTACCTGTTCTGGGATATCGTGCACCCCACAGAGCAAGTGGTGAGACTTCTGTTCAAGAGTTTCTGGGCTGGTGAACATTCGAATACAACATATCCCATGACCATGAAGGCCTTGATTTCCTTGTGAGTGTTACTTAGTGCAAGTCGGTCGTTGATCTGGGTGTGCAATCACACAAGAGAATCTTAAACAAGGAAAAAACTAATTTGCGGTTTCATAAAATTTTGTAAGCACATTGCTCAAGTTCAAAATTCCAACAACTCGTAACCAAGGCCCATTGTACACAGATTCAATAAGGGGCAAAATGATGGTGTGGAAGTCACATTCTCAATTACTAGATGATTTTCTGAATGTTGCGCATGCATTCTCGTGCTCACCAGTACTAGCAAATCAAACAAAAAAATTACATTGACCTGTTGAGGATAACTGCATGATCTGAGCATCTCGAATTTGAACCTCAAAGGTCTTCATGCTGAATCTGTTTCGAAGCAAGTTGATTTGAACTTCAATGCTGATTCAGGTGAAAAAATGGTATAATCCTTACAAATATTTAGTACGAATTATTATTCCACTAGCAATAAGCACTAATCTCTTACGCACTCGATACAGTTTTGATCTCAAATTGAGACAAGGATCCAATCCAAATGTTCACATATTATCTGAGTCAACATTGATTTCTGAATTAGATTCTATCATGACGGCGCGCAGCATGTGCGAATTGAGTACGTGGTGGCAGTGGATGGCACTGTTCGTCTCCGGCCGAAGGAAGTTGCGAATGCTCGCATGGCAATTGGTTCAGTTGAGGTGATGTAATCCCCATTTGGACTAGTTTGTGGTGCTTTTAATTGGAAATGCCAAACCATTGTGTAAAAATGATATAACTTAGGTCATATGCTAAATTATTGTAGGAAAATGTTTGGAGGCAGAGACAAATGAATCCCTGAAATCCTCTTGAAAATGTCCCAAATAGAGCAGAAAGAACAAGGTTGCCTCTTGTAATGACCATTGAAGTGGTTTTTGACCAAAAACTAGAAATAGAATCTTGAGCAAAGATTGACGATCCATCGATGTTCTGGATGTCACGAAATAGTCTAGATTCAATGAAATAGTCTAGAATGAGTTGATTCAAGTTAGTTACCTGCAGTCTGGCATGTGTCGCTTAAACCCTAGTGGTGACCAAACTTCGAAGCTGACACACGGTTGTGTGGCATAGGTTTAGATTGTTGTAGAGAAGCTTCAGGTCCTGAACAAGGTGGGATTGGCGTTGCCATTTTTGATGACACTTGCTGATGACAACAAATAAATGCTTTCTGAGGAAGTTCGTCTCAGGTTTGCAGCTTCCTTTGTACCGCCATTTGTTTGCAGCTAGTTGTGGAGAGCTTGTGTCGTTGGAATGGGAGCTCCGGATCTGACCTTGATCGCGTGAAATTTTGGGCTGATTGATTTGAGCGACATCAGATTCTTTGTATACTAGCTTGCTTGAAAGATGGAGACACATGAATGGAGGTTAGATGGCTAGTCTAATTTTAGGTACCAGCACCTAGACCTAAGGAGGGTACAAATGAACACGAATTTGCGAATGCGTCACAACATCATCAAGCTCATGCGAAGACACTTGGAGGATGTCCATGATTTTATTGAGGTTATTCTCTCGCACCAAAATGAAAGTTTAATGATATGTGGTGCCAGCATATGATGGAATCGTGTAGTTAAAGTACTGTAGCACAAATCTTCTTGCAAGTAACTAGATTCTCATTTTGTCTGGTTTGTCTTCAGATAGAGACCCCAATACTTAAAAGGTCAACCCCAGAAGGTGCACGCGACTATCTTGTTCCATCTCGTGTGCAGGTAATTAGCCATTTCACTTTCCCCTTTTTAATTAGTTAATTTTTTTATTTGCAAAATAAAGTTTTTAGGTTTCTCTTTCCATCCGAACAATATTGGATCTGGACCGTTTAGTGTTCTTGTTTTTCAGGTGCATATGTAGATGCATGTGGACATATATTTGAATCATGTTGTTTTTCTGAAGAATGTTGAGCGTTGGTGCTGTAATGACAGCCAGGAGATTTCTATATGCTGCCACAGAGTCCACAGCTCTTCAAGCAGATGCTCATGGTTTTAGGATTTAACAGATATTATCAATTGGCTAGGTACTGTACCTGCTGATATCACACATTCTGGGTTAGTATGGTCTGTGTATATGAAAGCCTACTCATCATGTGAGATTGTGAGAAAAAAATCATAAGTTGTTTCTTAATTCTTCAGGTGTTTTCGAGACGAGGACTTGAGGGCCGATAGACAGCCAGAGTTTACACAACTGGATATGGAGCTTTCTTTCACACCTCTCGAGGATATGCTGGAGCTCAATGAGGGGCTCATGAGACATGTGTGCTTGCTAACTCATCTTTGCTGCACCTTGATACGCTGTTGACTTTATTGATCTGCCCATCACTTTCTTTCTGAAGTGTTCAAGAGGGTCCTGTCGCTCTTAAGTCTATTTCTTTAGCAAGCTTCGCCTTTTCTTTTCTGAGTTTCACATGCATTGACCAAAATTGTTGCTTCTCTTCGTGAATTGCAGGTATTCAAGGAAATAATAGGTGTTGACCTCCCTAACCCTTTCCCAAGGCTCACGTACGCTGAGGCAATGTCACGTTTTGGCAGTGACAAGCCCGATCTTCGCTATGGACTGGAGCTTGTTGAGGTGCAGTTCTAGCATTGCATCATATCTTCTTCTTACAATTGAGTTGTTATTCTCGTCGTCATAAATCCGTCTCATTTCGCTTTCCAGGTTATTTTGAGATTTCATTTTTAACCTCTAAATATTTTTTCCTCATTTTTCTGTTTTGAAGGTTTCAGAGCTTTTTTCGGGATCAAGTTTTGCACCATTTTCAACCGCAGTGGAAGAAGGGGGCATAGTTAAAGCAATCAATATTTCTGGGGGTGCTTCAAAAATATCAGCTACGAGGATAAAAAAAGGAGATGTATATCAGCAGGCTATCAAATTGGGGGCTAAAGGCTTACCTTACTTGAAAGTATTGGCTGGCGGTATGGATTTTTTACCATCGCTCTTATTTTTTATGTGCTTGTATCACACCTGCAGTTGGATCGTCAACGAAGTCTTGCTTGTGGATCATTTGAACTGCAGTGCAAGCGTGCCATTTCTTTTGTTAGGTTGATTATGACTCACATACAACAAGGAAGTTCGTCCTTTGGCCACGAATGTGTTTCTTTTTTTGTTTTCTAGATATTGACGGGATGGACTTGCCGCTACTGCAGTTTGCTGCTATTGCCATCAGGTTGGAAGTTTAAGCCCGGAGAAAAAGCAAGAGCTTGTAGCACGTTGTGCTTCCAACGGAGGGGATCTCATCTTATTTGCAACTGGTCCAGCTCCTTCTGTGCATAGAACTCTGGATGCTCTTCGGACTTATCTTGCTGAAAGTTTAGATCTCATTGACAAGGTGTATTTCCTTTTCTTCCATTTGGAATCATCTCTTTGAACCTACATGTTTGGGACATTTGTTCATATACTTGAATTCGACTTCTTTTTGTTTTGGACAACTCTAAGATAGCATCATGCTTGTGAAATGCGTATACCACTCACTTTGTACAATTGATGGCGGGTGTAACAGACTGGGCATGCTATGCTCTGGGTCATAGATTTTCCCATGTTCGAATGGAATGAAGGAGAACAAAGACTGGAGGTGAATCATGAACTACTGTACCCTACATATATTTGGAAAGTTTATCCATTTAATGTCTCTGCTATGCGATGAAGAACCGTAAAGCAACACCTTTCAAGCTCTCTGGGAGTAACATATTTTGAAACTTTGCCGGCACGATTTAAGTTTCGGGTTACTCTCAGTATCTGAATTCAGCTCTGTTTTCAAGTCTAATGGCTATGTTGATAATTGTGAGGCAGGCACTCCACCATCCCTTTACAGCTCGTCATCCAGATGACATAGGAGACCTTATTACTGCTCGAGCATTGGCCTATGACCTAGTCTACAACGGTGTTGAGGTTTGTTTTACTCTCCTTGCCAGTTGACACATCAAAAAATGTGCTTGTGGTGCGAGAGAACTTAGATGTGACACTCCTAGACCTGCGCATGAATTACATACTTTTTGTTATTATCGTAATTGGCTAATTATCATATTTCCTGGTTGGTGCTCTTGTATGAAGGTTGGAGGTGGAAGTTTGAGAATATATAAGAGATCTGTTCAAGAAAAGGTGCTGAGTGCTATTGGCTTGACACCTGAAGAAGTTTGTAACTGAATTTTCTTTCCCTATCTCTCTAACTGGAGCTTTCTAGATGAAAATTGCTGGGCAAGTGAACATGTAACTGGTTTTAGTGTGGCACCTAGAGTTCATCGTGTTAATTATTGGAAAGAGAGTAGAGTACCGAGATACTCCGTTCATTTCGTATCTAACAGACAGATGTGGTATTTGCGCTTTTCAGGTAGAAGAAAAGTTTGGGTTTCTTCTAGAAGCACTAGATCTTGGTGCTCCACCACATGGTATTGCATCCTCCTCCCACCAGTCTTTTGGATAATGTTTTGACTCCCAAGTTTTTCAATACTTTGTTGAGAGTGCACAGCCCATATTGTGAAAACAAGATCTTTCAGCTTGTTATTTATCATGGTCACTCCTTGACAGAAACACCACTCATTTGGACTTGCAATGCTGATTCGCAGGAGGCATCGCATATGGATTGGACCGGTTGGTCATGTTGCTGGCTAATGAGACCTCAATCCGAGATATAATTGCATTTCCAAAGTCTACCACGGCGCGGTGTCTGCTAACAAATGCCCCAACATCTGTCGATCCTTCACAACTGAGCCCAGAGCATCGTTCCATCATTGCCTTAAGTGATGATCAGGTCCAGTCGCTCGTCGATGTCCATCAGTTGATCCTCTGCTAATACAAATTCACAATGTATAATCCAATTCACTTAATTGATGATACTCTGTCCTATTCTACTGGATTAGAAATAAACTGGACAGCCATATGTTGCTTCCATGTCATCAACGTGCATCGATAGTTCCAGACATCAAAACCAGGAATTTATATTATTGCTTGGTAATTTCAACCCTCTCCTACTTTGAATATATTGCAAGAGAATGGGAATCGCAATGAGACTCACCTAAAAGCTCACTGCACAAACAGTATACAAACTGGTAACAGAAATATGGGCTAAATCTACACAGAAATATGGGCTAATTCTACAGCAAGCATTTAAGAACTCCGACAAGCCAAAACCAGAACTAATCAGCTCATCTTTATTCCAAAGTTTAGAACTTCGACAAATTGATCTTCAGAGTTCATGAAATGAAAGAAATGAGATGTTCATTTGCCCCAGTTAACACACTTAGTTAATTCCATAGGCCACCTTGTCACCTGCGGGCTGCTTGTCACCTGATGTATCCTGAACGTAACCCTGTAGTACCAATACATTTTCCAGTGTTACTACAACATAATCGCATGTACATATTCAACGACCAAATGCAAGGATTGAAACACATTGGAGTGGTGTACTTGACCCCAAAACACTAAGCCATTTAAAGTATGCCAGGGGTTGCATTACCCTTTTCTATCTTGACCTTTGCAATCAACACCAAAACTCTAAACTCTAAACTATGCAAACTGAGTAGGGTGTGGATTACATATGTTAAAAGTTGCACTCTTATTCTTACTCAATTTCTTCAATAAACTCTAAAACACTAAATCCTGCACCAAGGAAACTGAATAGTGCATCAATTACATTACCCTTCCTCACACAGGATCACTCCGATCACTTCAAACCCTAACCTCTAAACCATACAAACTACCGAATGCACTGAGCACAAATGCTAGAAGGTGCATCATCTAAAATTCACTGAAAATCTCTCCAATAAACTCTAAACACAAGTCCAAATGAATTGAATAGTGGATTGATCAACTAGGCAAGATTCTTGCTCCATTCTCTCTCTTATTCAAAATCTCTCCGATGAACTTTTAAACCCTAAACAATGTAAACTGAAGTAAGAGAAATGCTTGCTGCAGTCACTTCCCCACTCGATTTCTCCAAGAAACTCCCAAATTCTAAATCCTAATCCACAATGTAAAGCTCAAGTAAGCAAAATGCTTGATTTATTACCTTTCTTATTCAAATTCTTTCCTATCAACTACAAACCCTAAACCCTAAGGTATGCAACCTGCGAGGTGCATTAAACAGGCAAGTGAGACGTTGCTACATCACCTTTCTCTCCTTCAGAAGCTCTTGAATGAACTCATAAAGAAACCGGTAAGCAGGGTGCTTCTTGTCAATAGGTTTGCACGTATTACTATGATTGGAATCATTGAGGTCCACCACTCTGCCTCCACTTGCTTTTATACCATCCACCGATGCTGGTGGTACAACAGTTCTCTGCAAATACTAATCGTTTCAGATGACAACCTAACAACTTCAATTCGAAAGAGATTCTACCGAATTAAACTTCAATTTCCAATTTCAAACAGTTCCTCAGGAAAGATCTAAGAACTCAACAATAGTTGGCAGTAAACGAAACGACTCGCTAGCTTCCCTTACCCCTCTAATGTGAAAGCCCTCGGTCAATGCCATCAACTTCACGCCTTCACTTCTCGCTTCCATGAAGCGCTCGGAAAGCTCCTTCAGTTTGGGAGAAGTTACACACAGATCGTTGAAAAGATTAGACGAGTAGGTCAAGCCGCCAAAGACGTACTTCAGCAGATCCTCACTGGGCACCAGTCCGGTGTAAGGAGGAGCGTAGAAGAAGCATCCAGACAGGCTTGCGTGGAAAGCTTTGGAGACCCTGGCGCGGTTGGCTTTGAAATCGTCTTTCAAGCTGCCAAACGACTCCGCCCTTTTGTTCAGCGCCACCACCAGCTGCTCGATCACCACGCACCCTAAGCTATGACCCACGAGGACAATGGGACAGTCCCAGGTATGCCCTCGGTTCCATTGTTCACTGCAGTAACCAAACAAGCATCATGTCAGAGATGATTGGAATCATATGGGAATCGAAGATCTCAAATTCTTCGGTAAACCCTAAAGAAACGAGATTTCATGGGTTTGAAATGACCAATTTGATTGCTACCATTACGAAATAAGAGAAATTCACACAGGTCCAAGCACTAAATCACGGGAATTGCTAGAGAGCATTGCATGAGTTGGAACCAAAGTAAAATTGAACAAAAAGAAAGCTTTCGTATGACGCACAGAATCGTGAAGTCCAGGTTGACCTTTCATTTACCTGAAGATGAGGAGTTTTTGCAACTCCTCCACCACGCCTTCGACGCCATTCTCCGAGATGCTGTACTCCAGCAGCAAGACGCGAATGTCGCTATTGAAATCCTTCGACAACTAGTCACGTGGCCACCACACGTTCGGCTTGCCGCGCTGCACCCACGTATCCTTGCACGACAGGTACTTTCTTCGTCCCACGTTGCCTTCAAAGAAAATCACGTCCAGCTTGGTCCTTTCTGAGGCCTTGTCTCGCTTGGTGTTCTCAAACGGCGCGCCCTGAGCCCCCACGAGGTTCACGAGGTAGCCCAACGGCTTGTCCTCTGCTCGCACCATTGAAGAACCTGTAGCAAGCATTTCACCACACTGATACTAAGAATCGGCAATTCCGAACATGCATTCACATATAATGATGCTAAGAATCGGTAATCCTGAACAAGCAACCACACAATGAGATTGCCAAACTCGGTCACTGACCTGCTTTGGGCGACTGCCTGTTGAAGTGTTGGCTGGTTTGGTGGAAGTTGGGGTCGCGCCCTAAACACATACATCACAAACATGAGCTAGATCGTTCTCCATGGCCAGTTAAGCCCAAATTGGGCTTCCTGTACCTTTTTGAGGAATTAGGTCATCCAAGGGTTTCCGACACTGTACTAGTGTGGGGGCCCGGGCAATTCAGATAATGGACCCTTCAGAAAAACGAATTCAACCCATCTTTTCATCAAAGTCCGTAATCACATTTTGTACGTGCTTTCCGTGAGATCAATATGGTCCTGCAGAAGTTTGATGTACTCCACGTTTAACACCGAAATCAAGGTCCACAACGAAATTTTCAGACGGGGACTGAAAGTTTGGCCTCGTTCAAACCTCAATGACATTCTACACAGCTTAAATCCTTTCCAGTCAAGCCCAAAAAAAATTGGAGCAATGTTGTTTTTTGAAGAACTAGCCCATTTTTTAATCAATTTTTTTCATTGCCAGACATGTAATCAATGACAAATGATTCCACATACGAACCTGCAGAGTTCTTGAGCGTGGCCATGGTGGTCAACAATTTCCGTCCCAGTTGCGCTACAACCTTCTGCATTCGGTCTTTTGTATGCCCTAATTCTGCCTCAGTCACCGAACCTTAACTAGCTCCTCCACTTTGCTTTCGGCCACCACCAAATGAAGTCAGAAATCACATCAGAACTCTCTCAAATCTGTCACTAACTTAGTGTCCTCATTCCCGAATTTCATCTCGCACATAATTCACTGCATTGCAACCCTAAAAATCAAGGTCAAAGGAAAGCTTGTGAGATTGAAGAAACATGCGCTCAACTGAGGGATGAGATTAAAACATATGGCATTGTCGAATTTAGAGTACGTGATAAAATATACTACGATACCTTTACACTACAAGTCCAGTGTGGTGGGGAAGTACTGATTTTTTTACTTAAGAGCTTCTTGTGAACTTCGATTCTTCATGCAAGCTCCTAATGAGGGAATCTTGCCTTGTAAGTTTCATGTCGGTTCCATTGCGTAAGTGTGCTTACAAAAAAAGGCTTCCTATTCAATGTTTGCAGTTGATTGTCGTGCTGCAAGTGGCAGCAGTACACGGGCACTGGAACTCACCACTCACAGACGAATGTGATCCACATTCAGCACAAATCAGATGCACACAGAAGTCCACCAAATGGCAAATTCAAGATTGTCCATAACCTTTACATTATTTATCCAAAACAAAACAAACCAAAACTTTACATGTAGACAAAAATATAATCTATGAGACCCCAAAATTCAAAAAATTCAAGTTTATTGAATGCAAAAAGTTACTCAATCTCCCCGACGCCTCTGCGACGAACTTTCATGGAGAACCCTAGTACTGTAGTTTTGCTAGATAACTCTGTGCCTCTTTCAAAGTTTTAAAACTTCTGAACTCTTGACCCTTGTAACCATTTACTTGCTGCTTACACGTCTCCCAACTATCATACACTCCAGGTCGAAACCCCCTTCTCACTGCATAGAATTTCTTTGGCTCAATTCTTCCGGCAATAGAATATGTGTCAACAGGGAGGGAATGTACAATATTTGTCTCGCGGACTGCAGAAGACTCTGCAGCAGCCCTCACTTCTTGAACCGCAACAACCGAGAGAGGCAAATCCGACACTTCATCTTCAAGTCGACGCCACAGTCGTGCACAAAGAATATCGCTCACCATGACAAAACAATGCGCCACAATTTTGTGCAGAGAAGCCAAAAACGCCCACAGCAGCAACAATATCAAATCGGCTGTACTTAAAGGACATTCCTGACGAACACCTGAACTTTCATGGGAAACTCTAGCACCATAATTTGCCATAGTTTCGCTCCTTTCAGTTCCTAGAAAATGGAAACCTTCAAATCTTAGGAGAAGAGAGGATGAAGGAGTTGACACGGAATGGTCAACTGAATAGAGAAAAGATTGAATTCATATAGGATGGATGTCACTCTTTTGGCATTAAGATTAAAGAAAAATAGGGGTTCTGCTGCAACTACGAGTTTTTGAATTGCAGTGGACACAGTTGCACTGTAGTTGCACGCAACTACAGTGCAACTACAAGGCAACTACAAGGCAACTATAGTGCAACTGTGTCCACTGAACTCAAAAACTCGTAGTTGCACAGAACCCCTATTTTTCTTCTGGTGAAATATTACCGTTGTGTGATGAAAGTTACACGTCATTGTTCTTTCTCTTCATCGTTTCGGCTGTATGGGAGAAGGTTTAGGGTTTATGTATAGAAGATTGGCTAAGTTGAACGTCTTCTTTTGTTAGTTTAGTATTTCCTTTCTAAGGTACAAGCATATTCAAAAGGCAATTGCAGTGGTTGCAATTTAAATTGCAGTGAGATTGGAACGGAGCCAAGGTAGGATGGATACAGAGAATGATCGAGTACGAGTCACAGAGGAGCGGCAACAGCAACTTTGTGATGACAAACTATGGGTGAGAGAGTATTGCCGTGCTAGGTTTCATAATTTATAAAGAATGAGTTGTCCATGTTGTAAATGTAAGGGTGGCAGGAAGTGGCTTGTTTCGAAAGTGAAGGATCATCTAATCAAAAATGGGAGGGATTCAAAATTTTGTGTGTGGCGAGGACCTGGGAGTAGGGAGACATCAGATGAGGAATGGGAGACTGAATTCTGGAGGTCTATAGGCGAGTCTGTAGGAGGTGAAGAAGTACTTGTCGATAATGAAGTGGACACTAGGAATATGCTCGACAACTTGTTCCAAGGAGTCGAAGACTCAGAGGCCATCGAAGCACAGCTCCATGACGTGGAGGCCATGGAAGAACGACTACATGATATAGTAGTAGAGGCTTTTACTATAGTAAACAACGTTAACAGCGAATGCAATTCTAGACCAAGCGTAGATGCTGCATTGGAGGTGCAAAATGCTATGCCGCAAGAAGAATCGGTAGGTGATACAGATGAGCAACCAGAGCTTCAAGGTCCAAGCAATTTTGATGCTCAAATTTTGGAGGAAGCTCTACATGAATTGTATGAAGGTGCTCAGTGTACAAAGTTGGCAGCCACAATTCTTCTCATGAATCTGTGCACAGTCCATGGAGTTAGTAACAATTTTGCAGATGAATTGTTTATCCTTTTGCAAGGACACATTCTACCACAAGGGAATACGTTGCCAAAGAATTTTTATGCAGCTCGAAGACTAACAAGCAAACTAGGATTGGCTTACAATAGCATCCATGCATGCGAGCAAGGATGTGTCTTGTTTAGAGGTGAACTCCAGGATGCTACAAATTGTCCAAAATGTAATCGTCCAAGGTACAGGGATGAGATGAGGAAGAAGTTTCCAGTAAAAGTTTTGAGGCATTTTCCCATCATCCCAAGACTGCATCGCATGTTTCGTAGCCCAGTATTGTCGAAGTTGTTGTTGTGGCATTCAGAGAATGCAAGCAATCTTCCTGGAGGAGACAATTTAGTGCGACATCCATGCGATTCAAAAGCGTGGCGCCACTTCCATGAAAATGTGGACCCAAGTTTTGGTGAAGACTCCAGAAATGTCCATTTTGCTCTTGCTGCAGATGGAGTGAATCCTTTTAAGCAAAACCGCTCAAGTTGGTCTACTTGGCCAATGACTTTGCTGAATTATAATTTGCCCCCTTGGTTGTGCACCAAAAAATTCTTTATAATGTTGGCTTTGTTGATTCCTGGAAAGCAATCCGTAACTGCTGAAGTGTTCGACGTGTATCTGGAGCCCTTGGTGGATGAATTTTTGGAACTGTGGAAGGGGGTACCTGCACATGATGTTGTCCAAGAAATTGGTGCTTGTTCTTTCAACCTCAGCGCAGTTCTTATGTGGACAATCCATGACTATCCTGGATATGGTACAGTAGGTGGATTTGCACATCAAGGATACGCAGGGTGTACATGGTGCAGTGTTGATTTAGGAGCAGAGCATTCAACGGAGCTATGTAAAGAAATCTATCAAGGGGCTCGCAGATGGTTGCCCACGAATCATCCTTATCGCTCAGAGCGCATGAAGGATCACTTTGATGGGCAGTTGGAAACACGTGGAAGGCCCAAGATAGTGTCTGTTGAAGAACAATTGGAATATGCGGAGCAATATAAGGCTTGGAATGCAGCAGGGAACAAAGACGGTGCTCCAGGAGATCCATCTAAGTTGCATGGAGTAAAGCGAGCTAGTATTCTTTTCAAGTTGCCATACTGGAAGGTGAGTTGTAGCAATCCATCCACTAAAACAACTAAGAAGCAACGATGACTAATAAGTAGAATAGCTATACAGCACAGTCGTTAAAAAAATGATAGTTAATAGTTGCGTAACAGTTGTGCCATAGTTGTACTATAGTCGCATATCAGTTGTGACATAGTTGCATACCAGTTGCCCCTCAGTCGCATATTAGTTGTGCTATAGTCGCATATTAGTTGTGCTGTAGTCGCATAGTAGTTGTGCCATAGTCGCATAGTAGTTGTGCCATAGTCGCATAGTAGTTTTGCCATAGTTGCATATTAGTTGTGCCTTAGTCGCATAGTAGTTGTTCCATAGTTGCAAACCATTTGTGCCATAGTTGCAAACCTTTTGTGCCATAGTTGCAAACCAGTTGTGCCATAGTTGCAAACCAGTTGTGACATAGTCGTATATCAGTTGTGCCTTAGTTGCATATTAGTTGTGTCATAGTCGAATATCAGTTGTACCATAGCTGCATATCAGTTGTGCCGTAGTTGCATATCAATAGTATCGTATTTGCATAGAAATTGTGCCGTATTTGTTTTCAAAATGTATTAGCATTGCATTTGTAATGAGTGCCTACAATGGACTCTGAAGTACCTGTATTGTACTACTACTAACCCTAATTTTCGACTAAAATCATCTGTATATATACTTTTGAGAGAGATGAAATGATAATAAAAGCATTGGGGAGGGAGATGTCCAAGTGAATGTATCTACATATATAGCGTCAGTCTTTGTTCCTTGTCAATTTCATACTAATTTGAGAAGAATGTTCATGTGGCCAGAGACTTCTTATCCACTATACACTGGATGTCATGCATTGTGAGATGAATCTGGCCAAGAATTTTTTGAAAACAGTAAGTGGAAAAAAGGATACAGTGAAAGTGCGTCAGGATCTACAAAGAAGAGGTATACGGAAGCACTTGTGGTTGACACCGAGCCCTCGTAGAGCTGGTAAGATGCTGAAACCAGCTGCAGAATACGTTCTCTCTGATAAAGAGTATGAACAATTTGCAGACATTCTAGCTTCTGTGAAGCTTCCTTCAAGGTACTCCTCATCATTTGGAAAACATATGAAGGCCAAAAAATTTGGGAGCCTCAAATCACATGATTATCATGTGTTAATGCAGCAGTTGATGCCATTGGCATTGAGGGGTCTACTGAAGCCTGGACCTTGTATGGCCGTCATGCGGATGTGCAAGATATTTCGAAGAATATGCACAAAAGTTTATAATCCAGCAGAGTTTGAGTCACTTCAACTAGATGTGGCTGAAAGTATGGCTCTATTGGAGATGGAATTTCCACCGTCCTTTTTTGACATGATGACACATCTGTCGTATCATCTAGTACAGGAACTTGACTTGTGTGGACCAGTGAGCACAAGGTGGATGTATCCAATTGAAAGATACATGAAAACATTGAAGAATTATGTTCGAAACATGGCTAGACCAGAGGCGTGTATGGCAGAAGGGTACGTGAAGGAAGAAGGTCTTGGCTTTGTAACAGAGTATCTACAAAGATTTGAAGTTCTCAAGAGGCGTATATGGGACGCAGAGGAGGAATTTGGCGATGCTGAAGAGGTTCTTGAGGGAGCGGGTCGACCGCTTGTAATGTCTCCTTCATTGCGGGATGCAGTGCATAACTATGTACTGAATAATGTTGCTATTTTGGAGCCACTTGTCAAGTAAGTTGTATTAGCTTCTTCTTCCACTTGTAGAATCCATTTAATAAAACAGGAATAGGTTACAATATATTGATATGAAATTAGTGTGAATAGCAAAGTACTGACTACCATGCAACTGAAAAGCAACTAAAATGCAACTGAAAAGCAACTGCCATGCAACTAAAATGCAATTAAAGTGCAACTAACATGCAACTACAATGCAACTATACTGCAACTAAACAACAACAAAACTGCAACTAACATGCAACTACAATGCAAGTATCGTCACTTCAAAATTAATGTCTGAGGTAGGTGGATGGAATTGACCATCTATAGTATTTGCTACTAGGAAATCTTTACATTTATGATTTTGAACTTCTATCTTGTGTGTGCAGGAAGTGGAAGGAAGAACATGAAATTGATCCAAACACAACACCACTTGATGCATGGATAAGAACGGCTCTTTGCAATAGTAATGCTGATGCTCACACTCCGGAGGACAGAGATAGGATGTTATTATCCAACAGACCATCGCAGAAGACACTTCGATATTCTCGTATGAGAGCTTCTGGAAATCACTTCAAGGTTGACGATAACTCTTCTAACCAATTGCAAAGATATGATTGCGGTGTTGCATCTATATTCGAAATTCCAGCTCCTGATCTTCGAGACGTGTCAGTGCACTACGTCGGAGTATTGAAAGATATATTCAAACTAGATTATGGATGTCTTAGCAATCTCATGATACTATTGCGGTGTGAATGGGTGAAAAAATCAGACAATCGAGGAAACCCAACATACATCAGGGACAATGATGGTTTCCTTATAGTGAACTTTAGTCACAAAATGCGGAAGATGTTTGATCCTTTTATTTTTCCAAGCCAACCAACCCAAGTGTTCTTTGCATCTGATGTGCTTAAGAAAGAAGATTGGAAAGTAGTACTACACAAGCAACCTCGTGCTCGGCGAGAATTCGTAGACACATCAGATGTATTCGTTAGCACCACTATTCAAACTTCTGGTCTCGCTGCTCCAGAGAATGTGCTTCCTCTACCTACTGTCCCGTCTCTGGTTGGAGCTATAGAGTTATCTGTAGACCACAATCTCTTGGCATTTGCAAGATATTAAGAGCAATCATGGAAAATATTCATTTTCTACACAAACTCTAATTGTTTTCTAGTTATATTCCAATTGTTCTATAGTTGCATGCTATTTATTATGTAGTTGCATGGCAGTTGTTTTGTACCTGCATGATAGATGTTCTAATATAGAAGGATGTCAATAGTTCTATAGTTGCATGCTAGTTGATCTCTAGTTGCATACGAGTCACTCTATAGTTGCATGAGAGTCAAACACTACTTGCATGCGAGTCATTTGATAGTTGCATGTTGGTAGTTCTTTCCAGTTGCATTCTAATCCTTCTTTAGTTGCAATCCAATCAGTTCATAGTCCAATGCTAGCGTACACGTGTCCACATCAGCAACTATGATGAATGTCGGATGTCTAAAACCTCACAGTCACTTCTCTAGTTGCATGAGAATCAAATACTAGTTGCATGCGAGTCATTTCATAGTTGCATATTGGTCGTTCTTTGCAGCTGCATTCTAGTCCTTCTTTAGTTGCAATCCAATTAGCTTATAGTCCAATGCTAGAGTACACGTGTCCACATCAGCAACTATGGTGAATGTCGGATGCCTAAAACCTCCCAGTCACTTCCCTAGTTGCATGAGAGTCAAATACTAGTTGCATGTGAGTCATTTGATGGTTGCATCTTGGTTGTTCTTTGTAGTTGCATTCTAGTCCTTCTTTAGTTGCAATCCAATCAGTTGATAGTCCAATGCTAGCGTACACGTGTCCACATCAGCAACTATGGTGAATGTCGGATGCCTAAAACCTCCCAGTCACTTCTCTAGTTGCATGAGAGTCAAATACTAGTTGCATGCGAGTCATTTGATAGTTGCATGTTGGTTGTTCTTTGCAGTTGCATTCTAGTCCTTCTTTAGTTGCAATCCAATTTGTTGATAGTCCAATGCTAGCGAACACGTGTCCACATCAGCAACTATGGTGAATGTCGGATGTCTAAAACCTCACAGTCACTTCTCTAGTTGCATGAGAATCAAATACTAGTTGCATGCGAGTCATTTCATAGTTGCATATTGGTCGTTCTTTGCAGCTGCATTCTAGTCCTTCTTTAGTTGCAATCCAATTAGCTTATAGTCCAATGCTAGAGTACACGTGTCCACATCAGCAACTATGGTGAATGTCGGATGCCTAAAACCTCCCAGTCACTTCTCTAGTTGCATGAGAGTCAAATACTAGTTGCATGCGAGTCATTTCATAGTTGCATGTTGGTTGTTCTTTGCAGTTGCATTCTAGTCCTTCTTTAGTTGCAATCCAATTTGTTGATAGTCCAATGCTAGCCTACACGTGTCCACGTAAGCAACTATGGTGAATGTCGGATGCCTAAAACCTCCCAGTCACTTCTCTAGTTGCATGAGAGTCAAATACTACTTGCATGTGAGTCATTTGATAGTTGCATCTTGGTTGTTCATTGCAGTTGCATTCTAGTCCTTCTTTAGTTGCAATCCAATTTGTTGATAGTCCAATGCTAGCGAACACGTGTCCACATCAGCAACTATGGTGAATGTCGGATACTTAAAACCTCCCAGTCACTTCCCTAGTTGCATGAGAGTCAAAAACTTGTTGCATGCGAGTCATTTGATAGTTGCATGTTGGTTGTTCATTGCAGTTGCATTCTAGTGCTTGTTTAGTTGCAATCCAATTTGTTGATAGCCCAATGCTAGCGAACACGTGTCCACATCAGCAACTATGGTGAATGTCGGATGCCTAAAACCTCCCAGTCACTTCCCTAGTTGCATGAGAGTCAAATACTAGTTGCATGCGAGTCATTTGATAGTTGCATGTTGGTTGTTCTTTGCAGTTGCATTCTAGTCCTTCTTTAGTTGCAATCCAATTTGTTGATAGTCCAATGCTAGCGAACACGTGTCCACATCAGCAACTATGGTAAATGTCGGATGCCTAAAACCTCCCAGTCACTTCTCTAGTTGCATGAGAGTCAAATACTAGTTGCATGCGAGTCATTTGATAGTTGCATGTTGGTTGTTCTTTGCAGTTGCATTCTAGTCCTTCTTTAGTTGCAATCCAATTTGTTGATAGTCCAATGCTAGCGAACACGTGTCCACATCAGCAACTATGGTGAATGTCGGATGCTTAAAACCTCCCAGTCACTTCCCTAGTTGCATGAGAGTCAAATACTAGTTGCATGCGAGTCATTTGATAGTTGCATGTTGGTTGTTCATTGCAGTTGCATTCTAGTCCTTCTTTAGTTGCAATCCAATTTGTTGATAGTCCAATGCTAGCGAACACGTGTCCACATCAGCAACTATGGTAAATGTCGGATGCCTAAAACCTCCCAGTCACTTCTCTAGTTGCATGAGAGTCAAATACTAGTTGCATGCGAGTCATTTGATAGTTGCATATTGGTTGTTCTTTGCAGTTGCATTCTATTCCTTCTTTAGTTGCAATCCAATTAGTTGATAGTCCAATGCTAGCGTACACGTGTCCACATCAGCAACTATGGTGAATGTCGGATGCCTAAAACCTCCCAGTCACTTCTCTAGTTGCATGAGAGTCAAATACTAGTTGCATGCGAGTCATTTCATAGTTGCATGTTGGTTGTTCTTTGCAGTTGCATTCTAGTCCTTCTTTAGTTGCAATCCAATTTGTTGATAGTCCAATGCTAGCCTACACGTGTCCACGTAAGCAACTATGGTGAATGTCGGATGCCTAAAACCTCCCAGTCACTTCTCTAGTTGCATGAGAGTCAAATACTACTTGCATGTGAGTCATTTGATAGTTGCATCTTGGTTGTTCATTGCAGTTGCATTCTAGTCCTTCTTTAGTTGCAATCCAATTTGTTGATAGTCCAATGCTAGCGAACACGTGTCCACATCAGCAACTATGGTGAATGTCGGATACTTAAAACCTCCCAGTCACTTCCCTAGTTGCATGAGAGTCAAAAACTTGTTGCATGCGAGTCATTTGATAGTTGCATGTTGGTTGTTCATTGCAGTTGCATTCTAGTGCTTGTTTAGTTGCAATCCAATTTGTTGATAGCCCAATGCTAGCGAATACGTGTCCACATCAGCAACTATGGTGAATGTCGGATGCCTAAAACCTCCCAGTCACTTCCCTAGTTGCATGAGAGTCAAATACTAGTTGCATGCGAGTCATTTGATAGTTGCATGTTGGTTGTTCTTTGCAGTTGCATTCTAGTCCTTCTTTAGTTGCAATCCAATTTGTTGATAGTCCAATGCTAGCGAACACGTGTCCACATCAGCAACTATGGTGAATGTCGGATGCCTAAAACCTCCCAGTCACTTCCCTAGTTGCATGAGAGTCAAATAGTAGTTGCATGTAAGTCATTTGATAGTTGCATGTTGGTTGTTCTTTGCAGTTGCATTCTAGTCCTTCTTTAGTTGCAATCCAATTTGTTGATAGTCCAATGCTAGCGAACACGTGTCCACATCAGCAACTACGGTGAATGTCGGATGCCTAAAACCTCCCAGTCACTTCTCTAGTTGCATGAGAGTCAAATACTAGTTGCATGTTGGTTGTTCATTGCAGTTGCATTCTAGTCCTTCTTTAGTTGCAATCCAATTAGTTGATAGTCCAATGCTAGCGTACACGTGTCCACATCAGCAACTATGGTGAATGTCGGATGCCTAAAACCTCCCAGTCACTTCCCTAGTTGCATGAGAGTCAAATAGTAGTTGCATGTAAGTCATTTGATAGTTGCATGTTGGTTGTTCTTTGCAGTTGCATTCTAGTCCTTCTTTAGTTGCAATCCAATTTGTTGATAGTCCAATGCTAGCGAACACGTGTCTACATCAGCAACTATGGTGAATGTCGGATGCCTAAAACCTCCCAGTCACTTCTCTAGTTGCATGAGAGTCAAATACTACTTGCATGTGAGTCATTTGATAGTTGCATCTTGGTTGTTCATTGCAGTTGCATTCTAGTCCTTCTTTAGTTGCAATCCAATTTGTTGATAGTCCAATGCTAGCGAACACGTGTCCACATCAGCAACTATGGTGAATGTCGGATGCCTAAAACCTCCCAGTCACTTCCCTAGTTGCATGAGAGTCAAATAGTAGTTGCATGTAAGTCATTTGATAGTTGCATGTTGGTTGTTCTTTGCAGTTGCATTCTAGTCCTTCTTTAGTTGCAATCCAATTTGTTGATAGTCCAATGCTAGCGAACACGTGTCTACATCAGCAACTATGGTGAATGTCGGATGCCTAAAACCTCCCAGTCACTTCTCTAGTTGCATGAGAGTCAAATACTAGTTGCATGCGAGTCATTTGATAGTTGCATATTGGTTGTTCTTTGCAGTTGCATTCTAGTCCTTCTTTAGTTGCAATCCAATTTGTTGATAGTCCAATGCTAGCGAACACGTGTCCACATCAGCAACTACGGTGAACGTCGGATGCCTAAAATCTCCCAGTCACTTCTCTAGTTGCATGAGAGTCATTTGATAGTTGCATCTTGGTTGTTCTTTGCAGTTGCATTCTATTCCTTCTTTAGTTGCAATCCAATTAGTTGATAGTCCGATGCTAGCGTGCACGTGTCCACGTAAGCAACTATGGTGAATGTCGGATACTTAAAACCTCCCAGTCACTTCCCTAGTTGCATGAGAGTCAAATACTAGTTGCATGCGAGTCATTTGATAGTTGCATGTTGGTTGTTCTTTGCAGTTGCATTCTAGTCCTTCTTTAGTTGCAATCCAATTTGTTGATAGTCCAATGCTAGCGAACACGTGTCCACATCAGCAACTATGGTGAATGTCGGATGCCTAAAACCTCCCAGTCACTTCCCTAGTTGCATGAGAGTCAAATACTAGTTGCATGAGAGTCATTTGATAGTTGCATGTTGGTTGTTCTTTGCAGTTGCATTCTATTCCTTCTTTAGTTGCAATCCAATTAGTTGATAGTCCAATGCTAGCGTACACGTGTCCACATCAGCAACTATGGTGAATGTCGGATGCCTAAAACCTCCCAGTCACTTCCCTAGTTGCATGAGAGTCAAATACTAGTTGCATGTGAGTCATTTGATAGTTGCATCTTGGTTGTTCTTTGCAGTTGCATTCTAGTCCTTCTTTAGTTGCAATCCAATTAGTTGATAGTCCAATGCTAGCGTACACGTGTCCACGTGAGCAACTATGGTGAATGTCGGATGCCTAACACCTCCCAGTCACTTCTCTAGTTGCATGAGAGTCAAATACTAGTTGCATGCGAGTCATTTGATAGTTGCATGTTGGTTGTTCTTTGCAGTTGCATTCTAGTCCTTCTTTAGTTGCAATCCAATTTGTTGATAGTCCAATGCTAGCGAACACGTGTCCACATCAGCAACTACGGTGAATGTCGGATGCCTAAAACCTCCCAGTCACTTGCCTAGTTGCATGAGAGTCATTTGATAGTTGCATGTTGGTTGTTCTTTGCAGTTGCATTCTATTCCTTCTTTAGTTGCAATCCAATTAGTTGATAGTCCAATGCTAGCGTACACGTGTCCACATCAGCAACTATGGTGAATGTCGGATGCCTAAAACCTCCCAGTCACTTCTCTAGTTGCATGAGAGTCAAATACTAGTTGCATGCGAGTCATTTCATAGTTGCATGTTGGTTGTTCTTTGCAGTTGCATTCTAGTCCTTCTTTAGTTGCAATCCAATTTGTTGATAGTCCAATGCTAGCCTACACGTGTCCACGTAAGCAACTATGGTGAATGTCGGATGCCTAAAACCTCCCAGTCACTTCTCTAGTTGCATGAGAGTCAAATACTACTTGCATGTGAGTCATTTGATAGTTGCATCTTGGTTGTTCATTGCAGTTGCATTCTAGTCCTTCTTTAGTTGCAATCCAATTTGTTGATAGTCCAATGCTAGCGAACACGTGTCCACATCAGCAACTATGGTGAATGTCGGATACTTAAAACCTCCCAGTCACTTCCCTAGTTGCATGAGAGTCAAAAACTTGTTGCATGCGAGTCATTTGATAGTTGCATGTTGGTTGTTCATTGCAGTTGCATTCTAGTCCTTCTTTAGTTGCAATCCAATTTGTTGATAGCCCAATGCTAGCGAACACGTGTCCACATCAGCAACTATGGTGAATGTCGGATGCCTAAAACCTCCCAGTCACTTCCCTAGTTGCATGAGAGTCAAATACTAGTTGCATGCGAGTCATTTGATAGTTGCATGTTGGTTGTTCTTTGCAGTTGCATTCTAGTCCTTCTTTGGTTGCAATCCAATTTGTTGATAGTCCAATGCTAGCGAACACGTGTCCACATCAGCAACTATGGTGAATGTCGGATGCCTAAAACCTCCCAGTCACTTCCCTAGTTGCATGAGAGTCAAATAGTAGTTGCATGTAAGTCATTTGATAGTTGCATGTTGGTTGTTCTTTGCAGTTGCATTCTAGTCCTTCTTTAGTTGCAATCCAATTTGTTGATAGTCCAATGCTAGCGAACACGTGTCCACATCAGCAACTACGGTGAATGTCGGATGCCTAAAACCTCCCAGTCACTTCTCTAGTTGCATGAGAGTCAAATACTAGTTGCATGTTGGTTGTTCATTGCAGTTGCATTCTAGTCCTTCTTTAGTTGCAATCCAATTTGTTGATAGTCCAATGCTAGCGAACACGTGTCTACATCAGCAACTATGGTGAATGTCGGATGCCTAAAACCTCCCAGTCACTTCTCTAGTTGCATGAGAGTCAAATACTAGTTGCATGCGAGTCATTTGATAGTTGCATATTGGTTGTTCTTTGCAGTTGCATTCTAGTCCTTCTTTAGTTGCAATCCAATTTGTTGATAGTCCAATGCTAGCGAACACGTGTCCACATCAGCAACTACGGTGAACGTCGGATGCCTAAAATCTCCCAGTCACTTCTCTAGTTGCATGAGAGTCATTTGATAGTTGCATCTTGGTTGTTCTTTGCAGTTGCATTCTATTCCTTCTTTAGTTGCAATCCAATTAGTTGATAGTCCGATGCTAGCGTACACGTGTCCACGTAAGCAACTATGGTGAATGTCGGATACTTAAAACCTCCCAGTCACTTCCCTAGTTGCATGAGAGTCAAATACTAGTTGCATGCGAGTCATTTGATAGTTGCATGTTGGTTGTTCTTTGCAGTTGCATTCTAGTCCTTCTTTAGTTGCAATCCAATTTGTTGATAGTCCAATGCTAGCGAACACGTGTCCACATCAGCAACTATGGTGAATGTCGGATGCCTAAAACCTCCCAGTCACTTCCCTAGTTGCATGAGAGTCAAATACTAGTTGCATGAGAGTCATTTGATAGTTGCATGTTGGTTGTTCTTTGCAGTTGCATTCTATTCCTTCTTTAGTTGCAATCCAATTTGTTGATAGTCCAATGCTAGCGTACACGTGTCCACATCAGCAACTATGGTGAATGTCGGATGCCTAAAACCTCCCAGTCACTTCTCTAGTTGCATGAGAGTCAAATACTAGTTGCATGCGAGTCATTTCATAGTTGCATGTTGGTTGTTCTTTGCAGTTGCATTCTAGTCCTTCTTTAGTTGCAATCCAATTCGTTGATAGTCCAATGCTAGCCTACACGTGTCCACGTAAGCAACTATGGTGAATGTCGGATGCCTAAAACCTCCCAGCCACTTCTCTAGTTGCATGAGAGTCAAATACTACTTGCATGTGAGTCATTTGATAGTTGCATCTTGGTTGTTCATTGCAGTTCCATTCTAGTCCTTCTTTAGTTGCAATCCAATTAGTTGATAGTCCAATGCTAGCGTACACGTGTCCACATCAGCAACTATGGTGAATGTCGGATGCTTAAAACCTCCCAGTCACTTCCCTAGTTGCATGAGAGTCAAAAACTTGTTGCATGCGAGTCATTTGATAGTTGCATGTTGGTTGTTCATTGCAGTTGCATTCTAGTCCTTCTTTAGTTGCAATCCAATTTGTTGATAGCCCAATGCTAGCGAACACGTGTCCACATCAGCAACTATGGTGAATGTCGGATGCCTAAAACCTCCCAGTCACTTCCCTAGTTGCATGAGAGTCAAATACTAGTTGCATGCGAGTCATTTGATAGTTGCATGTTGGTTGTTCTTTGCAGTTGCATTCTATTCCTTCTTTAGTTGCAATCCAATTTGTTGATAGTCCAATGCTAGCGAACACGTGTCCACATCAGCAACTATGGTGAATGTCGGATGCCTAAAACCTCCCAGTCACTTCCCTAGTTGCATGAGAGTCAAATACTAGTTGCATGTAAGTCATTTGATAGTTGCATCTTGGTTGTTCTTTGCAGTTGCATTCTAGTGCTTGTTTAGTTGCAATCCAATTTGTTGATAGTCCAATGCTAGCGAACACGTGTCCACATCAGCAACTACGGTGAATGTCGGATGCCTAAAACCTCCCAGTCACTTCTCTAGTTGCATGAGAGTCAAATACTAGTTGCATGTTGGTTGTTCATTGCAGTTGCATTCTAGTCCTTCTTTAGTTGCAATCCAATTTGTTGATAGTCCAATGCTAGCGAACACGTGTCCACATCAGCAACTATGGTAAATGTCGGATGCCTAAAACCTCCCAGTCACTTCTCTAGTTGCATGAGAGTCAAATACTAGTTGCATGCGAGTCATTTGATAGTTGCATATTGGTTGTTCTTTGCAGTTGCATTCTATTCCTTCTTTAGTTGCAATCCAATTAGTTGATAGTCCAATGCTAGCGTACACGTGTCCACATCAGCAACTATGGTGAATGTCGGATGCCTAAAACCTCCCAGTCACTTCTCTAGTTGCATGAGAGTCAAATACTAGTTGCATGCGAGTCATTTCATAGTTGCATGTTGGTTGTTCTTTGCAGTTGCATTCTAGTCCTTCTTTAGTTGCAATCCAATTTGTTGATAGTCCAATGCTAGCGAACACGTGTCCACGTAAGCAACTATGGTGAATGTCGGATGCCTAAAACCTCCCAGTCACTTCCCTAGTTGCATGAGAGTCAAAAACTTGTTGCATGCGAGTCATTTGATAGTTGCATGTTGGTTGTTCATTGCAGTTGCATTCTAGTCCTTCTTTAGTTGCAATCCAATTTGTTGATAGTCCAATGCTAGCGAACACGTGTCCACATCAGCAACTACGGTGAATGTCGGATGCCTAAAACCTCCCAGTCACTTGCCTAATTGCATGAGAGTCATTTGATAGTTGCATCTTGGTTGTTCTTTGCAGTTGCATTCTATTCCTTCTTTAGTTGCAATCCAATTAGTTGATAGTCCAATGCTAGCGTACACGTGTCCACGTAAGCAACTATGGTGAATGTCGGATACTTAAAACCTCCCAGTCACTTCCCTAGTTGCATGAGAGTCAAATACTAGTTGCATGCGAGTCATTTAATAGTTGCATGTTGGTTGTTCTTTGCAGTTGCATTCTAGTCCTTCTTTAGTTGCAATCCAATTTGTTGATAGTCCAATGCTAGCGAACACGTGTCCACATCAGCAACTATGGTGAATGTCGGATGCCTAAAACCTCCCAGTCACTTCCCTAGTTGCATGAGAGTCAAATACTAGTTGCATGAGAGTCATTTGATAGTTGCATGTTGGTTGTTCTTTGCAGTTGCATTCTATTCCTTCTTTAGTTGCAATCCAATTAGTTGATAGTCCAATGCTAGCGAACACGTGTCCACGTAAGCAACTATGGTGAATGTCGAATGCCTAAAACCTCCCAGTCACTTCCCTAGTTGCATGAGAGTCAAAAACTTGTTGCATGCGAGTCATTTGATAGTTGCATGTTGGTTGTTCATTGCAGTTGCATTCTAGTCCTTCTTTAGTTGCAATCCAATTTGTTGATAGTCCAATGCTAGCGAACACGTGTCCACATCAGCAACTACGGTGAATGTCGGATGCCTAAAACCTCCCAGTCACTTGCCTAGTTGCATGAGAGTCATTTGATAGTTGCATGTTGGTTGTTCTTTGCAGTTGCATTCTATTCCTTCTTTAGTTGCAATCCAATTAGTTGATAGTCCAATGCTAGCGTACACGTGTCCACGTAAGCAACTATGGTGAATGTCGGATACTTAAAACCTCCCAGTCACTTCCCTAGTTGCATGAGAGTCAAATACTAGTTGCATGCGAGTCATTTAATAGTTGCATGTTGGTTGTTCTTTGCAGTTGCATTCTAGTCCTTCTTTAGTTGCAATCCAATTTGTTGATAGTCCAATGCTAGCGAACACGTGTCCACATCAGCAACTATGGTGAATGTCGGATGCCTAAAACCTCCCAGTCACTTCCCTAGTTGCATGAGAGTCAAATACTAGTTGCATGAGAGTCATTTGATAGTTGCATGTTGGTTGTTCTTTGCAGTTGCATTCTATTCCTTCTTTAGTTGCAATCCAATTAGTTGATAGTCCAATGCTAGCGTACACGTGTCCACGTAAGCAACTATGGTGAATGTCGGATACTTAAAACCTCCCAGTCACTTCCCTAGTTGCATGAGAGTCAAATACTAGTTGCATGCGAGTCATTTAATAGTTGCATGTTGGTTGTTCTTTGCAGTTGCATTCTAGTCCTTCTTTAGTTGCAATCCAATTTGTTGATAGTCCAATGCTAGCGTACACGTGTCCACATCAGCAACTATGGTGAATGTCGGATGCCTAAAACCTCCCAGTCACTTCTCTAGTTGCATGAGAGTCAAATACTAGTTGCATGCGAGTCATTTCATAGTTGCATGTTGGTTGTTCTTTGCAGTTGCATTCTAGTCCTTCTTTAGTTGCAATCCAATTCGTTGATAGTCCAATGCTAGCCTACACGTGTCCACGTAAGCAACTATGGTGAATGACGGATGCCTAAAACCTCCCAGTCACTTCTTTAGTTGCATGAGAGTCAAATACTACTTGCATGTGAGTCATTTGATAGTTGCATCTTGGTTGTTCATTGCAGTTCCATTCTAGTCCTTCTTTAGTTGCAATCCAATTTGTTGATAGTCCAATGCTAGCGAACACGTGTCCACATCAGCAACTATGGTAAATGTCGGATGCCTAAAACCTCCCAGTCACTTCTCTAGTTGCATGAGAGTCAAATACTAGTTGCATGCGAGTCATTTGATAGTTGCATATTGGTTGTTCTTTGCAGTTGCATTCTAGTGCTTGTTTAGTTGCAATCCAATTTGTTGATAGTCCAATGCTAGCGAACACGTGTCCACATCAGCAACTACGGTGAATGTCGGATGCCTAAAACCTCCCAGTCACTTCTCTAGTTGCATGAGAGTCAAATACTAGTTGCATGTTGGTTGTTCATTGCAGTTGCATTCTAGTCCTTCTTTAGTTGCAATCCAATTTGTTGATAGTCCAATGCTAGCGAACACGTGTCCACATCAGCAACTATGGTAAATGTCGGATGCCTAAAACCTCCCAGTCACTTCTCTAGTTGCATGAGAGTCAAATACTAGTTGCATGCGAGTCATTTGATAGTTGCATATTGGTTGTTCTTTGCAGTTGCATTCTAGTCCTTCTTTAGTTGCAATCCAATTAGTTGATAGTCCAATGCTAGCGTACACGTGTCCACATCAGCAACTATGGTGAATGTCGGATGCCTAAAACCTCCCAGTCACTTCTCTAGTTGCATGAGAGTCAAATACCAGTTGCATGCGAGTCATTTCATAGTTGCATGTTGGTTGTTCTTTGCAGTTGCATTCTATTCTTTCTTTAGTTGCAATCCAATTTGTTGATAGTCCAATGCTAGCGAACACGTGTCCACATCAGCAACTATGGTGAATGTCGGATGCCTAAAACCTCCCAGTCACTTCCCTAGTTGCATGAGAGTCAAATACTAGTTGCATGTAAGTCATTTGATAGTTGCATCTTGGTTGTTCTTTGCAGTTGCATTCTAGTCCTTCTTTAGTTGCAATCCAATTAGTTGATAGTCCAATGCTAGCGAACACGTGTCCACATCAGCAACTACGGTGAATGTCGGATGCCTAAAACCTCCCAGTCACTTCTCTAGTTGCATGAGAGTCAAATACTAGTTGCATGTTGGTTGTTCATTGCAGTTGCATTCTAGTCCTTCTTTAGTTGCAATCCAATTTGTTGATAGTCCAATGCTAGCGAACACGTGTCTACATCAGCAACTATGGTGAATGTCGGATGCCTAAAACCTCCCAGTCACTTCTCTAGTTGCATGAGAGTCAAATACTAGTTGCATGCGAGTCATTTGATAGTTGCATATTGGTTGTTCTTTGCAGTTGCATTCTATTCCTTCTTTAGTTGCAATCCAATTAGTTGATAGTCCAATGCTAGCGTACACGTGTCCACATCAGCAACTATGGTGAATGTCGGATGCTTAAAACCTCCCAGTCACTTCCCTAGTTGCATGAGAGTCAAAAACTTGTTGCATGCGAGTCATTTGATAGTTGCATGTTGGTTGTTCATTGCAGTTGCATTCTAGTCCTTCTTTAGTTGCAATCCAATTTGTTGATAGCCCAATGCTAGCGAACACGTGTCCGCATCAGCAACTATGGTGAATGTCGGATGCCTAAAACCTCCCAGTCACTTCCCTAGTTGCATGAGAGTCAAATACTAGTTGCATGCGAGTCATTTGATAGTTGCATGTTGGTTGTTCTTTGCAGTTGCATTCTATTCCTTCTTTAGTTGCAATCCAATTTGTTGATAGTCCAATGCTAGCGAACACGTGTCCACATCAGCAACTATGGTGAATGTCGGATGCCTAAAACCTCCCAGTCACTTCCCTAGTTGCATGAGAGTCAAATACTAGTTGCATGTAAGTCATTTGATAGTTGCATGTTGGTTGTTCTTTGCAGTTGCATTCTAGTCCTTCTTTAGTTGCAATCCAATTTGTTGATAGTCCAATGCTAGCGAACACGTGTCCACATCAGCAACTACGGTGAATGTCGGATGCCTAAAACCTCCCAGTCACTTCTCTAGTTGCATGAGAGTCAAATACTAGTTGCATGTTGGTTGTTCATTGCAGTTGCATTCTAGTCCTTCTTTAGTTGCAATCCAATTTGTTGATAGTCCAATGCTAGCGAACACGTGTCCACATCAGCAACTACGGTGAATGTCGGATGCCTAAAACCTCCCAGTCACTTCTCTAGTTGCATGAGAGTCAAATACTAGTTGCATGTTGGTTGTTCATTGCAGTTGCATTCTAGTCCTTCTTTAGTTGCAATCCAATTTGTTGATAGCCCAATGCTAGCGAACACGTGTCCGCATCAGCAACTATGGTGAATGTCGGATGCCTAAAACCTCCCAGTCACTTCCCTAGTTGCATGAGAGTCAAATACTAGTTGCATGCGAGTCATTTGATAGTTGCATATTGGTTGTTCTTTGCAGTTGCATTCTAGTCCTTCTTTAGTTGCACTCCAATTAGTTGATAGTCCAATGCTAGCGTACACGTGTCCACATCAGCAACTATGGTGAATGTCGGATGCCTAAAACCTCCCAGTCACTTCTCTAGTTGCATGAGAGTCAAATACTACTTGCATGTGAGTCATTTGATAGTTGCATCTTGGTTGTTCTTTGCAGTTGCATTCTAGTCCTTCTTTAGTTGCAATCCAATTTGTTGATAGTCCAATGCTAGCGAACACGTGTCCACATCAGCAACTATGGTGAATGTCGGATGCTTAAAACCTCCCAGTCACTTCCCTAGTTGCATGAGAGTCAAATACTAGTTGCATGCGAGTCATTTGATAGTTGCATGTTGGTTGTTCATTGCAGTTGCATTCTAGTCCTTCTTTAGTTGCAATCCAATTTGTTGATAGCCCAATGCTAGCGAACACGTGTCCACATCAGCAACTATGGTGAATGTCGGATGCCTAAAACCTCCCAGTCACTTCTGTAGTTGCATGAGAGTCAAATACTAGTTGCATGTAAGTCATTTGATAGTTGCATCTTGGTTGTTCTTTGCAGTTGCATTCTAGTCCTTCTTTAGTTGCAATCCAATTTGTTGATAGTCCAATGCTAGCGAACACGTGTCCACATCAGCAACTATGGTGAATGTCGGATGCCTAAAACCTCCCAGTCACTTCCCTAGTTGCATGAGAGTCAAAAACTTGTTGCATGCGAGTCATTTGATAGTTGCATGTTGGTTGTTCATTGCAGTTGCATTCTAGTCCTTCTTTAGTTGCAATCCAATTTGTTGATAGTCCAATGCTAGCGAACACGTGTCCACATCAGCAACTACGGTGAATGTCGGATGCCTAAAACCTCCCAGTCACTTGCCTAGTTGCATGAGAGTCATTTGATAGTTGCATCTTGGTTGTTCTTTGCAGTTGCATTCTATTCCTTCTTTAGTTGCAATCCAATTAGTTGATAGTCCAATGCTAGCGTACACGTGTCCACGTAAGCAACTATGGTGAATGTCGGATACTTAAAACCTCCCAGTCACTTCCCTAGTTGCATGAGAGTCAAATACTAGTTGCATGCGAGTCATTTAATAGTTGCATGTTGGTTGTTCTTTGCAGTTGCATTCTAGTCCTTCTTTAGTTGCAATCCAATTTGTTGATAGTCCAATGCTAGCGAACACGTGTCCACATCAGCAACTACGGTGAATGTCGGATGCCTAAAACCTCCCAGTCACTTCTCTAGTTGCATGAGAGTCAAATACTAGTTGCATGTTGGTTGTTCATTGCAGTTGCATTCTAGTCCTTCTTAAGTTGCAATCCAATTTGTTGATAGTCCAATGCTAGCGAACACGTGTCTACATCAGCAACTATGGTGAATGTCGGATGCCTAAAACCTCCCAGTCACTTCTCTAGTTGCATGAGAGTCAAATACTAGTTGCATGCGAGTCATTTGATAGTTGCATATTGGTTGTTCTTTGCAGTTGCATTCTATTCCTTCTTTAGTTGCAATCCAATTAGTTGATAGTCCAATGCTAGCGTACACGTGTCCACATCAGCAACTATGGTGAATGTCGGATGCTTAAAACCTCCCAGTCACTTCCCTAGTTGCATGAGAGTCAAAAACTTGTTGCATGCGAGTCATTTGATAGTTGCATGTTGGTTGTTCATTGCAGTTGCATTCTAGTCCTTCTTTAGTTGCAATCCAATTTGTTGATAGCCCAATGCTAGCGAACACGTGTCCGCATCAGCAACTATGGTGAATGTCGGATGCCTAAAACCTCCCAGTCACTTCCCTAGTTGCATGAGAGTCAAATACTAGTTGCAGCGAGTCATTTGATAGTTGCATGTTGGTTGTTCTTTGCAGTTGCATTCTATTCCTTCTTTAGTTGCAATCCAATTTGTTGATAGTCCAATGCTAGCGAACACGTGTCCACATCAGCAACTATGGTGAATGTCGGATGCCTAAAACCTCCCAGTCACTTCCCTAGTTGCATGAGAGTCAAATACTAGTTGCATGTAAGTCATTTGATAGTTGCATGTTGGTTGTTCTTTGCAGTTGCATTCTAGTCCTTTTTTAGTTGCAATCCAATTTGTTGATAGTCCAATGCTAGCGAACACGTGTCCACATCAGCAACTACGGTGAATGTCGGATGCCTAAAACCTCCCAGTCACTTCTCTAGTTGCATGAGAGTCAAATACTAGTTGCATGTTGGTTGTTCATTGCAGTTGCATTCTAGTCCTTCTTTAGTTGCAATCCAATTTGTTGATAGTCCAATGCTAGCGAACACGTGTCCACATCAGCAACTACGGTGAATGTCGGATGCCTAAAACCTCCCAGTCACTTCTCTAGTTGCATGAGAGTCAAATACTAGTTGCATGTTGGTTGTTCATTGCAGTTGCATTCTAGTCCTTCTTTAGTTGCAATCCAATTTGTTGATAGCCCAATGCTAGCGAACACGTGTCCGCATCAGCAACTATGGTGAATGTCGGATGCCTAAAACCTCCCAGTCACTTCCCTAGTTGCATGAGAGTCAAATACTAGTTGCATGCGAGTCATTTGATAGTTGCATATTGGTTGTTCTTTGCAGTTGCATTCTAGTCCTTCTTTAGTTGCACTCCAATTAGTTGATAGTCCAATGCTAGAGTACACGTGTCCACATCAGCAACTATGGTGAATGTCGGATGCCTAAAACCTCCCAGTCACTTCTCTAGTTGCATGAGAGTCAAATACTACTTGCATGTGAGTCATTTGATAGTTGCATCTTGGTTGTTCTTTGCAGTTGCATTCTAGTCCTTCTTTAGTTGCAATCCAATTTGTTGATAGTCCAATGCTAGCGAACACGTGTCCACATCAGCAACTATGGTGAATGTCGGATGCTTAAAACCTCCCAGTCACTTCCCTAGTTGCATGAGAGTCAAATACTAGTTGCATGCGAGTCATTTGATAGTTGCATGTTGGTTGTTCATTGCAGTTGCATTCTAGTCCTTCTTTAGTTGCAATCCAATTTGTTGATAGCCCAATGCTAGCGAACACGTGTCCACATCAGCAACTATGGTGAATGTCGGATGCCTAAAACCTCCCAGTCACTTCTGTAGTTGCATGAGAGTCAAATACTAGTTGCATGTAAGTCATTTGATAGTTGCATCTTGGTTGTTCTTTGCAGTTGCATTCTAGTCCTTCTTTAGTTGCAATCCAATTTGTTGATAGTCCAATGCTAGCGAACACGTGTCCACATCAGCAACTATGGTGAATGTCGGATGCCTAAAACCTCCCAGTCACTTCCCTAGTTGCATGAGAGTCAAAAACTTGTTGCATGCGAGTCATTTGATAGTTGCATGTTGGTTGTTCATTGCAGTTGCATTCTAGTCCTTCTTTAGTTGCAATCCAATTTGTTGATAGTCCAATGCTAGCGAACACGTGTCCACATCAGCAACTACGGTGAATGTCGGATGCCTAAAACCTCCCAGTCACTTGCCTAGTTGCATGAGAGTCATTTGATAGTTGCATGTTGGTTGTTCTTTGCAGTTGCATTCTATTCCTTCTTTAGTTGCAATCCAATTAGTTGATAGTCCAATGCTAGCGTACACGTGTCCACGTAAGCAACTATGGTGAATGTCGGATACTTAAAACCTCCCAGTCACTTCCCTAGTTGCATGAGAGTCAAATACTAGTTGCATGCGAGTCATTTAATAGTTGCATGTTGGTTGTTCTTTGCAGTTGCATTCTAGTCCTTCTTTAGTTGCAATCCAATTTGTTGATAGTCCAATGCTAGCGAACACGTGTCCACATCAGCAACTATGGTGAATGTCGGATGCCTAAAACCTCCCAGTCACTTCCCTAGTTGCATGAGAGTCAAATACTAGTTGCATGTAAGTCATTTGATAGTTGCATGTTGGTTGTTCTTTGCAGTTGCATTCTAGTCCTTCTTTAGTTGCAATCCAATTTGTTGATAGTCCAATGCTAGCGAACACGTGTCCACATCAGCAACTATGGTGAATGTCGGATGCCTAAAACCTCCCAGTCACTTCCCTAGTTGCATGAGAGTCAAATACTAGTTGCATGTAAGTCATTTGATAGTTGCATCTTGGTTGTTCTTTGCAGTTGCATTCTAGTCCTTCTTTAGTTGCAATCCAATTCGTTGATAGTCCAATGCTAGCCTACACGTGTCCACGTAAGCAACTATGGTGAATGTCGGATGCCTAAAACCTCCCAGTCACTTCTCTAGTTGCATGAGAGTCAAATACTACTTGCATGTGAGTCATTTGATAGTTGCATCTTGGTTGTTCTTTGCAGTTGCATTCTAGTCCTTCTTTAGTTGCAATCCAATTAGTTGATAGTCCAATGCTAGCGAACACGTGTCCACATCAGCAACTATGGTGAATGTTGGATGCTTAAAACCTCCCAGTCACTTCCCTAGTTGCATGAGAGTCAAAAACTTGTTGCATGCGAGTCATTTGATAGTTGCATGTTGGTTGTTCATTGCAGTTGCATTCTAGTCCTTCTTTAGTTGCAATCCAATTTGTTGATAGCCCAATGCTAGCGAACACGTGTCCACATCAGCAACTATGGTGAATGTCGGATGCCTAAAACCTCCCAGTCACTTCCCTAGTTGCATGAGAGTCAAATACTAGTTGCATGCGAGTCATTTGATAGTTGCATCTTGGTTGTTCTTTGCAGTTGCATTCTATTCCTTCTTTAGTTGCAATCCAATTTGTTGATAGTCCAATGCTAGCGAACACGTTTCCACATCAGCAACTATGGTGAATGTCGGATGCCTAAAACCTCCCAGTCACTTCCCTAGTTGCATGAGAGTCAAATACTAGTTGCATGTAAGTCATTTGATAGTTGCATCTTGGTTGTTCTTTGCAGTTGCATTCTAGTCCTTCTTTAGTTGCAATCCAATTTGTTGATAGTCCAAAGCTAGCGAACACGTGTCCACATCAGCAACTACGGTGAATGTCGGATGCCTAAAACCTCCCAGTCACTTCTCTAGTTGCATGAGAGTCAAATACTAGTTGCATGTTGGTTGTTCATTGCAGTTGCATTCTAGTCCTTCTTTAGTTGCAATCCAATTTGTTGATAGTCCAATGCTAGCGAACACGTGTCCACATCAGCAACTATGGTGAATGTCGGATGCCTAAAACCTCCCAGTCACTTCTCTAGTTGCATGAGAGTCAAATACTAGTTGCATGCGAGTCATTTGATAGTTGCATATTGGTTGTTCTTTGCAGTTGCATTCTAGTCCTTCTTTAGTTGCAATCCAATTAGTTGATAGTCCAATGCTAGCGAACACGTGTCCACATCAGCAACTATGGTGAATGTCGGATGCCTAAAACCTCCCAGTCACTTCTCTAGTTGCATGAGAGTCAAATACTAGTTGCATGAGAGTCATTTGATAGTTGCATGTTGGTTGTTCTTTGCAGTTGCATTCTATTCCTTCTTTAGTTGCAATCCAATTTGTTGATAGTCCAATGCTAGCGAACACGTGTCCACATCAGCAACTATGGTGAATGTCGGATGCTTAAAACCTCCCAGTCACTTCCCTAGTTGCATGAGAGTCAAATACTAGTTGCATGCGAGTCATTTGATAGTTGCATGTTGGTTGTTCATTGCAGTTGCATTCTAGTCCTTCTTTAGTTGCAATCCAATTTGTTGATAGCCCAATGCTAGCGAACACGTGTCCACATCAGCAACTATGGTGAATGTCGGATGCCTAAAACCTCCCAGTCACTTCTGTAGTTGCATGAGAGTCAAATACTAGTTGCATGTAAGTCATTTGATAGTTGCATCTTGGTTGTTCATTGCAGTTGCATTCTAGTCCTACTTTAGTTGCAATCCAATTTGTTGATAGTCCAATGCTAGCGAACACGTGTCCACATCAGCAACTATGGTGAATGTCGGATGCCTAAAACCTCCCAGTCACTTCTCTAGTTGCATGAGAGTCAAATACTACTTGCATGTGAGTCATTTGATAGTTGCATCTTGGTTGTTCTTTGCAGTTGCATTCTAGTCCTTCTTTAGTTGCAATCCAATTTGTTGATAGTCCAATGCTAGCGAACACGTGTCCACATCAGCAACTATGGTGAATGTCGGATGCTTAAAACCTCCCAGTCACTTCCCTAGTTGCATGAGAGTCAAATACTAGTTGCATGCGAGTCATTTGATAGTTGCATGTTGGTTGTTCATTGCAGTTGCATTCTAGTCCTTCTTTAGTTGCAATCCAATTTGTTGATAGCCCAATGCTAGCGAACACGTGTCCACATCAGCAACTATGGTGAATGTCGGATGCCTAAAACCTCCCAGTCACTTCCCTAGTTGCATGAGAGTCAAATACTAGTTGCATGTAAGTCATTTGATAGTTGCATCTTGGTTGTTCTTTGCAGTTGCATTCTAGTCCTTCTTTAGTTGCAATCCAATTTATTGATAGTCCAATGCTAGCGAACACGTGTCCACATCAGCAACTATGGTGAATGTCGGATGCCTAAAACCTCCCAGTCACTTCCCTAGTTGCATGAGAGTCAAATACTAGTTGCATGTAAGTCATTTGATAGTTGCATGTTGGTTGTTCTTTGCAGTTGCATTCTAGTGCTTGTTTAGTTGCAATCCAATTTGTTGATAGTCCAATGCTAGCGAACACGTGTCCACATCAGCAACTATGGTGAATGTCGGATGCCTAAAACCTCCCAGTCACTTCCCTAGTTGCATGAGAGTCAAATACTAGTTGCATGTAAGTCATTTGATAGTTGCATCTTGGTTGTTCTTTGCAGTTGCATTCTAGTCCTTCTTTAGTTGCAATCCAATTCGTTGATAGTCCAATGCTAGCCTACACGTGTCCACGTAAGCAACTATGGTGAATGTCGGATGCCTAAAACCTCCCAGTCACTTCTCTAGTTGCATGAGAGTCAAATACTAGTTGCGTGTTGGTTGTTCATTGCAGTTGCATTCTAGTCCTTCTTTAGTTGCAATCCAATTCGTTGATAGTCCAATGCTAGCCTACACGTGTCCACGTAAGCAACTATGGTGAATGTCGGATGCCTAAAACCTCCCAGTCACTTCTCTAGTTGCATGAGAGTCAAATACTACTTGCATGGGAGTCATTTGATAGTTGCATCTTGGTTGTTCTTTGCAGTTGCATTCTAGTCCTTCTTTAGTTGCAATCCAATTAGTTGATAGTCCAATGCTAGCGAACACGTGTCCACATCAGCAACTATGGTGAATGTCGGATGCTTAAAACCTCCCAGTCACTTCCCTAGTTGCATGAGAGTCAAAAACTTGTTGCATGCGAGTCATTTGATAGTTGCATGTTGGTTGTTCATTGCAGTTGCATTCTAGTCCTTCTTTAGTTGCAATCCAATTTGTTGATAGCCCAATGCTAGCGAACACGTGTCCACATCAGCAACTATGGTGAATGTCGGATGCCTAAAACCTCCCAGTCACTTCTGTAGTTGCATGAGAGTCAAATACTAGTTGCATGTAAGTCATTTGATAGTTGCATCTTGGTTGTTCATTGCAGTTGCATTCTAGTCCTTCTTTAGTTGCAATCCAATTTGTTGATAGTCCAATGCTAGCGAACACGTGTCCACATCAGCAACTATGGTGAATGTCGGATGCCTAAAACCTCCCAGTCACTTCTCTAGTTGCATGAGAGTCAAATACTACTTGCATGTGAGTCATTTGATAGTTGCATCTTGGTTGTTCTTTGCAGTTGCATTCTAGTCCTTCTTTAGTTGCAATCCAATTTGTTGATAGTCCAATGCTAGCGAACACGTGTCCACATCAGCAACTATGGTGAATGTCGGATGCTTAAAACCTCCCAGTCACTTCCCTAGTTGCATGAGAGTCAAATACTAGTTGCATGCGAGTCATTTGATAGTTGCATGTTGGTTGTTCATTGCAGTTGCATTCTAGTCCTTCTTTAGTTGCAATCCAATTAGTTGATAGTCCAATGCTAGCGAACACGTGTCCACATCAGCAACTATGGTGAATGTCGGATGCCTAAAACCTCCCAGTCACTTCCCTAGTTGCATGAGAGTCAAATACTAGTTGCATGTAAGTCATTTGATAGTTGCATCTTGGTTGTTCTTTGCAGTTGCATTCTAGTCCTTCTTTAGTTGCAATCCAATTTGTTGATAGTCCAATGCTAGCGAACACGTGTCCACATCAGCAACTATGGTGAATGTCGGATGCCTAAAACCTCCCAGTCACTTCCCTAGTTGCATGAGAGTCAAATACTAGTTGCATGTAAGTCATTTGATAGTTGCATGTTGGTTGTTCTTTGCAGTTGCATTCTAGTCCTTCTTTAGTTGCAATCCAATTTGTTGATAGTCCAATGCTAGCGAACACGTGTCCACATCAGCAACTATGGTGAATGTCGGATGCCTAAAACCTCCCAGTCACTTCCCTAGTTGCATGAGAGTCAAATACTAGTTGCATGTAAGTCATTTGATAGTTGCATGTTGGTTGTTCTTTGCAGTTGCATTCTAGTGCTTGTTTAGTTGCAATCCAATTTGTTGATAGTCCAATGCTAGCGAACACGTGTCCACATCAGCAACTACGGTGAATGTCGGATGCCTAAAACCTCCCAGTCACTTCTCTAGTTGCATGAGAGTCAAATACTAGTTGCATGTTGGTTGTTCATTGCAGTTGCATTCTAGTCCTTCTTTAGTTGCAATCCAATTTGTTGATAGTCCAATGCTAGCGAACACGTGTCCACATCAGCAACTATGGTGAATGTCGGATGCCTAAAACCTCCCAGTCACTTCTCTAGTTGCATGAGAGTCAAATACTAGTTGCATGCGAGTCATTTGATAGTTGCATATTGGTTGTTCTTTGCAGTTGCATTCTAGTCCTTCTTTAGTTGCAATCCAATTAGTTGATAGTCCAATGCTAGCGAACACGTGTCCACATCAGCAACTATGGTGAATGTCGGATGCCTAAAACCTCCCAGTCACTTCTCTAGTTGCATGAGAGTCAAATACTACTTGCATGTGAGTCATTTGATAGTTGCATCTTGGTTGTTCTTTGCAGTTGCATTCTAGTCCTTCTTTAGTTGCAATCCAATTTGTTGATAGTCCAATGCTAGCGAACACGTGTCCACATCAGCAACTATGGTGAATGTCGGATGCTTAAAACCTCCCAGTCACTTCTGTAGTTGCATGAGAGTCAAATACTAGTTGCATGCGAGTCATTTGATAGTTGCATGTTGGTTGTTCATTGCAGTTGCATTCTAGTCCTTCTTTAGTTGCAATCCAATTTGTTGATAGCCCAATGCTAGCGAACACGTGTCCACATCAGCAACTATGGTGAATGTCGGATGCCTAAAACCTCCCAGTCACTTCTGTAGTTGCATGAGAGTCAAATACTAGTTGCATGTAAGTCATTTGATAGTTGCATCTTGGTTGTTCATTGCAGTTGCATTCTAGTCCTTCTTTAGTTGCAATCCAATTTGTTGATAGTCCAATGCTAGCGAACACGTGTCCACATCAGCAACTATGGTGAATGTCGGATGCCTAAAACCTCCCAGTCACTTCTCTAGTTGCATGAGAGTCAAATACTACTTGCATGTGAGTCATTTGATAGTTGCATCTTGGTTGTTCTTTGCAGTTGCATTCTAGTCCTTCTTTAGTTGCAATCCAATTTGTTGATAGTCCAATGCTAGCGAACACGTGTCCACATCAGCAACTATGGTGAATGTCGGATGCTTAAAACCTCCCAGTCACTTCCCTAGTTGCATGAGAGTCAAATACTAGTTGCATGTAAGTCATTTGATAGTTGCATGTTGGTTGTTCATTGCAGTTGCATTCTAGTCCTTCTTTAGTTGCAATCCAATTTGTTGATAGCCCAATGCTAGCGAACACGTGTCCACATCAGCAACTATGGTGAATGTCGGATGCCTAAAACCTCGCAGTCACTTCTGTAGTTGCATGAGAGTCAAATACTAGTTGCATGTAAGTCATTTGATAGTTGCATCTTGGTTGTTCTTTGCAGTTGCATTCTAGTCCTTCTTTAGTTGCAATCCAATTTGTTGATAGTCCAATGCTAGCGAACACGTGTCCACATCAGCAACTATGGTGAATGTCGGATGCCTAAAACCTCCCAGTCACTTCCCTAGTTGCATGAGAGTCAAATACTAGTTGCATGTAAGTCATTTGATAGTTGCATGTTGGTTGTTCTTTGCAGTTGCATTCTAGTGCTTGTTTAGTTGCAATCCAATTTGTTGATAGTCCAATGCTAGCGAACACGTGTCCACATCAGCAACTATGGTGAATGTCGGATGCCTAAAACCTCCCAGTCACTTCCCTAGTTGCATGAGAGTCAAATACTAGTTGCATGTAAGTCATTTGATAGTTGCATCTTGGTTGTTCATTGCAGTTGCATTCTAGTCCTTGTTTAGTTGCAATCCAATTCGTTGATAGTCCAATGCTAGCCTACACGTGTCCACGTAAGCAACTATGGTGAATGTCGGATGCCTAAAACCTCCCAGTCACTTCTCTAGTTGCATGAGAGTCAAATACTAGTTGCGTGTTGGTTGTTCATTGCAGTTGCATTCTAGTCCTTCTTTAGTTGCAATCCAATTCGTTGATAGTCCAATGCTAGCCTACACGTGTCCACGTAAGCAACTATGGTGAATGTCGGATGCCTAAAACCTCCCAGTCACTTCTCTAGTTGCATGAGAGTCAAATACTACTTGCATGGGAGTCATTTGATAGTTGCATCTTGGTTGTTCTTTGCAGTTGCATTCTAGTCCTTCTTTAGTTGCAATCCAATTAGTTGATAGTCCAATGCTAGCGAACACGTGTCCACATCAGCAACTATGGTGAATGTCGGATGCTTAAAACCTCCCAGTCACTTCCCTAGTTGCATGAGAGTCAAAAACTTGTTGCATGCGAGTCATTTGATAGTTGCATGTTGGTTGTTCATTGCAGTTGCATTCTAGTCCTTCTTTAGTTGCAATCCAATTTGTTGATAGCCCAATGCTAGCGAACACGTGTCCACATCAGCAACTATGGTGAATGTCGGATGCCTAAAACCTCCCAGTCACTTCTGTAGTTGCATGAGAGTCAAATACTAGTTGCATGTAAGTCATTTGATAGTTGCATCTTGGTTGTTCTTTGCAGTTGCATTCTAGTCCTTCTTTAGTTGCAATCCAATTTGTTGATAGCCCAATGCTAGCGAACACGTGTCCACATCAGCAACTATGGTGAATGTCGGATGCCTAAAACCTCCCAGTCACTTCTGTAGTTGCATGAGAGTCAAATACTAATTGCATGTAAGTCATTTGATAGTTGCATCTTGGTTGTTCATTGCAGTTGCATTCTAGTCCTTCTTTAGTTGCAATCCAATTTGTTGATAGTCCAATGCTAGCGAACACGTGTCCACATCAACAACTATGGTGAATGTCGGATGCCTAAAACCTCCCAGTCACTTCTCTAGTTGCATGAGAGTCAAATACTACTTGCATGTGAGTCATTTGATAGTTGCATCTTGGTTGTTCTTTGCAGTTGCATTCTAGTCCTTCTTTAGTTGCAATCCAATTTGTTGATAGTCCAATGCTAGCGAACACGTGTCCACATCAGCAACTATGGTGAATGTCGGATGCTTAAAACCTCCCAGTCACTTCCCTAGTTGCATGAGAGTCAAATACTAGTTGCATGTAAGTCATTTGATAGTTGCATGTTGGTTGTTCATTGCAGTTGCATTCTAGTCCTTCTTTAGTTGCAATCCAATTTGTTGATAGCCCAATGCTAGCGAACACGTGTCCACATCAGCAACTATGGTGAATGTCGGATGCCTAAAACCTCCCAGTCACTTCCCTAGTTGCATGAGAGTCAAATACTAGTTGCATGTAAGTCATTTGATAGTTGCATCTTGGTTGTTCTTTGCAGTTGCATTCTAGTCCTTCTTTAGTTGCAATCCAATTTGTTGATAGTCCAATGCTAGCGAACACGTGTCCACATCAGCAACTATGGTGAATGTCGGATGCCTAAAACCTCCCAGTCACTTCCCTAGTTGCATGAGAGTCAAATACTAGTTGCATGTAAGTCATTTGATAGTTGCATGTTGGTTGTTCTTTGCAGTTGCATTCTAGTGCTTGTTTAGTTGCAATCCAATTTGTTGATAGTCCAATGCTAGCGAACACGTGTCCACATCAGCAACTATGGTGAATGTCGGATGCCTAAAACCTCCCAGTCACTTCTCTAGTTGCATGAGAGTCAAATACTAGTTGCATGCGAGTCATTTGATAGTTGCATATTGGTTGTTCTTTGCAGTTGCATTCTAGTCCTTCTTTAGTTGCAATCCAATTTGTTGATAGTCCAATGCTAGCCTACACGTGTCCACGTTAGCAACTATGGTGAATGTCGGATGCCTAAAACCTCCCAGTCACTTCTCTAGTTGCATGAGAGTCAAATACTAGTTGCATGTTGGTTGTTCATTGCAGTTGCATTCTAGTCCTTCTTTAGTTGCAATCCAATTCGTTGATAGTCCAATGCTAGCCTACACGTGTCCACGTAAGCAACTATGGTGAATGTCGGATGCCTAAAACCTCCCAGTCACTTCTCTAGTTGCATGAGAGTCAAATACTAGTTGCATGCGAGTCATTTGATAGTTGCATATTGGTTGTTCTTTGCAGTTGCATTCTAGTCCTTCTTTAGTTGCAATCCAATTTGTTGATAGTCCAATGCTAGCGAACACGTGTCCACATCAGCAACTATGGTGAATGTCGGATGCCTAAAACCTCCCAGTCACTTCTCTAGTTGCATGAGAGTCAAATACTACTTGCATGTGAGTCATTTGATAGTTGCATCTTGGTTGTTCTTTGCAGTTGCATTCTAGTCCTTCTTTAGTTGCAATCCAATTTGTTGATAGTCCAATGCTAGCGAACACGTGTCCACATCAGCAACTATGGTGAATGTCGGATGCTTAAAACCTCCCAGTCACTTCCCTAGTTGCATGAGAGTCAAATACTAGTTGCATGCGAGTCATTTGATAGTTGCATGTTGGTTGTTCATTGCAGTTGCATTCTAGTCCTTCTTTAGTTGCAATCCAATTTGTTGATAGCCCAATGCTAGCGAACACGTGTCCACATCAGCAACTATGGTGATGTCGGATGCCTTAAACCTCCCAGTCACTTCTCTAGTTGCATGAGAGTCAAATACTAGTTGCATGTAAGTCATTTGATAGTTGCATCTTGGTTGTTCATTGCAGTTGCATTCTAGTCCTTCTTTAGTTGCAATCCAATTTGTTGATAGTCCAATGCTAGCGAACACGTGTCCACATCAGCAACTATGGTGAATGTCGGATGCCTAAAACCTCCCAGTCACTTCTCTAGTTGCATGAGAGTCAAATACTACTTGCATGTGAGTCATTTGATAGTTGCATCTTGGTTGTTCTTTGCAGTTGCATTCTAGTCCTTCTTTAGTTGCAATCCAATTTGTTGATAGTCCAATGCTAGCGAACACGTGTCCACATCAGCAACTATGGTGAATGTCGGATGCTTAAAACCTCCCAGTCACTTCCCTAGTTGCATGAGAGTCAAATACTAGTTGCATGCGAGTCATTTGATAGTTGCATGTTGGTTGTTCATTGCAGTTGCATTCTAGTCCTTCTTTAGTTGCAATCCAATTTGTTGATAGCCCAATGCTAGCGAACACGTGTCCACATCAGCAACTATGGTGAATGTCGGATGCCTAAAACCTCCCAGTCACTTCCCTAGTTGCATGAGAGTCAAATACTAGTTGCATGTAAGTCATTTGATAGTTGCATCTTGGTTGTTCTTTGCAGTTGCATTCTAGTCCTTCTTTAGTTGCAATCCAATTTGTTGATAGTCCAATGCTAGCGAACACGTGTCCACATCAGCAACTATGGTGAATGTCGGATGCCTAAAACCTCCCAGTCACTTCCCTAGTTGCATGAGAGTCAAATACTAGTTGCATGTAAGTCATTTGATAGTTGCATGTTGGTTGTTCTTTGCAGTTGCATTCTAGTCCTTCTTTAGTTGCAATCCAATTTGTTGATAGTCCAATGCTAGCGAACACGTGTCCACATCAGCAACTATGGTGAATGTCGGATGCCTAAAACCTCCCAGTCACTTCTGTAGTTGCATGAGAGTCAAATACTAGTTGCATGTAAGTCATTTGATAGTTGCATGTTGGTTGTTCATTGCAGTTGCATTCTAGTCCTTCTTTAGTTGCAATCCAATTCGTTGATAGTCCAATGCTAGCCTACACGTGTCCACGTTAGCAACTATGGTGAATGTCGGATGCCTAAAACCTCCCAGTCACTTCTCTAGTTGCATGAGAGTCAAATACTAGTTGCATGTTGGTTGTTCATTGCAGTTGCATTCTAGTCCTTCTTTAGTTGCAATCCAATTCGTTGATAGTCCAATGCTAGCCTACACGTGTCCACGTAAGCAACTATGGTGAATGTCGGATGCCTAAAACCTCCCAGTCACTTCTCTAGTTGCATGCGAGTCAAATACTACTTGCATGTGAGTCATTTGATAGTTGCATCTTGGTTGTTCTTTGCAGTTGCATTCTAGTCCTTCTTTAGTTGCAATCCAATTAGTTGATAGTCCAATGCTAGCGAACACGTGTCCACATCAGCAACTATGGTGAATGTCGGATGCTTAAAACCTCCCAGTCACTTCCCTAGTTGCATGAGAGTCAAAAACTTGTTGCATGCGAGTCATTTGATAGTTGCATGTTGGTTGTTCATTGCAGTTGCATTCTAGTCCTTCTTTAGTTGCAATCCAATTTGTTGATAGCCCAATGCTAGCGAACACGTGTCCACATCAGCAACTATGGTGAATGTCGGATGCCTCAAACCTCCCAGTCACTTCCCTAGTTGCATGAGAGTCAAATACTAGTTGCATGCGAGTCATTTCATAGTTGCATGTTGGTTGTTCATTGCAGTTGCATTCTAGTCCTTCTTTAGTTGCAATCCAATTTGTTGATAGTCCAATGCTAGCGAACACGTGTCCACATCAGCAACTATGGTGAATGTCGGATGCTTAAAACCTCCCAGTCACTTCCCTAGTTGCATGAGAGTCAAATACTAGTTGCATGCGAGTCATTTGATAGTTGCATGTTGGTTGTTCATTGCAGTTGCATTCTAGTCCTTCTTTAGTTGCAATCCAATTTGTTGATAGCCCAATGCTAGCGAACACGTGTCCACATCAGCAACTATGGTGAATGTCGGATGCCTAAAACCTCCCAGTCACTTCTGTAGTTGCATGAGAGTCAAATACTAGTTGCATGTAAGTCATTTGATAGTTGCATCTTGGTTGTTCATTGCAGTTGCATTCTAGTCCTTCTTTAGTTGCAATCCAATTTGTTGATAGTCCAATGCTAGCGAACACGTGTCCACATCAGCAACTATGGTGAATGTCGGATGCCTAAAACCTCCCAGTCACTTCCCTAGTTGCATGAGAGTCAAATACTAGTTGCATGCGAGTCATTTGATAGTTGCATATTGGTTGTTCTTTGCAGTTGCATTCTAGTCCTTCTTTAGTTGCAATCCAATTAGTTGATACTCCAATGCTAGAGTACACGTGTCCACATCAGCAACTATGGTGAATGTTGGATGCCTAAAACCTCCCAGTCACTTCTCTAGTTGCATGAGAGTCAAATACTACTTGCATGTGAGTCATTTGATAGTTGCATCTTGGTTGTTCTTTGCAGTTGCATTCTAGTCCTTCTTTAGTTGCAATCCAATTTGTTGATAGTCCAATGCTAGCGAACACGTGTCCACATCAGCAACTATGGTGAATGTCGGATGCTTAAAACCTCCCAGTCACTTCCCTAGTTGCATGAGAGTCAAATACTAGTTGCATGCGAGTCATTTGATAGTTGCATGTTGGTTGTTCATTGCAGTTGCATTCTAGTCCTTCTTTAGTTGCAATCCAATTTGTTGATAGCCCAATGCTAGCGAACACGTGTCCACATCAGCAACTATGGTGAATGTCGGATGCCTAAAACCTCCCAGTCACTTCCCTAGTTGCATGAGAGTCAAATACTAGTTGCATGTAAGTCATTTGATAGTTGCATCTTGGTTGTTCATTGCAGTTGCATTCTAGTCCTTCTTTAGTTGCAATCCAATTTGTTGATAGTCCAATGCTAGCGAACACGTGTCCACATCAGCAACTATGGTGAATGTCGGATGCCTAAAACCTCCCAGTCACTTCCCTAGTTGCATGAGAGTCAAATACTAGTTGCATGTAAGTCATTGGATAGTTGCATCTTGGTTGTTCTTTGCAGTTGCATTCTAGACCTTCTTTAGTTGCAATCCAATTTGTTGATAGTCCAATGCTAGCGAACACGTGTCCACATCAGCAACTATGGTGAATGTCGGATGCCTAAAACCTCCCAGTCACTTCCCTAGTTGCATGAGAGTCAAATACTAGTTGCATGTAAGTCATTTGATAGTTGCATGTTGGTTGTTCATTGCAGTTGCATTCTAGTCCTTCTTTAGTTGCAATCCAATTCGTTGATAGTCCAATGCTAGCCTACACGTGTCCACGTAAGCAACTATGGTGAATGTCGGATGCCTAAAACCTCCCAGTCACTTCTCTAGTTGCATGAGAGTCAAATACTAGTTGCATGTTGGTTGTTCATTGCAGTTGCATTCTAGTCCTTCTTTAGTTGCAATCCAATTTGTTGATAGTCCAATGCTAGCGAACACGTGTCCACATCAGCAACTATGGTGAATGTCGGATGCTTAAAACCTCCCAGTCACTTCCCTAGTTGCATGAGAGTCAAATACTAGTTGCATGCGAGTCATTTGATAGTTGCATGTTGGTTGTTCATTGCAGTTGCATTCTAGTCCTTCTTTAGTTGCAATCCAATTTGTTGATAGTCCAATGCTAGCGAACACGTGTCCACATCAGCAACTATGGTGAATGTCGGATGCCTAAAACCTCCCAGTCACTTCCCTAGTTGCATGGGAGTCAAATACTAGTTGCATGCGAGTCATTTGATAGTTGCATGTTGGTTGTTCATTGCAGTTGCATTCTAGTCCTTCTTTTGTTGCAATCCAATTTGTTGATAGTCCAATGCTAGCGTACACGTGTCCACATCAGCAACTATGATGAATGTCGGATGCCTAAAACCTCCTTGTCACTTCCCTAGTTGCATGAGAGTCAAATACTAGTTGCATGTGAGTCATTTGATAGTTGCATGTTGGTTGTTCTTTGCAGTTGCATTCTAGTCCTTCTTTAGTTGCAATCCAATTAGTTGATAGTCCAATGCTAGCGTACACGTGTCCACGTGAGCAACTATGGTGAATGTCGGATGCCTAAAACCTCCCAGTCACTTCTCTAGTTGCATGAGAGAGAAATACTAGTTGCATGCGAGTCATTTGATAGTTGCATGTTGGTTGTTCTTTGCAGTTGCATTCTAATCCTTCTTTAGTTGGAATCCAATTAGTTCATAGTCCAATGCTAGCGTACACGTGTCCACATCAGCAACTATGGTGAATGTCGGATGCCTAAAACCTCCCAGTCACTTCTGTAGTTGCATGAGAGTCAAATACTAGTTGCATGTGAGTCATTTGATAGTTGCATGTTGGTTGTTCTTTGCAGTTGCATTCTAGTCCTTCTTTAGTTGCAATCCAATTCGTTGATAGTCCAATGCTAGCCTACACGTGTCCACGTAAGCAACTATGGTGAATGTCGGATGCCTAAAACCTCCCAGTCACTTCTCTAGTTGCATGAGAATCAAATACTAGTTGCATGCGAGTCATTTCATAGTTGCATGTTGGTTGTTCATTGCAGTTGCATTCTAGTCCTTGTTTAGTTGCAATCCAATTTGTTGATAGTCCAATGCTAGCGAACACGTGTCCACATCAGCAACTATGGTGAATGTCGGATGCCTAAAACCTCCCAGTCACTTCTGTAGTTGCATGAGAGTCAAATACTAGTTGCATGTGAGTCATTTGATAGTTGCATCTTGGTTGTTCTTTGCAGTTGCATTCTAGTCCTTCTTTAGTTGCAATCCAATTCTTTGATAGTCCAATGCTGGCCTACTCGTGTCCACGTAAGCAACTATGGTGAATGTCGGATGCCTAAAACCTCCCAGTCACTTCTCTAGTTGCATGAGAATCAAATACTAGTTGCATGCGAGTCATTTGATAGTTGCATGTTGGTTGGTCATTGCAGTTGCATTCTAGTCCTTCTTTTGTTGCAATCCAATTTGTTGATAGTCCAATGCTAGCGTACACGTGTCCACATCAGCAACTATGATGAATGTCGGATGCCTAAAACCTCCCAGTCACTTCTGTAGTTGCATGAGAGTCAAATACTAGTTGCATGTGAGTCATTTGATAGTTGCATGTTGGTTGTTCTTTGCAGTTGCATTCTAGTCCTTCTTTAGTTGCAATCCAATTAGTTGATAGTCCAATGCTAGCGTACACGTGTCCACGTAAGCAACTATGGTGAATGTCGGATGCCTAAAACCTCCCAGTCACTTCTCTAGTTGCATGAGAGAGAAATACTAGTTGCATGCGAGTCATTTGATAGTTGCATGTTGGTTGTTCTTTGCAGTTGCATTCTAGTCCTTCTTTAGTTGGAATCCAATTAGTTCATAGTCCAATGCTAGCGTACACGTGTCCACATCAGCAACTATGGTGAATGTCGGATGCCTAAAACCTCCCAGTCACTTCTGTAGTTGCATGAGAGTCAAATACTAGTTGCATGTGAGTCATTTGATAGTTGCATGTTGGTTGTTCTTTGCAGTTGCATTCTAGTCCTTCTTTAGTTGCAATCCAATTCGTTGATAGTCCAATGCTAGCCTACACGTGTCCACGTAAGCAACTATGGTGAATGTCGGATGCCTAAAACCTCCCAGTCACTTCTCTAGTTGCATGAGAATCAAATACTAGTTGCATGCGAGTCATTTCATAGTTGCATGTTGGTTGTTCATTGCAGTTGCATTCTAGTCCTTGTTTAGTTGCAATCCAATTTGTTGATAGTCCAATGCTAGCGAACACGTGTCCACATCAGCAACTATGGTGAATGTCGGATGCCTAAAACCTCCCAGTCACTTCTGTAGTTGCATGAGAGTCAAATACTAGTTGCATGTGAGTCATTTGATAGTTGCATCTTGGTTGTTCTTTGCAGTTGCATTCTAGTCCTTCTTTAGTTGCAATCCAATTCGTTGATAGTCCAATGCTAGCCTACACGTGTCCACGTAAGCAACTATGGTGAATGTCGGATGCCTAAAACCTCCCAGTCACTTCTCTAGTTGCATGAGAATCAAATACTAGTTGCATGCGAGTCATTTCATAGTTGCATGTTGGTTGTTCATTGCAGTTGCATTCTAGTCCTTCTTTAGTTGCAATCCAATTAGTTCATAGTCCAATGCTAGCGTACACGTGTCCACATCAGCAACTATGGTGAATGTCGGATGCCTAAAACCTCCCAGTCACTTCTGTAGTTGCATGAGAGTCAAATACTAGTTGCATGTGAGTCATTTGATAGTTGCATGTTGGTTGTTCTTTGCAGTTGCATTCTAGTCCTTCTTTAGTTGCAATCCAATTCGTTGATAGTCCAATGCTAGCCTACACGTGTCCACGTAAGCAACTATGGTGAATGTCGGATGCCTAAAACCTCCCAGTCACTTCTCTAGTTGCATGAGAATCAAATACTAGTTGCATGCGAGTCATTTCATAGTTGCATGTTGGTTGTTCATTGCAGTTGCATTCTAGTCCTTGTTTAGTTGCAATCCAATTTGTTGATAGTCCAATGCCAGCGAACACGTGTCCACATCAGCAACTATGGTGAATGTCGGATGCCTAAAACCTCCCAGTCACTTCTCTAGTTGCATGAGAGTCAAATACTAGTTGCATGCGAGTCATTTGATAGTTGCATGTTGGTTGTTCATTGCAGTTGCATTCTAGTCCTTCTTTAGTTGCAATCCAATTTGTTGATAGTCCAATGCCAGCGAACACGTGTCCACATCAGCAACTATGGTGAATGTCGGATGCCTAAAACCTCCTTGTCACTTCCCTAGTTGCATGAGAGTCAAATACTAGTTGCATGCGAGTCATTTGATAGTTGCATGTTGGTTGTTCATTGCAGTTGCATTCTAGTCCTTCTTTAGTTGCAATCCAATTAGTTGATAGTCCAATGCTAGCGTACACGTGTCCACATCAGCAACTATGGTGAATGTCGGATGCCTAAAACCTCCCAGTCACTTCTGTAGTTGCATGAGAGTCAAATACTAGTTGCATGTGAGTCATTTGATAGTTGCATGTTGGTTGTTCTTTGCAGTTGCATTCTAGTCCTTCTTTAGTTGCAATCCAATTCTTTGATAGTCCAATGCTGGCCTACACGTGTCCACGTAAGCAACTATGGTGAATGTCGGATGCCTAAAACCTCCCAGTCACTTCTCTAGTTGCATGAGAATCAAATACTAGTTGCATGCGAGTCATTTCATAGTTGCATGTTGGTTGTTCATTGCAGTTGCATTCTAGTCCTTCTTTAGTTGCAATCCAATTTGTTGATAGTCCAATGCTAGCGAACACGTGTCCACATCAGCAACTATGGTGAATGTCGGATGCCTAAAACCTCCCAGTCACTTCCCTAGTTGCATGAGAGTCAAATACTAGTTGCATGTGAGTCATTTGATAGTTGCATCTTGGTTGTTCTTTGCAGTTGCATTCTAGTCCTTCTTTAGTTGCAATCCAATTCGTTGATAGTCCAATGCTAGCCTACACGTGTCCACGTAAGCAACTATGGTGAATGTCGGATGCCTAAAACCTCCCAGTCACTTCTCTAGTTGCATGAGAGTCAAATACTAGTTGCATGTTGGTTGTTCATTGCAGTTGCATTCTAGTCCTTGTTTAGTTGCAATCCAATTTGTTGATAGTCCAATGCTAGCGAACACGTGTCCACATCAGCAACTATGGTGAATGTCGGATGCCTAAAACCTCCCAGTCACTTCCCTAGTTGCATGAGAGTCAAATACTAGTTGCATGCGAGTCATTTCATAGTTGCATGTTGGTTGTTCATTGCAGTTGCATTCTAGTCCTTCTTTAGTTGCAATCCAATTAGTTGATAGTCCAATGCTAGCGAACACGTGTCCACATCAGCAACTATGGTGAATGGCGGATGCTTAAAACCTCCCAGTCACTTCCCTAGTTGCATGAGAGTCAAATACTAGTTGCATGCGAGTCATTTGATAGTTGCATGTTGGTTGTTCATTGCAGTTGCATTCTAGTCCTTCTTTAGTTGCAATCCAATTTGTTGATAGTCCAATGCTAGCGAACACGTGTCCACATCAGCAACTATGGTGAATGTCGGATGCCTAAAACCTCCCAGTCACTTCCCTAGTTGCATGAGAGTCAAATACTAGTTGCATGCGAGTCATTTGATAGTTGCATGTTGGTTGTTCATTGCAGTTGCATTCTAGTCCTTCTTTAGTTGCAATCCAATTAGTTGATAGTCCAATGCTAGCGTACACGTGTCCACATCAGCAACTATGGTGAATGTCGGATGCCTAAAACCTCCCAGTCACTTCTGTAGTTGCATGAGAGTCAAATACTAGTTGCATGTGAGTCATTTGATAGTTGCATCTTGGTTGTTCTTTGCAGTTGCATTCTAGTCCTTCTTTAGTTGCAATCCAATTCTTTGATAGTCCAATGCTGGCCTACACGTGTCCACGTAAGCAACTATGGTGAATGTCGGATGCCTAAAACCTCCCAGTCACTTCTCTAGTTGCATGAGAATCAAATACTAGTTGCATGCGAGTCATTTCATAGTTGCATGTTGGTTGTTCATTGCAGTTGCATTCTAGTCCTTGTTTAGTTGCAATCCAATTTGTTGATAGTCCAATGCTAGCGAACACGTGTCCACATCAGCAACTATGGTGAATGGCGGATGCTTAAAACCTCCCAGTCACTTCCCTAGTTGCATGAGAGTCAAATACTAGTTGCATGCGAGTCATTTGATAGTTGCATGTTGGTTGTTCATTGCAGTTGCATTCTAGTCCTTCTTTAGTTGCAATCCAATTTGTTGATAGTCCAATGCTAGCGAACACGTGTCCACATCAGCAACTATGGTGAATGTCGGATGCCTAAAACCTCCCAGTCACTTCCCTAGTTGCATGAGAATCAAATACTAGTTGCATGCGAGTCATTTCATAGTTGCATGTTGGTTGTTCATTGCAGTTGCATTCTAGTCCTTGTTTAGTTGCAATCCAATTTGTTGATAGTCCAACGCTAGCGAACACGTGTCCACATCAGCAACTATGGTGAATGTCGGATGCCTAAAACCTCCCAGTCACTTCCCTAGTTGCATGAGAGTCAAATACTAGTTGCATGTGAGTCATTTGATAGTTGCATCTTGGTTGTTCTTTGCAGTTGCATTCTAGTCCTTCTTTAGTTGCAATCCAATTCGTTGATAGTCCAATGCTAGCCTACACGTGTCCACGTAAGCAACTATGGTGAATGTCGGATGCCTAAAACCTCCCAGTCACTTCTCTAGTTGCATGAGAGTCAAATACTAGTTGCATGTTGGTTGTTCATTGCAGTTGCATTCTAGTCCTTCTTTAGTTGCAATCCAATTAGTTGATAGTCCAATGCTAGCGTACACGTGTCCACATCAGCAACTATGGTGAATGTCGGATGCCTAAAACCTCCCAGTCACTTCTGTAGTTGCATGAGAGTCAAATACTAGTTGCATGCGAGTCATTTCATAGTTGTATGTTGGTTGTTCATTGCAGTTGCATTCTAGTCCTTCTTTAGTTGCAATCCAATTTGTTGATAGTCCAATGCTAGCGAACACGTGTCCACATCAGCAACTATGGTGAATGGCGGATGCTTAAAACCTCCCAGTCACTTCCCTAGTTGCATGAGAGTCAAATACTAGTTGCATGCGAGTCATTTGATAGTTGCATGTTGGTTGTTCATTGCAGTTGCATTCTAGTCCTTGTTTAGTTGCAATCCAATTTGTTGATAGTCCAATGCTAGCGAACACGTGTCCACATCAGCAACTATGGTGAATGTCGGATGCCTAAAACCTCCCAGTCACTTCCCTAGTTGCATGAGAGTCAAATACTAGTTGCATGCGAGTCATTTGATAGTTGCATGTTGGTTGTTCATTGCAGTTGCATTCTAGTCCTTCTTTAGTTGCAATCCAATTTGTTGATAGTCCAATGCTAGCGTACACGTGTCCACATCAGCAACTATGGTGAATGTCGGATGCCTAAAACCTCCCAGTCACTTCTGTAGTTGCATGAGAGTCAAATACTAGTTGCATGTGAGTCATTTGATAGTTGCATGTTGGTTGTTCTTTGCAGTTGCATTCTAGTCCTTCTTTAGTTGCAATCCAATTCGTTGATAGTCCAATGCTAGCCTACACGTGTCCACGTAAGCAACTATGGTGAATGTCGGATGCCTAAAACCTCCCAGTCACTTCTCTAGTTGCATGAGAATCAAATACTAGTTGCATGCGAGTCATTTCATAGTTGCATGTTGGTTGTTCATTGCAGTTGCATTCTAGTCCTTCTTTAGTTGCAATCCAATTTGTTGATAGTCCAATGCTAGCGAACACGTGTCCACATCAGCAACTATGGTGAATGTCGGATGCCTAAAACCTCCCAGTCACTTCTCTAGTTGCATGAGAGTCAAATACTAGTTGCATGCGAGTCATTTGATAGTTGCATGTTGGTTGTTCATTGCAGTTGCATTCTAGTCCTTCTTTAGTTGCAATCCAATTTGTTGATAGTCCAATGCTAGCGAACACGTGTCCACATCAGCAACTATGGTGAATGTCGGATGCCTAAAACCTCCCAGTCACTTCCCTAGTTGCATGAGAGTCAAATACTAGTTGCATGCGAGTCATTTGATAGTTGCATGTTGGTTGTTCATTGCAGTTGCATTCTAGTCCTTCTTTAGTTGCAATCCAATTTGTTGATAGTCCAATGCTAGCGAACACGTGTCCACATCAGCAACTATGGTGAATGTCGGATGCCTAAAACCTCCCAGTCACTTCTCTAGTTGCATGAGAGTCAAATACTAGTTGCATGTGAGTCATTTGATAGTTGCATCTTGGTTGTTCTTTGCAGTTGCATTCTAGTCCTTCTTTAGTTGCAATCCAATTCTTTGATAGTCCAATGCTGGCCTACACGTGTCCACGTAAGCAACTATGGTGAATGTCGGATGCCTAAAACCTCCCAGTCACTTCTCTAGTTGCATGAGAATCAAATACTAGTTGCATGCGAGTCATTTGATAGTTGCATGTTGGTTGTTCATTGCAGTTGCATTCTAGTCCTTCTTTAGTTGCAATCCAATTCGTTGATAGTCCAATGCTAGCGAACACGTGTCCACATCAGCAACTATGGTGAATGGCGGATGCTTAAAACCTCCCAGTCACTTCCCTAGTTGCATGAGAGTCAAATACTAGTTGCATGCGAGTCATTTGATAGTTGCATGTTGGTTGTTCATTGCAGTTGCATTCTAGTCCTTCTTTAGTTGCAATCCAATTTGTTGATAGTCCAATGCTAGCGAACACGTGTCCACATCAGCAACTATGGTGAATGTCGGATGCCTAAAACCTCCTTGTCACTTCCCTAGTTGCATGAGAGTCAAATACTAGTTGCATGCGAGTCATTTGATAGTTGCATGTTGGTTGTTCATTGCAGTTGCATTCTAGTCCTTCTTTAGTTGCAATCCAATTAGTTCATAGTCCAATGCTAGCGTACACGTGTCCACATCAGCAACTATGGTGAATGTCGGATGCCTAAAACCTCCCAGTCACTTCTGTAGTTGCATGAGAGTCAAATACTAGTTGCATGTGAGTCATTTGATAGTTGCATGTTGGTTGTTCATTGCAGTTGCATTCTAGTCCTTCTTTAGTTGCAATCCAATTTGTTGATAGTCCAATGCTAGCGAACACGTGTCCACATCAGCAACTATGGTGAATGTCGGATGCCTAAAACCTCCCAGTCACTTCTCTAGTTGCATGAGAGTGAAATACTAGTTGCATGCGAGTCATTTGATAGTTGCATGTTGGTTGTTCATTGCAGTTGCATTCTAGTCCTTCTTTAGTTGCAATCCAATTTGTTGATAGTCCAATGCTAGCGAACACGTGTCCACATCAGCAACTATGGTGAATGTCGGATGCCTAAAACCTCCCAGTCACTTCCCTAGTTGCATGAGAGTCAAATACTAGTTGCATGCGAGTCATTTGATAGTTGCATGTTGGTTGTTCATTGCAGTTGCATTCTAGTCCTTCTTTAGTTGCAATCCAATTTGTTGATAGTCCAATGCTAGCGAACACGTGTCCACATCAGCAACTATGGTGAATGTCGGATGCCTAAAACCTCCCAGTCACTTCCCTAGTTGCATGAGAGTCAAATACTAGTTGCATGCGAGTCATTTGATAGTTGCATGTTGGTTGTTCATTGCAGTTGCATTCTAGTCCTTCTTTAGTTGCAATCCAATTAGTTCATAGTCCAATGCTAGCGTACACGTGTCCACATCAGCAACTATGGTGAATGTCGGATGCCTAAAACCTCCCAGTCACTTCTGTAGTTGCATGAGAGTCAAATACTAGTTGCATGTGAGTCATTTGATAGTTGCATGTTGGTTGTTCATTGCAGTTGCATTCTAGTCCTTCTTTAGTTGCAATCCAATTTGTTGATAGTCCAATGCTAGCGAACACGTGTCCACATCAGCAACTATGGTGAATGTCGGATGCCTAAAACCTCCCAGTCACTTCTCTAGTTGCATGAGAGTCAAATACTAGTTGCATGCGAGTCATTTGATAGTTGCATGTTGGTTGTTCATTGCAGTTGCATTCTAGTCCTTCTTTAGTTGCAATCCAATTTGTTGATAGTCCAATGCTAGCGAACACGTGTCCACATCAGCAACTATGGTGAATGTCGGATGCCTAAAACCTCCCAGTCACTTCCCTAGTTGCATGAGAGTCAAATACTAGTTGCATGCGAGTCATTTGATAGTTGCATGTTGGTTGTTCATTGCAGTTGCATTCTAGTCCTTCTTTAGTTGCAATCCAATTAGTTCATAGTCCAATGCTAGCGTACACGTGTCCACGTAAGCAACTATGGTGAATGTCGGATGCCTAAAACCTCCCAGTCACTTCTGTAGTTGCATGAGAGTCAAATACTAGTTGCATGTGAGTCATTTCATAGTTGCATGTTGGTTGTTCATTGCAGTTGCATTCTAGTCCTTCTTTAGTTGCAATCCAATTCTTTGATAGTCCAATGCTGGCCTACACGTGTCCACGTAAGCAACTATGGTGAATGTCGGATGCCTAAAACCTCCCAGTCACTTCTCTAGTTGCATGAGAATCAAATACTAGTTGCATGCGAGTCATTTGATAGTTGCATGTTGGTTGTTCATTGCAGTTGCATTCTAGTCCTTGTTTAGTTGCAATCCAATTTGTTGATAGTCCAATGCTAGCGAACACGTGTCCACATCAGCAACTATGGTGAATGTCGGATGCCTAAAACCTCCCAGTCACTTCTCTAGTTGCATGAGAGTCAAATACTAGTTGCATGCGAGTCATTTGATAGTTGCATGTTGGTTGTTCTTTGCAGTTGCATTCTAGTGCTTGTTTAGTTGCAATCCAATTAGTTGATAGTCCAATGCTAGCGTACACGTGTCCACATCAGCAACTATGGTGAATGTCGGATGCCTAAAACCTCCCAGTCACTTCTGTAGTTGCATGAGAGTCAAATACTAGTTGCATGTGAGTCATTTGATAGTTGCATGTTGGTTGTTCTTTGCAGTTGCATTCTAGTCCTTCTTTAGTTGCAATCCAATTCGTTGATAGTCCAATGCTAGCCTACACGTGTCCACGTAAGCAACTATGGTGAATGTCGGATGCCTAAAACCTCCCAGTCACTTCTGTAGTTGCATGAGAGTCAAATACTACTTGCATGTGAGTCATTTGATAGTTGCATCTTGGTTGTTCATTGCAGTTGCATTCTAGACCTTCTTTAGTTGCAATCCAATTCTTTGATAGTCCAATGCTGGCCTACACGTGTCCACGTAAGCAACTATGGTGAATGTCGGATGCCTAAAACCTCCCAGTCACTTCTCTAGTTGCATGAGAATCAAATACTAGTTGCATGCGAGTCATTTCATAGTTGCATGTTGGTTGTTCATTGCAGTTGCATTCTAGTCCTTGTTTAGTTGCAATCCAATTTGTTGATAGTCCAATGCTAGCGAACACGTGTCCACATCAGCAACTATGGTGAATGTCGGATGCCTAAAACCTCCCAGTCACTTCCCTAGTTGCATGAGAGTCAAATACTAGTTGCATGTAAGTCATTTGATAGTTGCATCTTGGTTGTTCTTTGCAGTTGCATTCTAGTCCTTCTTTAGTTGCAATCCAATTCGTTGATAGTCCAATGCTAGCGTACACGTGTCCACGTAAGCAACTATGGTGAATGTCGGATGCCTAAAACCTCCCAGTCACTTCTCTAGTTGCATGAGAGTCAAATACTAGTTGCATGTTGGTTGTTCATTGCAGTTGCATTCTAGTCCTTCTTTAGTTGCAATCCAATTTGTTGATAGTCCAATGCTAGCGAACACGTGTCCACATCAGCAACTATGGTGAATGTCGGATGCCTAAAACCTCCCAGTCACTTCTCTAGTTGCATGAGAGTCAAATACTAGGTGCATGCGAGTCATTTGATAGTTGCATGTTGGTTGTTCTTTGCAGTTGCATTCTAGTCCTTCTTTAGTTGCAATCCAATTTGTTGATAGTCCAATGCTAGCGAACACGTGTCCACATCAGCAACTATGGTGAATGTCGGATGCCTAAAACCTCCCAGTCACTTCCCTAGTTGCATGAGAGTCAAATACTAGTTGCATGCGAGTCATTTGATAGTTGCATGTTGGTTGTTCATTGCAGTTGCATTCTAGTCCTTCTTTAGTTGCAATCCAATTTGTTGATAGTCCAATGCTAGCGAACACGTGTCCACATCAGCAACTATGGTGAATGTCGGATGCCTAAAACCTCCCAGTCACTTCCCTAGTTGCATGAGAGTCAAATACTAGTTGCATGCGAGTCATTTGATAGTTGCATGTTGGTTGTTCATTGCAGTTGCATTCTAGTCCTTCTTTAGTTGCAATCCAATTAGTTCATAGTCCAATGCTAGCGTACACGTGTCCACATCAGCAACTATGGTGAATGTCGGATGCCTAAAACCTCCCAGTCACTTCTGTAGTTGCATGAGAGTCAAATACTAGTTGCATGTGAGTCATTTGATAGTTGCATGTTGGTTGTTCTTTGCAGTTGCATTCTAGTCCTTCTTTAGTTGCAATCCAATTCGTTGATAGTCCAATGCTAGCCTACACGTGTCCACGTAAGCAACTATGGTGAATGTCGGATGCCTAAAACCTCCCAGTCACTTCTCTAGTTGCATGAGAATCAAATACTAGTTGCATGCGAGTCATTTCATAGTTGCATGTTGGTTTTTCATTGCAGTTGCATTCTAGTCCTTGTTTAGTTGCAATCCAATTTGTTGATAGTCCAATGCTAGCGAACACGTGTCCACATCAGCAACTATGGTGAATGTCGGATGCCTAAAACCTCCCAGTCACTTCTCTAGTTGCATGAGAGTCAAATACTAGTTGCATGCGAGTCATTTGATAGTTGCATGTTGGTTGTTCATTGCAGTTGCATTCTAGTCCTTCTTTAGTTGCAATCCAATTTGTTGATAGTCCAATGCTAGCGAACACGTGTCCACATCAGCAACTATGGTGAATGTCGGATGCCTAAAACCTCCCAGTCACTTCCCTAGTTGCATGAGAGTCAAATACTAGTTGCATGCGAGTCATTTGATAGTTGCATGTTGGTTGTTCATTGCAGTTGCATTCTAGTCCTTCTTTAGTTGCAATCCAATTAGTTGATAGTCCAATGCTAGCGTACACGTGTCCACATCAGCAACTATGGTGAATGTCGGATGCCTAAAACCTCCCAGTCACTTCTGTAGTTGCATGAGAGTCAAATACTAGTTGCATGTGAGTCATTTGATAGTTGCATCTTGGTTGTTCTTTGCAGTTGCATTCTAGTCCTTCTTTAGTTGCAATCCAATTAGTTCATAGTCCAATGCTGGCCTACACGTGTCCACGTAAGCAACTATGGTGAATGTCGGATGCCTAAAACCTCCCAGTCACTTCTCTAGTTGCATGAGAATCAAATACTAGTTGCATGCGAGTCATTTCATAGTTGCATGTTGGTTGTTCATTGCAGTTGCATTCTAGTCCTTCTTTAGTTGCAATCCAATTTGTTGATAGTCCAATGCTAGCGAACACGTGTCCACATCAGCAACTATGGTGAATGTCGGATGCCTAAAACCTCCCAGTCACTTCTCTAGTTGCATGAGAGTCAAATACTAGTTGCATGCGAGTCATTTGATAGTTGCATGTTGGTTGTTCATTGCAGTTGCATTCTAGTCCTTCTTTAGTTGCAATCCAATTTGTTGATAGTCCAATGCTAGCGAACACGTGTCCACATCAGCAACTATGGTGAATGTCGGATGCCTAAAACCTCCCAGTCACTTCCCTAGTTGCATGAGAGTCAAATACTAGTTGCATGCGAGTCATTTGATAGTTGCATGTTGGTTGTTCATTGCAGTTGCATTCTAGTCCTTCTTTAGTTGCAATCCAATTAGTTCATAGTCCAATGCTAGCGTACACGTGTCCACATCAGCAACTATGGTGAATGTCGGATGCCTAAAACCTCCCAGTCACTTCCCTAGTTGCATGAGAGTCAAATACTAGTTGCATGCGAGTCATTTGATAGTTGCATGTTGGTTGTTCATTGCAGTTGCATTCTAGTCCTTCTTTAGTTGCAATCCAATTAGTTGATAGTCCAATGCTAGCGTACACGTGTCCACATCAGCAACTATGGTGAATGTCGGATGCCTAAAACCTCCCAGTCACTTCTGTAGTTGCATGAGAGTCAAATACTAGTTGCATGTGAGTCATTTGATAGTTGCATCTTGGTTGTTCTTTGCAGTTGCATTCTAGTCCTTCTTTAGTTGCAATCCAATTCTTTGATAGTCCAATGCTGGCCTACACGTGTCCACGTAAGCAACTATGGTGAATGTCGGATGCCTAAAACCTCCCAGTCACTTCTCTAGTTGCATGAGAATCAAATACTAGTTGCATGCGAGTCATTTCATAGTTGCATGTTGGTTGTTCATTGCAGTTGCATTCTAGTCCTTCTTTAGTTGCAATCCAATTTGTTGATAGTCCAATGCTAGCGAACACGTGTCCACATCAGCAACTATGGTGAATGTCGGATGCCTAAAACCTCCTTGTCACTTCTCTAGTTGCATGAGAGTCAAATACTAGTTGCATGCGAGTCATTTGATAGTTGCATGTTGGTTGTTCTTTGCAGTTGCATTCTAGTCCTTCTTTAGTTGCAATCCAATTAGTTCATAGTCCAATGCTAGCGTACACGTGTCCACATCAGCAACTATGGTGAATGTCGGATGCCTAAAACCTCGCAGTCACTTCTGTAGTTGCATGAGAGTCAAATACTAGTTGCATGTAAGTCATTTGATAGTTGCATGTTGGTTGTCCTTTGCAGTTGCATTCTAGTCCTTCTTTAGTTGCAATCCAATTCGTTGATAGTCCAATGCTAGCCTACACGTTTCCACGTAAGCAACTATGGTGAATGTCGGATGCCTAAAACCTCCCAGTCACTTCTCTAGTTGCATGAGAATCAAATACTAGTTGCATGCGAGTCATTTCATAGTTGCATGTTGGTTGTTCATTGCAGTTGCATTCTAGTCCTTGTTTAGTTGCAATCCAATTTGTTGATAGTCCAATGCTAGCGAACACGTGTCCACATCAGCAACTATGGTGAATGTCGGATGCCTAAAACCTCCCAGTCACTTCTCTAGTTGCATGAGAGTCAAATACTAGTTGCATGCGAGTCATTTGATAGTTGCATGTTGGTTGTTCATTGCAGTTGCATTCTAGTCCTTCTTTAGTTGCAATCCAATTTGTTGATAGTCCAATGCTAGCCTACACGTGTCCACATCAGCAACTATGGTGAATGTCGGATGCCTAAAACCTCCCAGTCACTTCCCTAGTTGCATGAGAGTCAAATACTAGTTGCATGCGAGTCATTTGATAGTTGCATGTTGGTTGTTCATTGCAGTTGCATTCTAGTCCTTCTTTAGTTGCAATCCAATTAGTTCATAGTCCAATGCTAGCCTACACGTGTCCACATCAGCAACTATGGTGAATGTCGGATGCCTAAAACCTCCCAGTCACATCTGTAGTTGCATGAGAGTCAAATACTAGTTGCATGTGAGTCATTTGATAGTTGCATCTTGGTTGTTCTTTGCAGTTGCATTCTAGTCCTTCTTTAGTTGCAATCCAATTCTTTGATAGTCCAATGCTGGCCTACACGTGTCCACGTAAGCAACTATGGTGAATGTCGGATGCCTAAGACCTCCTTGTCACTTCTGTAGTTGCATGAGAGTCAAATACTAATTGCATGCGAGTCATTTCATAGTTGCATGTTGGTTGTTCATTGCAGTTGCATTCTAGTCCTTCTTTAGTTGCAATCCAATTTGTTGATAGTCCAATGCTAGCGAACACGTGTCCACATCAGCAACTATGGTGAATGTCGGATGCCTAAAACCTCCCAGTCACTTCTCTAGTTGCATGAGAGTCAAATACTAGTTGCATGCGAGTCATTTGATAGTTGCATGTTGGTTGTTCATTGCAGTTGCATTCTAGTCCTTCTTTAGTTGCAATCCAATTAGTTGATAGTCCAATGCTAGCGTACACGTATCCACATCAGCAACTATGGTGAATGTCGGATGCCTAAAACCTCCCAGTCACTTCTGTAGTTGCATGAGAGTCAAATACGAGTTGCATGTGAGTCATTTGATAGTTGCATCTTGGTTGTTCTTTGCAGTTGCATTCTAGTCCTTCTTTAGTTGCAATCCAATTCTTTGATAGTCCAATGCTGGCCTACACGTGTCCACGTAAGCAACTATGGTGAATGTCGGATGCCTAAAACCTCCCAGTCACTTCCCTAGTTGCATGAGAGTCAAATACTAGTTGCATGCGAGTCATTTCATAGTTGCATGTTGGTTGTTCATTGCAGTTGCATTCTAGTCCTTGTTTAGTTGCAATCCAATTTGTTGATAGTCCAATGCTAGCGAATACGTGTCCACATCAGCAACTATGGTGAATGTCGGATGCCTAAAACCTCCCAGTCACTTCTCTAGTTGCATGAGAGTCAAATACTAGTTGCATGCGAGTCATTTGATAGTTGCATGTTGGTTGTTCATTGCAGTTGCATTCTAGTCCTTCTTTAGTTGCAATCCAATTAGTTCATAGTCCAATGCTAGCCTACACGTGTCCACATCAGCAACTATGGTGAATGTCGGATGCCTAAAACCTCCCAGTCACATCTGTAGTTGCATGAGAGTCAAATACTAGTTGCATGTGAGTCATTTGATAGTTGCATCTTGGTTGTTCTTTGCAGTTGCATTCTAGTCCTTCTTTAGTTGCAATCCAATTCTTTGATAGTCCAATGCTGGCCTACACGTGTCCACGTAAGCAACTATGGTGAATGTCGGATGCCTAAGACCTCCTTGTCACTTCTGTAGTTGCATGAGAGTCAAATACTAGTTGCATGCGAGTCATTTCATAGTTGCATGTTGGTTGTTCATTGCAGTTGCATTCTAGTCCTTCTTTAGTTGCAATCCAATTTGTTGATAGTCCAATGCTAGCGAACACGTGTCCACATCAGCAACTATGGTGAATGTCGGATGCCTAAAACCTCCCAGTCACTTCTCTAGTTGCATGAGAGTCAAATACTAGTTGCATGCGAGTCATTTGATAGTTGCATGTTGGTTGTTCATTGCAGTTGCATTCTAGTCCTTCTTTAGTTGCAATCCAGTTAGTTGATAGTCCAATGCTAGCGTACACGTATCCACATCAGCAACTATGGTGAATGTCGGATGCCTAAAACCTCCCAGTCACTTCTGTAGTTGCATGAGAGTCAAATACGAGTTGCATGTGAGTCATTTGATAGTTGCATCTTGGTTGTTCTTTGCAGTTGCATTCTAGTCCTTCTTTAGTTGCAATCCAATTCTTTGATAGTCCAATGCTGGCCTACACGTGTCCACGTAAGCAACTATGGTGAATGTCGGATGCCTAAAACCTCCCAGTCACTTCCCTAGTTGCATGAGAGTCAAATACTAGTTGCATGCGAGTCATTTCATAGTTGCATGTTGGTTGTTCATTGCAGTTGCATTCTAGTCCTTGTTTAGTTGCAATCCAATTTGTTGATAGTCCAATGCTAGCGAATACGTGTCCACATCAGCAACTATGGTGAATGTCGGATGCCTAAAACCTCCCAGTCACTTCTCTAGTTGCATGAGAGTCAAATACTAGTTGCATGCGAGTCATTTGATAGTTGCATGTTGGTTGTTCATTGCAGTTGCATTCTAGTCCTTCTTTAGTTGCAATCCAATTAGTTGATAGTCCAATGCTAGCGTACACGTATCCACATCAGCAACTATGGTGAATGTCGGATGCCTAAAACCTCCCAGTCACTTCTGTAGTTGCATGAGAATCAAATACGAGTTGCATGTGAGTCATTTGATAGTTGCATCTTGGTTGTTCATTGCAGTTGCATTCTAGTCCTTCTTTAGTTGCAATCCAATTCTTTGATAGTCCAATGCTGGCCTACACGTGTCCACGTAAGCAACTATGGTGAATGTCGGATGCCTAAAACCTCCCAGTCACTTCTCTAGTTGCATGAGAATCAAATACTAGTTGCATGCGAGTCATTTGATAGTTGCATGTTGGTTGTTCATTGCAGTTGCATTCTAGTCCTTCTTTAGTTGCAATCCAATTTGTTGATAGTCCAATGCTAGCGAACACGTGTCCACATCAGCAACTATGGTGAATGTCGGATGCCTAAAACCTCCCAGTCACTTCTCTAGTTGCATGAGAGTCAAATACTAGTTGCATGCGAGTCATTTGATAGTTGCATGTTGGTTGTTCATTGCAGTTGCATTCTAGTCCTTCTTTAGTTGCAATCCAATTAGTTCATAGTCCAATGCTAGCGTACACGTATCCACATCAGCAACTATGGTGAATGTCGGATGCCTAAAACCTCCCAGTCACTTCTGTAGTTGCATGAGAGTCAAATACGAGTTGCATGTGAGTCATTTGATAGTTGCATCTTGGTTGTTCTTTGCAGTTGCATTCTAGTCCTTCTTTAGTTGCAATCCAATTCTTTGATAGTCCAATGCTGGCCTACACGTGTCCACATCAGCAACTATGGTGAATGTCGGATGCCTAAAACCTCCCAGTCACTTCTCTAGTTGCATGAGAATCAAATACTAGTTGCATGCGAGTCATTTCATAGTTGCATCTTGGTTGTTCTTTGCAGTTGCATTCTAGTCCTTCTTTAGTTGCAATCCAATTCGTTGATAGTCCAATGCTAGCCTACACGTGTCCACGTAAGCAACTATGGTGAATGTCGGATGCCTAAAACCTCCCAGTCACTTCTGTAGTTGCATGAGAGTCAAATACTAGTTGCATGTTGGTTGTTCATTGCAGTTGCATTCTAGTCCTTGTTTAGTTGCAATCCAATTTGTTGATAGTCCAATGCTAGCGAACACGTGTCCACATCAGCAACTATGGTGAATGTCGGATGCCTAAAACCTCCCAGTCACTTCCCTAGTTGCATGAGAGTCAAATACTAGTTGCATGCGAGTCATTTCATAGTTGCATGTTGGTTGTTCATTGCAGTTGCATTCTAGTCCTTCTTTAGTTGCAATCCAATTTGTTGATAGTCCAATGCTAGCGAACACGTGTCCACATCAGCAACTATGGTGAATGTCGGATGCTTAAAACCTCCCAGTCACTTCCCTAGTTGCATGAGAGTCAAATACTAGTTGCATGCGAGTCATTTGATCGTTGCATGTTGGTTGTTCGTTGCAGTTGCATTCTAGTCCTTCTTTAGTTGCAATCCAATTTGTTGATAGTCCAATGCTAGCAAACACGTGTCCACATCAGCAACTATGGTGAATGTCGGATGCCTAAAACCTCCCAGTCACTTCCCTAGTTGCATGAGAGTCAAATACTAGTTGCATGCGAGTCATTTGATAGTTGCATGTTGGTTGTTCATTGCAGTTGCATTCTAGTCCTTCTTTAGTTGCAATCCAATTAGTTGATAGTCCAATGCTAGCGTACACGTGTCCACATCAGCAACTATGGTGAATGTCGGATGCCTAAAACCTCCCAGTCACTTCTGTAGTTGCATGAGAGTCAAATACTAGTTGCATGTGAGTCATTTGATAGTTGCATCTTGGTTGTTCTTTGCAGTTGCATTCTAGTCCTTCTTTAGTTGCAATCCAATTCTTTGATAGTCCAATGCTGGCCTACACGTGTCCACGTAAGCAACTATGGTGAATGTCGGATGCCTAAAACCTCCCAGTCACTTCTCTAGTTGCATGAGAATCAAATACTAGTTGCATGCGAGTCATTTCATAGTTGCATGTTGGTTGTTCATTGCAGTTGCATTCTAGTCCTTTTTTAGTTGCAATCCAATTTGTTGATAGTCCAATGCTAGCGAACACGTGTCCACATCAGCAACTATGGTGAATGTCGGATGCCTAAAACCTCCCAGTCACTTCTCTAGTTGCATGAGAGTCAAATACTAGTTGCATGTGAGTCATTTGATAGTTGCATGTTGGTTGTTCATTGCAGTTGCATTCTAGTCCTTCTTTAGTTGCAATCCAATTAGTTGATAGTCCAATGCTAGCGTACACGTATCCACATCAGCAACTATGGTGAATGTGGGATGCCTAAAACCTCCCAGTCACTTCTCTAGTTGTATGAGAGTCAAATACTAGTTGCATGCGAGTCATTTGATAGTTGCATCTTGGTTGTTCTTTGCAGTTGCATTCTAGTCCTTCTTTAGTTGCAATCCAATTTGTTGATAGTCCAATGCTAGCCTACACGTGTCCACGTAAGCAACTATGGTGAATGTCGGATGCCTAAAACCTCCCAGTCACTTCTCTAGTTGCATGAGAATCAAATACTAGTTGCATGCGAGTCATTTCATAGTTGCATGTTGGTTGTTCATTGCAGTTGCATTCTAATCCTTCTTTAGTTGCAATCCAATTTGTTGATAGTCCAATGCTAGCGAACACGTGTCCACATCAGCAACTATGGTGAATGTCGGATGCCTAAAACCTCCCAGTCACTTCCCTAGTTGCATGAGTGTCAAATACTAGTTGCATGTAAGTCATTTGATAGTTGCATCTTGGTTGTTCTTTGCAGTTGCATTCTAGTCCTTCTTTAGTTGCAATCCAATTCGTTGATAGTCCAATGCTAGCCTACACGTGTCCACGTAAGCAACTATGGTGAATGTCGGATGCCTTAAACCTCCCAGTCACTTCTCTAGTTGCATGAGAGTCAAATACTAGTTGCATGTTGGTTGTTCATTGCAGTTGCATTCTAGTCCTTGTTTAGTTGCAATCCAATTTGTTGATAGTCCAATGCTAGCGAACACGTGTCCACATCAGCAACTATGGTGAATGTCGGATGCCTAAAACCTCCCAGTCACTTCCCTAGTTGCATGAGAGTCAAATACTAGTTGCATGCGAGTCATTTCATAGTTGCATGTTGGTTGTTCATTGCAGTTGCATTCTAGTCCTTCTTTAGTTGCAATCCAATTTGTTGATAGTCCAATGCTAGCGAACACGTGTCCACATCAGCAACTATGGTGAATGTCGGATGCCTAAAACCTCCCAGTCACTTCCCTAGTTGCATGAGAGTCAAATACTAGTTGCATGCGAGTCATTTGATAGTTGCATGTTGGTTGTTCATTGCAGTTGCATTCTAGTCCTTCTTTAGTTGCAATCCAATTTGTTGATAGTCCAATGCTAGCGAACACGTGTCCACATCAGCAACTATGGTGAATGTCGGATGCCTAAAACCTCCCAGTCACTTCCCTAGTTGCATGAGAGTCAAATACTAGTTGCATGCGAGTCATTTGATAGTTGCATGTTGGTTGTTCATTGCAGTTGCATTCTAGTCCTTCTTTAGTTGCAATCCAATTTGTTGATAGTCCAATGCTAGCGAACACGTGTCCACATCAGCAACTATGGTGAATGTCGGATGCCTAAAACCTCCCAGTCACTTCCCTAGTTGCATGAGAGTCAAATACTAGTTGCATGTTGGTTGTTCATTGCAGTTGCATTCTAGTCCTTCTTTAGTTGCAATCCAATTAGTTGATAGTCCAATGCTAGCGTACACGTGTCCACATCAGCAACTATGGTGAATGTCGGATGCCTAAAACCTCCCAGTCACTTCTGTAGTTGCATGAGAGTCAAATACTAGTTGCATGTGAGTCATTTGATAGTTGCATCTTGGTTGTTCTTTGCAGTTGCATTCTAGTCCTTCTTTAGTTGCAATCCAATTCTTTGATAGTCCAATGCTGGCCTACACGTGTCCACGTAAGCAACTATGGTGAATGTCGGATGCCTAAAACCTCCCAGTCACTTCTCTAGTTGCATGAGAGTCAAATACTAGTTGCATGCGAGTCATTTCATAGTTGCATGTTGGTTGTTCATTGCAGTTGCATTCTAGTCCTTCTTTAGTTGCAATCCAATTAGTTCATAGTCCAATGCTAGCGTACACGTGTCCACATCAGCAACTATGGTGAATGTCGGATGCCTAAAACCTCCTTGTCACTTCCCTAGTTGCATGAGAGTCAAATACTAGTTGCATGTGAGTCATTTGATAGTTGCATGTTGGTTGTTCTCTGCAGTTGCATTCTAGTCCTTCTTTAGTTGCAATCCAATTCTTTGATAGTCCAATGCTAGCGTACACGTGTCCACGTGAGCAACTATGGTGAATGTCGGATGCCTAAAACCTCCCAGTCACTTCTCTAGTTGCATGAGAGAGAAATACTAGTTGCATGCGAGTCATTTGATAGTTGCATGTTGGTTGTTCTTTGCAGTTGCATTCTAGTCCTTCTTTAGTTGCAATCCAATTTGTTGATAGTCCAATGCTAGCGTACTCGTGTCCACATCAGCAACTATGGTGAATGTCGGATGCCTAAAACCTACCAGTCACTTCTCTAGTTGCATGAGAGTCAAATACTAGTTGCATGTGAGTCCTTTGATAGTTGCATCTTGGTTGTTCTTTGCAGTTGCATTCTAGTCCTTCTTTAGTTGCAATCCAATTTGTTGATAGTCCAATGCTAGCCTACACGTGTCCACGTAAGCAACTATGGTGAATGTCGGATGCCTAAAACCTCCCAGTCACTTCCCTAGTTGCATGAGAGTCAAATACTAGTTGCATGCGAGTCATTTGATAGTTGCATGTTGGTTGTTCATTGCAGTTGCATTCTAGTCCTTCTTTAGTTGCAATCCAATTAGTTGATAGTCCAATGCGAGCGTACACGTGTCCACATCAGCAACTATGGTGAATGTCGGATGCCTAAAACCTCCTTGTCACTTCCCTAGTTGCATGAGAGTCAAATACTAGTTGCATGTGACTCATTTGATAGGTGCATGTTGGTTGTTCTTTGCAGTTGCATTCTAGTCCTTCTTTAGTTGCAATCCAATTCTTTGATAGTCCAATGCTAGCCTACACGTGTCCACGTAAGCAACTATGGTGAATGTCGGATGCCTAAAACCTCCCAGTCACTTCTCTAGTTGCATGAGAGAGAAATACTAGTTGCATGCGAGTCATTTGATAGTTGCATGTTGGTTGTTCTTTGCAGTTGCATTCTAGTGCTTGTTAAGTTGCAATCCAATTAGTTGATAGTCCAATGCTAGCGTACACGTATCCACATCAGCAACTATGGTGAATGTCGGATGCCTAAAACCTCCCAGTCACTTCTGTAGTTGCATGAGAGTCAAATACGAGTTGCATGTGAGTCATTTGATAGTTGCATCTTGGTTGTTCTTTGCAGTTGCATTCTAGTCCTTCTTTAGTTGCAATCCAATTCTTTGATAGTCCAATGCTGGCCTACACGTGTCCACGTAAGCAACTATGGTGAATGTCGGATGCCTAAAACCTCCCAGTCACTTCTGTAGTTGCATGAGAGTCAAATACTAGTTGCATGTGAGTCATTTGATAGTTGCATATTGGTTGTTCTTTGCAGTTGCATTCTAGTCCTTCTTTAGTTGCAATCCAATTCTTTCATAGTCCAATGCTGGCCTACACGTGTCCACGTAAGCAACTATGGTGAATGTCGGATGCCTAAAACCTCCCAGTCACTTCTCTAGTTGCATGAGAATCAAATACTAGTTGCATGCGAGTCATTTCATAGTTGCATGTTGGTTGTTCATTGCAGTTGCATTCTAGTCCTTCTTTAGTTGCAATCCAATTCGTTGATAGTCCAATGCTGGCCTACACGTGTCCACGTAAGCAACTATGGTGAATGTCGGATGCCTAAAACCTCCCAGTCACTTCTCTAGTTGCATGAGAATCAAATACTAGTTGCATGCGAGTCATTTCATAGTTGCATGTTGGTTGTTCATTGCAGTTGCATTCTAGTCCTTCTTTAGTTGCAATCCAATTTGTTGATAGTCCAATGCTAGCGAACACGTGTCCACATCAGCAACTATGGTGAATGTCGGATGCCTAAAACCTCCCAGTCACTTCCCTAGTTGCATGAGAGTCAAATACTAGTTGCATGCGAGTCATTTGATAGTTGCATCTTGGTTGTTCATTGCAGTTGCATTCTAGTCCTTCTTTAGTTGCAATCCAATTAGTTGATAGTCCAATGCTAGCGTACACGTGTCCACATCAGCAACTATGGTGAATGTCGGATGCCTAAAACCTCCCAGTCACTTCTGTAGTTGCATGAGAGTCAAATACTAGTTGCATGCGAGTCATTTGATAGTTGCATGTTGGTTGTTCTTTGCAGTTGCATTCTAGTCCTTCTTTAGTTGCAATCCAATTCTTTGATAGTCCAATGCTGGCCTACACGTGTCCACGTAAGCAACTATGGTGAATGTCGGATGCCTAAAACCTCCCAGTCACTTCTCTAGTTGCATGAGAATCAAATACTAGTTGCATGCGAGTCATTTCATAGTTGCATGTTGGTTGTTCATTGCAGTTGCATTCTAGTCCTTCTTTAGTTGCAATCCAATTCGTTGATAGTCCAATGCTAGCCTACACGTGTCCACGTAAGCAACTATGGTGAATGTCGGATGCCTAAAACCTCCCAGTCACTTCTCTAGTTGCATGAGAGTCAAATACTAGTTGCATGTTGGTTGTTCATTGCAGTTGCATTCTAGTCCTTGTTTAGTTGCAATCCAATTTGTTGATAGTCCAATGCTAGCGAACACGTGTCCACATCAGCAACTATGGTGAATGTCGGATGCCTAAAACCTCCCAGTCACTTCCCTAGTTGCATGAGAGTCAAATACTAGTTGCATGCGAGTCATTTGATAGTTGCATGTTGGTTGTTCATTGCAGTTGCATTCTAGTCCTTCTTTAGTTGCAATCCAATTTGTTGATAGTCCAATGCTAGCGTACACGTGTCCACATCAGCAACTATGGTGAATGTCGGATGCCTAAAACCTCCCAGTCACTTCTGTAGTTGCATGAGAGTCAAATACTAGTTGCATGTGAGTCATTTGATAGTTGCATCTTGGTTGTTCTTTGCAGTTGCATTCTAGTCCTTCTTTAGTTGCAATCCAATTTGTTGATAGTCCAATGCTAGCCTACACGTGTCCACGTAAGCAACTATGGTGAATGTCGGATGCCTAAAACCTCCCAGTCACTTCTCTAGTTGCATGAGAGTCAAATACTAGTTGCATGCGAGTCATTTGATAGTTGCATGTTGGTTGTTCATTGCAGTTGCATTCTAGTCCTTCTTTAGTTGCAATCCAATTCGTTGATAGTCCAATGCTGGCCTACACGTGTCCACGTAAGCAACTATGGTGAATGTCGGATGCCTAAAACCTCCCAGTCACTTCTCTAGTTGCATGAGAATCAAATACTAGTTGCATGCGAGTCATTTCATAGTTGCATGTTGGTTGTTCATTGCAGTTGCATTCTAGTCCTTCTTTAGTTGCAATCCAATTTGTTGATAGTCCAATGCTAGCCTACACGTGTCCACGTAAGCAACTATGGTGAATGTCGGATGCCTAAAACCTCCCAGTCACTTCTCTAGTTGCATGAGAGTCAAATACTAGTTGCATGCGAGTCATTTGATAGTTGCATGTTGGTTGTTCATTGCAGTTGCATTCTAGTCCTTCTTTAGTTGCAATCCAATTCGTTGATAGTCCAATGCTGGCCTACACGTGTCCACGTAAGCAACTATGGTGAATGTCGGATGCCTAAAACCTCCCAGTCACTTCTGTAGTTGCATGAGAGTCAAATACTAGTTGCATGTGAGTCATTTGATAGTTGCATATTGGTTGTTCTTTGCAGTTGCATTCTAGTCCTTCTTTAGTTGCAATCCAATTCTTTCATAGTCCAATGCTGGCCTACACGTGTCCACGTAAGCAACTATGGTGAATGTCGGATGCCTAAAACCTCCCAGTCACTTCTCTAGTTGCATGAGAATCAAATACTAGTTGCATGCGAGTCATTTCATAGTTGCATGTTGGTTGTTCATTGCAGTTGCATTCTAGTCCTTCTTTAGTTGCAATCCAATTCGTTGATAGTCCAATGCTGGCCTACACGTGTCCACGTAAGCAACTATGGTGAATGTCGGATGCCTAAAACCTCCCAGTCACTTCTCTAGTTGCATGAGAATCAAATACTAGTTGCATGCGAGTCATTTCATAGTTGCATGTTGGTTGTTCATTGCAGTTGCATTCTAGTCCTTCTTTAGTTGCAATCCAATTTGTTGATAGTCCAATGCTAGCGAACACGTGTCCACATCAGCAACTATGGTGAATGTCGGATGCCTAAAACCTCCCAGTCACTTCCCTAGTTGCATGAGAGTCAAATACTAGTTGCATGCGAGTCATTTGATAGTTGCATCTTGGTTGTTCATTGCAGTTGCATTCTAGTCCTTCTTTAGTTGCAATCCAATTAGTTGATAGTCCAATGCTAGCGTACACGTGTCCACATCAGCAACTATGGTGAATGTCGGATGCCTAAAACCTCCCAGTCACTTCTGTAGTTGCATGAGAGTCAAATACTAGTTGCATGCGAGTCATTTGATAGTTGCATGTTGGTTGTTCTTTGCAGTTGCATTCTAGTCCTTCTTTAGTTGCAATCCAATTCTTTGATAGTCCAATGCTGGCCTACACGTGTCCACGTAAGCAACTATGGTGAATGTCGGATGCCTAAAACCTCCCAGTCACTTCTCTAGTTGCATGAGAATCAAATACTAGTTGCATGCGAGTCATTTCATAGTTGCATGTTGGTTGTTCATTGCAGTTGCATTCTAGTCCTTCTTTAGTTGCAATCCAATTCGTTGATAGTCCAATGCTAGCCTACACGTGTCCACGTAAGCAACTATGGTGAATGTCGGATGCCTAAAACCTCCCAGTCACTTCTCTAGTTGCATGAGAGTCAAATACTAGTTGCATGTTGGTTGTTCATTGCAGTTGCATTCTAGTCCTTGTTTAGTTGCAATCCAATTTGTTGATAGTCCAATGCTAGCGAACACGTGTCCACATCAGCAACTATGGTGAATGTCGGATGCCTAAAACCTCCCAGTCACTTCCCTAGTTGCATGAGAGTCAAATACTAGTTGCATGCGAGTCATTTGATAGTTGCATGTTGGTTGTTCATTGCAGTTGCATTCTAGTCCTTCTTTAGTTGCAATCCAATTTGTTGATAGTCCAATGCTAGCGTACACGTGTCCACATCAGCAACTATGGTGAATGTCGGATGCCTAAAACCTCCCAGTCACTTCTGTAGTTGCATGAGAGTCAAATACTAGTTGCATGTGAGTCATTTGATAGTTGCATCTTGGTTGTTCTTTGCAGTTGCATTCTAGTCCTTCTTTAGTTGCAATCCAATTTGTTGATAGTCCAATGCTAGCCTACACGTGTCCACGTAAGCAACTATGGTGAATGTCGGATGCCTAAAACCTCCCAGTCACTTCTCTAGTTGCATGAGAGTCAAATACTAGTTGCATGCGAGTCATTTGATAGTTGCATGTTGGTTGTTCATTGCAGTTGAATTCTAGTCCTTGTTTAGTTGCAATCCAATTTGTTGATAGTCCAATGCTAGCGAACACGTGTCCACATCAGCAACTATGGTGAATGTCGGATGCCTAAAACCTCCCAGTCACTTCTCTAGTTGCATGAGAGTCAAATACTAGTTGCATGTAAGTCATTTGATAGTTGCATCTTGGTTGTTCTTTGCAGTTGCATTCTAGTCCTTCTTTAGTTGCAATCCAATTTGTTGATAGTCCAATGCTAGCGAACACGTGTCCACATCAGCAACTATGGTGAATGTCGGATGCTTAAAACCTCCCAGTCACTTGCCTAGTTGCATGAGAGTCAAATACTAGTTGCATGCGAGTCATTTGATAGTTGCATGTTGGTTGTTCATTGCAGTTGCATTCTAGTCCTTGTTTAGTTGCAATCCAATTTGTTGATAGTCCAATGCTAGCGAACACGTGTCCACATCAGCAACTATGGTGAATGTCGGATGCCTAAAACCTCGCAGTCACTTCTCTAGTTGCATGAGAGTCAAATACTAGTTGCATGCGAGTCATTTGATAGTTGCATGTTGGTTGTTCATTGCAGTTGCATTCTAGTCCTTCTTTAGTTGCAATCCAATTAGTTGATAGTCCAATGCTAGCGTACACGTGTCCACATCAGCAACTATGGTGAATGTCGGATGCCTAAAACCTCCTTGTCACTTCCCTAGTTGCATGAGAGTCAAATACTAGTTGCATGTGAGTCATTTGATAGTTGCATGTTGGTTGTTCTTTGCAGTTGCATTCTAGTCCTTCTTTAGTTGCAATCCAATTCTTTGATAGTCCAATGCTGGCCTACACGTGTCCACGTAAGCAACTATGGTGAATGTCGGATGCCTAAAACCTCCCAGTCACTTCTCTAGTTGCATGAGAGTCAAATACTAGTTGCATGCGAGTCATTTCATAGTTGCATCTTGGTTGTTCATTGCAGTTGCATTCTAGTCCTTCTTTAGTTGCAATCCAATTAGTTGATAGTCCAATGCTAGCGTACACGTGTCCACATCAGCAACTATGGTGAATGTCGGATGCCTAAAACCTCCCAGTCACTTCTGTAGTTGCATGAGAGTCAAATACTAGTTGCATGTGAGTCATTTGATAGTTGCATCTTGGTTGTTCTTTGCAGTTGCATTCTAGTCCTTCTTTAGTTGCAATCCAATTCTTTGATAGTCCAATGCTGGCCTACACGTGTCCACGTAAGCAACTATGGTGAATGTCGGATGCCTAAAACCTCCCAGTCACTTCTCTAGTTGCATGAGAATCAAATACTAGTTGCATGCGAGTCATTTCATAGTTGCATGTTGGTTGTTCATTGCAGTTGCATTCTAGTCCTTCTTTAGTTGCAATCCAATTCGTTGATAGTCCAATGCTAGCCTACACGTGTCCACGTAAGCAACTATGGTGAATGTCGGATGCCTAAAACCTCCCAGTCACTTCTCTAGTTGCATGAGAGTCAAATACTAGTTGCATGTTGGTTGTTCATTGCAGTTGCATTCTAGTCCTTGTTTAGTTGCAATCCAATTTGTTGATAGTCCAATGCTAGCGAACACGTGTCCACATCAGCAACTATGGTGAATGTCGGATGCCTAAAACCTCCCAGTCACTTCCCTAGTTGCATGAGAGTCAAATACTAGTTGCATGCGAGTCATTTGATAGTTGCATGTTGGTTGTTCATTGCAGTTGCATTCTAGTCCTTCTTTAGTTGCAATCCAATTAGTTGATAGTCCAATGCTAGCGTACACGTGTCCACATCAGCAACTATGGTGAATGTCGGATGCCTAAAACCTCCCAGTCACTTCTGTAGTTGCATGAGAGTCAAATACTAGTTGCATGTGAGTCATTTGATAGTTGCATCTTGGTTGTTCTTTGCAGTTGCATTCTAGTCCTTCTTTAGTTGCAATCCAATTTGTTGATAGTCCAATGCTAGCCTACACGTGTCCACGTAAGCAACTATGGTGAATGTCGGATGCCTAAAACCTCCCAGTCACTTCTCTAGTTGCATGAGAGTCAAATACTAGTTGCATGCGAGTCATTTGATAGTTGCATGTTGGTTGTTCATTGCAGTTGCATTCTAGTCCTTGTTTAGTTGCAATCCAATTTGTTGATAGTCCAATGCTAGCGAACACGTGTCCACATCAGCAACTATGGTGAATGTCGGATGCCTAAAACCTCCCAGTCACTTCTCTAGTTGCATGAGAGTCAAATACTAGTTGCATGTAAGTCATTTGATAGTTGCATCTTGGTTGTTCTTTGCAGTTGCATTCTAGTCCTTCTTTAGTTGCAATCCAATTTGTTGATAGTCCAATGCTAGCGAACACGTGTCCACATCAGCAACTATGGTGAATGTCGGATGCTTAAAACCTCCCAGTCACTTGCCTAGTTGCATGAGAGTCAAATACTAGTTGCATGCGAGTCATTTGATAGTTGCATGTTGGTTGTTCATTGCAGTTGCATTCTAGTCCTTGTTTAGTTGCAATCCAATTTGTTGATAGTCCAATGCTAGCGAACACGTGTCCACATCAGCAACTATGGTGAATGTCGGATGCCTAAAACCTCCCAGTCACTTCCCTAGTTGCATGAGAGTCAAATACTAGTTGCATGCGAGTCATTTCATAGTTGCATGTTGGTTGTTCATTGCAGTTGCATTCTAGTCCTTCTTTAGTTGCAATCCAATTAGTTGATAGTCCAATGCTAGCGTACACGTGTCCACATCAGCAACTATGGTGAATGTCGGAAGCCTAAAACCTCCTTGTCACTTCCCTAGTTGCATGAGAGTCAAATACTAGTTGCATGTGAGTCATTTGATAGTTGCATGTTGGTTGTTCTTTGCAGTTGCATTCTAGTCCTTCTTTAGTTGCAATCCAATTCTTTGATAGTCCAATGCTGGCCTACACGTGTCCACGTAAGCAACTATGGTGAATGTCGGATGCCTAAAACCTCCCAGTCACTTCTCTAGTTGCATGAGAATCAAATACTAGTTGCATGCGAGTCATTTCATAGTTGCATGTTGGTTGTTCATTGCAGTTGCATTCTAATCCTTCTTTAGTTGCAATCCAATTTGTTGATAGTCCAATGCTAGCGAACACGTGTCCACATCAGCAACTATGGTGAATGTCGGATGCCTAAAACCTCCCAGTCACTTCCCTAGTTGCATGAGAGTCAAATACTAGTTGCATGTAAGTCATTTGATAGTTGCATCTTGGTTGTTCTTTGCAGTTGCATTCTAGTCCTTCTTTAGTTGCAATCCAATTCTTTGATAGTCCAAAGCTGGCCTACACGTGTCCACGTAAGCAACTATGGTGAATGTCGGATGCCTAAAACCTCCCAGTCACTTCTCTAGTTGCATGAGAGTCAAATACTAGTTGCATGTAAGTCATTTGATAGTTGCATCTTGGTTGTTCTTTGCAGTTGCATTCTAGTCCTTCTTTAGTTGCAATCCAATTTGTTGATAGTCCAATGCTAGCGAACACGTGTCCACATCAGCAACTATGGTGAATGTCGGATGCCTAAAACCTCCCAGTCACTTCCCTAGTTGCATGAGAGTCAAATACTAGTTGCATGTAAGTCATTTGATAGTTGCATCTTGGTTGTTCTTTGCAGTTGCATTCTAGTCCTTCTTTAGTTGCAATCCAATTCGTTGATAGTCCAATGCTAGCCTACACGTGTCCACGTAAGCAACTATGGTGAATGTCGGATGCCTAAAACCTCCCAGTCACTTCTCTAGTTGCATGAGAGTCAAATACTAGTTGCATGTTGGTTGTTCATTGCAGTTGCATTCTAGTCCTTGTTTAGTTGCAATCCAATTTGTTGATAGTCCAATGCTAGCGAACACGTGTCCACATCAGCAACTATGGTGAATGTCGGATGCCTAAAACCTCCCAGTCACTTCCCTAGTTGCATGAGAGTCAAATACTAGTTGCATGTGAGTCATTTGATAGTTGCATGTTGGTTGTTCATTGCAGTTGCATTCTAGTCCTTCTTTAGTTGCAATCCAATTTGTTGATAGTCCAATGCTAGCGAACACGTGTTCACATCAGCAACTATGGTGAATGTCGGATGCCTAAAACCTCCCAGTCACTTCTGTAGTTGCATGAGAGTCAAATACTAGTTGCATGTGAGTCATTTGATAGTTGCATCTTGGTTGTTCTTTGCAGTTGCATTCTAGTCCTTCTTTAGTTGCAATCCAATTTGTTGATAGTCCAATGCTAGCCTACACGTGTCCACGTAAGCAACTATGGTGAATGTCGGATGCCTAAAACCTCCCAGTCACTTCTCTAGTTGCATGAGAGTCAAATACTAGTTGCATGCGAGTCATTTGATAGTTGCATGTTGGTTGTTCATTGCAGTTGCATTCTAGTCCTTCTTTAGTTGCAATCCAATTTGTTCATAGTCCAATGCTAGCGAACACGTGTCCACATCAGCAACTATGGTGAATGTCGGATGCCTAAAACCTCCCAGTCACTTCTCTAGTTGCATGAGAGTCAAATACTAGTTGCATGTAAGTCATTTGATAGTTGCATCTTGGTTGTTCTTTGCAGTTGCATTCTAGTCCTTCTTTAGTTGCAATCCAATTTGTTGATAGTCCAATGCTAGCGAACACGTGTCCACATCAGCAACTATGGTGAATGTCGGATGCCTAAGACCTCCTTGTCACTTCTGTAGTTGCATGAGAGTCAAATACTAGTTGCATGCGAGTCATTTGATAGTTGCATGTTGGTTGTTCATTGCAGTTGCATTCTAGTCCTTGTTTAGTTGCAATCCAATTTGTTGATAGTCCAATGCTAGCGAACACGTGTCCACATCAGCAACTATGGTGAATGTCGGATGCCTAAAACCTCCCAGTCACTTCCCTAGTTGCATGAGAGTCAAATACTAGTTGCATGTGAGTCATTTGATAGTTGCATGTTGGTTGTTCATTGCAGTTGCATTCTAGTCCTTCTTTAGTTGCAATCCAATTTGTTGATAGTCCAATGCTAGCGAACACGTGTTCACATCAGCAACTATGGTGAATGTCGGATGCCTAAAACCTCCCAGTCACTTCTGTAGTTGCATGAGAGTCAAATACTAGTTGCATGTGAGTCATTTGATAGTTGCATCTTGGTTGTTCTTTGCAGTTGCATTCTAGTCCTTCTTTAGTTGCAATCCAATTTGTTGATAGTCCAATGCTAGCCTACACGTGTCCACGTAAGCAACTATGGTGAATGTCGGATGCCTAAAACCTCCCAGTCACTTCTCTAGTTGCATGAGAGTCAAATACTAGTTGCATGCGAGTCATTTGATAGTTGCATGTTGGTTGTTCATTGCAGTTGCATTCTAGTCCTTCTTTAGTTGCAATCCAATTTGTTGATAGTCCAATGCTAGCGAACACGTGTTCACATCAGCAACTATGGTGAATGTCGGATGCCTAAAACCTCCCAGTCACTTCTGTAGTTGCATGAGAGTCAAATACTAGTTGCATGTGAGTCATTTGATAGTTGCATCTTGGTTGTTCTTTGCAGTTGCATTCTAGTCCTTCTTTAGTTGCAATCCAATTTGTTGATAGTCCAATGCTAGCCTACACGTGTCCACGTAAGCAACTATGGTGAATGTCGGATGCCTAAAACCTCCCAGTCACTTCTCTAGTTGCATGAGAATCAAATACTAGTTGCATGCGAGTCATTTCATAGTTGCATGTTGGTTGTTCATTGCAGTTGCATTCTAATCCTTCTTTAGTTGCAATCCAATTTGTTGATAGTCCAATGCTAGCGTACACGTGTCCACATCAGCAACTATGGTGAATGTCGGATGCCTAAAACCTCCTTGTCACTTCCCTAGTTGCATGAGAGTCAAATACTAGTTGCATGTGAGTCATTTGATAGTTGCATGTTGGTTGTTCATTGCAGTTGCATTCTAGTCCTTCTTTAGTTGCAATCCAATTCTTTGATAGTCCAATGCTGGCCTACACGTGTCCACATCAGCAACTATGGTGAATGTCGGATGCCTAAAACCTCCCAGTCACTTCCCTAGTTGCATGAGAGTCAAATACTAGTTGCATGCGAGTCATTTGATAGTTGCATGTTGGTTGTTCATTGCAGTTGCATTCTAGTCCTTCTTTAGTTGCAATCCAATTCGTTGATAGTCCAATGCTAGCGTACACGTGTCCACATCAGCAACTATGGTGAATGTCGGATGCCTAAAACCTCCCAGTCACTTCTGTAGTTGCATGAGAGTCAAATACTAGTTGCATGTGAGTCATTTGATAGTTTCATCTTGGTTGTTCTTTGCAGTTGCATTCTAGTCCTTCTTTAGTTGCAATCCAATTCCTTGATAGTCCAATGCTGGCCTACACGTGTCCACGTAAGCAACTATGGTGAATGTCGGATGCCTAAAACCTCCCAGTCACTTCTCTAGTTGCATGAGAATCAAATACTAGTTGCATGCGAGTCATTTCATAGTTGCATGTTGGTTGTTCATTGCAGTTGCATTCTAATCCTTCTTTAGTTGCAATCCAATTTGTTGATAGTCCAATGCTAGCGAACACGTGTTCACATCAGCAACTATGGTGAATGTCGGATGCCTAAAACCTCCCAGTCACTTCCCTAGTTGCATGAGAGTCAAATACTAGTTGCATGTAAGTCGTTTGATAGTTGCATCTTGGTTGTTCTTTGCAGTTGCATTCTAGTCCTTCTTTAGTTGCAATCCAATTCTTTGATAGTCCAATGCTGGCCTACACGTGTCCACGTAAGCAACTATGGTGAATGTCGGATGCCTAAAACCTCCCAGTCACTTCTCTAGTTGCATGAGAGTCAAATACTAGTTGCATGTAAGTCATTTGATAGTTGCATCTTGGTTGTTCTTTGCAGTTGCATTCTAGTCCTTCTTTAGTTGCAATCCAATTTGTTGATAGTCCAATGCTAGCGAACACGTGTCCACATCAGCAACTATGGTGAATGTCGGATGCCTAAAACCTCCCAGTCACTTCCCTAGTTGCATGAGAGTCAAATACTAGTTGCATGTAAGTCATTTCATAGTTGCATGTTGGTTGTTCATTGCAGTTGCATTCTAGTCCTTCTTTAGTTGCAATCCAATTCGTTGATAGTCCAATGCTAGCCTACACGTGTCCACGTAAGCAACTATGGTGAATGTCGGATGCCTAAAACCTCCCAGTCACTTCTCTAGTTGCATGAGAGTCAAATACTAGTTGCATGTTGGTTGTTCATTGCAGTTGCATTCTAGTCCTTCTTTAGTTGCAATCCAATTTGTTGATAGTCCAATGCTAGCCTACAGGTGTCCACGTAAGCAACTATGGTGAATGTCGGATGCCTAAAACCTCCCAGTCACTTCCCTAGTTGCATGAGAGTCAAATACTAGTTGCATGCGAGTCATTTCATAGTTGCATGTTGGTTGTTCATTGCAGTTGCATTCTAGTCCTTCTTTAGTTGCAATCCAATTAGTTGATAGTCCAATGCTAGCGAACACGTGTCCACATCAGCAACTATGGTGAATGTCGGATGCCTAAAACCTCCCAGTCACTTCCCTAGTTGCATGAGAGTCAAATACTAGTTGCATGCGAGTCATTTCATAGTTGCATGTTGGTTGTTCATTGCAATTGCATTCTAGTCCTTGTTTAGTTGCAATCCAATTAGTTGATAGTCCAATGCTAGCGTACACGTGTCCACATCAGCAACTATGGTGAATGTCGGATGCCTAAAACCTCCTTGTCACTTCCCTAGTTGCATGAGAGTCAAATACTAGTTGCATGTGAGTCATTTGATAGTTGCATGTTGGTTGTTCTTTGCAGTTGCATTCTAGTCCTTCTTTAGTTGCAATCCAATTAGTTGATAGTCCAATGCTAGCGTACACGTGTCCACGTGAGCAACTATGGTGAATGTCGGATGCCTAAAACCTCCCAGTCACTTCTCTAGTTGCATGAGAGAGAAATACTAGTTGCATGCGAGTCATTTGATAGTTGCATGTTGGTTGTTCATTGCAGTTGCATTCTAGTCCTTCTTTAGTTGCAATCCAATTTGTTGATAGTCCAATGCTAGCGTACACGTGTCCACATCAGCAACTATGGTGAATGTCGGATGCCTAAAACCTCCCAGTCACTTCTGTAGTTGCATGAGAGTCAAATACTAGTTGCATGTGAGTCATTTGATAGTTGCATCTTGGTTGTTCTTTGCAGTTGCATTCTAGTCCTTCTTTAGTTGCAATCCAATTCTTTGATAGTCCAATGCTGGCCTACACGTGTCCACGTAAGCAACTATGGTGAATGTCGGATGCCTAAAACCTCCCAGTCACTTCTCTAGTTGCATGAGAGTCAAATACTAGTTGCATGCGAGTCATTTCATAGTTGCATGTTGGTTGTTCATTGCAGTTGCATTCTAGTCCTTCTTTAGTTGCAATCCAATTCTTTGATAGTCCAATGCTAGCGAACACGTGTCCACGTAAGCAACTATGGTGAATGTCGGATGCCTAAAACCTCCCAGTCACTTCCCTAGTTGCATGAGAGTCAAATACTAGTTGCATGCGAGTCATTTCATAGTTGCATGTTGGTTGTTCATTGCAGTTGCATTCTAGTCCTTCTTTAGTTGCAATCCAATTCTTTGATAGTCCAATGCTAGCGTACACGTGTCCACATCAGCAACTATGGTGAATGTCGGATGCCTAAAACCTCCCAGTCACTTCTCTAGTTGCGTGAGAGTCAAATACTAGTTGCATGCGAGTCATTTGATAGTTGCATGTTGGTTGTTCTTTGCAGTTGCATTCTAGTCCTTCTTTAGTTGCAATCCAATTAGTTGATAGTCCAATGCTAGCGTACACGTGTCCGCATCAGCAACTATGGTGAATGTCGGATGCCTAAAACCTCCCAGTCACTTCTCTAGTTGCATGAGAGTCAAATACTAGTTGCATGCGAGTCATTTGATAGTTGCATGTTGGTTGTTCTTTGCAGTTGCATTCTAGTCCTTCTTTAGTTGCAATCCAATTAGTTGATAGTCCAATGCTAGCGTGCACGTGTCCACATCAGCAACTATGGTGAATGTCGGATGCCTAAAACCTCCCAGTCACTTCTCTAGTTGCGTGAGAGTCAAATACTAGTTGCATGCGAGTCATTTGATAGTTGCATGTTGGTTGTTCATTGCAGTTGCATTCTAGTCCTTCTTTAGTTGCAATCCAATTTGTTGATAGTCCAATGCTAGCGAACACGTGTCCACATCAGCAACTATGGTGAATGTCGGATGCCTAAAACCTCCCAGTCACTTCCCTAGTTGCATGAGAGTCAAATACTAGTTGCATGCGAGTCATTTGATAGTTGCATGTTGGTTGTTCTTTGCAGTTGCATTCTAGTCCTTCTTTAGTTGCAATCCAATTCGTTGATAGTCCAATGCTAGCGTACACGTATCCACATCAGCAACTATGGTGAATGTCGGATGCCTAAAACCTCCCAGTCACTTCTCTAGTTGCATGAGAGTCAAATACTAGTTGCATGCGAGTCATTTGATAGTTGCATGTTGGTTGTTCTTTGCAGTTGCATTCTAGTCCTTCTTTAGTTGCAATCCAATTTGTTGATAGTCCAATGCTAGCGAACACGTGTGCACATCAGCAACTATGGTGAATGTCGGATGCCTAAAACCTCCCAGTCACTTCTCTAGTTGCATGAGAGTCAAATACTAGTTGCATGCGAGTCATTTGATAGTTGCATGTTGGTTGTTCGTTGCAGTTGCATTCTAGTCCTTCTTTAGTTGCAATCCAATTCTTTGATAGTCCAATGCTAGCGTACACGTGTCCACATCAGCAACTATGGTGAATGTCGGATGCCTAAAACCTCCCAGTCACTTCTCTAGTTGCATGAGAGTCAAATACTAGTTGCATGTGAGTCATTTGATAGTTGCATCTTGGTTGTTCTTTGCAGTTGCATTCTAGTCCTTCTTTAGTTGCAATCCAATTAGTTGATAGTCCAATGCTAGCCTACACGTGTCCACGTAAGCAACTATGGTGAATGTCGGATGCCTAAAACCTCCCAGTCACTTCTCTAGTTGCATGAGAATCAAATACTAGTTGCATGCGAGTCATTTCATAGTTGCATGTTGGTTGTTCATTGCAGTTGCATTCTAGTCCTTGTTTAGTTGCAATCCAATTTGTTGATAGTCCAATGCTAGCGAACACGTGTCCACATCAGCAACTATGATGAATGTCGGATGCCTAAAACCTCCCAGTCACTTCTCTAGTTGCAGGAGAGTCAAATACTAGTTGCATGCGAGTCATTTGATAGTTGCATGTTGGTTATTCATTGCAGTTGCATTCTAGTCCTTGTTTAGTTGCAATCCAATTTGTTGATAGTCCAATGCTAGCGAACACGTGTCCACATCAGCAACTATGGTGAATGTCGGATGCCTAAAACCTCCCAGTCACTTCCCTAGTTGCATGAGAGTCAAATACTAGTTGCATGCGAGTCATTTGATAGTTGCATGTTGGTTGTTCATTGCAGTTGCATTCTAGTCCTTCTTTAGTTGCAATCCAATTAGTTGATAGTCCAATGCTAGCGTACACGTGTCCACATCAGCAACTATGGTGAATGTCGGATGCCTAAAACCTCCTTGTCACTTCCCTAGTTGCATGAGAGTCAAATACTAGTTGCATGTGAGTCATTTGATAGTTGCATGTTGGTTGTTCTTTGCAGTTGCATTCTAGTCCTTCTTTAGTTGCAATCCAATTCTTTGATAGTCCAATGCTAGCGTACACGTGTCCACGTGAGCGACTATGGTGAATGTCGGATGCCTAAAACCTCCCAGTCACTTCTCTAGTTGCATGAGAGTCAAATACTAGTTGCATGCGAGTCATTTCATAGTTGCATGTTGGTTGTTCATTGCAGTTGCATTCTAGTCCTTCTTTAGTTGCAGTCCAATTAGTTGATAGTCCAATGCTAGCGTACACGTGTCCACATCAGCAACTATGGTGAATGTCGGATGCCTAAAACCTCCCAGTCACTTCCCTAGTTGCATGAGAGTCAAATACTAGTTGCATGTGAGTCATTTGATAGTTGCATCTTGGTTGTTCTTTGCAGTTGCATTCTAGTCCTTCTTTAGTTGCAATCCAATTAGTTGATAGTCCAATGCTAGCGTACACGTGTCCACATCAGCAACTATGGTGAATGTCGGATGCCTAAAACCTCCCAGTCACTTCTCTAGTTGCATGAGAGTCAAATACTAGATGCATGCGAGTCATTTGATAGTTGCATGTTGGTTGTTCTTTGCAGTTGCATTCTAGTCCTTCTTTAGTTGCAATCCAATTAGTTGATAGTCCAATGCGAGCGTACACGTGTCCACATCAGCATCTATGGTGAATGTCGGATGCCTAAAACCTCCCAGTCACTTCTCTAGTTGCATGAGAGTCAAATACTAGTTGCATGTGAGTCATTTGATAGTTGCATGTTGGTTGTTCTTTGCAGTTGCATTCTATTCCTTCTTTAGTTGCAATCCAATTAGTTGATAGTCCAATGCTAGCGTACACGTATCCACATCAGCAACTATGGTGAATGTCGGATGCCTAAAACCTCCCAGTCACTTCCCTAGTTGCATGAGAGTCAAATACTAGTTGCATGTGAGTCATTTGATAGTTGCATCTTGGTTGTTCTTTGCAGTCGCATTCTATTCCTTCTTTAGTTGCAATCCAATTAGTTGATAGTCCAATGCTAGCGTACACGTGTCCACATCAGCAACTATGGTGAATGTCGGATGCCTAAAACCTCCCAGTCACTTCCCTAGTTGCATGAGAGTCAAATACTAGTTGCATGTGAGTCATTTGATAGTTGCATCTTGGTTGTTCTTTGCAGTTGCATTCTAGTCTTTCTTTAGTTGCAATCCAATTAGTTCATAGTCCAATGCTAGCGTACACGTGTCCACGTGAGCAACTATGGTGAATGTCGGATGCCTAAAACCTCCCAGTCACTTCTCTAGTTGCATGAGAGTCAAATACTAGTTGCATGCGAGTCATTTGATAATTGCATGTTGGTTGTTCTTTGCAGTTGCATTCTAGTCCTTCTTTAGTTGCAATCCAATTTGTTGATAGTCCAATGCTAGCGAACACGTGTCCACATCAGCAACTATGGTGAATGTCGGATGCCTAAAACCTCCCAGTCACTTCTCTAGTTGCATGAGAGTCAAATACTAGTTGCATGCGAGTCATTTCATAGTTGCATGTTGGTTGTTCATTGCAGTTGCATTCTAGTCCTTCTTTAGTTGCAATCCAATTAGTTGATAGTCCAATGCTAGCGAACACGTGTGCACATCAGCAACTATGGTGAATGTCGGATGCCTAAAACCTCCCAGTCACTTCCCTAGTTGCATGAGAGTCAAATACTAGTTGCATGCGAGTCATTTGATAGTTGCATGTTGGTTGTTCATTGCAGTTGCATTCTATTCCTTCTTTAGTTGCAATCCAATTTGTTGATAGTCCAATGCTAGCCTACACGTGTCCACGTAAGCAACTATGGTGAATGTCGGATGCCTAAAACCTCCCAGTCACTTCTCTAGTTGCATGAGAGTCAAATACTAGTTGCATGCGAGTCATTTGATAGTTGCATGTTGGTTGTTCATTGCAGTTGCATTCTAGTGCTTGTTTAGTTGCAATCCAATTAGTTCATAGTCCAATGCTAGCGTACACGTGTCCACGTGAGCAACTATGGTGAATGTCGGATGCCTAAAACCTCCCAGTCACTTCCCTAGTTGCATGAGAGTCAAATACTAGTTGCATGTGAGTCATTTGATAGTTGCATGTTGGTTGTTCTTTGCAGTTGCATTCTAGTCCTTCTTTAGTTGCAATCCAATTTGTTGATAGTCCAATGCTAGCGAACACGTGTCCACATCAGCAACTATGGTGAATGTCGGATGCCTAAAACCTCCCAGTCACTTCTCTAGTTGCATGAGAGTCAAATACTAGTTGCATGCGAGTCATTTGATAGTTGCATGTTGGTTGTTCTTTGCAGTTGCATTCTAGTTCTTCTTTAGTTGCAATCCAATTAGTTGATAGTCCAATGCTAGCGTACACGTGTGCACATCAGCAACTATGGTGAATGTCGGATGCCTAAAACCTCCCAGTCACTTCCCTAGTTGCATGAGAGTCAAATACTAGTTGCATGCGAGTCATTTCATAGTTGCATGTTGGTTGTTCATTGCAGTTGCATTCTAGTGCTTGTTTAGTTGCAATCCAATTAGTTGATAGTCCAATGCTAGCGTACACGTGTCCACGTGAGCAACTATGGTGAATGTCGGATGCCTAAAACCTCCCAGTCACTTCTCTAGTTGCATGAGAGTCAAATACTAGTTGCATGTGAGTCATTTGATAGTTGCATCTTGGTTGTTCTTTGCAGTTGCATTCTAGTCCTTCTTTAGTTGCAATCCAATTAGTTCATAGTCCAATGCTAGCGTACACGTGTCCACGTGAGCACCTATGGTGAATGTCGGATGCCTAAAACCTCCCAGTCACTTCTCTAGTTGCATGAGAGTCAAATACTAGTTGCATGCGAGTCATTTGATAACTGCATGTTGGTTGTTCTTTGCAGTTGCATTCTAGTCCTTCTTTAGTTGCAATCCAATTAGTTCATAGTCCATTGCTAGCGTACACGTATCCACATCAGCAACTATGGTGAATGTCGGATGCCTAAGACCTCCTTGTCAATTCTGTAGTTGCATGAGAGTCAAATACTAGTTGCATGTGAGTCATTTCATAGTTGCATGTTGGTTGTTCTTTGCAGTTGCATTCTAGTTCTTCTTTAGTTGCAATCCAATTAGTTGATAGTCCAATGCTAGCCTACACGTGTCCACGTAAGCAACTATGGTGAATGTCGGATGCCTAAAACCTCCCAGTCACTTCTCTAGTTGCATGAGAGTCAAATACTAGTTGCATGCGAGTCATTTCATAGTTGCATGTTGGTTGTTCATTGCAGTTGCATTCTAGTCCTTCTTTAGTTGCAATCCAATTAGTTGATAGTCCAATGCTAGCGTACACGTGTCCACATCAGCAACTATGGAGAATGTCGGATGCCTAAAACCTCCCAGTCACTTCTCTAGTTGCATGAGAGTCAAATACTAGATGCATGCGAGTCATTTGATAGTTGCATGTTGGTTGTTCTTTGCAGTTGCATTCTAGTCCTTCTTTAGTTGCAATCCAATTAGTTCATAGTCCAATGCTAGCCTACACGTGTCCACGTAAGCAACTATGGTGAATGTCGGATGCCTAAAACCTCCCAGTCACTTCCCTAGTTGCATGAGAGTCAAATACTAGTTGCATGCGAGTCATTTCATAGTTGCATGTTGGTTGTTCATTGCAGTTGCATTCTAGTCCTTCTTTAGTTGCAATCCAATTTGTTGATAGTCCAATGCTAGCCTACACGTGTCCACGTAAGCAACTATGGTGAATGTCGGATGCCTAAAACCTCCCAGTCACTTCTCTAGTTGCATGAGAATCAAATACTAGTTGCATGCGAGTCATTTGATAGTTGCATGTTGGTTGTTCTTTGCAGTTGCATTCTAGTCCTTCTTTAGTTGCAATCCAATTCTTTGATAGTCCAATGCTAGCCTACAGGTGTCCACGTAAGCAACTATGGTGAATGTCAGATGCCTAAAACCTCCCAGTCACTTCTCTAGTTGCATGAGAGTCAAATACTAGTTGCATGCGAGTCATTTCATAGTTGCATATTGGTCGTTCTTTGCAGCTGCATTCTAGTCCTTCTTTAGTTGCAATCCAATTTGTTGATAGTCCAATGCTAGCCTACACGTGTCCACGTAAGCAACTATGGTGAATGTCAGATGCCTAAAACCTCCCAGTCACTTCTCTAGTTGCATGAGAGTCAAATACTAGTTGCATGTGAGTCATTTGATAGTTGCATGTTGGTTGTTCTTCGCAGTTGCATTCTAGTCCTTCTTTAGTTGCAATCTAATTAGTTGATAGTCCAATGCTAGCGTACACGTGTCCACATCAGCAACTATGGTGAATGTCGGATGCCTAAAACCTCCCAGTCACTTCTCTAGTTGCATGATAGTCAAGTACTAGTTGCATGCGAGTCATTTGATAGTTTCATATTGGTTGTTCTTTGCAGTTGCATTCTAGTCCTTCTTTAGTTGCAATCCAATTTGTTGATAGTCCAATGCTAGCCTACACGTGTCCACGTAAGCAACTATGGTGAATGTCGGATGCCTAAAACCTCCCAGTCACTTCTCTAGTTGCATGAGAATCAAATACTAGTTGCATGCGAGTCATTTGATAGTTGCATGTTGGTTGTTCTTTGCAGTTGCATTCTAGTCCTTCTTTAGTTGCAATCCAATTCTTTGATAGTCCAATGCTAGCCTACAGGTGTCCACGTAAGCAACTATGGTGAATGTCAGATGCCTAAAACCTCCCAGTCACTTCTCTAGTTGCATGAGAGTCAAATACTAGTTGCATGCGAGTCATTTCATAGTTGCATATTGGTCGTTCTTTGCAGCTGCATTCTATTCCTTCTTTAGTTGCAATCCAATTTGTTGATAGTCCAATGCTAGCCTACACGTGTCCACGTAAGCAACTATGGTGAATGTCGGATGCCTAAAACCTCCCAGTCACTTCTCTAGTTGCATGAGAGTCAAATACTAGTTGCATGCGAGTCATTTGATAGTTGCATGTTGGTTGTTCATTGCAGTTGCATTCTAGTCCTTCTTTAGTTGCAATCCAATTAGTTGATAGTCCAATGCTAGCGTACACGTGTCCACATCAGCAACTATGGTGAATGTCGGATGCCTAAAACCTCCCAGTCACTTCTGTAGTTGCATGAGAGTCAAATACTAGTTGCATGTGAGTCATTTGATAGTTGCATCTTGGTTGTTCTTTGCAGTTGCATTCTAGTCCTTCTTTAGTTGCAATCCAATTCCTTGATAGTCCAATGCTGGCCTACACGTGTCCACGTAAGCAACTATGGTGAATGTCGGATGCCTAAAACCTCCCAGTCACTTCTCTAGTTGCATGAGAATCAAATACTAGTTGCATGCGAGTCATTTCATAGTTGCATGTTGGTTGTTCATTGCAGTTGCATTCTAATCCTTCTTTAGTTGCAATCCAATTTGTTGATAGTCCAATGCTAGCGAACACGTGTTCACATCAGCAACTATGGTGAATGTCGGATGCCTAAAACCTCCCAGTCACTTCCCTAGTTGCATGAGAGTCAAATACTAGTTGCATGTAAGTCGTTTGATAGTTGCATCTTGGTTGTTCTTTGCAGTTGCATTCTAGTCCTTCTTTAGTTGCAATCCAATTCTTTGATAGTCCAATGCTGGCCTACACGTGTCCACGTAAGCAACTATGGTGAATGTCGGATGCCTAAAACCTCCCAGTCACTTCTCTAGTTGCATGAGAGTCAAATACTAGTTGCATGTAAGTCATTTGATAGTTGCATCTTGGTTGTTCTTTGCAGTTGCATTCTAGTCCTTCTTTAGTTGCAATCCAATTTGTTGATAGTCCAATGCTAGCGAACACGTGTCCACATCAGCAACTATGGTGAATGTCGGATGCCTAAAACCTCCCAGTCACTTCCCTAGTTGCATGAGAGTCAAATACTAGTTGCATGTAAGTCATTTGATAGTTGCATCTTGGTTGTTCTTTGCAGTTGCATTCTAGTCCTTCTTTAGTTGCAATCCAATTCGTTGATAGTCCAATGCTAGCCTACACGTGTCCACGTAAGCAACTATGGTGAATGTCGGATGCCTAAAACCTCCCAGTCACTTCTCTAGTTGCATGAGAGTCAAATACTAGTTGCATGTTGGTTGTTCATTGCAGTTGCATTCTAGTCCTTCTTTAGTTGCAATCCAATTTGTTGATAGTCCAATGCTAGCGAACACGTGCCCACATCAGCAACTATGGTGAATGTCGGATGCCTAAAACCTCCCAGTCACTTCCCTAGTTGCATGAGAGTCAAATACTAGTTGCATGCGAGTCATTTCATAGTTGCATGTTTGTTGTTCATTGCAGTTGCATTCTAGTCCTTGTTTAGTTGCAATCCAATTAGTTGATAGTCCAATGCTAGCGAACACGTGTCCACATCAGCAACTATGGTGAATGTCGGATGCCTAAAACCTCCCAGTCACTTCCCTAGTTGCATGAGAGTCAAATACTAGTTGCATGCGAGTCATTTCATAGTTGCATGTTGGTTGTTCATTGCAGTTGCATTCTAGTCCTTGTTTAGTTGCAATCCAATTAGTTGATAGTCCAATGCTAGCGTACACGTGTCCACATCAGCAACTATGGTGAATGTCGGATGCCTAAAACCTCCTTGTCACTTCCCTAGTTGCATGAGAGTCAAATACTAGTTGCATGTGAGTCATTTGATAGTTGCATGTTGGTTGTTCTTTGCAGTTGCATTCTAGTCGTTCTTTAGTTGCAATCCAATTCTTTGATAGTCCAATGCTAGCGTACACGTGTCCACGTGAGCAACTATGGTGAATGTCGGATGCCTAAAACCTCCCAGTCACTTCTCTAGTTGCATGAGAGAGAAATACTAGTTGCATGCGAGTCATTTGATAGTTGCATGTTGGTTGTTCTTTGCAGTTGCATTCTAGTCCTTCTTTAGTTGCAATCCAATTTGTTGATAGTCCAATGCTAGCGTACACGTGTCCACATCAGCAACTATGGTGAATGTCGGATGCCTAAAACCTCCCAGTCACTTCTGTAGTTGCATGAGAGTCAAATACTAGTTGCATGTGAGTCATTTGATAGTTGCATCTTGGTTGTTCTTTGCAGTTGCATTCTAGTCCTTCTTTAGTTGCAATCCAATTCTTTGATAGTCCAATGCTGGCCTACACGTGTCCACGTAAGCAACTATGGTGAATGTCGGATGCCTAAAACCTCCCAGTCACTTCTCTAGTTGCATGAGAGTCAAATACTAGTTGCATGCGAGTCATTTCATAGTTGCATGTTGGTTGTTCATTGCAGTTGCATTCTAGTCCTTCTTTAGTTGCAATCCAATTCTTTGATAGTCCAATGCTAGCGAACACGTGTCCACGTAAGCAACTATGGTGAATGTCGGATGCCTAAAACCTCCCAGTCACTTCCCTAGTTGCATGAGAGTCAAATACTAGTTGCATGCGAGTCATTTCATAGTTGCATGTTGGTTGTTCATTGCAGTTGCATTCTATTCCTTCTTTAGTTGCAATCCAATTAGTTGATAGTCCAATGCTAGCGAACACGTGTCCACATCAGCAACTATGGTGAATGTCGGATGCCTAAAACCTCCTTGTCACTTCCCTAGTTGCATGAGAGTCAAATACTAGTTGCATGTTGGTTGTTCGTTGCAGTTGCATTCTAGTCCTTCTTTAGTTGCAATCCAATTAGTTGATAGTCCAATGCTAGCGTACACGTGTCCACATCAGCAACTATGGTGAATGTCGGATGCCTAAAACCTCCCAGTCACTTCTCTAGTTGCGTGAGAGTCAAATACTAGTTGCATGCGAGTCATTTGATAGTTGCATGTTGGTTGTTCTTTGCAGTTGCATTCTAGTCCTTCTTTAGTTGCAATCCAATTAGTTGATAGTCCAATGCTAGCGTACACGTGTCCGCATCAGCAACTATGGTGAATGTCGGATGCCTAAAACCTCCCAGTCACTTCTCTAGTTGCATGAGAGTCAAATACTAGTTGCATGCGAGTCATTTGATAGTTGCATGTTGGTTGTTCTTTGCAGTTGCATTCTAGTCCTTCTTTAGTTGCAATCCAATTCGTTGATATTCCAATGCTAGCGTACACGTATCCACATCAGCAACTATGGTGAATGTCGGATGCCTAAAACCTCCCAGTCACTTCTCTAGTTGCATGAGAGTCAAATACTAGTTGCATGCGAGTCATTTGATAGTTGCATGTTGGTTGTTCTTTGCAGTTGCATTCTAGTCCTTCTTTAGTTGCAATCCAATTTGTTGATAGTCCAATGCTAGCGAACACGTGTGCACATCAGCAACTATGGTGAATGTCGGATGCCTAAAACCTCCCAGTCACTTCTCTAGTTGCATGAGAGTCAAATACTAGTTGCATGCGAGTCATTTGATAGTTGCATGTTGGTTGTTCGTTGCAGTTGCATTCTAGTCCTTCTTTAGTTGCAATCCAATTCTTTGATAGTCCAATGCTAGCGTACACGTGTCCACATCAGCAACTATGGTGAATGTCGGATGCCTAAAACCTCCCAGTCACTTCTCTAGTTGCATGAGAGTCAAATACTAGTTGCATGTGAGTCATTTGATAGTTGCATCTTGGTTGTTCTTTGCAGTTGCATTCTAGTCCTTCTTTAGTTGCAATCCAATTAGTTGATAGTCCAATGCTAGCCTACACGTGTCCACGTAAGCAACTATGGTGAATGTCGGATGCCTAAAACCTCCCAGTCACTTCTCTAGTTGCATGAGAATCAAATACTAGTTGCATGCGAGTCATTTCATAGTTGCATGTTGGTTGTTCATTGCAGTTGCATTCTAGTCCTTGTTTAGTTGCAATCCAATTTGTTGATAGTCCAATGCTAGCGAACACGTGTCCACATCAGCAACTATGGTGAATGTCGGATGCCTAAAACCTCCCAGTCACTTCTCTAGTTGCAGGAGAGTCAAATACTAGTTGCATGCGAGTCATTTGATAGTTGCATGTTGGTTATTCATTGCAGTTGCATTCTAGTCCTTGTTTAGTTGCAATCCAATTTGTTGATAGTCCAATGCTAGCGAACACGTGTCCACATCAGCAACTATGGTGAATGTCGGATGCCTAAAACCTCCCAGTCACTTCCCTAGTTGCATGAGAGTCAAATACTAGTTGCATGCGAGTCATTTCATAGTTGCATGTTGGTTGTTCATTGCAGTTGCATTCTAGTCCTTCTTTAGTTGCAATCCAATTAGTTGATAGTCCAATGCTAGCGTACACGTGTCCACATCAGCAACTATGGTGAATGTCGGATGCCTAAAACCTCCTTGTCACTTCCCTAGTTGCATGAGAGTCAAATACTAGTTGCATGTGAGTCATTTGATAGTTGCATGTTGGTTGTTCTTTGCAGTTGCATTCTAGTCCTTCTTTAGTTGCAATCCAATTCTTTGATAGTCCAATGCTAGCGTACACGTGTCCACGTGAGCGACTATGGTGAATGTCGGATGCCTAAAACCTCCCAGTCACTTCTCTAGTTGCATGAGAGTCAAATACTAGTTGCATGCGAGTCATTTCATAGTTGCATGTTGGTTGTTCATTGCAGTTGCATTCTAGTCCTTCTTTAGTTGCAATCCAATTAGTTGATAGTCCAATGCTAGCGTACACGTGTCCACATCAGCAACTATGGTGAATGTCGGATGCCTAAAACCTCCCAGTCACTTCTCTAGTTGCATGAGAGTCAAATACTAGTTGCATGTGAGTCATTTGATAGTTGCATCTTGGTTGTTCTTTGCAGTTGCATTCTAGTCCTTCTTTAGTTGCAATCCAATTAGTTGATAGTCCAATGCTAGCGTACACGTGTCCACATCAGCAACTATGGTGAATGTCGGATGCCTAAAACCTCCCAGTCACTTCTCTAGTTGCATGAGAGTCAAATACTAGATGCATGCGAGTCATTTGATAGTTGCATGTTGGTTGTTCTTTGCAGTTGCATTCTAGTCCTTCTTTAGTTGCAATCCAATTAGTTGATAGTCCAATGCGAGCGTACACGTGTCCACATCAGCATCTATGGTGAATGTCGGATGCCTAAAACCTCCCAGTCACTTCTCTAGTTGCATGAGAGTCAAATACTAGTTGCATGTGAGTCATTTGATAGTTGCATGTTGGTTGTTCTTTGCAGTTGCATTCTATTCCTTCTTTAGTTGCAATCCAATTAGTTGATAGTCCAATGCTAGCGTACACGTATCCACATCAGCAACTATGGTGAATGTCGGATGCCTAAAACCTCCCAGTCACTTCCCTAGTTGCATGAGAGTCAAATACTAGTTGCATGTGAGTCATTTGATAGTTGCATCTTGGTTGTTCTTTGCAGTCGCATTCTATTCCTTCTTTAGTTGCAATCCAATTAGTTGATAGTCCAATGCTAGCGTACACGTGTCCACATCAGCAACTATGGTGAATGTCGGATGCCTAAAACCTCCCAGTCACTTCCCTAGTTGCATGAGAGTCAAATACTAGTTGCATGTGAGTCATTTGATAGTTGCATCTTGGTTGTTCTTTGCAGTTGCATTCTAGTCCTTCTTTAGTTGCAATCCAATTAGTTCATAGTCCAATGCTAGCGTACACGTGTCCACGTGAGCAACTATGGTGAATGTCGGATGCCTAAAACCTCCCAGTCACTTCTCTAGTTGCATGAGAGTCAAATACTAGTTGCATGCGAGTCATTTGATAATTGCATGTTGGTTGTTCTTTGCAGTTGCATTCTAGTCCTTCTTTAGTTGCAATCCAATTTGTTGATAGTCCAATGCTAGCGAACACGTGTCCACATCAGCAACTATGGTGAATGTCGGATGCCTAAAACCTCCCAGTCACTTCTCTAGTTGCATGAGAGTCAAATACTAGTTGCATGCGAGTCATTTGATAGTTGCATGTTGGTTGTTCTTTGCAGTTGCATTCTAGTCCTTCTTTAGTTGCAATCCAATTAGTTGATAGTCCAATGCTAGCGAACACGTGTGCACATCAGCAACTATGGTGAATGTCGGATGCCTAAAACCTCCCAGTCACTTCCCTAGTTGCATGAGAGTCAAATACTAGTTGCATGCGAGTCATTTGATAGTTGCATGTTGGTTGTTCATTGCAGTTGCATTCTATTCCTTCTTTAGTTGCAATCCAATTTGTTGATAGTCCAATGCTAGCCTACACGTGTCCACGTAAGCAACTATGGTGAATGTCAGATGCCTAAAACCTCCCAGTCACTTCTCTAGTTGCATGAGAGTCAAATACTAGTTGCATGTGAGTCATTTGATAGTTGCATATTGGTCGTTCTTTGCAGCTGCATTCTAGTCCTTCTTTAGTTGCAATCCAATTAGCTCATAGTCCAATGCTAGTGTACACGTGTCCACATCAGCAACTATGGTGAATGTCGGATGCCTAAAACCTCCCAGTCACTTCTCTAGTTGCATGAGAGTCAAATACTAGTTGCATGCGAGTCATTTGATAGTTGCATGTTGGTTATTCTTTGCAGTTGCATTCTAGTCCTTCTTTAGTTGCAATCCAATTTGTTGATAGTCCAATGCTAGCGTACACGTGTCCACATCAGCAACTATGGTGAATGTCGGATGCCTAAAACCTCCCAGTCACTTCTCTAGTTGCATGAGAGTCAAATACTAGTTGCATGTGAGTCATTTGAAAGTTGCATCTTGGTTGTTCTTTGCAGTCGCATTCTATTCCTTCTTTAGTTGCAATCCAATTAGTTGATAGTCCAATGCAAGCGTACACGTGTCCACATCAGCAACTATGGTGAATGTCGGATGCCTAAAACCTCCCAGTCACTTCCCTAGTTGCATGAGAGTCAAATACTAGTTGCATGTGAGTCATTTGATAGTTGCATCTTGGTTGTTCTTTGCAGTTGCATTCTAGTCCTTCTTTAGTTGCAATCCAATTAGTTCATAGTCCAATGCTAGCGTACACGTGTCCACGTGAGCAACTATGGTGAATGTCGGATGCCTAAAACCTCCCAGTCACTTCTCTAGTTGCATGAGAGTCAAATACTAGTTGCATGCGAGTCATTTGATAGTTGCATGTTGATTGTTCTTTGCAGTTGCATTCTAGTCCTTCTTTAGTTGCAATCCAATTCGTTGATAGTCCAATGCTAGCGTACACGTGTCCACATCAGCAACTATGGTGAATGTCGGATGCTTAAAACCTCCCAGTCACTTCCCTAGTTGCATGAGAGTCAAATACTAATTGCATGCGAGTCATTTCATAGTTGCATGTTGGTTGTTCATTACAGTTGCATTCTAGTCCTTCTTTAGTTGCAATCCAATTAGTTGATAGTCCAATGCTAGCGTACACGTGTCCACATCAGCAACTATGGTGAATGTCGGATGCCTAAAACCTCCCAGTCACTTCTCTAGTTGCATGAGAGTCAAATACTAGTTGCATGTGAGTCATTTGAAAGTTGCATCTTGGTTGTTCTTTGCAGTCGCATTCTATTCCTTCTTTAGTTGCAATCCAATTAGTTGATAGTCCAATGCTAGCGTACACGTGTCCACATCAGCAACTATGGTGAATGTCGGATGCCTAAAACCTCCCAGTCACTTCTCTAGTTGCATGAGAGTCAAATACTAGTTGCATGTGAGTCATTTGATAGTTGCATGTTGGTTGCTCTTTGCAGTTGCATTCTAGTCCTTCTTTAGTTGCAATCCAATTCGTTGATAGTCCAATGCTAGCGTACACGTGTCCACATCAGCAACTATGGTGAATGTCGGATGCCTAAAACCTCCCAGTCACTTCCCTAGTTGCATGAGAGTCAAATACTAGTTGCATGTGAGTCATTTGATAGTTGCATCTTGGTTGTTCTTTGCAGTTGCATTCTAGTCCTTGTTTAGTTGCAATCCAATTTGTTGATAGGCCAATGCTAGCGTACACATGTCCACATCAGCAACTATGGTGAATGTCGGATGCCTAAAACCTCCCAGTCACTTCCCTAGTTGCATGAGAGTCAAATACTAGTTGCATGTGAGTCATTTGATAGTTGCATGTTGGTTGTTCTTTGCAGTTGCATTCTATTCCTTCTTTAGTTGCAATCCAATTCTTTGATAGTCCAATGCTAGCCTACACGTGTCCACGAAAGCAACTATGGTGAATGTCGGATGCCTAAAACCTCCCAGTCACTTCCCTAGTTGCATGAGAGTCAAATACTAGTTGCATGTGAGTCATTTGATAGTTGCATGTTGGTTGTTCTTTGCAGTTGCATTCTAGTCCTTCTTTAGTTGCAATCCAATTCGTTGATAGTCCAATGCTAGCGTACACGTGTCCACATCAGCAACTATGGTGAATGTCGGATGCCTAAAACCTCCCAGTCACTTCCCTAGTTGCATGAGAGTCAAATACTAGTTGCATGTGAGTCATTTGATAGTTGCATCTTGGTTGTTCTTTGCAGTTGCATTCTAGTCCTTGTTTAGTTGCAATCCAATTTGTTGATAGGCCAATGCTAGCGTACACATGTCCACATCAGCAACTATGGTGAATGTCGGATGCCTAAAACCTCCCAGTCACTTCCCTAGTTGCATGAGAGTCAAATACTAGTTGCATGTGAGTCATTTGATAGTTGCATGTTGGTTGTTCTTTGCAGTTGCATTCTATTCCTTCTTTAGTTGCAATCCAATTCTTTGATATTCCAATGCTAGCCTACACGTATCCACGAAAGCAACTATGGTGAATGTCGGATGCCTAAAACCTCCCAGTCACTTCTCTAGTTGCATGAGAGTCAAATACTAGTTGCATGCGAGTCATTTGATAGTTGCATGTTGGTTGTTCTTTGCAGTTGCATTCTAGTGCTTGTTTAGTTGCAATCCAATTAGTTGATAGTCCAATGCTAGCGTACACGTGTCCACGTGAGCAACTATGGTGAATGTCGGATGCCTAAAACCTCCCAGTCACTTCTCTAGTTGCATGAGAGTCAAATACTAGTTGCATGCGAGTCATTTGATAGTTGCATGTTGGTTGTTCTTTGCAGTTGCATTCTAGTCCTTCTTTAGTTGCAATCCAATTAGTTAATAGTCCAATGCTAGCGTACACGTGTCCACATCAGCAACTATGGTGAATGTCGGATGCCTAAAACCTCCCAGTCACTTCTCTAGTTGCATGAGAGTCAAATACTAGTTGCATGCGTGTCATTTCATAGTTGCATGTTGGTTGTTCTTTGCAGTTGCATTCTAGTGCTTGTTTAGTTGCAATCCAATCAATTCATAGTCCAATGCTAGCGTACACGTGTCCACGTGAGCAACTATGGTGAATGTCGGATGCCTAAAACCTCCCAGTCACTTCTCTAGTTGCATGAGAGTCAAATACTAGTTGCATGCGTGTCATTTCATAGTTGCATGTTGGTTGTTCGTTGCAGTTTGCTTTCTAGTGCTTGTTTAGTTGCAATCCAATTTGTTGATAGTCCTATGCTAGCGTACACGTGTCCACATCAGCAACTATGGTGAATGTCGGATGCCTAAAACCTCATAGTCACTTCTCTAGTTGCATGAGAGTCAAATACTAGTTGCATGCGAGTCTAATACTAGTTGCATGCGAGTCATTTGATAGTTGCATGTTGGTTCTTCTTTGCAGTTGCATTCTAGTCCTTCTTTAATTGCAATGCAATTCGTTGATAGTCCAATGCTAGCGTACACGTGTCCACATCAGCAACTATGGTGAATGTCGGATGCCTAAAACCTCCCAGTCACTTCCCTAGTTGCATGAGAGTCAAATACTAGTTGCATGTGAGTCATTTGATAGTTGCATCTTGGTTGTTCTTTGCAGTTGCATTCTAGTCCTTGTTTAGTTGCAATCCAATTTGTTGATAGGCCAATGCTAGCGTACACATGTCCACATCAGCAACTATGGTGAATGTCGGATGCCTAAAACCTCCCAGTCACTTCCCTAGTTGCATGAGAGTCAAATACTAGTTGCATGTGAGTCATTTGATAGTTGCATGTTGGTTGTTCTTTGCAGTTGCATTCTATTCCTTCTTTAGTTGCAATCCAATTCTTTGATATTCCAATGCTAGCCTACACGTGTCCACGAAAGCAACTATGGTGAATGTCGGATGCCTAAAACCTCCCAGTCACTTCTCTAGTTGCATGAGAGTCAAATACTAGTTGCATGCGAGTCATTTGATAGTTGCATGTTGGTTGTTCTTTGCAGTTGCATTCTAGTGCTTGTTTAGTTGCAATCCAATTAGTTGATAGTCCAATGCTAGCGTACACGTGTCCACGTGAGCAACTATGGTGAATGTCGGATGCCTAAAACCTCCCAGTCACTTCTCTAGTTGCATGAGAGTCAAATACTAGTTGCATGCGAGTCATTTGATAGTTGCATGTTGGTTGTTCTTTGCAGTTGCATTCTAGTCCTTCTTTAGTTGCAATCCAATTAGTTAATAGTCCAATGCTAGCGTACACGTGTCCACATCAGCAACTATGGTGAATGTCGGATGCCTAAAACCTCCCAGTCACTTCTCTAGTTGCATGAGAGTCAAATACTAGTTGCATGCGTGTCATTTCATAGTTGCATGTTGGTTGTTCTTTGCAGTTGCATTCTAGTGCTTGTTTAGTTGCAATCCAATCAATTCATAGTCCAATGCTAGCGTACACGTGTCCACGTGAGCAACTATGGTGAATGTCGGATGCCTAAAACCTCCCAGTCACTTCTCTAGTTGCATGAGAGTCAAATACTAGTTGCATGCGTGTCATTTCATAGTTGCATGTTGGTTGTTCGTTGCAGTTTGCTTTCTAGTGCTTGTTTAGTTGCAATCCAATTTGTTGATAGTCCTATGCTAGCGTACACGTGTCCACATCAGCAACTATGGTGAATGTCGGATGCCTAAAACCTCATAGTCACTTCTCTAGTTGCATGAGAGTCAAATACTAGTTGCATGCGAGTCTAATACTAGTTGCATGCGAGTCATTTGATAGTTGCATGTTGGTTCTTCTTTGCAGTTGCATTCTAGTCCTTCTTTAATTGCAATGCAATTCGTTGATAGTCCAATGCTAGCGTACACGTGTCCACATCAGCAACTATGGTGAATGTCGGATGCCTAAAACCTCATAGTCACTTCTCTAGTTGCATGAGAGTCAAATACTAGTTGCATGAGAGTCAAATACTAGTTGCATGCGAGTCACTTGATAGTTGCATCTTGGTTGTTCTTTGCAGTTGCATTCTAGTGCTTGTTTAGTTGCAATCCAATTAGTTGATAGTCCAATGCTAGCGTACACGTGTCCACGTGAGCAACTATGGTGAATGTCGGATGCCTAAAACCTCCCAGTCACTTCTCTAGTTGCATGAGAGTCAAATACTAGTTGCATGCGAGTCATTTGATAGTTGCATGTTGGTTGTTCTTTGCAGTTGCATTCTAGTCCTTCTTTAGTTGCAATCCAATTAGTTGATAGTCCAATGCTAGCGTACACGTGTCCACGTGAGCAACTATGGTGAATGTCGGATGCCTAAAACCTCCCAGTCACTTCTCTAGTTGCATGAGCGTCAAATACTAGTTGCATGCGAGTCATTTGATAGTTGCATCTTGGTTGTTCTTTGCAGTTGCATTCTAGTCCTTCTTTAGTTGCAATCCAATTTGTTGATAGTCCAATGCTAGCATACACGTGTCCACGTGAGCAACTATGGTGAATGTTGGATGCCTAAAACCTCCCAGTCACTTCCCTAGTTGCATGAGAGTCAAATACTAGTTGCATGCGAGTCATTTGATAGTTGCATGTTGGTTGTTCTTTGCAGTTGCATTCTATTTCTTCTTTAGTTGCAATCCAATTAGTTGATAGTCCAATGCTAGCGTACACGTGTCCACATCAGCAACTATGGTGAATGTCGGATGCCTAAAACCTCCCAGTCACTTCTCTAGTTGCATGAGAGTCAAATACTAATTGCATGCGAGTCATTTCATAGTTGCATGTTGGTTGTTCATTGCAGTTGCATTCTAGTCCTTGTTTAGTTGCAATCCAATTTGTTGATAGGCCAATGCTAGCGTACACGTGTCCACATCAGCAACTATGGTGAATGTCGGATGCCTAAAACCTCCCAGTCACTTCCCTACTTGCATGAGAGTCAAATACTAGTTGCATGTGAGTCATTTGATAGTTGCATCTTGGTTGTTCTTTGCAGTTGCATTCTAGTCCTTGTTTAGTTGCAATCCAATTTGTTGATAGGCCAATGCTAGCGTACACATGTCCACATCAGCAACTATGGTGAATGTCGGATGCCTAAAACCTCCCAGTCACTTCCCTAGTTGCATGAGAGTCAAATACTAGTTGCATGTGAGTCATTTGATAGTTGCATGTTGGTTGTTCTTTGCAGTTGCATTCTAGTCCTTCTTTAGTTGCAATCTAATTAGTTGATAGTCCAATGCTAGCGTACACGTGTCCACATCAGCAACTATGGTGAATGTCGGATGCCTAAAACCTCCCAGTCACTTCCCTAGTTGCATGAGAGTCAAATACTAGTTGCATGTGAGTCATTTGATAATTGCATCTTGGTTGTTCTTTGCAGTTGCATTCTAGTCCTTGTTTAGTTGCAATCCAATTTGTTGATAGGCCAATGCTAGCGTACACATGTCCACATCAGCAACTATGGTGAATGTCGGATGCCTAAAACCTCCCAGTCACTTCCCTAGTTGCATGAGAGTCAAATACTAGTTGCATGTGAGTCATTTGATAGTTGCATGTTGGTTGTTCTTTGCAGTTGCATTCTATTCCTTCTTTAGTTGCAATCCAATTCTTTGATAGTCCAATGCTAGCCTACACGTGTCCACGAAAGCAACTATGGTGAATGTCGGATGCCTAAAACCTCCCAGTCACTTCTCTAGTTGCATGAGAGTCAAATACTAGTTGCATGCGAGTCATTTGATAGTTGCATGTTGGTTGTTCTTTGCAGTTGCATTCTAGTCCTTCTTTAGTTGCAATCCAATTTGTTGATAGTCCAATGCTAGCGTACACGTGTCCACGTGAGCAACTATGGTGAATGTCGGATGCCTAAAACCTCCCAGTCACTTCTCTAGTTGCATGAGAGTCAAATACTAGTTGCATGCGAGTCATTTGATAGTTGCATCTTGGTTGTTCTTTGCAGTTGCATTCTAGTCCTTCTTTAGTTGCAATCCAATTAGTTGATAGTCTAATGCTAGCGTACACGTGTCCACGTGAGCAACTATGGTGAATGTCGGATGCCTAAAACCTCCCAGTCACTTCTCTAGTTGCATGAGAGTCAAATACTAGTTGCATGCGTGTCATTTCATAGTTGCATGTTGGTTGTTCTTTGCAGTTGCATTCTAGTGCTTGTTTAGTTGCAATCCAATTAGTTGATAGTCCTATGCTAGCGTACACGTGTCCACGTGAGCAACTATGGTGAATGTCGGATGCCTAAAACCTCCCAGTCACTTCTCTAGTTGCATGAGAGTCAAATACTAGTTGCATGCGTGTCATTTCATAGTTGCATGTTGGTTGTTCGTTGCAGTTTGCTTTCTAGTGCTTGTTTAGTTGCAATCCAATTTGTTGATAGTCCTATGCTAGCGTACACGTGTCCACATCAGCAACTATGGTGAATGTCGGATGCCTAAAACCTCCCAGTCACTTCTCTAGTTGCATGAGAGTCAAATACTAGTTGCATGCGTGTCATTTCATAGTTGCATGTTGGTTGTTCGTTGCAGTTTGCTTTCTAGTGCTTGTTTAGTTGCAATCCAATTTGTTGATAGTCCTATGCTAGCGTACACGTGTCCACATCAGCAACTATGGTGAATGTCGGATGCCTAAAACCTCATAGTCACTTCTCTAGTTGCATGAGAGTCAAATACTAGTTGCATGCGAGTCTAATACTAGTTGCATGCGAGTCATTTGATAGTTGCATGTTGGTTCTTCTTTGCAGTTGCATTCTAGTCCTTCTTTAATTGCAATGCAATTCGTTGATAGTCCAATGCTAGCGTACACGTGTCCACATCAGCAACTATGGTGAATGTCGGATGCCTAAAACCTCATAGTCACTTCTCTAGTTGCATGAGAGTCAAATACTAGTTGCATGAGAGTCAAATACTAGTTGCATGCGAGTCACTTGATAGTTGCATCTTGGTTGTTCTTTGCAGTTGCATTCTAGTGCTTGTTTAGTTGCAATCCAATTAGTTGATAGTCCAATGCTAGCGTACTCGTGTCCACGTGAGCAACTATGGTGAATGTCGGATGCCTAAAACCTCCCAGTCACTTCTCTAGTTGCATGAGAGTCAAATACTAGTTGCATGCGAGTCATTTGATAGTTGCATGTTGGTTGTTCTTTGCAGTTGCATTCTAGTCCTTCTTTAGTTGCAATCCAATTAGTTGATAGTCCAATGCTAGCGTACACGTGTCCACGTGAGCAACTATGGTGAATGTCGGATGCCTAAAACCTCCCAGTCACTTCTCTAGTTGCATGAGCGTCAAATACTAGTTGCATGCGAGTCATTTGATAGTTGCATCTTGGTTGTTCTTTGCAGTTGCATTCTAGTCCTTCTTTAGTTGCAATCCAATTAGTTGATAGTCCAATTCTAGCATACACGTGTCCACGTGAGCAACTATGGTGAATGTTGGATGCCTAAAACCTCCCAGTCACTTCCCTAGTTGCATGAGAGTCAAATACTAGTTGCATGCGAGTCATTTGATAGTTGCATGTTGGTTGTTCTTTGCAGTTGCATTCTATTTCTTCTTTAGTTGCAATCCAATTAGTTGATAGTCCAATGCTAGCGTACACGTGTCCACATCAGCAACTATGGTGAATGTCGGATGCCTAAAACCTCCCAGTCACTTCTCTAGTTGCATGAGAGTCAAATACTAATTGCATGCGAGTCATTTCATAGTTGCATGTTGGTTGTTCATTGCAGTTGCATTCTAGTCCTTGTTTAGTTGCAATCCAATTTGTTGATAGGCCAATGCTAGCGTACACGTGTCCCCATCAGCAACTATGGTGAATGTCGGATGCCTAAAACCTCCCAGTCACTTCTCTAGTTGCATGAGAGTCAAATACTAGTTGCATGTGAGTCATTTGATAGTTGCATCTTGGTTGTTCTTTGCAGTTGCATTCTAGTCCTTGTTTAGTTGCAATCCAATTTGTTGATAGGCCAATGCTAGCGTACACATGTCCACATCAGCAACTATGGTGAATGTCGGATGCCTAAAACCTCCCAGTCACTTCCCTAGTTGCATGAGAGTCAAATACTAGTTGCATGTGAGTCATTTGATAGTTGCATGTTGGTTGTTCTTTGCAGTTGCATTCTAGTCCTTCTTTAGTTGCAATCTAATTAGTTGATAGTCCAATGCTAGCGTCCACGTGTCCACATCAGCAACTATGGTGAATGTCGGATGCCTAAAACGTCCCAGTCACTTCCCTAGTTGCATGAGAGTCAAATACTAGTTGCATGTGAGTCATTTGATAATTGCATCTTGGTTGTTCTTTGCAGTTGCATTCTAGTCCTTGTTTAGTTGCAATCCAATTTGTTGATAGGCCAATGCTAGCGTATACATGTCCACATCAGCAACTATGGTGAATGTCGGATGCCTAAAACCTCCCAGTCACTTCCCTAGTTGCATGAGAGTCAAATACTAGTTGCATGTGAGTCATTTGATAGTTGCATGTTGGTTGTTCTTTGCAGTTGCATTCTATTCCTTCTTTAGTTGCAATCCAATTCTTTGATAGTCCAATGCTAGCCTACACGTGTCCACGAAAGCAACTATGGTGAATGTCGGATGCCTAAAACCTCCCAGTCACTTCAATAGTTGCATGAGAGTCAAATACTAGTTGCATGCGAGTCATTTGATAGTTGCATGTTGGTTGTTCTTTGCAGTTGCATTCTAGTCCTTCTTTAGTTGCAATCCAATTAGTTTATAGTCCAATGCTAGCGTACACGTGTCCACGTGAGCAACTATGGTGAATGTCGGATGCCTAAAACCTCCCAGTCACTTCTCTAGTTGCATGAGAGTCAAATACTAGTTGCATGCGAGTCATTTGATAGTTGCATGTTGGTTGTTCTTTGCAGTTGCATTCTAGTGCTTGTTTAGTTGCAATCCAATTAGTTGATAGTCCAATGCTAGCGTACACGTGTCCACGTGAGCAACTATGGTGAATGTCGGATGCCTAAAACCTCCCAGTCACTTCTCTAGTTGCATGAGAGTCAAATACTAGTTGCATGCGTGTCATTTCATAGTTGCATGTTGGTTGTTCTTTGCAGTTGCATTCTAGTGCTTGTTTAGTTGCAATCCAATTAGTTGATAGTCCTATGCTAGCGTACACGTGTCCACGTGAGCAACTATGGTGAATGTCGGATGCCTAAAACCTCCCAGTCACTTCTCTAGTTGCATGAGAGTCAAATACTAGTTGCATGCGTGTCATTTCATAGTTGCATGTTGGTTGTTCGTTGCAGTTTGCTTTCTAGTGCTTGTTTAGTTGCAATCCAATTTGTTGATAGTCCTATGCTAGCGTACACGTGTCCACATCAGCAACTATGGTGAATGTCGGATGCCTAAAACCTCATAGTCAGTTCTCTAGTTGCATGAGAGTCAAATACTAGTTGCATGCGAGTCTAATACTAGTTGCATGCGAGTCATTTGATAGTTGCATGTTGGTTCTTCTTTGCAGTTGCATTCTAGTCCTTCTTTAATTGCAATGCAATTCGTTGATAGTCCAATGCTAGCGTACACGTGTCCACATCAGCAACTATGGTGAATGTCGGATGCCTAAAACCTCATAGTCACTTCTCTAGTTGCATGAGAGTCAAATACTAGTTGCATGAGAGTCAAATACTAGTTGCATGCGAGTCACTTGATAGTTGCATCTTGGTTGTTCTTTGCAGTTGCATTCTAGTGCTTGTTTAGTTGCAATCCAATTAGTTGATAGTCCAATGCTAGCGTACACGTGTCCACGTGAGCAACTATGGTGAATGTCGGATGCCTAAAACCTCCCAGTCACTTCTCTAGTTGCATGAGAGTCAAATACTAGTTGGATGCGAGTCATTTGATAGTTGCATCTTGGTTGTTCTTTGCAGTTGCATTCTAATCCTTCTTTAGTTGCAATCCAATTAGTTGATAGTCCAATGCTAGCGTACACGTGTCCACGTGAGCAACTATGGTGAATGTCGGATGCCTAAAACCTCCCAGTCACTTCTCTAGTTGCATGAGAGTCAAATACTAGTTGCATGCGAGTCATTTGATAGTTGCATCTTGGTTGTTCTTTGCAGTTGCATTCTAGTCCTTCTTTAGTTGCAATCCAATTAGTTGATAGTCCAATGCTAGCATACACGTGTCCACGTGAGCAACTATGGTGAATGTCGGATGCCTAAAACCTCCCAGTCACTTCTCTAGTTGCATGAGAGTCAAATACTAGTTGCATGCGAGTCATTTGATAGTTGCATGTTGGTTGTTCTTTGCAGTTGCATTCTAGTCCTTCTTTAGTTGCAATCCAATTTGTTGATAGTCCAATGCTAGCGTACACGTGTCCACGTGAGCAACTATGGTGAATGTCGGATGCCTAAAACCTCCCAGTCACTTCTCTAGTTGCATGAGAGTCAAATACTAGTTGCATGCGAGTCATTTGATAGTTGCATGTTGGTTGTTCTTTGCAGTTGCATTCTAGTGCTTGTTTAGTTGCAATCCAATTAGTTGATAGTCCTATGCTAGCGTACACGTGTCCACGTGAGCAACTATGGTGAATGTCGGATGCCTAAAACCTCCCAGTCACTTCTCTAGTTGCATGAGAGTCAAATACTAGTTGCATGCGTGTCATTTCATAGTTGCATGTTGGATGTTCGTTGCAGTTTGCTTTCTAGTGCTTGTTTAGTTGCAATCCAATTAGTTGATAGTCCTATGCTAGCGTACACGTGTCCACGTGAGCAACTATGGTGAATGTCGGATGCCTAAAACCTCCCAGTCACTTCTCTAGTTGCATGAGAGTCAAATACTAGTTGCATGCGTGTCATTTCATAGTTGCATGTTGGATGTTCGTTGCAGTTTGCTTTCTAGTGCTTGTTTAGTTGCAATCCAATTTGTTGATAGTCCTATGCTAGCGTACACGTGTCCACGTGAGCAACTATGGTGAATGTCGGATGCCTAAAACCTCATAGTCACTTCTCTAGTTGCATGAGAGTCAAATACTAGTGGCATGAGAGTCAAATACTAGTTGCATGCGAGTCATTTCAAAATTGCATGTTGGTTGTTCGTTGCAGTTGCATTCTAGTGCTTGTTTAGTTGCAATCCAATTCGTTGATAGTCCAATGCTAGCGTACACGTGTCCACATCAGCAACTATGGTGAATGTCGGATGCCTAAAACCTCATAGTCACTTCTCTAGTTGCATGAGAGTCAAATACTAGTTGCATGAGAGTCAAATACTAGTTGCATGCGAGTCATTTGATAGTTGCATCTTGGTTGTTCTTTGCAGTTGCATTCTATTCCTTCTTTAGTTGCAATCCAATTAGTTGATAGTCCAATGCTAGCGTACACGTGTCCACGTGAGCAACTATGGTGAATGTCGGATGCCTAAAACCTCCCAGTCACTTGTCTAGTTGCATGAGAGTCAAATACTAATTGCATGCGAGTCATTTCATAGTTGCATGTTGGTTGTTCTATGCAGTTGCATTCTAGTCCTTCTTTAGTTGCAATCCAATTAGTTGATAGTCCAATGCTAGCGTACACGTGTCCACATCAGCAACTATGGTGAATGTCGGATGCCTGAAACCTCCCAGTCAATTCTCTAGTTGCATGAGAGTCAAATACTAGTTGCATGCGAGTCATTTGATAGTTGCATGTTGGTTGTTCTTTGCAGTTGCATTCTAGTGCTTGTTTAGTTGCAATCCAATTAGTTGATAGTCCAATGCTAGCGTACACGTGTCCACGTGAGCAACTATGGTGAATGTCGGATGCCTAAAACCTCCCAGTCACTTCTCTAGTTGCATGAGAGTCAAATACTAGTTGCATGCGTGTCATTTCATAGTTGCATGTTGGTTGTTCTTTGCAGTTGCATTCTAGTGCTTGTTTAGTTGCAATCCAATTAGTTGATAGTCCTATGCTAGCGTACACGTGTCCACATCAGCAACTATGGTGAATGTCGGATGCCTAAAACCTCCCAGTCACTTCTCTAGATGCATGAGAGTCAAATACTAGTTGCATGCGTGTCATTTCATAGTTGCATGTTGGTTGTTCTTTCCAGTTGCATTCTAGTCCTTCTTTAGTTGCAATCCAATTAGTTCATAGTCCTATGCTAGCGTACACGTGTCCACATCAGCAACTATGGTGAATGTCGGATGCCTAAAACCTCCCAGTCACTTCTGTAGTTGCATGAGAGTCAAATACTAGTTGCATGCGAGTCATTTGATAGTTGCATGTTGGTTGTTCTTTGCAGTTGCATTCTAATCCTTCTTTAGTTGCAATCCAATTCTTTGATAGTCCAATGCTAGCGAACACGTGTCCACGTAAGCAACTATGGTGAATGTCGGATGCCTAAAACCTCCCAGTCACTTCTCTAGTTGCATGAGAGTCAAATACTAGTTGCATGCGAGTCATTTGATAGTTGCATGTTGGTTGTTCTTTGCAGTTGCATTCTAGTGCTTGTTTAGTTGCAATCCAATTCGTTGATAGTCCAATGCTAGCGTACACGTGTCCACATCAGCAACCATGGTGAATGTCGGATGCCTAAAACCTCCCAGTCACTTCTGTACTTGCATGAGAGTCAAATACTAGTTGCATGAGAGTCAAATACTAGTTGCATGCGAGTCATTTGATAGTTGCATCTTGGTTGTTCTTTGTTGTTGCATTCTAGTGCTTGTTTAGTTGCAATCCAATTAGTTGATAGTCCAATGCTAGCGTACACGTGTCCACGTGAGCAACTATGGTGAATGTCGGATGCCTAAAACCTCCCAGTCACTTCTCTAGTTGCATGAGAGTCAAATACTAGTTGCATGCGAGTCATTTCATAGTTGCATGTTGGTTGTTCTTTGCAGTTGCATTCTAGTCCTTCTTTAGTTGCAATCCAATTAGTTGATAGTCCAATGCTAGCGTACACGTGTCCACGTGAGCAACTATGGTGAATGTCGGATGCCTAAAACCTCCCAGTCACTTCTCTAGTTGCATGAGAGTCAAATACTAGTTGCATGCGAGTCATTTGATAGTTGCATGTTGGTTGTTCTTTGCAGTTGCATTCTAGTGCTTGTTTAGTTGCAATCCAATTTGTTGATAGTCCAATGCTAGCGAACACGTGTCCACGTGAGCAACTATGGTGAATGTCGGATGCCTAAAACCTCCCAGTCACTTCTCTAGTTGCATGAGAGTCAAATACAAGTTGCATGCGTGTCATTTCATAGTTGCATGTTGGTTGTTCTTTGCAGTTGCATTCTAGTGCTTGTTTAGTTGCAATCCAATTAGTTGATAGTCCAATGCTAGCGTACACGTGTCCACGTGAGCAACTATGGTGAATGTCGGATGCCTAAAACCTCCCAGTCACTTCTCTAGTTGCATGAGAGTCAAATACTAGTGGCATGAGAGTCAAATACTAGTTGCATGCGAGTCATTTCAAAATTGCATGTTGGTTGTTCGTTGCAGTTGCATTCTAGTGCTTGTTTAGTTGCAATCCAATTCGTTGATAGTCCAATGCTAGCGTACACGTGTCCACATCAGCAACTATGGTGAATGTCGGATGCCTAAAACCTCATAGTCACTTCTCTAGTTGCATGAGAGTCAAATACTAGTTGCATGAGAGTCAAATACTAGTTGCATGCGAGTCATTTGATAGTTGCATCTTGGTTGTTCTTTGCAGTTGCATTCTATTCCTTCTTTAGTTGCAATCCAATTAGTTGATAGTGCAATGCTAGCGTACACGTGTCCACGTGAGCAACTATGGTGAATGTCGGATGCCTAAAACCTCCCAGTCACTTGTCTAGTTGCATGAGAGTCAAATACTAATTGCATGCGAGTCATTTCATAGTTGCATGTTGGTTGTTCTATGCAGTTGCATTCTAGTCCTTCTTTAGTTGCAATCCAATTAGTTGATAGTCCAATGCTAGCGTACACGTGTCCACATCAGCAACTATGGTGAATGTCGGATGCCTGAAACCTCCCAGTCAATTCTCTAGTTGCATGAGAGTCAAATACTAGTTGCATGCGAGTCATTTGATAGTTGCATGTTGGTTGTTCTTTGCAGTTGCATTCTAGTGCTTGTTTAGTTGCAATCCAATTAGTTGATAGTCCAATGCTAGCGTACACGTGTCCACGTGAGCAACTATGGTGAATGTCGGATGCCTAAAACCTCCCAGTCACTTCTCTAGTTGCATGAGAGTCAAATACTAGTTGCATGCGTGTCATTTCATAGTTGCATGTTGGTTGTTCTTTGCAGTTGCATTCTAGTGCTTGTTTAGTTGCAATCCAATTAGTTGATAGTCCTATGCTAGCGTACACGTGTCCACATCAGCAACTATGGTGAATGTCGGATGCCTAAAACCTCCCAGTCACTTCTCTAGATGCATGAGAGTCAAATACTAGTTGCATGCGTGTCATTTCATAGTTGCATGTTGGTTGTTCTTTCCAGTTGCATTCTAGTCCTTCTTTAGTTGCAATCCAATTAGTTCATAGTCCTATGCTAGCGTACACGTGTCCACATCAGCAACTATGGTGAATGTCGGATGCCTAAAACCTCCCAGTCACTTCTGTAGTTGCATGAGAGTCAAATACTAGTTGCATGCGAGTCATTTGATAGTTGCATGTTGGTTGTTCTTTGCAGTTGCATTCTAATCCTTCTTTAGTTGCAATCCAATTCTTTGATAGTCCAATGCTAGCGAACACGTGTCCACGTAAGCAACTATGGTGAATGTCGGATGCCTAAAACCTCCCAGTCACTTCTCTAGTTGCATGAGAGTCAAATACTAGTTGCATGCGAGTCATTTGATAGTTGCATGTTGGTTGTTCTTTGCAGTTGCATTCTAGTGCTTGTTTAGTTGCAATCCAATTCGTTGATAGTCCAATGCTAGCGTACACGTGTCCACATCAGCAACCATGGTGAATGTCGGATGCCTAAAACCTCCCAGTCACTTCTGTACTTGCATGAGAGTCAAATACTAGTTGCATGAGAGTCAAATACTAGTTGCATGCGAGTCATTTGATAGTTGCATCTTGGTTGTTCTTTGTTGTTGCATTCTAGTGCTTGTTTAGTTGCAATCCAATTAGTTGATAGTCCAATGCTAGCGTACACGTGTCCACGTGAGCAACTATGGTGAATGTCGGATGCCTAAAACCTCCCAGTCACTTCTCTAGTTGCATGAGAGTCAAATACTAGTTGCATGCGAGTCATTTCATAGTTGCATGTTGGTTGTTCTTTGCAGTTGCATTCTAGTCCTTCTTTAGTTGCAATCCAATTAGTTGATAGTCCAATGCTAGCGTACACGTGTCCACGTGAGCAACTATGGTGAATGTCGGATGCCTAAAACCTCCCAGTCACTTCTCTAGTTGCATGAGAGTCAAATACTAGTTGCATGCGAGTCATTTGATAGTTGCATGTTGGTTGTTCTTTGCAGTTGCATTCTAGTGCTTGTTTAGTTGCAATCCAATTTGTTGATAGTCCAATGCTAGCGAACACGTGTCCACGTGAGCAACTATGGTGAATGTCGGATGCCTAAAACCTCCCAGTCACTTCTCTAGTTGCATGAGAGTCAAATACAAGTTGCATGCGTGTCATTTCATAGTTGCATGTTGGTTGTTCTTTGCAGTTGCATTCTAGTGCTTGTTTAGTTGCAATCCAATTAGTTGATAGTCCTATGCTAGCGTATACGTGCCCACGTGAGCAACTATGGTGAATGTCGGATGCCTAAAACCTCCCAGTCACTTCTCTAGTTGCATGAGAGTCAAATACTAGTTGCATGCGTGTCATTTCATAGTTGCATGTTGGTTGTTCGTTGCAGTTTGCTTTCTAGTGCTTGTTTAGTTGCAATCCAGTTTGTTGATAGTCCTATGCTAGCGTACACGTGTCGACATCAGCAACTATGGTGAATGTCGGATGCCTAAAACCTCATAGTCACTTCTCTAGTTGCATGAGAGTCAAATACTAGTTGCATGCGAGTCAAATACTAGTTGCATGCGAGTCATTTGATAGTTGCATGTTGGTTGTTCTTTGCAGTTGCATTCTAGTCCTTCTTTAATTGCAATCCAATTCGTTGATAGTCCAATGCTAGCGTACACGTGTCCACATCAGCAACTATGGTGAATGTCGGATGCCTAAAACCTCATAGTCACTTCTCTTGTTGCATGAGAGTCAAATACTAGTTGCATGAGAGTCAAATACTAGTTGCATGCGAGTCATTTGATAGTTGCATCTTGGTTGTTTTTTGCAGTTGTATTCTAGTGCTTGTTTAGTTGCAATCCAATTAGTTGATAGTCCAATGCTAGCGTACACGTGTCCACGTGAGCAACTATGGTGAATGTCGGATGCCTAAAACCTCCCAGTCACTTCTCTAGTTGCATGAGAGTCAAATACTAGTTGCATGCGAGTCATTTGATAGTTGCATGTTGGTTGTTCTTTGCAGTTGCATTCTAGTCCTTCTTTAGTTGCAATCCAATTAGTTGATAGTCCAATGCTAGCGTACACGTGTCCACGTGAGCAACTATGGTGAATGTCGGATGCCTAAAACCTCCCAGTCACTTCTCTAGTTGCATGAGAGTCAAATACTAGTTGCATGCGAGTCATTTGATAGTTGCATGTTGGTTGTTCTTTGCAGTTGCATTCTAGTGCTTGTTTAGTTGCAATCCAATTAGTTGATAGTCCAATGCTAGCGTACACGTGTCCACGTGAGCAACTATGGTGAATGTCGGATGCCTAAAACCTCCCAGTCACTTCTCTAGTTGCATGAGAGTCAAATACTAGTTGCATGCGTGTCATTTCATAGTTGCATGTTGGTTGTTCTTTGCAGTTGCATTCTAGTGCTTGTTTAGTTGCAATCCAATTAGTTGATAGTCCTATGCTAGCGTACACGTGTCCACATCAGCAACTATGGTGAATGTCGGATGCCTAAAACCTCCCAGTCACTTCTCTAGTTGCATGAGAGTCAATTACTAGTTGCATGCGTGTCATTTGATAGCTGCATGTTGGTTGTTCTTTGCAGTTGCATTCTAGTGCTTGTTTAGTTGCAATCCAATTTGTTGATAGTCCTATGCTAGCGTACACGTGTCCACATCAGCAACTATGGTGAATGTCGGATGCCTAAAACCTCCCAGTCACTTCTGTAGTTGCATAAGAGTCAAATACTAGTTGCATGCGAGTCATTTGATAGTTGCATGTTGGTTGTTCTTTGCGGTTGCATTCTATTCCTTCTTTAGTTGCAATCCAATTCTTTGATAGTCCAATGCTAGCGAACACGTGTCCACGTAAGCAACTATGGTGAATGTCGGATGCCTAAAACCTCCCAATCACTTCTCTAGTTGCATGAGAGTCAAATACTAGTTGCATGCGAGTCATTTGATAGTTGCATGTTGGTTGTTCTTTGCAGTTGCATTCTAGTGCTTGTTGAGTTGCAATCCAATTTGTTGATAGTCCAATGCTAGCGTACACGTGTCCACATCAGCAACTATGGTGAATGTCGGATGCCTAAAACCTCCCAGTCACTTCTGTACTTGCATGAGAGTCAAATACTAGTTGCATGAGAGTCAAATACTAGTTGCATGCGAGTCATTTGATAGTTGCATCTTGGTTGTTCTTTGCAGTTGCATTCTAGTGCTTGTTTAGTTGCAATCCAATTAGTTGATAGTCCAATGCTAGCGTACACGTGTCCACGTGAGCAACTATGGTGAATGTCGGATGCCTAAAACCTCCCAGTCACTTCTCTAGTTGCATGAGAGTCAAATACTAGTTGCATGCGAGTCATTTGATAGTTGCATGTTGGTTGTTCTTTGCAGTTGCATTCTAGTCCTTCTTTAGTTGCAATCCAATTAGTTGATAGTCCAATGCTAGCGTACACGTGTCCACGTGAGCAACTATGGTGAATGTCGGATGCCTAAAACCTCCCAGTCACTTCTCTAGTTGCATGAGAGTCAAATACTAGTTGCATGCGAGTCATTTGATAGTTGCATGTTGGTTGTTCTTTGCAGTTGCATTCTAGTGCTTGTTTAGTTGCAATCCAATTTGTTGATAGTCCAATGCTAGCGAACACGTGTCCACGTGAGCAACTATGGTGAATGTCGGATGCCTAAAACCTCCCAGTCACTTCTCTAGTTGCATGAGAGTCAAATACTAGTTGCATGCGTGTCATTTCATAGTTGCATGTTGTTTGTTCTTTGCAGTTGCATTCTAGTGCTTGTTTAGTTGCAATCCAATTAGTTGATAGTCCTATGCTAGCGTATACGTGCCCACGTGAGCAACTATGGTGAATGTCGGATGCCTAAAACCTCCCAGTCACTTCTCTAGTTGCATGAGAGTCAAATACTAGTTGCATGCCTGTCATTTCATAGTTGCATGTTGGTTGTTCGTTGCAGTTTGCTTTCTAGTGCTTGTTTAGTTGCAATCCAATTTGTTGATAGTCCTATGCTAGCGTAGACGTGTCCACATCAGCAACTATGGTGAATGTCGGATGCCTAAAACCTCATAGTCACTTCTCTGGTTGCATGAGAGTCAAATACTAGTTGCATGCGAGTCAAATACTAGTTGCATGCGAGTCACTTGATAGTTGCATCTTGGTTGTTCTTTGCAGTTGCATTCTAGTGCTTGTTTAGTTGCAATCCAATTAGTTGATAGTCCAATGCTAGCGTACACGTGTCCACGTGAGCAACTATGGTGAATGTCGGATGCCTAAAACCTCCCAGTCACTTCTCTAGTTGCATGAGAGTCAAATACTAGTTGCATGCGAGTCATTTGATAGTTGCATGTTGGTTGTTCTTTGCAGTTGCATTCTAGTCCTTCTTTAGTTGCAATCCAATTCTTTGATAGTCCAATGCTAGCCTACACGTGTCCACATCAGCAACTATGGTGAATGTCGGATGCCTAAAACCTCCCAGTCACTTCTGTACTTGCATGAGAGTCAAATACTAGTTGCATGAGAGTCAAATACTAGTTGCATGCGAGTCATTTGATAGTTGCATCTTGGTTGTTCTTTGCAGTTGCAATCTAGTGCTTGTTTAGTTGCAATCCAATTTGTTGATAGTCCTATGCTAGCGTACACGTGTCCACGTGAGCAACTATGGTGAATGTCGGATGCCTAAAACCTCCCTGTCACTTCTCTAGTTGCATGAGAGTCAAATACTAGTTGCATGCGAGTCATTTGATAGTTGCATGTTGGTTGTTCTTTGCAGTTGCATTCTAGTCCTTCTTTAGTTGCAATCCAATTCTTTGATAGTCCAATGCTAGAGTACACGTGTCCACATCAGCAACTATGGTGAATGTCGGATGCCTAAAACCTCCCAGTCACTTCTCTAGTTGCATGAGCGTCAAATACTAGTTGCATGCGAGTCATTTGATAGTTGCATGTTGGTTGTTCTTTGCAGTTGCATTCTAGTGCTTGTTTAGTTGCAATCCAATTTGTTGATAGTCCAATGCTAGCGTACACGTGTCCACATCAGCAACTATGGTGAATGTCGGATGCCTAAAACCTTCCAGTCACTTCTGTACTTGCATGAGAGTCAAATACTAGTTGCATGAGCGTCAAATACTAGTTGCATGCGAGTCATTTGATAGTTGCATCTTGGTTGTTCTTTGCAGTTGCATTCTAGTGCTTGTTTAGTTGCAATCCAATTAGTTGATAGTCCAATGCTAGCGTACACGTGTCCACGTGAGCAACTATGGTGAATGTCGGATGCCTAAAACCTCCCAGTCACTTCTCTAGTTGCATGAGAGTCAAATACTAGTTGCATGCGAGTCATTTGATAGTTGCATGTTGGTTGTTCTTATGCAGTTGCATTCTAGTGCTTGTTTAATTGCAATCCAATTAGTTGATAGTCCAATGCTAGCGTACACGTGTCCACGTGAGCAACTATGGTGAATGTCGGATGCCTAAAACCTCCCAGTCACTTCTCTAGTTGCATGCGTGTCATTTCATAGTTGCATGTTGGTTGTTCTTTGCAGTTGCATTCTAGTGCTTGTTTAGTTGCAATCCAATTAGTTGATAGTCCTATGCTAGCGTACACGTGTCCACATCAGCAACTATGGTGAATGTCGGATGCCTAAAACCTCCCAGTCACTTCTCTAGTTGCAGGAGAGTCAAATACTAGTTGCATGCGTGTCATTTCATAGTTGCATGTTGGTTGTTCGTTGCAGTTGCATTCTAGTGCTTGTTTAGTTGCAATCCAATTTTTGTTGATAGTCCTATGCTAGCGTACACGTGTCCACATCAGCAACTATGGTGAATGTCGGATGCCTAAAACCTCATAGTCACTTCTCTAGTTGCATGAGAGTCAAATACTAGTTGCATGCGAGTCAAATTCTAGTTGCATGCGAGTCATTTGATAGTTGCATGTTGGTTGTTCTTTGCAGTTGCATTCTAGTCCTTCTTTAATTGCAATCCAATTCGTTGATAGTCCAATGCTAGCGTACACGTGTCCACATCAGCAACTATGGTGAATGTCAGATGCCTAAAACCTCATAGTCACTTCTCTAGTTGCATGAGAGTCAAATACTAGTTGCATGAGAGTCAAATACTAGTTGCATGCGAGTCACTTGATAGTTGCATTTTGGTTGTTCTTTGCAGTTGCATTCTAGTGCTTGTTTAGTTGCAATCCAATTAGTTGATAGTCCAATGCTAGCGTACACGTGTCCACGTGAGCAACTATGGTGAATGTCGGATGCCTAAAACCTCCCAGTCACTTCTCTAGTTGCATGAGAGTCAAATACTAGTTGCATGCGAGTCATTTGATAGTTGCATGTTGGTTGTTCTTTGCAGTTGCATTCTAGTCCTTCTTTAGTTGCAATCCAATTCTTTGATAGTCCAATGCTAGCCTACACGTGTCCACGTAAGCAACTATGGTGAATGTCGGATGCCTAAAACCTCCCAGTCACTTCTCTAGTTGCATGAGAGTCAAATACTAGTTGCATGCGAGTCAATTGATAGTTGCATGTTGGTTGTTCTTTGCAGTTGCATTCTAGTGCTTGTTTAGTTGCAATCCAATTTGTTGATAGTCCAATGCTAGCCTACACGTGTCCACATCAGCAACTATGGTGAATGTCGGATGCCTAAAACCTCCCAGTCACTTCTGTACTTGCATGAGAGTCAAATACTAGTTGCATGAGAGTCAAATACTAGTTGCATGCGAGTCATTTGATAGTTGCATCTTGGTTGTTCTTTGCAGTTGCATTCTAGTGCTTGTTTAGTTGCAATCCAATTTGTTGATAGTCCTATGCTAGCGTACACGTGTCCACGTGAGCAACTATGGTGAATGTCGGATGCCTAAAACCTCCCAGTCACTTCTCTAGTTGCATGAGAGTCAAATACTAGTTGCATGCGAGTCATTTGATAGTTGCATGTTGGTTGTTCTTTGCAGTTGCATTCTAGTCCTTCTTTAGTTGCAATCCAATTCTTTGATAGTCCAATGCTAGAGTACACGTGTCCACATCAGCAACTATGGTGAATGTCGGATGCCTAAAACCTCCCAGTCACTTCTCTAGTTGCATGAGCGTCAAATACTAGTTGCATGCGAGTCATTTGATAGTTGCATGTTGGTTGTTCTTTGCAGTTGCATTCTAGTGCTTGTTTAGTTGCAATCCAATTTGTTGATAGTCCAATGCTAGCGTACACGTGTCCACATCAGCAACTATGGTGAATGTCGGATGCCTAAAACCTTCCAGTCACTTCTGTACTTGCATGAGAGTCAAATACTAGTTGCATGAGCGTCAAATACTAGTTGCATGCGAGTCATTTGATAGTTGCATCTTGGTTGTTCTTTGCAGTTGCATTCTAGTGCTTGTTTAGTTGCAATCCAATTAGTTGATAGTCCAATGCTAGCGTACACGTGTCCACGTGAGCAACTATGGTGAATGTCGGATGCCTAAAACCTCCCAGTCACTTCTCTAGTTGCATGAGAGTCATATACTAGTTGCATGCGAGTCATTTGATAGTTGCATGTTGGTTGTTCTTATGCAGTTGCATTCTAGTGCTTGTTTAATTGCAATCCAATTAGTTGATAGTCCAATGCTAGCGTACACGTGTCCACGTGAGCAACTATGGTGAATGTCGGATGCCTAAAACCTCCCAGTCACTTCTCTAGTTGCATGCGTGTCATTTCATAGTTGCATGTTGGTTGTTCTTTGCAGTTGCATTCTAGTGCTTGTTTAGTTGCAATCCAATTAGTTGATAGTCCTATGCTAGCGTACACGTGTCCACACCAGCAACTATGGTGAATGTCGGATGCCTAAAACCTCCCAGTCACTTCTCTAGTTGCAGGAGAGTCAAATACTAGTTGCATGCGTGTCATTTCATAGTTGCATGTTGGTTGTTCGTTGCAGTTGCATTCTAGTGCTTGTTTAGTTGCAATCCAATTTGTTGATAGTCCTATGCTAGCGTACACGTGTCCACATCAGCAACTATGGTGAATGTCGGATGCCTAAAACCTCATAGTCATTTCTCTAGTTGCATGAGAGTCAAATACTAGTGGCATGAGAGTCAAATACTAGTTGCATGCGAGTCATTTCATAGTTGCATGTTGGTTGTTCGTTGCAGTTGCATTCTAGTGCTTGTTTAGTTGCAATCCAATTTGTTGATAGTCCTATGCTAGCGTACACGTGTCCACATCAGCAACTATGGTGAATGTCGGATGCCTAAAACCTCATAGTCACTTCTCTAGTTGCATGAGAGTCAAATACTAGTCGCATGAGAGTCAAATACTAGTTGCATGCGAGTCATTTGATAGTTGCATGTTGGTTGTTCTTTGCAGTTGCATTCTAGTCCTTCTTTAGTTGCAATCCAATTAGTTGATAGTCCACTGCTAGAGTACACGTGTCCACATCAGCAACTATGGTGAATGTCGGATGCCTAAAACCTCCCAGTCACTTCTCTAGTTGCATGAGAGTCAAATACTAGTTGCATGCGAGTCATTTGATAGTTGCATGTTGGTTGTTCTTTGCAGTTGCATTCTAGTCCTTCTTTAGTTGCAATCCAATTTGTTGATAGTCCAATGCTAGCGTACACGTGTCCACATCAGCAACTATGGTGAATGTCGGATGCCTAAAACCTTCCAGTCACTTCTCTAGTTGCATGAGAGTCAAATACTAATTGCATGCGAGTCATTTGATAGTTGCATGTTGGTTGTTCTTTGCAGTTGCATTCCAGTCCTTCTTTAGTTGCAATCCAATTAGTTGATAGTCCAGAGCTAGCGTACACGTGTCCACATCAGCAACTATGATGAATGTCGGATGCCTAAAACCTCCCAGTCACTTCCCTAGTTGCATGAGAGTCAAATACTAGTTGCATGCTAGTCATTTCATAGTTGCATGTTGGTTGTTCTTTGCAGTTGCATTCTAGTCCTTCTTTAGTTGCAATCCAATTAGTTAATAGTCCAATGCTAGCGTACACGTGTCCACATCAGCAACTATGGTGAATGTCGGATGCCTAAAACCTCCCAGTCACTTCTCTAGTTGCATGAGAGTCAAATACTAGTTGCATGCGTGTCATTTCATAGTTGCATATTGGTTGTTCGTTGCAGTTGCATTCTAGTGCTTGTTTAGTTGCAATCCAATTCGTTGATAGTCCAGAGCTAGCGTACACGTGTCCACATCAGCAACTATGATGAATGTCGGATGCCTAAAACCTCCCAGTCACTTCTCTAGTTGCATGAGAGTCAAATACTAGTTGCATGCGTGTCATTTCATAGTTGCATATTGGTTGTTCGTTGCAGTTGCATTCTAGTGCTTGTTTAGTTGCAATCCAATTAGTTGATAGTCCAGAGCTAGCGTACACGTGTCCACATCAGCAACTATGATGAATGTCGGATGCCTAAAACCTCCCAGTCACTTCTCTAGTTGCATGAGAGTCAAATACTAGTTGCATACGAGTCATTTGATAGTTGCATATTGGTTGTTCTTTGCAATTGCATTCTAGTCCTTCTTTAGTTGCAATCCAATTTGTTGATAGTCCAATGCTAGCGAACACGTGTCCACATCAGCAACTATGGTGAATGTCGGATGCCTAAAACCTCCCAGTCACTTCTCTAGTTGCATGAGAGTCAAATACTAGTTGCATGCGAGTCATTTGATAGTTGCATATTGGTTGTTCGTTGCAGTTGCATTCTAGTGCTTGTTTAGTTGCAATCCAATTAGTTGATAGTCCAGAGCTAGCGTACACGTGTCCACATCAGCAACTATGATGAATGTCGGATGCCTAAAACCTCCCAGTCACTTCTCTAGTTGCATGAGAGTCAAATACTAGTTGCATGCGAGTCATTTGATAGTTGCATGTTGGTTGTTCTTTGCAGTTGCATTCTAGTCCTTCTTTAGTTGCAATCCAATTCATTGATAGTCCAATGCTAGCCTACACGTGTCCACGTAAGCAACTATGGTGAATGTCGGATGCCTAAAACCTCCCAGTCACTTCTCTAGTTGCATGAGAGTCAAATACTAGTTGCATGCGAGTCATTTGATAGTTGCATATTGGTTGTTCGTTGCAGTTGCATTCTAGTGCTTGTTTAGTTGCAATCCAATTAGTTGATAGTCCAGAGCTAGCGTACACGTGTCCACATCAGCAACTATGATGAATGTCGGATGCCTAAAACCTCCCAGTCACTTCTCTAGTTGCATGAGCGTCAAATACTAGTTGCATGCGAGTCATTTGATAGTTGCATGTTGGTTGTTCTTTGCAGTTGCATTCTAGTGCTTGTTTAGTTGCAATCCAATTTGTTGATAGTCCAATGCTAGCGTACACGTGTCCACATCAGCAACTATGGTGAATGTCGGATGCCTAAAACCTTCCAGTCACTTCTGTACTTGCATGAGAGTCAAATACTAGTTGCATGAGAGTCAAATACTAGTTGCATGCGAGTCATTTGATAGTTGCATCTTGGTTGTTCTTTGCAGTTGCATTCTAGTGCTTGTTTAGTTGCAATCCAATTAGTTGATAGTCCAATGCTAGCGTACACGTGTCCACGTGAGCAACTATGGTGAATGTCGGATGCCTAAAACCTCCCAGTCACTTCTCTAGTTGCATGAGAGTCAAATACTAGTTGCATGCGAGTCATTTGATAGTTGCATGTTGGTTGTTCTTTGCAGTTGCATTCTAGTGCTTGTTTAGTTGCAATCCAATTAGTTGATAGTCCAATGCTAGCGTACACGTGTCCACGTGAGCAACTATGGTGAATGTCGGATGCCTAAAACCTCCCAGTCACTTCTCTAGTTGCATGAGAGTCAAATACTAGTTGCATGCGAGTCATTTCATAGTTGCATGTTGGTTGTTCTTTGCAGTTGCATTCTAGTGCTTGTTTAATTGCAATCCAATTAGTTGATAGTCCAATGCTAGCGTACACGTGTCCACGTGAGCAACTATGGTGAATGTCGGATGCCTAAAACCTCCAAGTCACTTCCCTAGTTGCATGAGAGTCAAATACTAGTTGCATGCGAGTCATTTCATAGTTGCATGTTGGTTGTTCTTTGCAGTTGCATTCTAGTGCTTGTTTAGTTGCAATCCAATTAGTTGATAGTCCTATGCTAGCGAACACGTGTTCACATCAGCAACTATGGTGAATGTCGGATGCCTAAAACCTCCCAGTCACTTCTCTAGTTGCAGGAGAGTCAAATACTAGTTGCATGCGTGTCATTTCATAGTTGCATGTTGGTTGTTCGTTGCAGTTGCATTCTAGTGCTTGTTTAGTTGCAATCCAATTTGTTGATAGTCGTATGCTAGCGTACACGTGTCCACATCAGCAACTATGGTGAATGTCGGATGCCTAAAACCTCATAGTCACTTCTCTAGTTGCATGAGAGTCAAATACTAGTGGCATGAGAGTCAAATACTAGTTGCATGCGAGTCATTTCATAGTTGCATGTTGGTTGTTCGTTGCAGTTGCATTCTACTGCTTGTTTAGTTGCAATCCAGTTTGTTGATAGTCCTATGCTAGCGTACACGTGTCCACATCAGCAACTATGGTGAATGTCGGATGCATAAAACCTCATAGTCACTTCTCTAGTTGCATGAGAGTCAAATACTAGTCGGATGAGAGTCAAATACTAGTTGCATGCGAGTCATTTGATAGTTGCATGTTGGTTGTTCTTTGCAGTTGCATTCCAGTCCTTCTTTAGTTGCAATCCAATTAGTTGATAGTCCAGAGCTAGCGTACACGTGTCCACATCAGCAACTATGATGAATGTCGGATGCCTAAAACCTCCCAGTCACTTCCCTAGTTGCATGAGAGTCAAATACTAGTTGCATGCGAGTCATTTGATAGTTGCATGTTGGTTGTTCTTTGCAGTTGCATTCTAGTCCTTCTTTAGTTGCAATCCAATTAGTTAATAGTCCAATGCTAGCGTACACGTGTCCACATCAGCAACTATGGTGAATGTCGGATGCCTAAAACCTCATAGTCACTTCTCTAGTTGCATGAGAGTCAAATACTAGTCGGATGAGAGTCAAATACTAGTTGCATGCGAGTCATTTGATAGTTGCATATTGGTTGTTCTTTGCAGTTGCTTTCTAGTCCTTCTTTAGTTGCAATCCAATTAGTTGATAGTCCAATGCTAGAGTACACGTGTCCACATCAGCAACTATGGTGAATGTCGGATGCCTAAAACCTCCCAGTCACTTCTCTAGTTGCATGAGAGTCAAATACTAGTTGCATGCGAGTCATTTGATAGTTGCATGTTGGTTGTTCTTTGCAGTTGCATTCTAGTCCTTCTTTAGTTGCAATCCAATTTGTTGATAGTCCTATGCTAGCGTACACGTGTCCACATCAGCAACTATGGTGAATGTCGGATGCCTAAAACCTTCCAGTCACTTCTCTAGTTGCATGAGAGTCAAATACTAATTGCATGCGAGTCATTTCATAGTTGCATGTTGGTTGTTCTTTGCAGTTGCATTCCAGTCCTTCTTTAGTTGCAATCCAATTTGTTGATAGTCCAGAGCTAGCGTACACGTGTCCACATCAGCAACTATGATGAATGTCGGATGCCTAAAACCTCCCAGTCACTTCCCTAGTTGCATGAGAGTCAAATACTAGTTGCATGCGAGTCATTTCATAGTTGCATGTTGGTTGTTCTTTGCAGTTGCATTCTAGTCCTTCTTTAGTTGCAATCCAATTAGTTAATAGTCCAATGCTAGCGTACACGTGTCCACATCAGCAACTATGGTGAATGTCGGATGCCTAAAACCTCCCAGTCACTTTTCTAGTTGCATGAGAGTCAAATACTAGTTGCATGCGTGTCATTTCATAGTTGCATATTGGTTGTTCGTTGCAGTTGCATTCTAGTGCTTGTTTAGTTGCAATCCAATTAGTTGATAGTCCAGAGCTAGCGTACACGTGTCCACATCAGCAACTATGATGAATGTCGGATGCCTAAAACCTCCCAGTCACTTCTCTAGTTGCATGAGAGTCAAATACTAGTTGCATGCGTGTCATTTGATAGTTGCATATTGGTTGTTCGTTGCAGTTGCATTCTAGTGCTTGTTTAGTTGCAATCCAATTAGTTGATAGTCCAGAGCTAGCGTACACGTGTCCACATCAGCAACTATGATGAATGTCGGATGCCTAAAACCTCCCAGTCACTTCTCTAGTTGCATGAGAGTCAAATACTAGTTGCATGCGAGTCATTTGATAGTTGCATGTTGGTTGTTCTTTGCAGTTGCATTCTAGTCCTTCTTTAGTTGCAATCCAATTTGTTGATAGTCCTATGCTAGCGTACACGTGTCCACATCAGCAACTATGGTGAATGTCGGATGCCTAAAACCTTCCAGTCACTTCTCTAGTTGCATGAGAGTCAAATACTAATTGCATGCGAGTCATTTCATAGTTGCATGTTGGTTGTTCTTTGCAGTTGCATTCCAGTCCTTCTTTAGTTGCAATCCAATTAGTTGATAGTCCAGAGCTAGCGTACACGTGTCCACATCAGCAACTATGGTGAATGTCGGATGCCTAAAACCTTCCAGTCACTTCTCTAGTTGCATGAGACTCAAATACTAGTTGCATGCGAGTCATTTGATAGTTGCATGTTGGTTGTTCTTTGCAGTTGCATTCTAGTGCTTCTTTAGTTGCAATCCAATTTGTTGATAGTCCAATGCTAGCGTACACGTGTCCACATCAGCAACTATGGTGAATGTCGGATGCCTAAAACCTCCCAGTCACTTTTCTAGTTGCATGAGAGTCAAATACTAGTTGCATGCGTGTCATTTCATAGTTGCATATTGGTTGATCGTTGCAGTTGCATTCTAGTGCTTGTTTAGTTGCAATCCAATTAGTTGATAGTCCAGAGCTAGCGTACACGTGTCCACATCAGCAACTATGGTGAATGTCGGATGCCTAAAACCTCCCAGTCACTTCTCTAGTTGCATGAGAGTCAAATACTAGTTGCATGCGTGTCATTTCATAGTTGCATATTGGTTGTTCGTTGCAGTTGCATTCTAGTGCTTGCTTAGTTGCAATCCAATTAGTTGATAGTCCAATGCTAGCGTACACGTGTCCACATCAGCAACTATGATGAATGTCGGATGCCTAAAACCTCCCAGTCACTTCTCTAGTTGCATGAGAGTCAAATACTAGTTGCATGCGTGTCATTTCATAGTTGCATATTGGTTGTTCGTTGCAGTTGCATTCTAGTGCTTGTTTAGTTGCAATCCAATTAGTTGATAGTCCAGAGCTAGCGTACACGTGTCCACATCAGCAACTATGATGAATGTCGGATGCCTAAAACCTCCCAGTCACTTCTCTAGTTGCATGAGAGTCAAATACTAGTTGCATGCGAGTGATTTGATAGTTGCATGTTGGTTGTTCTTTGCAATTGCATTCTAGTCCTTCTTTAGTTGCAATCCAATTTGTTGATAGTCCAACGCTAGCGAACACGTGTCCACATCAGCAACTATGGTGAATGTCGGATGCCTAAAACCTCCCAGTCACTTCTGTAGTTGCATGAGAGTCAAATACTAGTTGCATGCGAGTCATTTGATAGTTGCATGTTGGTTGTTCTTTGCAGTTGCATTCTAGTGCTTCTTTAGTTGCAATCCAATTAGTTGATAGTCCAATGCTAGCGTACACGTGTCCACATCAGCAATTATGGTGAATGTCGGATGCCTAAAACCTCCCAGTCACTTCTCTAGTTGCATGAGAGTCAAATACTAGTTGCATGCGTGTCATTTCATAGTTGCATGTTGGTTGTTCGTTGCAGTTGCATTCTAGTGCTTGTTTAGTTGCAATCCAATTAGTTGATAGTCCTATACTAGCGAACACGTGTGCACATCAGCAACTATGGTGAATGTCGGATGCCTAAAACCTCCCAGTCACTTCTCTAGTTGCATGAGAGTCAAATACTAGTTGCATGCGAGTCATTTGATAGTTGCATATTGGTTGTTCTTTGCAATTGCATTCTAGTCCTTCTTTAGTTGCAATCCAATTTGTTGATAGTCCAATGCTAGCGAACACGTGTCCACATCAGCAACTATGATGAATGTCGGATGCCTAAAACCTCCCAGTCACTTCTCTAGTTGCATGAGAGTCAAATACTAGTTGCATGCGAGTCATTTGATAGTTGCATGTTGGTTGTTCTTTGCAGTTGCATTCTAGTCCTTCTTTAATTGCAATCCAATTCGTTGATAGTCCAATGCTAGCGAACACGTGTCCACATCAGCAACTATGGTGAATGTCGGATGCCTAAAACCTCCCAGTCACTTCTCTAGTTGCATGAGAGTCAAATACTAGTTGCATGCGTGTCATTTCATAGTTGCATGTTGGTTGTTCGTTGCAGTTGCATTCTAGTGCTTGTTTAGTTGCAATCCAATTAGTTGATAGTCCTATACTAGCGAACACGTGTGCACATCAGCAACTATGGTGAATGTCGGATGCCTAAAACCTCCCAGTCACTTCTCTAGTTGCATGAGAGTCAAATACTAGTTGCATGCGAGTCATTTGATAGTTGCATGTTGGTTGTTCTTTGCAGTTGCATTCTAGTCCTTCTTTAATTGCAATCCAATTCGTTGATAGTCCAATGCTAGCGTACACGTGTCCACATCAGCAACTATGGTGAATGTCGGATGCCTAAAACCTCCCAGTCACTTCTCTAGTTGCATGAGAGTCAAATACTAGTTGCATGCGTGTCATTTCATAGTTGCATGTTGGTTGTTCTTTGCAGTTGCATTCTAGTGCTTGTTTAGTTGCAATCCAATTAGTTGATAGTCCTATACTAGCGAACACGTGTGCACATCAGCAACTATGGTGAATGTCGGATGCCTAAAACCTCCCAGTCACTTCTGTAGTTGCATGAGAGTCAAATACTAGTTGCATGCGAGTCATTTGATAGTTGCATGTTGGTTGTACTTTGCAGTTGCATTCTAGTCCTTCTTTAATTGCAATCCAATTCGTTGATAGTCCAATGCTAGCGTACACGTGTCCACGTGAACAACTATGGTGAATGTCGGATGCCTAAAACCTCCCAGTCACTTCTCTAGTTGCATGAGAGTCAAATACTAGTTGCATGCGAGTCATTTGATAGTTGCATGTTGGTTGTTCTTTGCAGTTGCATTCTAGTCCTTCTTTAGTTGCAATCCAATTTGTTGATAGTCCAATGCTAGCGTACACGTGTCCACGTGAACAACTATGGTGAATGTCCTATGCCTAAAACCTCCCAGTCACTTCTCTAGTTGCATGAGAGTCAAATACTAGTTGCATGCGAGTCATTTGATAGTTGCATATTGGTTGTTCTTTGCAATTGCATTCTAGTCCTTCTTTAGTTGCAATCCAATTTGTTGATAGTCCAATGCTAGCGAACACGTGTCCACATCAGCAACTATGATGAATGTCGGATGCCTAAAACCTCCCAGTCACTTCTCTAGTTGCATGAGAGTCAAATACTAGTTGCATGCGTGTCATTTCATAGTTGCATGTTGGTTGTTCTTTGCAGTTGCATTCTAGTGCTTGTTTAGTTGCAATCCAATTAGTTGATAGTCCTATACTAGCGAACACGTGTGCACATCAGCAACTATGGTGAATGTCGGATGCCTAAAACCTCCCAGTCACTTCTCTAGTTGCATGAGAGTCAAATACTAGTTGCATGCGAGTCATTTGATAGTTGCATGTTGGTTGTACTTTGCAGTTGCATTCTAGTCCTTCTTTAATTGCAATCCAATTCGTTGATAGTCCAATGCTAGCGTACACGTGTCCACGTGAACAACTATGGTGAATGTCGGATGCCTAAAACCTCCCAGTCACTTCTCTAGTTGCATGAGAGTCAAATACTAGTTGCATGCGAGTCATTTGATAGTTGCATATTGGTTGTTCTTTGCAATTGCATTCTAGTCCTTCTTTAGTTGCAATCCAATTTGTTGATAGTCCAATGCTAGCGAACACGTGTCCCCATCAGCAACTATGATGAATGTCGGATGCCTAAAACCTCCCAGTCACTTCTCTAGTTGCATGAGAGTCAAATACTAGTTGCATGCGAGTCATTTGATAGTTGCATATTGGTTGTTCTTTGCAATTGCATTCTAGTCCTTCTTTAGTTGCAATCCAATTTGTTGATAGTCCAATGCTAGCGAATACGTGTCCACATCAGCAACTATGGTGAATGTCGGATGCCTAAAACCTCCCAGTCACTTCTCTAGTTGCATGAGAGTCAAATACTAGTTGCATGCGAGTCATTTGATAGTTGCATGTTGGTTGTTCTTTGCAGTTGCATTCTAGTCCTTCTTTAGTTGCAATCCAATTTGTTGATAGTCCAATGCTAGCGAACACGTGTCCACATCAGCAACTATGGTGAATGTCGGATGCCTAAAACCTCCCAGTCACTTCTCTAGTTGCATGAGAGTCAAATACTAGTTGCATGCGAGTCATTTGATAGTTGCATGTTGGTTGTTCTTTGCAGTTGCATTCTAATCCTTCTTTAGTTGCAATCCAATTTGTTGATAGTCCAATGCTAGCGAACACGTGTGCACATCAGCAACTATGGTGAATGTCGGATGCCTAAAACCTCCCAGTCACTTCTCTAGTTGCATGAGAGTCAAATACTAGTTGCATGCGAGTCATTTGATAGTTGCATGTTGGTTGTTCTTTGCAGTTGCATTCTAGTCCTTCTTTAGTTGCAATCCAATTCGTTGATAGTCCAATGCTAGCCTACACGTGTCCACGAAAGCAACTATGGTGAATGTCGGATGCCTAAAACCTCCCAGTCACTTCTCTAGTTGCATGAGAGTCAAATACTAGTTGCATGCGAGTCATTTGATAGTTGCATGTTGGTTGTTCTTTGCAGTTGCATTCTAGTCCTTCTTTAGTTGCAATCCAATTAGTTGATAGTCCAATGCTAGCGTACACGTGTCCACGTGAGCAACTATGGTGAATGTCGGATGCCTAAAACCTCCCTGTCACTTCTCTAGTTGCATGAGAGTCAAATACTAGTTGCATGCGAGTCATTTGATAGTTGCATGTTGGTTGTTCATTGTAGTTGCATTCTAGTCCTTCTTTAGTTGCAATCCAATTCGTTGATAGTCCAATGCTGGCCTACACGTGTCCACATCAGCAATTATGGTGAATGTCGGATGCCTAAAACCTCCCAGTCACTTCTCTAGTTGCATGAGAGTCAAATACTAGTTGCATGCGAGTCATTTCATAGTTGCATGTTGGTTGTTCTTTGCAGTTGCATTCTAATGCTTGTTTAGTTGCAATCCAATTAGTTGATAGTCCTATGCTAGCGTACACGTGTCCACATCAGCAACTATGGTGAATGTCGGTTGCCTAAAACCTCCCAGTCACTTCTCTAGTTGCATGAGAGTCAAATACTAGTTGCATGCGTGTCATTTCATAGTTGCATGTTGGTTGTTCTTTGCAGTTGCATTCTAGTCCTTCTTTAGTTGCAATCCAATTTGTTGATAGTCCAATGCTAGCGTACACGTGTCCACATCAGCAACTATGGTGAATGTCGGATGCCTAAAACCTCCCAGTCAATTCTCTAGTTGCATGAGTGTCAAATACTAGTTGCATGCGAGTCATTTGATAGTTGCATGTTGGTTGTTCTTTGCAGTTGCATTCTATTCCTTCTTTAATTGCAATCCAATTCGTTGATAGTCCAATGCTAGCGAACACGTGTCCACATCAGCAACTATGGTGAATGTCGGATGCCTAAAACCTCCCAGTCACTTCTCTAGTTGCATGAGAGTCAAATACTAGTTGCATGCGTGTCATTTGATAGTTGCATGTTGGTTGTTCTTTGCAGTTGCATTCTAATCCTTCTTTAGTTGCAATCCAATTTGTTGATAGTCCAATGCTAGCGTACACGTGTCCACGTGAGCAACTATGGTGAATGTCGGATGCCTAAAACCTCCCTGTCACTTCTCTAGTTGCATGAGAGTCAAATACTAGTTGCATGCGAGTCATTTGATAGTTGCATGTTGGTTGTTCTTTGCAGTTGCATTCTAGTCCTTCTTTAGTTGCAATCCAATTTGTTGATAGTCCAATGCTACCGTATACGTGTCCACATCAGCAACTATGGTGAATGTCGGATGCCTAAAACCTCCCTGTCACTTCTCTAGTTGCATGAGAGTCAAATACTAGTTGCATGCGTGTCATTTGATAGTTGCATGTTGGTTGTTCTTTGCAGTTGCATTCTAATCCTTCTTTAGTTGCAATCCAATTTGTTGATAGTCCAATGCTAGCGTACACGTGTCCACGTGAGCAACTATGGTGAATGTCGGATGCCTAAAACCTCCCTGTCACTTCTCTAGTTGCATGAGAGTCAAATACTAGTTGCATGCGAGTCATTTGATAGTTGCATGTTGGTTGTTCTTTGCAGTTGCATTCTAGTCCTTCTTTAGTTGCAATCCAATTTGTTGATAGTCCAATGCTACCGTATACGTGTCCACATCAGCAACTATGGTGAATGTCGGATGCCTAAAACCTCCCAGTCACTTCTCTAGTTGCATGAGAGTCAAATACTAGTTGCATGCGAGTCATTTGATAGAAGCATGTTGGTGGTTCATTGCAGTTGCATTCTAGTCCTTCTTAAGTTGCAATCCAATTTGTTGATAGTCCAATGCTAGCAAACACGTGTGCACATCAGCAACTGTGGTGAATGTCGAATGCGTAAAACCTCCCAGTCACTTCTGTAGTTGCATGAGTGTCAAATACTAGTTGCATGCGAGTCATTTGATAGTTGCATGTTGGTTGTTCTTTGCAGTTGCATTCTAGTCCTTCTTTAATTGCAATCCAATTCGTTGATAGTCCAATGCTACCGTATACGTGTCCGCATCAGCAACTATGGTGAATGTCGGATGCCTAAAACCTCCCAGTCACTTCTCTAGTTGCATGAGAGTCAAATACTGACTGCATGCGAGTCATTTGATAGTTGCATGTTGGTTGTTCTTTGCAGTTGCATTCTAGTCCTTCTTTAGTTGCAATCCAATTAGTTGATAGTCCAATGCTAGCGTACACGTGTCCACGTGAGCAACTATGGTGAATGTCGGATGCCTAAAACCTCCCAGTCACTTCTCTAGTTGCATGAGAGTCAAATACTAGTTGCATGCGAGTCATTTGATAGTTGCATGTTGGTTGTTCTTTGCAGTTGCATTCTAGTCCTTCTTTAGTTGCAATCCAATTCGTTGATAGTCCAATGCTAGCGTACACGTGTCCACGTGAGCAACTATGGTGAATGTCGGATGCCTAAAACCTCCCAGTCACTTCTCTAGTTGCATGAGAGTCAAATACTAGTTGCATGCGAGTCATTTGATAGTTGCATGTTGGTTGTTCTTTGCAGTTGCATTCTAGTCCTTCTTTAGTTGCAATCCAATTAGTTGATAGTCCAATGCTAGCGTACACGTGTCCACGTGAGCAACTATGGTGAATGTCGGATGCCTAAAACCTCCCAGTCACTTCTCTAGTTGCATGAGAGTCAAATACTAGTTGCATGCGAGTCATTTGATAGTTGCATGTTGGTTGTTCTTTGCAGTTGCATTCTAGTCCTTCTTTAGTTGCAATCCAATTAGTTGATAGTCCAATGCTAGCGTACACGTGTCCACATCAGCAACTATGGTGAATGTCGGATGCCTAAAACCTCCCAGTCACTTCTCTAGTTGCATGAGAGTCAAATACTAGTTGCATGCGAGTCATTTCATAGTTGCATGTTGGTTGTTCTTTGCAGTTGCATTCTATTCCTTCTTTAGTTGCAATCCAATTAGTTGATAGTCCTATGCTAGCGTACACGTGTCCACATCAGCAACTATGGTGAATGTCGGTTGCCTAAAACCTCCCAGTCACTTCTCTAGTTGCATGAGAGTCAAATACTAGTTGCATGCGTGTCATTTGATAGTTGCATGTTGGTTGTTCTTTGCAGTTGCATTCTAGTCCTTCTTTAGTTGCAATCCAATTAGTTGATAGTCCAATGCTAGCGTACACGTGTCCACATCAGCAACTATGGTGAATGTCGGATGCCTAAAACCTCCCAGTCAATTCTCTAGTTGCATGAGTGTCAAATACTAGTTGCATGCGAGTCATTTGATAGTTGCATGTTGGTTGTTCTTTGCAGTTGCATTCTATTCCTTCTTTAGTTGCAATCCAATTCGTTGATAGTCCAATGCTAGCGTACACGTGTCCACATCAGCAACTATGGTGAATGTCGGATGCCTAAAACCTCCCAGTCACTTCTCTAGTTGCATGAGAGTCAAATACTAGTTGCATGCGTGTCATTTCATAGTTGCATGTTGGTTGTTCGTTGCAGTTGCATTCTAGTCCTTCTTTAGTTGCAATCCAATTAGTTGATAGTCCAATGCTAGCGTACACGTGTCCACGTGAGCAACTATGGTGAATGTCGGATGCCTAAAACCTCCCTGTCACTTCTCTAGTTGCATGAGAGTCAAATACTAGTTGCATGCGAGTCATTTGATAGTTGCATGTTGGTTGTTCTTTGCAGTTGCATTCTAGTCCTTCTTTAGTTGCAATCCAATTTGTTGATAGGCCAATGCTACCGTATACGTGTCCACATCAGCAACTATGGTGAATGTCGGATGCCTAAAACCTCCCAGTCACTTCTCTAGTTGCATGAGAGTCAAATACTAGTTGCATGCGAGTCATTTGATAGTAGCATGTTGGTGGTTCATTGCAGTTGCATTCTAGTCCTTCTTTAGTTGCAATCCAATTTGTTGATAGTCCAATGCTAGCAAACACGTGTGTACATCAGCAACTGTGGTGAATGTCGAATGCGTAAAACCTCCCAGTCACTTCTGTAGTTGCATGAGTGTCAAATACTAGTTGCATGCGAGTCATTTGATAGTTGCATGTTGGTTGTTCTTTGCAGTTGCATTCTAGTCCTTCTTTAATTGCAATCCAATTCGTTGATAGTCCAATGCTACCGTATACGTGTCCGCATCAGCAACTATGGTGAATGTCGGATGCCTAAAACCTCCCAGTCACTTCTCTAGTTGCATGAGAGTCAAATACTAGTTGCATGCGAGTCATTTGATAGTTGCATGTTGGTTGTTCATTGCAGTTGCATTCTAGTCCTTCTTTAGTTGCAATCCAATTTGTTGATAGTCCAATGCTAGCGTACACGTGTCCGCATCAGCAACTATGGTGAATGTCGGATGCCTAAAACCTCCCAGTCACTTCTTTAGTTGCCTGAGAGTCAAATACTAGTTGCATGCGAGTCATTTTATAGTTGCATGTTGGTTGTTCTTTGCAGTTGCATTCTAGTCCTTCTTTAATTGCAATCCAATTCGTTGATAGTCCAATGCTACCGTATACGTGTCCGCATCAGCAACTATGGTGAATGTCGGATGCCTAAAACCTCCCAGTCACTTCTCTAGTTGCATGAGAGTCAAATACTAACTGCATGCGAGTCATTTGATAGTTGCATGTTGGTTGTTCTTTGCAGTTGCATTCTAGTCCTTCTTTAGTTGCAATCCAATTAGTTGATAGTCCAATGCTAGCGTACACGTGTCCACATCAGCAACTATGGTGAATGTCGGATGCCTAAAACCTCCCAGTCAATTCTCTAGTTGCATGAGTGTCAAATACTAGTTGCATGCGAGTCATTTGATAGTTGCATGTTGGTTGTTCTTTGCAGTTGCATTCTAGTCCTTCTTTAGTTGCAATCCAATTTGTTGATAGTCCAATGCTACCGTATACGTGTCCGCATCAGCAACTATGGTGAATGTCGGATGCCTAAAACCTCCCAGTCACTTCTCTAGTTGCATGAGAGTCAAATACTAGTTGCATGCGAGTCATTTGATAGTTGCATGTTGGTTGTTCATTGCAGTTGCATTCTAGTCCTTCTTTAGTTGCAATCCAATTTGTTGATAGTCCAATGCTAGCGTACACGTGTCCACATCAGCAACTATGGTGAATGTCGGATGCCTAAAACCTCCCAGTCACTTCTTTAGTTGCCTGAGAGTCAAATACTAGTTGCATGCGAGTCATTTTATAGTTGCATGTTGGTTGTTCTTTGCAGTTGCATTCTAGTCCTTCTTTAGTTGCAATCCAATTTGTTGATAGTCCAATGGTAGCGTATATGTGTTCGCATCAGCAACTATGGTGAATGTCGGATGCCTAAAACCTCCCAGTCACTTCTCTAGTTGCATGAGAGTCAAATACTAGTTGCATGCGAGTCATTTGATAGTTGCATGTTGGTTGTTCTTTGCAGTTGCATTCTAGTGCTTGTTTAGTTGCAATCCAATTAGTTGATAGTCCAATGCTAGCGTACACGTGTCCACATCAGCAACTATGGTGAATGTCGGATGCCTAAAACCTCCCAGTCACTTCTCTAGTTGCATGAGAGTCAAATACTAGTTGCATGCGAGTCATTTGATAGTAGCATGTTGGTTGTTCATTGCAGTTGCATTCTAGTCCTTCTTTAGTTGCAATCCAATTTGTTGATAGTCCAATGCTAGCAATCACGTGTGCACATCAGCAACTGTGGTGAATGTCGAATGCGTAAAACCTCCCAGTCACTTCTGTAGTTGTATGAGTGTCAAATACTAGTTGCATGCGAGTCATTTGATAGTTGCATGTTGGTTGTTCTTTGCAGTTGCATTCTAGTCCTTCTTTAATTGCAATCCAATTCGTTGATAGTCCAATGCTAGCGTATACGTGTCCGCATCAGCAACTATGGTGAATGTCGGATGCCTAAAACCTCCCAGTCACTTCTCTAGTTGCATGAGAGTCAAATACTAGATGCATGCGAGTCATTTCATAGTTGCATGTTGGTTGTTCTTTGCAGTTGCATTCTAGTCCTTCTTTAGTTGCAATCCAATTTGTTGATAGTCCAATGCTAGCGAACACGTGTGCACATCAGCAACTATGGTGAATGTCGGATGCCTAAAACCTCCCAGTCAATTCTCTAGTTGCATGAGAGTCAAATACTAGTTGCATGCGAGTCATTTGATAGTTGCATGTTGGTTGTTCTTTGCAGTTGCATTCTAGTCCTTCTTTAATTGCAATCCAATTCGTTGATAGTCCAATGCTAGCGTACACGTGTGCACATCAGCAACTATGGTGAATGTCGGATGCCTAAAACCTCCCAGTCACTTCTCTAGTTGCATGAGAGTCAAATACTAGTTGCATGCGAGTCATTTGATAGTTGCATGTTGGTTGTTCTTTGCAGTTGCATTCTAGTCCTTCTTTAGTTGCAATCCAATTAGTTGATAGTCCAATGCTAGCGTACACGTGTCCACGTGAGCAACTATGGTGAATGTCGGATGCCTAAAACCTCCCAGTCACTTCTCTAGTTGCATGAGAGTCAAATACTAGTTGCATGCGAGTCATTTGATAGTTGCATGTTGGTTGTTCTTTGCAGTTGCATTCTAGTCCTTCTTTAGTTGCAATCCAATTTGTTGATAGTCCAATGCTACCGTATACGTGTCCGCATCAGCAACTATGGTGAATGTCGGATGCCTAAAACCTCCCAGTCACTTCTCTAGTTGCATGAGAGTCAAATACTAGTTGCATGCGAGTCATTTGATAGTTGCATGTTGGTTGTTCATTGCAGTTGCATTCTAGTCCTTCTTTAGTTGCAATCCAATTTGTTGATAGTCCAATGCTAGCGTACACGTGTCCACATCAGCAACTATGGTGAATGTCGGATGCCTAAAACCTCCCAGTCACTTCTTTAGTTGCCTGAGAGTCAAATACTAGTTGCATGCGAGTCATTTTATAGTTGCATGTTGGTTGTTCTTTGCAGTTGCATTCTAGTCCTTCTTTAGTTGCAATCCAATTTGTTGATAGTCCAATGGTAGCGTATATGTGTTCGCATCAGCAACTATGGTGAATGTCGGATGCCTAAAACCTCCCAGTCACTTCTCTAGTTGCATGAGAGTCAAATACTAGTTGCATGCGAGTCATTTGATAGTTGCATGTTGGTTGTTCTTTGCAGTTGCATTCTAGTCCTTTTTTAGTTGCAATCCAATTCGTTGATAGTCCAATGCTAGCGTACACGTGTCCACATCAGCAACTATGGTGAATGTCGGATGCCTAAAACCTCCCAGTCACTTCTCTAGTTGCATGAGAGTCAAATACTAGTTGCATGCGAGTCATTTCATAGTTGCATGTTGGTTGTTCTTTGCAGTTGCATTCTATTCCTTCTTTAGTTGCAATCCAATTAGTTGATAGTCCAATGCTAGCGTATACGTGTCCGCATCAGCAACTATGGTGAATGTCGGATGCCTAAAACCTCCCAGTCACTTCCCTAGTTGCATGAGTGTCAAATACTAGTTCCATGCGAGTCATTTGATAGTTGCATATTGGTTGTTCTTTGCAGTTGCATTCTAGTCCTTCTTTACTTGCAATCCAATTAGTTGATAGTCCAATGCTAGCGTATACGTGTTCGCATTAGCAACTATGGTGAATGTCGGATGCCTAAAACCTCCCAGTCACTTCTGTAGTTGCATGAGAGTCAAATACTAGTTGCATGCGAGTCATTTGATAGTAGCATGTTGGTTGTTCTTTGCAGTTGCATTCTATTCCTTCATTAATTGCAATCCAATTAGTTGATAGTCCAATGCTAGCGTATACGTGTTCGCATCAGCAACTATGGTGAATGTCGGATGCCTAAAACCTCCCAGTCACTTCTCTAGTTGCATGAGAGTCAAATACTAGTTGCATGCGAGTCATTTGATAGTTGCATGTTGGTTGTTCTTTGCAGTTGCATTCTAGTCCTTCTTTAGTTGCAATCCAATTTGTTGATAGTCCAATGCTAGCGAACACGTGTCCACATCAGCAACTATGGTGAATGTCGGATGTCTAAAACCTCCCAGTCACTTCTCTAGTTGCATGAGAGTCAAATACTAGTTGCATGCGAGTCATTTGATAGTTGCATGTTGGTTGTTCTTTGCAGTTGCATTCTAGTCCTTCTTTAGTTGCAATCCAATTTGTTGATAGTCCAATGCTAGCGTACACGTGTCCACGTGAGCAACTATGGTGAATGTCGGATGCCTAAAACCTCCCAGTCACTTCTCTAGTTGCATGAGAGTCAAATACTAGTTGCATGCGAGTCATTTGATAGTTGCATGTTGGTTGTTCTTTGCAGTTGCATTCTAGTCCTTGTTTAGTTGCAATCCAATTAGTTGATAGTCCAATGCTAGCGAACACGTGTCCACATCAGCAACTATGGTGAATGTCGGATGCCTAAAACCTCCCAGTCACTTCTCTAGTTGCATGAGAGTCAAATACTAGTTGCATGCGAGTCATTTGATAGTAGCATGTTGGTTGTTCTTTGCAGTTGCATTCTAGTCCTTGTTTAGTTGCAATCCAATTTGTTGATAGTCCAATGCTAGCGTACACGTGTCCACGTGAGCAACTATGGTGAATGTCGGATGCCTAAAACCTCCCAGTCACTTCTCTAGTTACATGAGAGTCAAATACTAGTTGCATGCGAGTCATTTGATAGTTGCATGTTGGTTGTTCTTTGCAGTTGCATTCTAGTCCTTCTTTAGTTGCAATCCAATTTGTTGATAGTCCAATGCTACCGTATACGTGTCCGCATCAGCAACTATGGTGAATGTCGGATGCCTAAAACCTCCCAGTCACTTCTCTAGTTGCATGAGAGTCAAATACTAGTTGCATGCGAGTCATTTGATAGTTGCATGTTGGTTGTTCATTGCAGTTGCATTCTAGTCCTTCTTTAGTTGCAATCCAATTTGTTGATAGTCCAATGCTAGCGTACACGTGTCCACATCAGCAACTATGGTGAATGTCGGATGCCTAAAACCTCCCAGTCACTTCTCTAGTTGCATGAGAGTCAAATACTAGTTGCATGCGAGTCATTTGATAGTTGCATGTTGGTTGTTCTTTGCAGTTGCATTCTAGTCTTTCTTTAGTTGCAGTCCAATTTGTTGATAGTCCAACGCTAGCGTACACGTGTCCACATCAACAACTATGGTGAATGTCGGATGCCTAATACCTCGCAGTCACTTCCCTAGTTGCATGAGAGTCAAAAACTAGTTGCATGCGAGTCATTTGATAGTTGCATGTTGGTTGTTCTTTGCAGTTGCATTCTAGTCCTTCTTTAGTTGCAATCCAATTAGTTCATAGTCCAATGCTAGCGTACACGTGTCCACATCAGCAACTATGGTGAATGTCGGATGCCTAAAACCTCCCAGTCACTTCTCTAGTTGCATGAGAGTCAAATACTAGTTGCATGCGAGTCATTTGATAGTTGCGTATTGGTTGTTCTTTGCAGTTGCATTCTAGTCCTTCTTTAGTTGCAATCCAATTAGTTGATAGTCCAATGCTAGCGAACACGTGTCCACATTAGCAACTATTGTGAATGTCGGATGCCTGAAACCTCCCAGTCACTTCTCTAGTTGCATGAGAGTCAAATACTAGTTGCATGCGAGTCATTTGATAGTTGCATGTTGGTTGTTCTTTGCAGTTGCATTCTAGTCCTTCTTTAGTTGCAATCCAATTCGTTGATAGTCCAATGCTAGCGAACACGTGTCCACATCAGCAACTATGGTGAATGTCGGATGCCTAAAACCTCCCAGTCACTTCTCTAGTTGCATGAGAGTCAAATACTAGTTGCATGCGAGTCATTTGATAGTTGCATGTTGGTTGTTCTTTGCAGTTGCATTCTAGTCCTTCTTTAGTTGCAATCCAATTTGTTGATAGTCCAATGCTAGCGAACACGTGTGCACATCAGCAACTATTGTGAATGTCGGATGCCTGAAACCTCCCAGTCACTTCTGTAGTTGCATGAGAGTCAAATACTAGTTGCATGCGAGTCATTTGATAGTTGCATGTTGGTTGTTCTTTGCAGTTGCATTCTAGTCCTTTTTTAGTTGCAATCCAATTAGTTGATAGTCCAATGCTAGCGAACACGTGTCCACATTAGCAACTATGGTGAATGTCGGATGCCTGAAACCTCCCAGTCACTTCTTTAGTTGCATGAGAGTCAAATACTAGTTGCATGCGTGTCATTTGATAGTTGCATGTTGGTTGTTCTTTGCAGTTGCATTCTAGTCCTTTTTTAGTTGCAATCCAATTAGTTGATAGTCCAATGCTAGCGAACACGTGTCCACATTAGCAACTATTGTGAATGTCGGATGCCTGAAACCTCCCAGTCACTTCTCTAGTTGCATGAGAGTCAAATACCAGTTGCATGCGAGTCATTTCATAGTTGCATGTTGGTTGTTCTTTGCAGTTGCATTCTAGTCCTTTTTTAGTTGCAATCCAATTAGTTGATAGTCCAATGCTAGCGAACACGTGTCCACATTAGCAACTATTGTGAATGTCGGATGCCTGAAACCTCCCAGTCACTTCTCTAGTTGCATGAGAGTCAAATACCAGTTGCATGCGAGTCATTTCATAGTTGCATGTTGGTTGTTCTTTGCAGTTGCATTCTAGTCCTTCTTTAGTTGCAATCCAATTAGTTGATAGTCCAATGCTAGCGAAAACGTGTGCACATCAGCAACTATGGTGAATGTCGGATGCCTAAAACCTCCCAGTCACTTCTCTAGTTGCACGAGAGTCAAATACTAATTGCATGCGTGTCATTTGATAGTTGCATGTTGGTTGTTCTTTGCAGTTGCATTCTAGTCCTTCTTTAGTTGCAATCCAATTAGTTGATAGTCCAATGCTAGCGAACACGTGTGCACATCAGCAACTATTGTGAATGTCGGATGCCTGAAACCTCCGAGTCACTTCTGTAGTTGCATGAGAGTCAAATACTAGTTGCATGCGAGTCATTTGATAGTTGCATGTTGGTGGTTCTTTGCAGTTGCATTCTAGTCCTTCTTTAGTTGCAATCCAATTAGTTGATAGTCCAATGCTAGCGAACACGTGTCCACATTAGCAACTATGGTGAATGTCGGATGCCTAAAACCTCCCAGTCACTTCTCTAGTTGCATGAGAGTCAAATACTAGTTGCATGCGAGTCATTTCATAGTTGCATGTTGGTTGTTCTTTGCAGTTGCATTCTAGTCCTTCTTTAGTTGCAATCCAATTCGTTGATAGTCCAATGCTAGCGTACACGTGTCCACATCAGCAACTATGGTGAATGTCGGATGCCTAAAACCTCCCAGTCACTTCTCTAGTTGCACGAGAGTCAAATACTAGTTGCATGCGTGTCATTTCATAGTTGCATGTTGGTGGTTCTTTGCAGTTGCATTCTAGTCCTTCTTTAGTTGCAATCCAATTCGTTGATAGTCCAATGCTAGCGAACACGTGTGCACATCAGCAACTATGGTGAATGTCGGATGCCTAAAACCTCCCAGTCACTTCTCTAGTTGCATGAGAGTCAAATACTAGTTGCATGCGAGTCATTTGATAGTTGCATGTTGGTTGTTCTTTGCAGTTGCATTCTAGTCCTTCTTTAATTGCAATCCAATTCGTTGATAGTCCAATGCTAGCGTATACGTGTCCACATCAGCAACTATGGTGAATGTCGGATGCCTAAAACCTCCCAGTCACTTCTCTAGTTGCACGAGAGTCAAATACTAGTTGCATGCGTGTCATTTCATAGTTGCATGTTGGTTGTTCTTTGCAGTTGCATTCTAGTCCTTCTTTAGTTGCAATCCAATTAGTTGATAGTCCAATGCTAGCGAACACGTGTCCACATCAGCAACTATGGTGAATGTCGGATGCCTAAAACCTCCCAGTCACTTCCCTAGTTGCATGAGAGTCAAATACTATTTGCATGCGAGTCATTTGATAGTTGCATGTTGGTTGTTCTTTGAAGTTGCATTCTAGTCCTTCTTTAGTTGCAATCCAATTTGTTTATAGTCCAATGCTAGCGTATACGTGTCCGCATCAGCAACTATGGTGAATGTCGGATGCCTAAAACCTTCCAGTCACTTCTCTAGTTGCACGAGAGTCAAATACTAGTTGCATGCGAGTCATTTGATAGTTGCATGTTGGTTGTTCTTTGCAGTTGCATTCTAGTCCTTTTTTAGTTGCAATCCAATTAGTTGATAGTCCAATGCTAGCGAACACGTGTCCACATTAGCAACTATGGTGAATGTCGGATGCCTGAAACCTCCCAGTCACTTCTCTAGTTGCATGAGAGTCAAATACTAGTTGCATGCGAGTCATTTCATAGTTGCATGTTGGTTGTTCTTTGCAGTTGCATTCTAGTCCTTCTTTAGTTGCAATCCAATTCGTTGATAGTCCAATGCTAGCGAACACGTGTGCACATCAGCAACTATGGTGAATGTCGGATGCCTAAAACCTCCCAGTCACTTCTTTAGTTGCATGAGAGTCAAATACTAGTTGCATGCGTGTCATTTGATAGTTGCATGTTGGTTGTTCTTTGCAGTTGCATTCTAGTCCTTTTTTAGTTGCAATCCAATTAGTTGATAGTCCAATGCTAGCGAACACGTGTCCACATTAGCAACTATTGTGAATGTCGGATGCCTGAAACCTCCCAGTCACTTCTCTAGTTGCATGAGAGTCAAATACCAGTTGCATGCGAGTCATTTCATAGTTGCATGTTGGTTGTTCTTTGCAGTTGCATTCTAGTCCTTCTTTAGTTGCAATCCAATTAGTTGATAGTCCAATGCTAGCGAAAACGTGTGCACATCAGCAACTATGGTGAATGTCGGATGCCTAAAACCTCCCAGTCACTTCTCTAGTTGCACGAGAGTCAAATACTAATTGCATGCGTGTCATTTCATAGTTGCATGTTGCTTGTTCTTTGCAGTTGCATTCTAGTCCTTCTTTAGTTGCAATCCAATTAGTTGATAGTCCAATGCTAGCGAACACGTGTGCACATCAGCAACTATTGTGAATGTCGGATGCCTGAAACCTCCCAGTCACTTCTGTAGTTGCATGAGAGTCAAATACTAGTTGCATGCGAGTCATTTGATAGTTGCATGTTGGTGGTTCTTTGCAGTTGCATTCTAGTCCTTCTTTAGTTGCAATCCAATTAGTTGATAGTCCAATGCTAGCGAACACGTGTCCACATTAGCAACTATGGTGAATGTCGGATGCCTGAAACCTCCCAGTCACTTCTCTAGTTGCATGAGAGTCAAATACTAGTTGCATGCGAGTCATTTCATAGTTGCATGTTGGTTGTTCTTTGCAGTTGCATTCTAGTCCTTCTTTAGTTGCAATCCAATTCGTTGATAGTCCAATGCTAGCGTACACGTGTCCACATCAGCAACTATGGTGAATGTCGGATGCCTAAAACCTCCCAGTCACTTCTCTAGTTGCACGAGAGTCAAATACTAGTTGCATGCGTGTCATTTCATAGTTGCATGTTGGTGGTTCTTTGCAGTTGCATTCTAGTCCTTCTTTAGTTGCAATCCAATTAGTTGATAGTCCAATGCTAGCGAACACGTGTGCACATCAGCAACTATGGTGAATGTCGGATGCCTAAAACCTCCCAGTCACTTCTCTAGTTGCATGAGAGTCAAATACTAGTTGCATGCGAGTCATTTGATAGTTGCATGTTGGTTGTTCTTTGCAGTTGCATTCTAGTCCTTCTTTAATTGCAATCCAATTCGTTGATAGTCCAATGCTAGCGTATACGTGTCCACATCAGCAACTATGGTGAATGTCGGATGCCTAAAACCTCCCAGTCACTTCTCTAGTTGCACGAGAGTCAAATACTAGTTGCATGCGTGTCATTTCATAGTTGCATGTTGGTTGTTCTTTGCAGTTGCATTCTAGTCCTTCTTTAGTTGCAATCCAATTAGTTGATAGTCCAATGCTAGCGAACACGTGTGCACATCAGCAACTATGGTGAATGTCGGATGCCTAAAACCTCCCAGTCACTTCCCTAGTTGCATGAGAGTCAAATACTATTTGCATGCGAGTCATTTGATAGTTGCATGTTGGTTGTTCTTTGAAGTTGCATTCTAGTCCTTCTTTAGTTGCAATCCAATTGGTTAATAGTCCAATGCTAGCGTATACGTGTCCGCATCAGCAACTATGGTGAATGTCGGATGCCTAAAACCTTCCAGTCACTTCTCTAGTTGCACGAGAGTCAAATACTAGTTGCATGCGAGTCATTTGATAGTTGCATGTTGGTTGTTCTTTGCAGTTGCATTCTAGTCCTTCTTTAGTTGCAATCCAATTTGTTTATAGTCCAATGCTACCGTATACGTGTCCGCATCAGCAACTATGGTGAATGTCGGATGCCTAAAACCTCCCAGTCACTTCTCTAGTTGCATGAGAGTCAAATACTAACTGCATGCGAGTCATTTGATAGTTGCATGTTGGTTGTTCTTTGCAGTTGCATTCTAGTCCTTCTTTAGTTGCAATCCAATTTGTTGATAGTCCAATGCTAGGGTACACGTGTCCGCATCAGCAACTATGGTGAATGTCGGATGCCTAAAACCTCCCAGTCACTTCTCTAGGTGCATGAGAGTCAAATACTAGTTGCATGCGAGTCATTTCATAGTTGCATGTTGGTTGTTCTTTGCAGTTGCATTCTAGTCCTTCTTTAGTTGCAATCCAATTTGTTGATAGTCCAATGCTACCGTATACGTGTCCGCATCAGCAACTATGGTGAATGTCGGATGCCTAAAACCTCCCAGTCACTTCTCTAGTTGCATGAGAGTCAAATACTAGTTGCATGCGAGTCATTTGATAGTTGCATGTTGCTTGTTCTTTGCAGTGCATTCTAGTCCTTCTTTAGTTGCAATCCAATTCGTTGATAGTCCAATGCTAGCGAACACGTGTCCACATCAGCAACTATGGTGAATGTCGGATGCCTAAAACCTCCCAGTCACTTCTCTAGTTGCATGAGAGTCAAATACTAGTTGCATGCGTGTCATTTCATAGTTGCATGTTGGTTGTTCTTTGCAGTTGCATTCTAGTCCTTCTTTAGTTGCAATCCAATTTGTTGATAGTCCAATGCTACCGTATACGTGTCCGCATCAGCAACTATGGTGAATGTCGGATGCCTAAAACCTCCCAGTCACTTCTCTAGTTGCATGAGAGTCAAATACTAGTTGCATGCGAGTCATTTGATAGTTGCATGTTGCTTGTTCTTTGCAGTGCATTCTAGTCCTTCTTTAGTTGCAATCCAATTCGTTGATAGTCCAATGCTAGCGAACACGTGTCCACATCAGCAACTATGGTGAATGTCGGATGCCTAAAACCTCCCAGTCACTTCTCTAGTTGCATGAGAGTCAAATACTAGTTGCATGCGTGTCATTTGATAGTTGCATGTTGGTTGTTCTTTGCAGTTGCATTCTAGTCCTTCTTTAGTTGCAATCCAATTTGTTGATAGTCCAATGCTAGCGAACACGTGTGCACATCAGCAACTATGGTGAATGTCGGATGCCTAAAACCTCCCAGTCACTTCTCTAGTTGCATGAGAGTCAAATACTAGTTGCATGCGAGTCATTTGATAGTTGCATGTTGGTTGTTCTTTGCAGTTGCATTCTAGTCCTTCTTTAGTTGCAATCCAATTTGTTGATAGTCCAATGCTAGCGTACACGGGACCACATCAGCAACTATGGTGAATGTCGGATGCCTAAAACCTCCCAGTCACTTCTCTAGTTGCATGAGAGTCAAATACTAGTTGCATGCGTGTCATTTGATAGTTGCATGTTGGTTGTTCTTTGCAGTTGCATTCTAGTCCTTCTTTAGTTGCAATCCAATTAGTTGATAGTCCAATGCTAGCGAACACGTGTGCACATCAGCAACTATGGCGAATGTCGGATGCCTAAAACCTCCCAGTCACTTCTTTAGTTGCATGAGAGTCAAATACTAGTTGCATGCGTGTCATTTGATAGTTGCATGTTGGTTGTTCTTTGCAGTTGCATTCTAGTGCTTGTTTAGTTGCAATCCAATTAGTTGATAGTCCAATGCTAGCGAACACGTGTCCACATTAGCAACTATTGTGAATGTCGGATGCCTGAAACCTCCCAGTCACTTCTGTAGTTGCATGAGAGTCAAATACTAGTTGCATGCGAGTCATTTGATAGTTGCATGTTGGTTGTTCTTTGCAGTTGCATTCTAGTCCTTTTTTAGTTGCAATCCAATTTGTTGATAGTCCAATGCTAGCGAACACGTGTCCACATTAGCAACTATGGTGAATGTCGGATGCCTGAAACCTCCCAGTCACTTCTCTAGTTGCATGAGAGTCAAATACTAGTTGCATGCGAGTCATTTCATAGTTGCATGTTGGTTGTTCTTTGCAGTTGCATTCTAGTCCTTCTTTAGTTGCAATCCAATTAGTTGATAGTCCAATGCTAGCGAACACGTGTCCACATCAGCAACTATGGTGAATGTCGGATGCCTAAAACCTCCCAGTCACTTCTTTAGTTGCATGAGAGTCAAATACTAGTTGCATGCGTGTCATTTGATAGTTGCATGTTGGTTGTTCTTTGCAGTTGCATTCTAGTGCTTGTTTAGTTGCAATCCAATTAGTTGATAGTCCAATGCTAGCGAACACGTGTCCACATTAGCAACTATTGTGAATGTCGGATGCCTAAAACCTCCCAGTCACTTCTCTAGTTGCATGAGAGTCAAATACTAGTTGCATGCGAGTCATTTCATAGTTGCATGTTGGTTGTTCTTTGCAGTTGCATTCTAGTCCTTCTTTAGTTGCAATCCAATTAGTTGATAGTCCAATGCTAGCGAAAACGTGTGCACATCAGCAACTATGGTGAATGTCGGATGCCTAAAACCTCCCAGTCACTTCTCTAGTTGCACGAGAGTCAAATACTAATTGCATGCGTGTCATTTCATAGTTGCATGTTGGTTGTTCTTTGCAGTTGCATTCTAGTCCTTCTTTAGTTGCAATCCAATTAGTTGATAGTCCAATGCTAGCGTATACGTGTCCGCATCAGCAACTATGGTGAATGTCGGATGCCTAAAACCTCCCAGTCACTTCCCTAGTTGCATGAGAGTCAAATACTAGTTGCATGCGAGTCATTTGATAGTTGCATGTTGGTTGTTCTTTGCAGTTGCATTCTAGTCCTTCTTTAATTGCAATCCAATTCGTTGATAATCCAATGCTAGCGTATACGTGTCCACATCAGCAACTATGGTGAATGTCGGATGCCTAAAACCTCCCAGTCACTTCTCTAGTTGCACGAGAGTCAAATACTAGTTGCATGCGTGTCATTTCATAGTTGCATGTTGGTGGTTCTTTGCAGTTGCATTCTAGTCCTTCTTTAGTTGCAATCCAATTCGTTGATAGTCCAATGCTAGCGTACACGTGTCCACATCAGCAACTATGGTGAATGTCGGATGCCTAAAACCTCCCAGTCACTTCTCTAGTTGCACGAGAGTCAAATACTAGTTGCGTGCGTGTCATTTCATAGTTGCATGTTGGTGGTTCTTTGTAGTTGCATTCTAGTCCTTCTTTAGTTGCAATCCAATTTGTTGATAGTCCAATGCTAGCGAACACGTGTCCGCATCAGCAACTATGGTGAATGTCGGATGCCTAAAACCTCCCAGTCACTTCTTTAGTTGCATGAGAGTCAAATACTAGTTGCATGCGTGTCATTTGATAGTTGCATGTTGGTTGTTCTTTGCAGTTGCATTCTAGTCCTTGTTTAGTTGCAATCCAATTAGTTGATAGTCCAATGCTACCGTATACGTGTCCACATCAGCAACTATGGTGAATGTCGGATGCCTAAAACCTCCCAGTCACTTCTCTAGTTGCACGAGAGTCAAATACTAGTTGCATGCGTGTCATTTCATAGTTGCATGTTGGTTGTTCATTGCAGTTGCATTCTAGTCCTTCTTTAGTTGCAATCCAATTCGTTGATAGTCCAATGCTAGCGTACACGTGTCCACATCAGCAACTATGGTGAATGTCGGATGCCTAAAACCTCCCAGTCACTTCTCTAGTTGCACGAGAGTCAAATACTAGTTGCGTGCGTGTCATTTCATAGTTGCATGTTGGTGGTTCTTTGTAGTTGCATTCTAGTCCTTCTTTAGTTGCAATCCAATTTGTTGATAGTCCAATGCTAGCGAACACGTGTCCGCATCAGCAACTATGGTGAATGTCGGATGCCTAAAACCTCCCAGTCACTTCTTTAGTTGCATGAGAGTCAAATACTAGTTGCATGCGTGTCATTTGATAGTTGCATGTTGGTTGTTCTTTGCAGTTGCATTCTAGTCCTTGTTTAGTTGCAATCCAATTAGTTGATAGTCCAATGCTACCGTATACGTGTCCGCATCAGCAACTATGGTGAATGTCGGATGCCTAAAACCTCCCAGTCACTTCTGTAGTTGCATGAGAGTCAAATACTAGTTGCATGCGAGTCATTTGGTAGTTGCATGTTGGTTGTTCTTTGCAGTGCATTCTAGTCCTTCTTTAGTTGCAATCCATTTAGTTGATAGTCCAATGCTAGCGAACACGTGTCCACATCAGCAACTATTGTGAATGTCGGATGCCTAAAACCTCCCAGTCACTTCTCTAGTTGCATGAGAGTCAAATACTAGTTGCATGCGAGTCATTTGATAGTCGCATGTTGCTTGTTCTTTGCAGTGCATTCTAGTCCTTCTTTAGTTGCAATCCAATTAGTTGATAGTCCAATGCTACCGTATACGTGTCCGCATCAGCAACTATGGTGAATGTCGGATGCCTAAAACCTCCCAGTCACTTCTCTAGTTGCACGAGAGTCAAATACTAGTTGCATGCGTGTCATTTGATAGTTGCATGTTGGTTGTTCATTGCAGTTGCATTCTAGTCCTTCTTTAGTTGCAATCCAATTCGTTGATAGTCCAATGCTAGCGTACACGTGTCCACATCAGCAACTATGGTGAATGTCGGATGCCTAAAACCTCCCAGTCACTTCTCTAGTTGCATGAGAGTCAAATACTAGTTGCATGCGAGTCATTTGATAGTTGCATGTTGGTTGTTCTTTGCAGTTGCATTCTAGTCCTTCTTTAGTTGCAATCCAATTCGTTGATAGTCCAATGCTAGCGTACACGTGTCTACATCAGCAACTATGGTGAATGTCGGATGCCTAAAACCTCCCAGTCACTTCTCTAGTTGCATGAGAGTCAAATACTAGTTGCATGCGAGTCATTTGATAGTAGCATGTTGGTCGTTCTTTGCAGTTGCATTCTAGTCCTTCTTTAGTTGCAATCCAATTTGTTGATAGTCCAATGCTACCGTACACGTGTCCGCATCAGCAACTATGGTGAATGTCGGATGCCTAAAACCTCCCAGTCACTTCTCTAGTTGCATGAGAGTCAAATACTAGTTGCATGCGAGTCATTTGATAGTTGCATATTGGTTGTTCTTTGCAGTTGCATTCTAGTCCTTCTTTAGTTGCAATCCAATTCGTTGATAGTCCAATGCTAGCGTACACGTGTCTACATCAGCAACTATGGTGAATGTCGGATGCCTAAAACCTCCCAGTCACTTCTCTAGTTGCATGAGAGTCAAATACTAACTGCATGCGAGTCATTTGATAGTTGCATGTTGGTTGTTCTTTGCAGTTGCATTCTAGTCCTTCTTTAGTTGCAATCCAATTTGTTGATAGTCCAATGCTAGCGAACACGTGTCCACATCAGCAACTATGGTGAATGTCGGATGCCTAAAACCTCCCAGTCACTTCTCTAGTTGCATGAGAGTCAAATACTAACTGCATGCGAGTCATTTGATAGTTGCATGTTGGTTGTTCTTTGCAGTTGCATTCTAGTCCTTCTTTAGTTGCAATCCAATTTGTTGATAGTCCAATGCTACCGTATACGTGTCCGCATCAGCAACTATGGTGAATGTCGGATGCCTAAAACCTCCCAGTCACTTCTCTAGTTGCATGAGAGTCAAATACTAGTTGCATGCGAGTCATTTGATAGTTGCATGTTGGTTGTTCTTTGCAGTTGCATTCTAGTCCTCCTTTAGTTGCAATCCAATCAATTCATAGTCCAATGCTAGCGTACACGTGTCCACATCAGCAACTATGGTGAATGTCGGATGCCTAAAACCTCCCAGTCACTTCTCTAGTTGCATGAGAGTCAAATACTAGTTGCATGTTGGTTGTTCTTTCCAGTTGCATTCTAGTCCTTGTTTAGTTGCAATCCAATTAGTTGATAGTCCAATGCTACCGTATACGTTTCCGCATCAGCAACTATGGTGAATGTCGGATGCCTAAAACCTCCCAGTCACTTCTCTAGTTGCATGAGAGTCAAATACTAGTTGCATGCGAGTCATTTGATAGTTGCATGTTGGTTGTTCTTTGCAGTTGCATTCTAGTCCTTCTTTAGTTGCAATCCAATTCGTTGATAGTCCAATGCTAGCGTACACGTGTCTACATCAGCAACTATGGTGAATGTCGGATGCCTAAAACCTCCCAGTCACTTCTCTAGTTGCATGAGAGTCAAATACTAGTTGCATGCGAGTCATTTGATAGTAGCATGTTGGTCGTTCTTTGCAGTTGCATTCTAGTCCTTCTTTAGTTGCAATCCAATTTGTTGATAGTCCAATGCTAGCGTACACGTGTCCGCATCAGCAACTATGGTGAATGTCGGATGCCTAAAACCTCCCAGTCACTTCTCTAGTTGCATGAGAGTCAAATACTAGTTGCATGCGAGTCATTTGATAGTTGCATATTGGTTGTTCTTTGCAGTTGCATTCTAGTCCTTCTTTAGTTGCAATCCAATTCGTTGATAGTCCAATGCTAGCGTACACGTGTCTACATCAGCAACTATGGTGAATGTCGGATGCCTAAAACCTCCCAGTCACTTCTCTAGTTGCATGAGAGTCAAATACTAGTTGCATGCGTGTCATTTGATAGTTGCATGTTGGTGGTTCTTTGCAGTTGCATTCTAGTCCTTCTTTAGTTGCAATCCAATTCGTTGATAGTCCAATGCTAGCGTACACGTGTCTACATCAGCAACTATGGTGAATGTCGGATGCCTAAAACCTCCCAGTCACTTCTCTAGTTGCATGAGAGTCAAATACTAGTTGCATGCGAGTCATTTGATAGTTGCATGTTGGTCGTTCTTTGCAGTTGCATTCTAGTCCTTCTTTAGTTGCAATCCAATTTGTTGATAGTCCAATGCTAGCGTACACGTGTCCGCATCAGCAACTATGGTGAATGTCGGATGCCTAAAACCTCCCAGTCACTTCTCTAGTTGCATGAGAGTCAAATACTAGTTGCATGCGAGTCATTTGATAGTTGCATATTGGTTGTTCTTTGCAGTTGCATTCTAGTCCTTCTTTAGTTGCAATCCAATTCGTTGATAGTCCAATGCTAGCGTACACGTGTCGACATCAGCAACTATGGTGAATGTCGGATGCCTAAAACCTCCCAGTCACTTCTCTAGTTGCATGAGAGTCAAATACTAGTTGCATGCGAGTCATTTGATAGTAGCATGTTGGTCGTTCTTTGCAGTTGCATTCTAGTCCTTCTTTAGTTGCAATCCAATTTGTTGATAGTCCAATGCTAGCGTACACGTGTCCGCATCAGCAACTATGGTGAATGTCGGATGCCTAAAACCTCCCAGTCACTTCTCTAGTTGCATGAGAGTCAAATACTAGTTGCATGCGAGTCATTTGATAGTTGCATATTGGTTGTTCTTTGCAGTTGCATTCTAGTCCTTCTTTAGTTGCAATCCAATTCGTTGATAGTCCAATGCTAGCGTACACGTGTCTACATCAGCAACTATGGTGAATGTCGGATGCCTAAAACCTCCCAGTCACTTCTCTAGTTGCATGAGAGTCAAATACTAGTTGCATGCGAGTCATTTGATAGTTGCATGTTGGTTGTTCTTTGCAGTTGCATTCTAGTCCTTCTTTAGTTGCAATCCAATTTGTTGATAGTCCAATGCTAGCGAACACGTGTCCACATCAGCAACTATGGTGAATGTCGGATGCCTAAAACCTCCCAGTCACTTCTCTAGTTGCATGAGAGTCAAATACTAACTGCATGCGAGTCATTTGATAGTTGCATGTTGGTTGTTCTTTGCAGTTGCATTCTAGTCCTTCTTTAGTTGCAATCCAATTTGTTGATAGTCCAATGCTACCGTATACGTGTCCGCATCAGCAACTATGGTGAATGTCGGATGCCTAAAACCTCCCAGTCACTTCTCTAGTTGCATGAGAGTCAAATACTAGTTGCATGCGAGTCATTTGATAGTTGCATGTTGGTTGTTCTTTGCAGTTGCATTCTAGTCCTCCTTTAGTTGCAATCCAATCAATTCATAGTCCAATGCTAGCGTACACGTGTCCACATCAGCAACTATGGTGAATGTCGGATGCCTAAAACCTCCCAGTCACTTCTCTAGTTGCATGAGAGTCAAATACTAGTTGCATGCGAGTCATTTGATAGTTGCGTATTGGTTGTTCTTTGCAGTTGCATTCTAGTCCTTCTTTAGTTGCAATCCAATTTGTTGATAGTCCAATGCTAGCGTACACGTGTCCGCATCAGCAACTATGGTGAATGTCGGATGCCTAAAACCTCCCAGTCACTTCTCTAGTTGCATGAGAGTCAAATACTAGTTGCATGCGAGTCATTTGATAGTTGCATATTGGTTGTTCTTTGCAGTTGCATTCTAGTCCTTCTTTAGTTGCAATCCAATTCGTTGATAGTCCAATGCTAGCGTACACGTGTCTACATCAGCAACTATGGTGAATGTCGGATGCCTAAAACCTCCCAGTCACTTCTCTAGTTGCATGAGAGTCAAATACTAACTGCATGCGAGTCATTTGATAGTTGCATGTTGGTTGTTCTTTGCAGTTGCATTCTAGTCCTTCTTTAGTTGCAATCCAATTTGTTGATAGTCCAATGCTAGCGAACACGTGTCCACATCAGCAACTATGGTGAATGTCGGATGCCTAAAACCTCCCAGTCACTTCTCTAGTTGCATGAGAGTCAAATACTAGTTGCATGCGAGTCATTTGATAGTAGCATGTTGGTCGTTCTTTGCAGTTGCATTCTAGTCCTTCTTTAGTTGCAATCCAATTTGTTGATAGTCCAATGCTAGCGTACACGTGTCCGCATCAGCAACTATGGTGAATGTCGGATGCCTAAAACCTCCCAGTCACTTCTCTAGTTGCATGAGAGTCAAATACTAGTTGCATGCGAGTCATTTGATAGTTGCATATTGGTTGTTCTTTGCAGTTGCATTCTAGTCCTTCTTTAGTTGCAATCCAATTCGTTGATAGTCCAATGCTAGCGTACACGTGTCTACATCAGCAACTATGGTGAATGTCGGATGCCTAAAACCTCCCAGTCACTTCTCTAGTTGCATGAGAGTCAAATACTAGTTGCATGCGTGTCATTTGATAGTTGCATGTTGGTGGTTCTTTGCAGTTGCATTCTAGTCCTTCTTTAGTTGCAATCCAATTCGTTGATAGTCCAATGCTAGCGTACACGTGTCTACATCAGCAACTATGGTGAATGTCGGATGCCTAAAACCTCCCAGTCACTTCTCTAGTTGCATGAGAGTCAAATACTAGTTGCATGCGAGTCATTTGATAGTAGCATGTTGGTCGTTCTTTGCAGTTGCATTCTAGTCCTTCTTTAGTTGCAATCCAATTTGTTGATAGTCCAATGCTAGCGTACACGTGTCCGCATCAGCAACTATGGTGAATGTCGGATGCCTAAAACCTCCCAGTCACTTCTCTAGTTGCATGAGAGTCAAATACTAGTTGCATGCGAGTCATTTGATAGTTGCATATTGGTTGTTCTTTGCAGTTGCATTCTAGTCCTTCTTTAGTTGCAATCCAATTCGTTGATAGTCCAATGCTAGCGTACACGTGTCTACATCAGCAACTATGGTGAATGTCGGATGCCTAAAACCTCCCAGTCACTTCTCTAGTTGCATGAGAGTCAAATACTAGTTGCATGCGAGTCATTTGATAGTAGCATGTTGGTCGTTCTTTGCAGTTGCATTCTAGTCCTTCTTTAGTTGCAATCCAATTTGTTGATAGTCCAATGCTAGCGTACACGTGTCCGCATCAGCAACTATGGTGAATGTCGGATGCCTAAAACCTCCCAGTCACTTCTCTAGTTGCATGAGAGTCAAATACTAGTTGCATGCGAGTCATTTGATAGTTGCATATTGGTTGTTCTTTGCAGTTGCATTCTAGTCCTTCTTTAGTTGCAATCCAATTCGTTGATAGTCCAATGCTAGCGTACACGTGTCTAAATCAGCAACTATGGTGAATGTCGGATGCCTAAAACCTCCCAGTCACTTCTCTAGTTGCATGAGAGTCAAATACTAGTTGCATGCGAGTCATTTGATAGTTGCATGTTGGTTGTTCTTTGCAGTTGCATTCTAGTCCTTCTTTAGTTGCAATCCAATTCGTTGATAGTCCAATGCTAGCGTACACGTGTCTACATCAGCAACTATGGTGAATGTCGGATGCCGAAAACCTCCCAGTCACTTCTCTAGTTGCATGAGAGTCAAATACTAGTTGCATGCGAGTCATTTGATAGTAGCATGTTGGTTGTTCTTTGCAGTTGCATTCTAGTCCTTCTTTAGTTGCAATCCAATTTGTTGATAGTCCAATGCTAGCGTACACGTGTCCGCATTAGCAACTATGGTGAATGTCGGATGCCTAAAACCTCCCAGTCACTTCTCTAGTTGCATGAGAGTCAAATACTAGTTGCATGCGAGTCATTTGATAGTAGCATGTTGGTCGTTCTTTGCAGTTGCATTCTAGTCCTTCTTTAGTTGCAATCCAATTAGTTGATAGTCCAATGCTAGCGAACACGTGTCCACATCAGCAACTATTGTGAATGTCGGATGCCTAAAACCTCCCAGTCACTTCTCTAGTTGCATGAGAGTCAAATACTAGTTGCATGCGAGTCATTTGATAGTTGCATGTTGGTTGTTCTTTGCAGTTGCATTCTAGTCCTTCTTTAGTTGCAATCCAATTCGTTGATAGTCCAATGCTAGCGTACACGTGTCCACATCAGCAACTATGGTGAATGTCGGATGCCTAAAACCTCGCAGTCACTTCTCTAGTTGCATGAGAGTCAAATACTAGTTGCATACGAGTCATTTGATAGTTGCATGTTGGTTGTTCTTTGCAGTTGCATTCTAATCCTTCTTTAGTTGCAATCCAATTTGTTGATAGTCCAATGCTAGCGTACACGTGTCCGCATCAGCAACTATGGTGAATGTCGGATGCCTAAAACCTCCCAGTCACTTCTCTAGTTGCATGAGAGTCAAATACTAGTTGCATGCGAGTCATTTGATAGTCGCATGTTGCTTGTTCTTTGCAGTGCATTCTAGTCCTTCTTTAGTTGCAATCCAATTAGTTGATAGTCCAATGCTACCGTATACGTGTCCGCATCAGCAACTATGGTGAATGTCGGATGCCTAAAACCTCCCAGTCACTTCTCTAGTTGCATGAGAGTCAAATACTAGTTGCATGCGAGTCATTTGATAGTAGCATGTTGGTTGTTCTTTGCAGTTGCATTCTAGTCCTTCTTTAGTTGCAATCCAATTAGTTGATAGTCCAATGCTACCGTATACGTGTCCGCATCAGCAACTATGGTGAATGTCGGATGCCTAAAACCTCCCAGTCACTTCTCTAGTTGCATGAGAGTCAAATACTAGTTGCATGCGAGTCATTTGATAGTAGCATGTTGGTTGTTCTTTGCAGTTGCATTCTAGTCCTTCTTTAGTTGCAATCCAATTCGTTGATAGTCCAATGCTAGCGTACACGTGTCCACATCAGCAACTATGGTGAATGTCGGATGCCTAAAACCTCCCAGTCACTTCTCTAGTTGCACGAGAGTCAAATACTAGTTGCATGCGAGTCATTTGATAGTTGCATGTTGGTTGTTCTTTGCAGTTGCATTCTAGTCCTTCTTTAGTTGCAATCCAATTCGTTGATAGTCCAATGCTAGCGTACACGTGTCCACATCAGCAACTATGGTGAATGTCGGATGCCTAAAACCTCCCAGTCACTTCTCTAGTTGCACGAGAGTCAAATACTAGTTGCATGCGTGTCATTTCATAGTTGCATGTTGGTGGTTCTTTGCAGTTGCATTCTAGTCCTTCTTTAGTTGCAATCCAATTAGTTGATAGTCCAATGCTAGCGAACACGTGTCCGCATCAGCAACTATGGTGAATGTCGGATGCCTAAAACCTCCCAGTCACTTCTCTAGTTGCATGAGAGTCAAATACTAGTTGCATGCGTGTCATTTGATAGTTGCATGTTGGTGGTTCTTTGCAGTTGCATTCTAGTCCTTGTTTAGTTGCAATCCAATTTGTTGATAGTCCAATGCTAGCGTATACGTGTCCGCATCAGCAACTATGGTGAATGTCGGATGCCTAAAACCTCCCAGTCACTTCTCTAGTTGCATGAGAGTCAAATACTAGTTGCATGCGAGTCATTTGATAGTAGCATGTTGGTTGTTCTTTGCAGTTGCATTCTAGTCCTTCTTTAGTTGCAATCCAATTAGTTGATAGTCCAATGCTACCGTATACGTGTCCGCATCAGCAACTATGGTGAATGTCGGATGCCTAAAACCTCCCAGTCACTTCTCTAGTTGCATGAGAGTCAAATACTAGTTGCATGCGAGTCATTTGATAGTAGCATGTTGGTTGTTCTTTGCAGTTGCATTCTAGTCCTTCTTTAGTTGCAATCCAATTCGTTGATAGTCCAATGCTAGCGTACACGTGTCCACATCAGCAACTATGGTGAATGTCGGATGCCTAAAACCTCCCAGTCACTTCTCTAGTTGCACGAGAGTCAAATACTAGTTGCATGCGAGTCATTTGATAGTTGCATGTTGGTTGTTCTTTGCAGTTGCATTCTAGTCCTTCTTTAGTTGCAATCCAATTCGTTGATAGTCCAATGCTAGCGTACACGTGTCCACATCAGCAACTATGGTGAATGTCGGATGCCTAAAACCTCCCAGTCACTTCTCTAGTTGCACGAGAGTCAAATACTAGTTGCATGCGTGTCATTTCATAGTTGCATGTTGGTGGTTCTTTGCAGTTGCATTCTAGTCCTTCTTTAGTTGCAATCCAATTAGTTGATAGTCCAATGCTAGCGAACACGTGTCCGCATCAGCAACTATGGTGAATGTCGGATGCCTAAAACCTCCCAGTCACTTCTCTAGTTGCATGAGAGTCAAATACTAGTTGCATGCGTGTCATTTGATAGTTGCATGTTGGTGGTTCTTTGCAGTTGCATTCTAGTCCTTGTTTAGTTGCAATCCAATTTGTTGATAGTCCAATGCTAGCGTATACGTGTCCGCATCAGCAACTATGGTGAATGTCGGATGCCTAAAACCTCCCAGTCACTTCTCTAGTTGCACGAGAGTCAAATACTAGTTGCATGCGTGTCATTTCATAGTTGCATGTTGGTTGTTCTTTGCAGTTGCATTCTAGTCTTTCTTTAGTTGCAATCCAATTCGTTGATAGTCCAATGCTAGCGTACACGTGTCCGCATCAGCAACTATGGTGAATGTCGGATGCCTAAAACCTCCCAGTCACTTCTTTAGTTGCATGAGAGTCAAATACTAGTTGCATGCGTGTCATTTGATAGTTGCATGTTGGTGGTTCTTTGCAGTTGCATTCTAGTCCTTCTTTAGTTGCAATCCAATTAGTTGATAGTCCAATGCTACCGTATACGTGTCCGCATCAGCAACTATGGTGAATGTCGGATGCCTAAAACCTCCCAGTCACTTCTGTAGTTGCATGAGAGTCAAATACTAGTTGCATGCGAGTCATTTGATAGTTGCATGTTGGTGGTTCTTTGCAGTTGCATTCTAGTCCTTCTTTAGTTGCAATCCAATTAGTTGATAGTCCAATGCTACCGTATACGTGTCCGCATCAGCAACTATGGTGAATGTCGGATGCCTAAAACCTCCCAGTCACTTCTGTAGTTGCATGAGAGTCAAATACTAGTTGCATGCGAGTCATTTGATAGTTGCATGTTGGTTGTTCTTTGCAGTTGCATTCTAGTCCTTCTTTAGTTGCAATCCAATTAGTTGATAGTCCAATGCTACCGTATACGTGTCCGCATCAGCAACTATGGTGAATGTCGGATGCCTAAAACCTCCCAGTCACTTCTGTAGTTGCATGAGAGTCAAATACTAGTTGCATGCGTGTCATTTGATAGTTGCATGTTGGTGGTTCTTTGCAGTTGCATTCTAGTCCTTCTTTAGTTGCAATCCAATTAGTTGATAGTCCAATGCTACCGTATACGTGTCCGCATCAGCAACTATGGTGAATGTCGGATGCCTAAAACCTCCCAGTCACTTCTGTAGTTGCATGAGAGTCAAATACTAGTTGCATGCGAGTCATTTGATAGTTGCATGTTGGTTGTTCTTTGCAGTTGCATTCTAGTCCTTCTTTAGTTGCAATCCAATTCGTTGATAGTCCAATGCTAGCGTACACGTGTCCACATCAGCAACTATGGTGAATGTCGGATGCCTAAAACCTCCCAGTCACTTCTCTAGTTGCATGAGAGTCAAATACTAGTTGCATGCGAGTCATTTGATAGTTGCATGTTGGTTGTTCTTTGCAGTTGCATTCTAGTCCTTCTTTAGTTGCAATCCAATTCGTTGATAGTCCAATGCTAGCGTACACGTGTCTACATCAGCAACTATGGTGAATGTCGGATGCCTAAAACCTCCCAGTCACTTCTCTAGTTGCATGAGAGTCAAATACTAGTTGCATGCGAGTCATTTGATAGTAGCATGTTGGTCGTTCTTTGCAGTTGCATTCTAGTCCTTCTTTAGTTGCAATCCAATTTGTTGATAGTCCAATGCTAGCGTACACGTGTCCGCATTAGCAACTATTGTGAATGTCGGATGCCTAAAACCTCCCAGTCACTTCTTTAGTTGCATGAGAGTCAAATACTAGTTGCATGCGAGTCATTTGATAGTTGCATATTGGTTGTTCTTTGCAGTTGCATTCTAGTCCTTCTTTAGTTGCAATCCAATTCGTTGATAGTCCAATGCTAGCGTACACGTGTCGACATCAGCAACTATGGTGAATGTCGGATGCCTAAAACCTCCCAGTCACTTCTCTAGTTGCATGAGAGTCAAATACTAACTGCATGCGAGTCATTTGATAGTTGCGTGTTGGTTGTTCTTTGCAGTTGCATTCTAGTCCTTCTTTAGTTGCAATCCAATTTGTTGATAGTCCAATGCTAGCGTACACGTGTCCGCATTAGCAACTATGGTGAATGTCGGATGCCTAAAACCTCCCAGTCACTTCTCTAGTTGCATGAGAGTCAAATACTAACTGCATGCGAGTCATTTGATAGTTGCGTGTTGGTTGTTCTTTGCAGTTGCATTCTAGTCCTTCTTTAGTTGCAATCCAATTTGTTGATAGTCCAATGCTAGCGTACACGTGTCCGCATCAGCAACTATGGTGAATGTCGGATGCCTAAAACCTCCCAGTCACTTCTCTAGTTGCATGAGAGTCAAATACTAGTTGCATGCGAGTCATTTGATAGTTGCGTATTGGTTGTTCTTTGCAGTTGCATTCTAGTCCTTCTTTAGTTGCAATCCAATTTGTTGATAGTCCAATGCTAGCGTACACGTGTCCGCATCAGCAACTATGGTGAATGTCGGATGCCTAAAACCTCCCAGTCACTTCTCTAGTTGCATGAGAGTCAAATACTAGTTGCATGCGAGTCATTTGATAGTTGCATGTTGGTTGTTCTTTGCAGTTGCATTCTAATCCTTCTTTAGTTGCAATCCAATTTGTTGATAGTCCAATGCTAGCGTACACGTGTCCGCATCAGCAACTATGGTGAATGTCGGATGCCTAAAACCTCCCAGTCACTTCTCTAGTTGCATGAGAGTCAAATACTAGTTGCATGCGAGTCATTTGATAGTTGCATGTTGGTTGTTCTTTGCAGTTGCATTCTAGTCCTTTTTTAGTTGCACTCCAATTAGTTCATAGTCCAATGCTAGCGTACACGTGTCCACATCAGCAACTATGGTGAATGTCGGATGCCTAAAACCTCCCAGTCACTTCTCTAGTTGCATGAGTGTCAAATACTAGTTGCATGCGAGTCATTTGATAGTTGCATGTTGGTTGTTCTTTGCAGTTGCATTCTAGTCCTTTTTTAGTTGCACTCCAATTAGTTCATAGTCCAATGCTAGCGTACACGTGTCCACATCAGCAACTATGGTGAATGTCGGATGCCTAAAACCTCCCAGTCACTTCTCTAGTTGCATGAGAGTCAAATACTAGTTGCATGCGAGTCATTTGATAGTTGCATGTTGGTTGTTCTTTGCAGTTGCATTCTAGTCTTTCTTTAGTTGCAATCCAATTTGTTGATAGTCCAACGCTAGCGTACACGTGTCCACATCAACAACTATGGTGAATGTCGGATGCCTAATACCTCGCAGTCACTTCCCTAGTTGCATGAGAGTCAAAAACTAGTTGCATGCGAGTCATTTGATAGTTGCATGTTGGTTGTTCTTTGCAGTTGCATTCTAGTCCTTCTTTAGTTGCAATCCAATTAGTTCATAGTCCAATGCTAACGTACACGTGTCCACATCAGCAACTATGGTGAATGTCGGATGCCTAAAACCTCCCAGTCACTTCTCTAGTTGCATGAGAGTCAAATACTAGTTGCATGCGAGTCATTTGATAGTTGCGTATTGGTTGTTCTTTGCAGTTGCATTCTAGTCCTTCTTTAGTTGCAATCCAATTTGTTGATAGTCCAATGCTAGCGTACACGTGTCCGCATCAGCAACTATGGTGAATGTCGGATGCCTAAAACCTCCCAGTCACTTCTCTAGTTGCATGAGAGTCAAATACTAGTTGCATGCGAGTCATTTGATAGTTGCATGTTGGTTGTTCTTTGCAGTTGCATTCTAATCCTTCTTTAGTTGCAATCCAATTTGTTGATAGTCCAATGCTAGCGTACACGTGTCCGCATCAGCAACTATGGTGAATGTCGGATGCCTAAAACCTCCCAGTCACTTCTCTAGTTGCATGAGAGTCAAATACTAGTTGCATGCGAGTCATTTGATAGTTGCATGTTGGTTGTTCTTTGCAGTTGCATTCTAGTCCTTTTTTAGTTGCACTCCAATTAGTTCATAGTCCAATGCTAGCGTACACGTGTCCACATCAGCAACTATGGCGAATGTCGGATGCCTAAAACCTCCCAGTCACTTCTCTAGTTGCATGAGTGTCAAATACTAGTTGTATGCGAGTCATTTGATAGTTGCATGTTGGTTGTTCTTTGCAGTTGCATTCTAGTCCTTCTTTAATTGCAATCTAATTAGTTGATAGTCCAATGCTAGCGTACACGTGTCCGCATCAGCAACTATGGTGAATGTCGGATGCCTAAAACCTCCCAGTCACTTCTCTAGTTGCATGAGAGTCAAATACTAGTTGCATGCGAGTCATTTGACAGTTGCATGTTGGTTGTTCTTTGCAGTTGCATTCTAGTCTTTCTTTAGTTGCAATCCAATTTGTTGATAGTCCAATGCTAGCGTACACGTGTCCACATCAGCAACTATGGTGAATGTCGGATGCCTAAAACCTCCCAGTCACTTCTCTAGTTGCATGAGAGTCAAATACTAGTTGCATGCGAGTCATTTGATAGTTGCATGTTGGTTGTTCTTTGCAGTTGCATTCTAGTCTTTCTTTAGTTGCAGTCCAATTTGTTGATAGTCCAACGCTAGCGTACACGTGTCCACATCAACAACTATGGTGAATGTCGGATGCCTAATACCTCGCAGTCACTTCCCTAGTTGCATGAGAGTCAAAAACTAGTTGCATGCGAGTCATTTGATAGTTGCATGTTGGTTGTTCTTTGCAGTTGCATTCTAGTCCTTCTTTAGTTGCAATCCAATTAGTTCATAGTCCAATGCTAGCGTACACGTGTCCACATCAGCAACTATGGTGAATGTCGGATGCCTAAAACCTCCCAGTCACTTCTCTAGTTGCATGAGAGTCAAATACTAGTTGCATGCGAGTCATTTGATAGTTGCATGTTGGTTGTTCTTTGCAGTTGCATTCTAGTCTTTCTTTAGTTGCAGTCCAATTTGTTGATAGTCCAACGCTAGCGTACACGTGTCCACATCAACAACTATGGTGAATGTCGGATGCCTAATACCTCGCAGTCACTTCCCTAGTTGCATGAGAGTCAAAAACTAGTTGAATGCGAGTCATTTCGTAGTTGCATGTTGGTTGTTCAATCCAGTTGCATTCTAGTCCTTCTTTAGTTGCAATCCAATTTGTTGATAGTCCAATGCTAGCGTACACGTGTCCACATCAGCAACTATGGTGAATGTCGGATGCCTAAAACCTCCCAGTCACTTCTCTAGTTGCATGAGAGTCAAATACTAGTTGCATGCGAGTCATTTGACAGTTGCATGTTGGTTGTTCTTTGCAGTTGCATTCTAGTCTTTCTTTAGTTGCAATCCAATTTGTTGATAGTCCAATGCTAGCGTACACGTGTCCACATCAGCAACTATGGTGAATGTCGGATGCCTAAAACCTCCCAGTCACTTCTCTAGTTGCATGAGAGTCAAATACTAGTTGCATGTTGGTTGTTCATTCCAGTTGCATTCTAGTCCTTCTTTAGTTGCAATCCAATCAATTCATAGTCCAATGCTAGCGTACACGTGTCCACATCAGCAACTATGGTGAATGTCGGATGCCTAAAACCTCAAGGTCACTTCTCTAGTTGCATGAGAGTCAAATACTAGTTGCATGCGAGTCATTTGATAGTTGCATGTTGGTTGTTCTTTGCAGTTGCATTCTAGTCCTTTTTTAGTTGCACTCCAATTAGTTCATAGTCCAATGCTAGCGTACACGTGTCCACATCAGCAACTATGGTGAATGTCGGATGCCTAAAACCTCCCAGTCACTTCTCTAGTTGCATGAGAGTCAAATACTGACTGCATGCGAGTCATTTGATAGTTGCATGTTGGTTGTTCTTTGCAGTTGCATTCTAGTCCTTTTTTAGTTGCACTCCAATTAGTTGATAGTCCAATGCTAGCGTACACGTGTCCACATCAGCAACTATGGTGAATGTCGGATGCCTAAAACCTCCCAGTCACTTCTTTAGTTGCATGAGAGTCAAATACTAGTTGCATGCGTGTCATTTCATAGTTGCATGTTGGTGGTTCTTTGCAGTTGCATTCTAGTCCTTCTTTAGTTGCAATCCAATTAGTTGATAGTCCAATGCTACCGTATACGTGTCCGCATCAGCAACTATGGTGAATGTCGGATGCCTAAAACCTCCCAGTCACTTCTGTAGTTGCATGAGAGTCAAATACTAGTTGCATGCGAGTCATTTGATAGTTGCATGTTGGTTGTTCTTTGCAGTTGCATTCTAGTCCTTCTTTAGTTGCAATCCAATTCGTTGATAGTCCAATGCTAGCGTACACGTGTCCACATCAGCAACTATGGTGAATGTCGGATGCCTAAAACCTCCCAGTCACTTCTCTAGTTGCATGAGAGTCAAATACTAGTTGCATGCGAGTCATTTGATAGTTGCATGTTGGTTGTTCTTTGCAGTTGCATTCTAGTCCTTCTTTAGTTGCAATCCAATTCGTTGATAGTCCAATGCTAGCGTACACGTGTCTACATCAGCAACTATGGTGAATGTCGGATGCCTAAAACCTCCCAGTCACTTCTCTAGTTGCATGAGAGTCAAATACTAGTTGCATGCGAGTCATTTGATAGTAGCATGTTGGTCGTTCTTTGCAGTTGCATTCTAGTCCTTCTTTAGTTGCAATCCAATTTGTTGATAGTCCAATGCTAGCGTACACGTGTCCGCATCAGCAACTATGGTGAATGTCGGATGCCTAAAACCTCCCAGTCACTTCTCTAGTTGCATGAGAGTCAAATACTAGTTGCATGCGAGTCACTTGATAGTTGCATATTGGTTGTTCTTTGCAGTTGCATTCTAGTCCTTCTTTAGTTGCAATCCAATTCGTTGATAGTCCAATGCTAGCGTACACGTGTCTACATCAGCAACTATGGTGAATGTCGGATGCCTAAAACCTCCCAGTCACTTCTCTAGTTGCACGAGAGTCAAATACTAGTTGCATGCGAGTCATTTGATAGTTGCGTGTTGGTTGTTCTTTGCAGTTGCATTCTAGTCCTTCTTTAGTTGCAATCCAATTAGTTGATAGTCCAATGCTACCGTATACGTGTCCGCATCAGCAACTATGGTGAATGTCGGATGCCTAAAACCTCCCAGTCACTTCTCTAGTTGCATGAGAGTCAAATACTAGTTGCATGCGAGTCATTTGATAGTAGCATGTTGGTTGTTCTTTGCAGTTGCATTCTAGTCCTTCTTTAGTTGCACTCCAATTAGTTCATAGTCCAATGCTAGCGTACACGTGTCCGCATCAGCAACTATGGTGAATGTCGGATGCCTAAAACCTCCCAGTCACTTCTCTAGTTGCATGAGAGTCAAATACTAGTTGCATGCGAGTCATTTGACAGTTGCATGTTGGTTGTTCTTTGCAGTTGCATTCTAATCCTTCTTTAGTTGCAATCCAATTTGTTGATAGTCCAATGCTAGCGTACACGTGTCCGCATCAGCAACTATGGTGAATGTCGGATGCCTAAAACCTCCCAGTCACTTCTCTAGTTGCATGAGAGTCAAATACTAGTTGCATGCGAGTCATTTGATAGTTGCATGTTGGTTGTTCTTTGCAGTTGCATTCTAGTCCTTTTTTAGTTGCACTCCAATTAGTTCATAGTCCAATGCTAGCGTACACGTGTCCACATCAGCAACTATGGTGAATGTCGGATGCCTAAAACCTCCCAGTCACTTCTCTAGTTGCATGAGTGTCAAATACTAGTTGCATGCGAGTCATTTGATAGTTGCATGTTGGTTGTTCTTTGCAGTTGCATTCTAGTCCTTCTTTAATTGCAATCTAATTAGTTGATAGTCCAATGCTAGCGTACACGTGTCCGCATCAGCAACTATGGTGAATGTCGGATGCCTAAAACCTCCCAGTCACTTCTCTAGTTGCATGAGAGTCAAATACTAGTTGCATGCGAGTCATTTGATAGTTGCATGTTGGTTGTTCTTTGCAGTTGCATTCTAGTCTTTCTTTAGTTGCAATCCAATTTGTTGATAGTCCAATGCTAGCGTACACGTGTCCACATCAGCAACTATGGTGAATGTCGGATGCCTAAAACCTCCCAGTCACTTCTCTAGTTGCATGAGAGTCAAATACTAGTTGCATGCGAGTCATTTGATAGTTGCATGTTGGTTGTTCTTTGCAGTTGCATTCTAGTCTTTCTTTAGTTGCAGTCCAATTTGTTGATAGTCCAACGCTAGCGTACACGTGTCCACATCAACAACTATGGTGAATGTCGGATGCCTAATACCTCGCAGTCACTTCCCTAGTTGCATGAGAGTCAAAAACTAGTTGCATGCGAGTCATTTGATAGTAGCATGTTGGTTGTTCTTTGCAGTTGCATTCTAGTCCTTCTTTAGTTGCAATCCAATTCGTTGATAGTCCAATGCTAGCGTACACGTGTCTACATCAGCAACTATGGTGAATGTCGGATGCCTAAAACCTCCCAGTCACTTCTCTAGTTGCATGAGAGTCAAATACTAACTGCATGCGAGTCATTTGATAGTTGCGTGTTGGTTGTTCTTTGCAGTTGCATTCTAGTCCTTCTTTAGTTGCAATCCAATTTGTTGATAGTCCAATGCTAGCGTACACGTGTCCGCATCAGCAACTATGGTGAATGTCGGATGCCTAAAACCTCCCAGTCACTTCTCTAGTTGCATGAGAGTCAAATACTAGTTGCATGCGAGTCATTTGATAGTTGCGTATTGGTTGTTCTTTGCAGTTGCATTCTAGTCCTTCTTTAGTTGCAATCCAATTTGTTGATAGTCCAATGCTAGCGTACACGTGTCCGCATCAGCAACTATGGTGAATGTCGGATGCCTAAAACCTCCCAGTCACTTCTCTAGTTGCATGAGAGTCAAATACTAGTTGCATGCGAGTCATTTGATAGTTGCATGTTGGTTGTTCTTTGCAGTTGCATTCTAATCCTTCTTTAGTTGCAATCCAATTTGTTGATAGTCCAATGCTAGCGTACACGTGTCCGCATCAGCAACTATGGTGAATGTCGGATGCCTAAAACCTCCCAGTCACTTCTCTAGTTGCATGAGAGTCAAATACTAGTTGCATGCGAGTCATTTGATAGTTGCATGTTGGTTGTTCTTTGCAGTTGCATTCTAATCCTTCTTTAGTTGCAATCCAATTTGTTGATAGTCCAATGCTAGCGTACACGTGTCCGCATCAGCAACTATGGTGAATGTCGGATGCCTAAAACCTCCCAGTCACTTCTCTAGTTGCATGAGTGTCAAATACTAGTTGCATGCGAGTCATTTGATAGTTGCATGTTGGTTGTTCTTTGCAGTTGCATTCTAGTCCTTCTTTAATTGCAATCTAATTAGTTGATAGTCCAATGCTAGCGTACACGTGTCCGCATCAGCAACTATGGTGAATGTCGGATGCCTAAAACCTCCCAGTCACTTCTCTAGTTGCATGAGAGTCAAATACTAGTTGCATGCGAGTCATTTGACAGTTGCATGTTGGTTGTTCTTTGCAGTTGCATTCTAGTCTTTCTTTAGTTGCAATCCAATTTGTTGATAGTCCAATGCTAGCGTACACGTGTCCACATCAGCAACTATGGTGAATGTCGGATGCCTAAAACCTCCCAGTCACTTCTCTAGTTGCATGAGAGTCAAATACTAGTTGCATGCGAGTCATTTGATAGTTGCATGTTGGTTGTTCTTTGCAGTTGCATTCTAGTCTTTCTTTAGTTGCAGTCCAATTTGTTGATAGTCCAACGCTAGCGTACACGTGTCCACATCAACAACTATGGTGAATGTCGGATGCCTAAAACCTCCCAGTCACTTCTCTAGTTGCATGAGAGTCAAATACTAGTTGCATGCGAGTCATTTGATAGTTCCATGTTGGTTGTTCTTTGCAGTTGCATTCTAGTCCTTTTTTAGTTGCACTCCAATTAGTTCATAGTCCAATGCTAGCGTACACGTGTCCACATCAGCAACTATGGTGAATGTCGGATGCCTAAAACCTCAAAGTCACTTCTCTAGTTGCATGAGAGTCAAATACTAGTTGCATGCGAGTCATTTGATAGTTGCATGTTGGTTGTTCTTTGCAGTTGCATTCTAGTCCTTTTTTAGTTGCACTCCAATTAGTTGATAGTCCAATGCTAGCGTACACGTGTCCACATCAGCAACTATGGTGAATGTCGGATGCCTAAAACCTCCCAGTCACTTCTCTAGTTGCATGAGAGTCAAATACTAACTGCATGCGAGTCATTTGATAGTTGCGTGTTGGTTGTTCTTTGCAGTTGCATTCTAGTCCTTCTTTAGTTGCAATCCAATTTGTTGATAGTCCAATGCTAGCGTACACGTGTCCGCATCAGCAACTATGGTGAATGTCGGATGCCTAAAACCTCCCAGTCACTTCTCTAGTTGCATGAGAGTCAAATACTAGTTGCATGCGAGTCATTTGATAGTTGCATATTGGTTGTTCTTTGCAGTTGCATTCTAGTCCTTCTTTAGTTGCAATCCAATTTGTTGATAGTCCAATGCTAGCGTACACGTGTCCACATCAGCAACTATGGTGAATGTCGGATGCCTAAAACCTCGCAGTCACTTCCCTAGTTGCATGAGAGTCAAATACTAGTTGCATGCGAGTCATTTGATAGTTGCATGTTGGTTGTTCTTTGCAGTTGCATTCTAGTCCTTCTTTAGTTGCAATCCAATCAATTCATAGTCCAATGCTAGCGTACACGTGTCCACATCAGCAACTATGGTGAATGTCGGATGCCTAAAACCTCCCAGTCACTTCTCTAGTTGCATGAGAGTCAAATACTAGTTGCATGCGAGTCATTTGATAGTTCCATGTTGGTTGTTCTTTGCAGTTGCATTCTAGTCCTTTTTTAGTTGCACTCCAATTAGTTCATAGTCCAATGCTAGCGTACACGTGTCCGCATCAGCAACTATGGTGAATGTCGGATGCCTAAAACCTCCCAGTCACTTCTCTAGTTGCATGAGAGTCAAATACTAGTTGCATGCGAGTCATTTGATAGTTGCATATTGGTTGTTCTTTGCAGTTGCATTCTAGTCCTTCTTTAGTTGCAATCCAATTTGTTGATAGTCCAATGCTAGCGTACACGTGTCCGCATCAGCAACTATGGTGAATGTCGGATGCCTAAAACCTCGCAGTCACTTCTCTAGTTGCATGAGAGTCAAATACTAGTTGCATGCGAGTCATTTGATAGTTGCATGTTGGTTGTTCTTTGCAGTTGCATTCTAATCCTTCTTTAGTTGCAATCCAATTTGTTGATAGTCCAATGCTAGCGTACACGTGTCCGCATCAGCAACTATGGTGAATGTCGGATGCCTAAAACCTCAAAGTCACTTCTCTAGTTGCATGAGAGTCAAATACTAGTTGCATGCGAGTCATTTGATAGTTGCATGTTGGTTGTTCTTTGCAGTTGCATTCTAGTCCTTTTTTAGTTGCACTCCAATTAGTTCATAGTCCAATGCTAGCGTACACGTGTCCACATCAGCAACTATGGTGAATGTCGGATGCCTAAAACCTCCCAGTCACTTCTCTAGTTGCATGAGTGTCAAATACTAGTTGCATGCGAGTCATTTGATAGTTGCATGTTGGTTGTTCTTTGCAGTTGCATTCTAGTCCTTCTTTAATTGCAATCTAATTAGTTGATAGTCCAATGCTAGCGTACACGTGTCCGCATCAGCAACTATGGTGAATGTCGGATGCCTAAAACCTCCCAGTCACTTCCCTAGTTGCATGAGAGTCAAATACTAGTTGCATGCGAGTCATTTGATAGTTGCATGTTGGTTGTTCTTTGCAGTTGCATTCTAGTCTTTCTTTAGTTGCAATCCAATTTGTTGATAGTCCAATGCTAGCGAACACGTGTCCGCATCAGCAACTATGGTGAATGTCGGATGCCTAAAACCTCCCAGTCACTTCTCTAGTTGCATGAGAGTCAAATACTAGTTGCATGCGAGTCATTTGATAGTTGCATGTTGGTTGTTCTTTGCAGTTGCATTCTAGTCTTTCTTTAGTTGCAGTCCAATTTGTTGATAGTCCAACGCTAGCGTACACGTGTCCACATCAACAACTATGGTGAATGTCGGATGCCTAATACCTCGCAGTCACTTCCCTAGTTGCATGAGAGTCAAAAACTAGTTGCATGCGAGTCATTTGATAGTTGCATGTTGGTTGTTCTTTGCAGTTGCATTCTAGTCCTTCTTTAGTTGCAATCCAATTAGTTCATAGTCCAATGCTAGCGTACACGTGTCTACATCAACAACTATGGTGAATGTCGGATGCCTAAAACCTCCCAGTCACTTCTCTAGTTGCATGAGAGTCAAATACTAGTTGCATGCGAGTCATTTGATAGTTGCATGTTGGTTGTTCTTTGCAGTTGCATTCTAGTCTTTCTTTAGTTGCGGTCCAATTTGTTGATAGTCCAACGCTAGCGTACACGTGTCCACATCAACAACTATGGTGAATGTCGGATGCCTAATACCTCGCAGTCACTTCCCTAGTTGCATGAGAGTCAAAAACTAGTTGCATGCGAGTCATTTGATAGTTGCATGTTGGTTGTTCTTTGCAGTTGCATTCTAGTCCTTCTTTAGTTGCAATCCAATCAATTCATAGTCCAATGCTAGCGTACACGTGTCCACATCAGCAACTATGGTGAATGTCGGATGCCTAAAACCTCCCAGTCACTTCTCTAGTTGCATGAGAGTCAAATACTAGTTGCATGCGAGTCATTTGATAGTTGCATGTTGGTTGTTCTTTGCAGTTGCATTCTAGTCCTCCTTTAGTTGCAATCCAATCAATTCATAGTCCAATGCTAGCGTACACGTGTCCACATTTGCAACTATGGTGAATGTCGGATGCCTAAAACCTCCCAGTCACTTCTCTAGTTGCATGAGAGTCAAATACTAGTTGCATGTTGGTTGTTCATTCCAGTTGCATTCTAGTCCTTCTTTAGTTGCAATCCAATCAATTCATAGTCCAATGCTAGCGTACACGTGTCCACATCAGCAACTATGGTGAATGTCGGATGCCTAAAACCTCAAGGTCACTTCTCTAGTTGCATGAGAGTCAAATACTAGTTGCATGCGAGTCATTTGATAGTTGCATGTTGGTTGTTCTTTGCAGTTGCATTCTAGTCCTTCTTTAGTTGCAATCCAATTCGTTGATAGTCCAATGCTAGCGTACACGTGTCCACATCAGCAACTATGGTGAATGTCGGATGCCTAAAACCTCCCAGTCACTTCTCTAGTTGCATGAGAGTCAAATACTAGTTGCATGCGAGTCATTTGATAGTTGCATGTTGGTTGTTCTTTGCAGTTGCATTCTAGTCCTTCTTTAATTGCAATCCAATTAGTTGATAGTCCAATGCTAGCGTAGACGTCTCCGCATCAGCAACTATGGTGAATGTCGGATGCCTAAAACCTCATAGTCACTTCTCTAGTTGCACGAGAGTCATTTCATAGTTGCATGTTGGTTGTTCGTTGCAGTTGCATTCTAGTGCTTGTTTAGTTGCAATCCAATTAGTTGATAGTCCAATGCTAGCGTACACGTGTCCACATCAGCAACTATGGTGAATGTCGGATGCCTAAAACCTCCCAGTCACTTCTCTAGTTGCATGAGAGTCAAATACTAACTGCATGCGAGTCATTTGATAGTTGCATGTTGGTTGTTCTTCGCAGTTGCATTCTAGTCCTTCTTTAATTGCAATCTAATTAGTTGATAGTCCAATGCTAGCGTACACGTGTCTGCATCAGCAACTATGGTGAATGTCGGATGCCTAAAACTTCCCAGTCACCTCTCTAGTTGCCTGAGAGTCAAATACTAGTTGCATGCGAGTCATTTGATAGTTGCATGTTGGTTGTTCTTTGCAGTTGCATTCTAGTCCTTCTCTACTTGCAATCCAATTCGTTGATAATCCAATGCTAGCGTACACGTGTCCACATTTGCAACTATGGTGAATGTCAGATGCCTGAAACCTCCCAGTCACTTCTCTAGTTGCATGAGAGTCAAATACTAGTTGCATGCGAGTCATTTCATAGTTGCATGTTGGTTGTTCTTTGTAGTTGCATTCTAGTCTTTCTTTAGTTGCAATCCAATTTGTTGATAGTCCAATGCTAGCGAACACGTGTCCGCATCAGCAACTATGGTGAATGTCGGATGCCTAAAACCTCCCAGTCACTTCTCTAGTTGCATGAGAGTCAAATACTAGTTGCATGCGAGTCATTTGATAGTTGCATGTTGGTTGTTCTTTGCAGTTGCATTCTAGTCTTTCTTTAGTTGCAATCCAATTTGTTGATAGTCCAATGCTAGCGAACACGTGTCCGCATCAGCAACTATGGTGAATGTCGGATGCCTAAAACCTCCCAGTCACTTCTCTAGTTGCATGAGAGTCAAATACTAGTTGCATGCGAGTCATTTGATAGTTGCATGTTGGTTGTTCTTTGCAGTTGCATTCTAGTCTTTCTTTAGTTGCAGTCCAATTTGTTGATAGTCCAACGCTAGCGTACACGTGTCCACATCAACAACTATGGTGAATGTCGGATGCCTAATACCTCGCAGTCACTTCCCTAGTTGCATGAGAGTCAAAAACTAGTTGCATGCGAGTCATTTGATAGTTGCATGTTGGTTGTTCTTTGCAGTTGCATTCTAGTCCTTCTTTAGTTGCAATCCAATTAGTTCATAGTCCAATGCTAGCGTACACGTGTCTACATCAGCAACTATGGTGAATGTCGGATGCCTAAAACCTCCCAGTCACTTCTCTAGTTGCATGAGAGTCAAATACTAGTTGCATGCGAGTCATTTGATAGTTGCATGTTGGTTGTTCTTTGCAGTTGCATTCTAGTCTTTCTTTAGTTGCGGTCCAATTTGTTGATAGTCCAACGCTAGCGTACACGTGTCCACATCAACAACTATGGTGAATGTCGGATGCCTAATACCTCGCAGTCACTTCCCTAGTTGCATGAGAGTCAAAAACTAGTTGCATGCGAGTCATTTGATAGTTGCATGTTGGTTGTTCTTTGCAGTTGCATTCTAGTCCTTCTTTAGTTGCAATCCAATCAATTCATAGTCCAATGCTAGCGTACACGTGTCCACATCAGCAACTATGGTGAATGTCGGATGCCTAAAACCTCAAGGTCACTTCTCTAGTTGCATGAGAGTCAAATACTAGTTGCATGCGAGTCATTTGATAGTTGCATGTTGGTTGTTCTTTGCAGTTGCATTCTAGTCCTTCTTTAGTTGCAATCCAATTCGTTGATAGTCCAATGCTAGCGTACACGTGTCCACATCAGCAACTATGGTGAATGTCGGATGCCTAAAACCTCCCAGTCACTTCTCTAGTTGCATGAGAGTCAAATACTAGTTGCATGCGAGTCATTTGATAGTTGCATGTTGGTTGTTCTTTGCAGTTGCATTCTAGTCCTTCTTTAATTGCAATCCAATTAGTTGATAGTCCAATGCTAGCGTAGACGTCTCCGCATCAGCAACTATGGTGAATGTCGGATGCCTAAAACCTCATAGTCACTTCTCTAGTTGCACGAGAGTCATTTCATAGTTGCATGTTGGTTGTTCGTTGCAGTTGCATTCTAGTGCTTGTTTAGTTGCAATCCAATTAGTTGATAGTCCAATGCTAGCGTACACGTGTCCACATCAGCAACTATGGTGAATGTCGGATGCCTAAAACCTCCCAGTCACTTCTCTAGTTGCATGAGAGTCAAATACTAACTGCATGCGAGTCATTTGATAGTTGCATGTTGGTTGTTCTTCGCAGTTGCATTCTAGTCCTTCTTTAATTGCAATCTAATTAGTTGATAGTCCAATGCTAGCGTACACGTGTCTGCATCAGCAACTATGGTGAATGTCGGATGCCTAAAACTTCCCAGTCACCTCTCTAGTTGCCTGAGAGTCAAATACTAGTTGCATGCGAGTCATTTGATAGTTGCATGTTGGTTGTTCTTTGCAGTTGCATTCTAGTCCTTCTCTACTTGCAATCCAATTCGTTGATAATCCAATGCTAGCGTACACGTGTCCACATTTGCAACTATGGTGAATGTCAGATGCCTGAAACCTCCCAGTCACTTCTCTAGTTGCATGAGAGTCAAATACTAGTTGCATGCGAGTCATTTCATAGTTGCATGTTGGTTGTTCTTTGTAGTTGCATTCTAGTCTTTCTTTAGTTGCAATCCAATTTATTGATAGTCCAATGCTAGCGTACACGTGTCCACATCAACAACTATGGTGAATGTCGGATGCCTAAAACCTCGCAGTCACTTCTCTAGTGCATGAGAGTCAAATACTAGTTGCATGCGAGTCATTTGATAGTTGCATGTTGGTTGTTCTTTGCAGTTGCATTCTAGTCCTTCTTTAGTTGCAATCCAATTAGTTGATAGTCCAATGCTAGCGTACACGTGTCCACATCAGCAACTATGGTGAATGTCGGATGCCTAAAACCTCCCAGTCACTTCTCTAGTTGCATGAGAGTCAAATACTAGTTAAACGCGAGTCATTTCGTAGTTGCATGTTGATTGTTCATTCCAGTTGCATTCTAGTCTTTTTTTAGTTGCAATCCAATCAGTTCATAGTCCAATGCTAGCGTACACGTGTCCACATCAGCAACTATGGTGAATGTCGGATGCCTAAAACCTCCCAGTCACTTCTCTAGTTGCATGAGAGTCAAATACTAGTTGCATGCGAGTCATTTGATAGTTGCATGTTGGTTGTTTCTTTGCAGTTGCATCCAAGTCTTTCTTTAGTTGCAATCCAATTAGTTGATAGTCCAATGCTAGCGTACACGTGTCCACATCAGCAACTATGGTGAATGTCGGATGCCTAAAACCTCGCAGTCACTTCTCTAGTTGCATGAGAGTCAAATACTAACTGCATGCGAGTCATTTGATAGTTGCGTGTTGGTTGTTCTTTGCAGTTGCATTCTAGTCTTTCTTTAGTTGCAATCCAATTAGTTGATAATCCAATGCTAGCGTACACGTGTCCACATTTGCAACTATGGTGAATGTCGGATGCCTAAAACCTCCCAGTCACTTCTCTAGTTGCCTGAGAGTCAAATACTAGTTGCATGCGAGTCATTTGATAGTTGCATGTTGGTTGTTCTTTGCAGTTGCATTCTAGTCTTTCTTTAGTTGCATTCCAGTTAGTTGATAGTCCAATGCTAGCGTACACGTGTCCACATCAACAACTATGGTAAATGTCGGATGCCTAAAACCTCCCAGTCACCTCTCTAGTTGCCTGAGAGTCAAATACTAGTTGCATGCGAGTCATTTGATAGTTGCATGTTGGTTGTTCTTTGCAGTTGCATTCTAGTCCTTCTTTAGTTGCAATCCAATTCGTTGATAGTCCAATGCTAGCGTACACGTGTCCACATCAGCAACTATGGTGAATGTCGGATGCCTAAAACCTCGCAGTCACTTCTCTAGTTGCATGAGAGTCAAATACTAGTTGCATGCGAGTCATTTGATAGTTGCATGTTGGTTGTTCTTTGCAGTTGCATTCTAGTCCTTCTTTAATTGCAATCCAATTTGTTGATAGTCCAATGCTAGCGTAGACGTCTCCGCATCAGCAACTATGGTGAATGTCGGATGCCTAAAACCTCATAGTCACTTCTCTAGTTGCATGAGAGTCAAATACTAGTTGCATGTTGGTTGTTCATTCCAGTTGCATTCTAGTCCTTCTTTAGTTGCAATCCAATCAGTTCATAGTCCAATGCTAGCGTACACGTGTCCACATCAGCAACTATGGTGAATGTCGGATGCCTAAAACCTCACAGTCACTTCCCTAGTTGCCTGAGAGTCAAATACTAGTTGCATGCGAGTCATTTCGTAGTTGCATGTTGATGGTTCATTCCAGTTCCATTCTAGTCCTTTTTTAGTTGCAATCCAATTAGTTGATAGTCCAATGCTAGCGTACACGTGTCCACATCAGCAACTATGGTCAATTTCGGATGCCTAAAACCTCCCAGTCACTTCTCTAGTTGCCTGAGATTCAAATACTAGTTGCATGCGAGTCATTTGATAGTTGCATGTTGGGTGTTCTTTGCAGTTGCATTCTAGTCCTTCTTTAGTTGCAATCCAATTCGTTGATAGTCCAATGCTAGCGTACACGTGTCCACATCAGCAACTATGGTGAATGTCGGATGCCTAAAACCTCCCAGTCACTTCTCTAGTTGCATGAGAGTCAAATACTAGTTGCATGCGAGTCATTTGATAGTTGCATGTTGGTTGTTCTTTGCAGTTGCATTCTAGTCCTTTTTTAATTGCAATCCAATTAGTTGATAGTCCAATGCTAGCGTACACGTGTCCACATCAGCAACTATGGTGAATGTCGGATGCCTAAAACCTCCCAGTCACCTCTCTAGTTGCCTGAGAGTCAAATACTAGTTGCATGCGAGTCATTTGATAGTTGCATGTTGGTTGTTCTTTGCAGTTGCATTCTAGTCCTTCTTTAGTTGCATTCCAATTAGTTGATAGTCCAATGCTAGCGTACACGTGTCCACATCAGCAACTATGGTGAATGTCGGATGCCTAAAACCTCCCAGTCACTTCTCTAGTTGCCTGAGAGTCAAATACTAGTTGCATGCGAGTCATTTGATAGTTGCATGTTGGTTGTTCTTTGCAGTTGCATTCTAGTCCTTCTTTAGTTGCACTCCAATTAGTTCATAGTCCAATGCTAGCGTACACGTGTCCACATCAGCAACTATGGTGAATGTCGGATGCCTAAAACCTCCCAGTCACTTCTTTAGTTGCATGAGAGTCAAATACTAGTTGCATGTTGGTTGTTCATTCCAGTTGCATTCTAGTCCTTCTTTAGTTGCAATCCAATCAGTTCATAGTCCAATGCTAGCGTACACGTGTCCACATCAGCAACTATGGTGAATGTCGGATGCCTAAAACCTCACAGTCACTTCCCTAGTTGCCTGAGAGTCAAATACTAGTTGCATGCGAGTCATTTCGTAGTTGCATGTTGATGGTTCATTCCAGTTCCATTCTAGTCCTTTTTTAGTTGCAATCCAATTAGTTGATAGTCCAATGCTAGCGTACACGTGTCCACATCAGCAACTATGGTCAATTTCGGATGCCTAAAACCTCCCAGTCACTTCTCTAGTTGCCTGAGATTCAAATACTAGTTGCATGCGAGTCATTTGATAGTTGCATGTTGGTTGTTCTTTGCAGTTGCATTCTAGTCCTTCTTTAGTTGCAATCCAATTCGTTGATAGTCCAATGCTAGCGTACACGTGTCCACATCAGCAACTATGGTGAATGTCGGATGCCTAAAACCTCCCAGTCACTTCTCTAGTTGCATGAGAGTCAAATACTAGTTGCATGCGAGTCATTTGATAGTTGCATGTTGGTTGTTCTTTGCAGTTGCATTCTAGTCCTTTTTTAATAGCAATCCAATTAGTTGATAGTCCAATGCTAGCGTACACGTGTCCACATCAGCAACTATGGTGAATGTCGGATGCCTAAAACCTCCCAGTCACCTCTCTAGTTGCCTGAGAGTCAAATACTAGTTGCATGCGAGTCATTTGATAGTTGCATGTTGGTTGTTCTTTGCAGTTGCATTCTAGTCCTTCTTTAGTTGCATTCCAATTAGTTGATAGTCCAATGCTAGCGTACACGTGTCCACATCAGCAACTATGGTGAATGTCGGATGCCTAAAACCTCCCAGTCACTTCTCTAGTTGCCTGAGAGTCAAATACTAGTTGCATGCGAGTCATTTGATAGTTGCATGTTGGTTGTTCTTTGCAGTTGCATTCTAGTCCTTCTTTAGTTGCACTCCAATTAGTTCATAGTCCAATGCTAGCGTACACGTGTCCACATCAGCAACTATGGTGAATGTCGGATGCCTAAAACCTCCCAGTCACTTCTTTAGTTGCATGAGAGTCAAATACTAGTTGCATGTTGGTTGTTCATTCCAGTTGCATTCTAGTCCTTCTTTAGTTGCAATCCAATCAATTCATAGTCCAATGCTAGCGTACACGTGTCCACATAAGCAACTATGGTGAATGTCGGATGCCTAAAACCTCCCAGTCACTTCTCTAGTTGCATGAGAGTCAAATACTAGTTGCATGCAAGTCATTTGATAGTTGCATGTTGGTTGTTCCTTGCAGTTGCATTCTAGTCCTTCTTTAGTTGCACTCCAATTAGTTGATAGTCCAATGCTAGCGTACACGTGTGCACATCAGCAACTATGGTGAATGTCGGATGCCTAAAACCTCCCAGTCACTTCTCTAGTTGCATGAGAGTCAAATACTAGTTGCATGCGAGTCATTTGATAGTTGCATGTTGGTTGTTTCTTTGCAGTTGCATCCAAGTCTTTCTTTAGTTGCAATCCAATTCGTTGATAGTCCAATGCTAGCGTACACGTGTCCACATCAGCAACTATGGTGAATGTCGGATGCCTAAAACCTCCCAGTCACTTCTCCAGTTGCATGAGAGTCAAATACTAACTGCATGCGAGTCATTTGATAGTTGCGTGTTGGTTGTTCTTTGCAGTTGCATTCTAGTCTTTCTTTAGTTGCAATCCAATTAGTTGATAATCCAATGCTAGCGTACACGTGTCCACATTTGCAACTATGGTGAATGTCGGATGCCTAAAACCTCATAGTCACTTCTCTAGTTGCATGAGAGTCAAATACTAGTTGCATGTTGGTTGTTCATTCCAGTTGCATTCTAGTCCCTCTTTAGTTGCAATCCAATCAGTTCATAGTCCAATGCTAGCGTACACGTGTCCACATCAGCAACTATGGTGAATGTCGGATGCCTAAAACCTCACAGTCACTTCCCTAGTTGCATGAGAGTCAAATACTAGTTGAACGCGAGTCATTTCGTAGTTGCATGTTGATGGTTCATTCCAGTTCCATTCTAGTCCTTCTTTAGTTGCAATTCAATTCGTTGATAGTCCAATGCTAGCGTTCACGTGTCCACATCAGCAACTATGGTGAATGTCGGATGCCTAAAACCTCCCAGTCACTTCTCTAGTTGCATGAGAGTCAAATACTAGTTGCATGCGAGTCATTTGATAGTTGCATGTTGGTTGTTCTTTGCAGTTGCATTCTAGTCCTTTTTTAATTGCAATCCAATTAGTTGATAGTCCAATGCTAGCGTACACGTGTCCGCATCAGCAACTATGGTGAATGTCGGATGCCTAAAACCTCCCAGTCACCTCTCTAGTTGCATGAGAGTCAAATACTAGTTGCATGCGAGTCATTTGATAGTTGCATGTTGGTTGTTCTTTGCAGTTGCATTCTAGTCCTTCTTTAGTTGCATTCCAATTAGTTGATAGTCCAATGCTAGCGTACACGTGTCCACATCAGCAACTATGGTGAATGTCGGATGCCTAAAACCTCCCAGTCACTTCTCTAGTTGCATGAGAGTCAAATACTAGTTGCATGCGAGTCATTTGATAGTTGCATGTTGGTTGTTCTTTGCAGTTGCATTCTAGTCCTTCTTTAGTTGCACTCCAATCAGTTCATAGTCCAATGCTAGCGTACACGTGTCCACATCAGCAACTATGGTGAATGTCGGATGCCTAAAACCTCATAGTCACTTCTCTAGTTGCATGAGAGTCAAATACTAGTTGCATGCGAGTCATTTGATAGTTGCATGTTGGTTGTTCTTTGCAGTTGCATTCTAGTCCTTCTTTAGTTGCATTCCAATTAGTTGATAGTCCAATGCTAGCGTACACGTGTCCACATCAGCAACTATGGTGAATGTCGGATGCCTAAAACCTCCCAGTCACTTCTCTAGTTGCCTGAGAGTCAAATACTAGTTGCATGCGAGTCATTTGATAGTTGCATGTTGGTTGTTCTTTGCAGTTGCATTCTAGTCCTTCTTTAGTTGCAATCCAATTAGTTCATAGTCCAATGCTAGCGTACACGTGTCCACATCAGCAACTATGGTGAATGTCGGATGCCTAAAACCTCCCAGTCACTTCTCTAGTTGCATGAGAGTCAAATACTAGTTGCATGCGAGTCATTTGATAGTTGCATGTTGGTTGTTCTTTGCAGTTGCATTCTAGTCCTTCTTTAGTTGCACTCCAATCAGTTCATAGTCCAATGCTAGCGTACACGTGTCCACATCAGCAACTATGGTGAATGTCGGATGCCTAAAACCTCATAGTCACTTCTCTAGTTGCATGAGAGTCAAATACTAGTTGCATGCGAGTCATTTGATAGTTGCATGTTGGTTGTTCCTTGCAGTTGCATTCTAGTCCTTCTTTAGTTGCACTCCAATCAGTTCATAGTCCAATGCTAGCGTACACGTGTCCACATCAGCAACTATGGTGAATGTCGGATGCCTAAAACCTCCCAGTCACTTCTCTAGTTGCATGAGAGTCAAATACTAGTTGCATGCGAGTCATTTGATAGTTGCATGTTGGTTGTTCTTTGCAGTTGCATTCTAGTCCTTCTTTAGTTGCACTCCAATCAGTTCATAGTCCAATGCTAGCGTACACGTGTCCACATCAGCAACTATGGTGAATGTCGGATGCCTAAAACCTCCCAGTCACTTCTTTAGTTGCATGAGAGTCAAATACTAGTTGCATGTTGGTTGTTCATTCCAGTTGCATTCTAGTCCTTCTTTAGTTGCAATCCAATCAATTCATAGTCCAATGCTAGCGTACACGTGTCCACATCAGCAACTATGGTGAATGTCGGATGCCTTAGACCTCCTTGTCACTTCTCTAGTTGCCTGAGAGTCAAATACTAGTTGCATGGGAGTCATTTGATAGTTGCATGTTGATTGTTCATTCCAGTTGCATTCTAGTCCTTTTTTAGTTGCAATCCAATCAGTTCATAGTCCAATGCTAGCGTACACGTGTCCACATCAGCAACTATAGTGAATGTCGGATGCCTAAAACCTCCCAGTCACTTCTCTAGTTGCATGAGAGTCAAATACTAGTTGCATGCGAGTCATTTGATAGTTGCATGTTGGTTGTTCTTTGCAGTTGCATTCTAGTCCTTCTTTAGTTGCACTCCAATTCGTTGATAGTCCAATGCTAGCGTACACGTGTCCACATCAGCAACTATGGTGAATGTCGGATGCCTAAAACCTCATAGTCACTTCTCTAGTTGCATGAGAGTCAAATACTAGTTGCATGCGAGTCATTTGATAGTTGCATGTTGGTTGTTCTTTGCAGTTGCATTCTAGTCCTTCTTTAATTGCAATCCAATTAGTTGATAGTCCAATGCTAGCGTAGACGTGTCCGCATCAGCAACTATGGTGAATGTCGGATGCCCAAAACCTCACAGTCACTTCTCTAGTTGCATGAGAGTCAAATACTAGTTGCATGTTGGTTGTTCATTCCAGTTGCATTCTAGTCCTTCTTTAGTTGCAATCCAATCATTTCATAGTCCAATGCTAGCGTACACATGTCCACATCAGCAACTATGGTGAATGTCGGATGCCTAAAACCTCACAGTCACTTCCCTAGTTGCATGAGAGTCAAATACTAGTTGAACGCGAGTCATTTCGTAGTTGCATGTTGATTGTTCATTCCAGTTGCATTCTAGTCCTTCTTTAATTGCAATCCAATTCGTTGATAGTCCAATGCTAGCGTACACGTGTCCGCATCAGCAACTATGGTGAATGTCGGATGCCTAAAACCTCACAGTTACTTCCCTAGTTGCATGAGAGTCAAATACTAGTTGCATGCGAGTCATTTCGTAGTTGCATGTTGATTGTTCATTCCAGTTGCATTCTAGTCCTTTTTTAGTTGCAATCCAATTCGTTGATAGTCCAATGCTAGCGTACACGTGTCCACATCAGCAACTATGGTGAATGTCGGATGCCTAAAACCTCATAGTCACTTCTCTAGTTGCATGATAGTCAAATACTAGTTGCATGCGAGTCATTTGATAGTTGCATGTTGGTTGTTCTTTGCAGTTGCATTCTAGTCCTTCTTTAGTTGCAATCCAATTCGTTGATAGTCCAATGCTAGCGTACACGTGTCCACATCAGCAACTATGGTGAATGTCGGATGCCTAAAACCTCATAGTCACTTCTCTAGTTGCATGAGAGTCAAATACTAGTTGCATGCGAGTCATTTGATAGTTGCATGTTGGTTGTTCTTTGCAGTTGCATTCTAGTCCTTCTTTAGTTGCACTCCAATCAGTTCATAGTCCAATGCTAGCGTACACGTGTCCACATCAGCAACTATGGTGAATGTCGGATGCCTAAAACCTCCCAGTCACTTCTCTAGTTGCATGAGAGTCAAATACTAGTTGCATGCGAGTCATTTGATAGTTGCATGTTGGTTGTTCTTTGCAGTTGCATTCTAGTCCTTCTTTAGTTGCACTCCAATGAGTTCATAGTCCAATGCTAGCGTACACGTGTCCACATCAGCAACTATGGTGAATGTCGGATGCCTAAAACCTCCCAGTCACTTCTCTAGTTGCATGAGAGTCAAATACTAGTTGCATGCGAGTCATTTCGTAGTTGCATGTTGATTGTTCATTCCAGTTGCATTCTAGTCCTTTTTTAGTTGCAATCCAATTCGTTGATAGTCCAATGCTAGCGTACACGTGTCCACATCAGCAACTATGGTGAATGTCGGATGCCTAAAACCTCATAGTCACTTCTCTAGTTGCATGAGAGTCAAATACTAGTTGCATGCGAGTCATTTGATAGTTGCATGTTGGTTGTTCTTTGCAGTTGCATTCTAGTCCTTCTTTAGTTGCAATCCAATTCGTTGATAGTCCAATGCTAGCGTACACGTGTCCACATCAGCAACTATGGTGAATGTCGGATGCCTAAAACCTCATAGTCACTTCTCTAGTTGCATGAGAGTCAAATACTAGTTGCATGCGAGTCATTTGATAGTTGCATGTTGGTTGTTCTTTGCAGTTGCATTCTAGTCCTTCTTTAGTTGCACTCCAATCAGTTCATAGTCCAATGCTAGCGTACACGTGTCCACATCAGCAACTATGGTGAATGTCGGATGCCTAAAACCTCCCAGTCACTTCTCTAGTTGCATGAGAGTCAAATACTAGTTGCATGCGAGTCATTTCGTAGTTGCATGTTGATTGTTCATTCCAGTTGCATTCTAGTCCTTTTTTAGTTGCAATCCAATTCGTTGATAGTCGAATGCTAGCGAACACGTGTCCACATCAGCAACTATGGTGAATGTCGGATGCCTAAAACCTCCCAGTCACTTCTCTAGTTGCATGAGAGTCAAATACTAGTTGCATGCGAGTCATTTGATAGTTGCATGTTGGTTGTTCTTTGCAGTTGCATTCTAGTCCTTCTTTAGTTGCACTCCAATGAGTTCATAGTCCAATGCTAGCGTACACGTGTCCACATCAGCAACTATGGTGAATGTCGGATGCCTAAAACCTCCCAGTCACTTCTCTAGTTGCATGAGAGTCAAATACTAGTTGCATGCGAGTCATTTCGTAGTTGCATGTTGATTGTTCATTCCAGTTGCATTCTAGTCCTTTTTTAGTTGCAATCCAATTCGTTGATAGTCCAATGCTAGCGTACACGTGTCCACATCAGCAACTATGGTGAATGTCGGATGCCTAAAACCTCATAGTCACTTCTCTAGTTGCATGAGAGTCAAATACTAGTTGCATGCGAGTCATTTGATAGTTGCATGTTGGTTGTTCTTTGCAGTTGCATTCTAGTCCTTCTTTAGTTGCAATCCAATTCGTTGATAGTCCAATGCTAGCGTACACGTGTCCACATCAGCAACTATGGTGAATGTCGGATGCCTAAAACCTCATAGTCACTTCTCTAGTTGCATGAGAGTCAAATACTAGTTGCATGCGAGTCATTTGATAGTTGCATGTTGGTTGTTCTTTGCAGTTGCATTCTAGTCCTTCTTTAGTTGCACTCCAATCAGTTCATAGTCCAATGCTAGCGTACACGTGTCCACATCAGCAACTATGGTGAATGTCGGATGCCTAAAACCTCCCAGTCACTTCTCTAGTTGCATGAGAGTCAAATACTAGTTGCATGCGAGTCATTTCGTAGTTGCATGTTGATTGTTCATTCCAGTTGCATTCTAGTCCTTTTTTAGTTGCAATCCAATTCGTTGATAGTCGAATGCTAGCGAACACGTGTCCACATCAGCAACTATGGTGAATGTCGGATGCCTAAAACCTCCCAGTCACTTCTCAAGTTGCATGAGAGTCAAATACTAGTTGCATGCGAGTCATTTGATAGTTGCATGTTGGTTGTTCTTTCCAGTTGCATTCTAGTCCTTCTTTAGTTGCAATCCAATCATTTCATAGTCCAATGCTAGCGTACACATGTCCACGTCAGCAACTATGGTGAATGTCGGATGCCTAAAACCTCACAGTCACTTCTCTAGTTGCATGAGAGTCAAATACTAGTTGAACGCGAGTCATTTCGTAGTTGCATGTTGATTGTTCATTCCAGTTGCATTCTAGTCCTTCTTTAATTGCAATCCAATTAGTTGATAGTCCAATGCTAGCGTACACGTGTCCGCATCAGCAACTATGGTGAATGTCGGATGCCTAAAACCTCACAGTTACTTCCCTAGTTGCATGAGAGTCAAATACTAGTTGCATGCGAGTCATTTCGTAGTTGCATGTTGATTGTTCATTCCAGTTGCATTCTAGTCCTTTTTTAGTTGCAATCCAATTCGTTGATATTCCAATACTAGCGTACACGTGTCCACATCAGCAACTATGGTGAATGTCGGATGCCTAAAACCTCATAGTCACTTCTCTAGTTGCATGAGAGTCAAATACTAGTTGCATGCGAGTCATTTGATAGTTGCATGTTGGTTGTTCTTTGCAGTTGTATTCTAGTCCTTCTTTAGTTGCAATCCAATTCGTTGATAGTCCAATGCTAGCGTACACGTGTCCACATCAGCAACTATGGTGAATGTCGGATGCCTAAAACCTCATAGTCACTTCTCTAGTTGCATGAGAGTCAAATACTAGTTGCATGCGAGTCATTTGATAGTTGCATGTTGGTTGTTCTTTGCAGTTGCATTCTAGTCCTTCTTTAATTGCAATCCAATTTGTTGATAGTCCAATGCTAGCGTACACGTGTCCACATCAGCAACTATGGTGAATGTCGGATGCCTAAAACCTCATAGTCACTTCTCTAGTTGCATGAGAGTCAAATTTTAGTTGCATGTTGGTTGTTCATTCCAGTTGCATTCTAGTCCTTCTTTAGTTGCAATCCAATCAATTCATAGTCCAATGCTAGCTTACACGTGTCCACATCAGCAACTATGGTGAATGTCGGATGCCTAAAACCTCATAGTCACTCCTCTAGTTGCATGAGAGTCAAATACTAGTTGCATGCGAGTCATTTGATAGTTGCATGTTGGTTGTTCTTTGCAGTTGCATTCTAGTCCTTCTTTAATTGCAATCCAATTTGTTGATAGTCCAATGCTAGCGTACACGTGTCCACATCAGCAACTATGGTGAATGTCGGATGCCTAAAACCTCATAGTCACTTCTCTAGTTGCATGAGAGTCAAATACTAGTTGCATGTTGGTTGTTCATTCCAGTTGCATTCTAGTCCTTTTTTAGTTGCAATCCAATTTGTTGATAGTCCAATGCTAGCGTACACGTGTCCACATCAGCAACTATGGTGAATGTCGGATGCCTAAAACCTCACAGTCACTTCTCTAGTTGCATGAGAGTCAAATACTAGTTGCATGCGAGTCATTTGATAGTTGCATGTTGGTTGTTCTTTGCAGTTGCATTCTAGTCCTTCTTTAGTTGCAATCCAATTCGTTGATAGTCCAATGCTAGCGTACACGTGTCCACATCAGCAACTATGGTGAATGTCGGATGCCTAAAACCTCATAGTCACTTCTCTAGTTGCATGAGAGTCAAATACTAGTTGCATGTTGGTTGTTCATTCCAGTTGCATTCTAGTCCTTCTTTAGTTGCAATCCAATCAATTCATAGTCCAATGCTAGCGTACACATGTCCACATCAGCAACTATGGTGAATGTCGGATGCCTATAACCTCATAGTCACTTCTCTAGTTGCATGAGAGTCAAATACTAGTTGCATGTTGGTTGTTCATTCCAGTTGCATTCTAGTCCTTCTTTAGTTGCAATCCAATCAATTCATAGTCCAATGCTAGCGTACACGTGTCCACATCAGCAACTATGGTGAATGTCGGATGCCTAAAACCTCACAGTTACTTCCCTAGTTGCATGAGAGTCAAATACTAGTTGCATGCGAGTCATTTCGTAGTTGCATGTTGATTGTTCATTCCAGTTGCATTCTAGTCCTTTTTTAGTTGCAATCCAATTCGTTGATAGTCCAATGCTAGCGTACACGTGTCCACATCAGCAACTATGGTGAATGTCGGATGCCTAAAACCTCATAGTCACTTCTCTAGTTGCATGAGAGTCAAATACTAGTTGCATGCGAGTCATTTTATAGTTGCATGTTGGTTGTTCTTTGCAGTTGCATTCTAGTCCTTCTTTAGTTGCAATCCAATTCGTTGATAGTCCAATGCTAGCGTACACGTGTCCACATCAGCAACTATGGTGAATGTCGGATGCCTAAAACCTCATAGTCACTTCTCTAGTTGCATGAGAGTCAAATACTAGTTGCATGCGAGTCATTTTATAGTTGCATGTTGGTTGTTCTTTGCAGTTGCATTCTAGTCCTTCTTTAGTTGCAATCCAATTCGTTGATAGTCCAATGCTAGCGTACACGTGTCCACATCAGCAACTATGGTGAATGTCGGATGCCTAAAACCTCATAGTCACTTCTCTAGTTGCATGAGAGTCAAATACTAGTTGCATGCGAGTCATTTGATAGTTGCATGTTGGTTGTTCTTTGCAGTTGTATTCTAGTCCTTCTTTAGTTGCAATCCAATTCGTTGATAGTCCAATGCTAGCGTACACGTGTCCACATCAGCAACTATGGTGAATGTCGGATGCCTAAAACCTCATAGTCACTTCTCTAGTTGCATGAGAGTCAAATACTAGTTGCATGCGAGTCATTTGATAGTTGCATGTTGGTTGTTCTTTGCAGTTGCATTCTAGTCCTTCTTTAATTGCAATCCAATTTGTTGATAGTCCAATGCTAGCGTACACGTGTCCACATCAGCAACTATGGTGAATGTCGGATGCCTAAAACCTCATAGTCACTTCTCTAGTTGCATGAGAGTCAAATTTTAGTTGCATGTTGGTTGTTCATTCCAGTTGCATTCTAGTCCTTCTTTAGTTGCAATCCAATCAATTCATAGTCCAATGCTAGCTTACACGTGTCCACATCAGCAACTATGGTGAATGTCGGATGCCTAAAACCTCATAGTCACTCCTCTAGTTGCATGAGAGTCAAATACTAGTTGCATGCGAGTCATTTGATAGTTGCATGTTGGTTGTTCTTTGCAGTTGCATTCTAGTCCTTCTTTAATTGCAATCCAATTTGTTGATAGTCCAATGCTAGCGTACACGTGTCCACATCAGCAACTATGGTGAATGTCGGATGCCTAAAACCTCATAGTCACTTCTCTAGTTGCATGAGAGTCAAATACTAGTTGCATGTTGGTTGTTCATTCCAGTTGCATTCTAGTCCTTTTTTAGTTGCAATCCAATTTGTTGATAGTCCAATGCTAGCGTACACGTGTCCACATCAGCAACTATGGTGAATGTCGGATGCCTAAAACCTCACAGTCACTTCTCTAGTTGCATGAGAGTCAAATACTAGTTGCATGCGAGTCATTTGATAGTTGCATGTTGGTTGTTCTTTGCAGTTGCATTCTAGTCCTTCTTTAGTTGCAATCCAATTCGTTGATAGTCCAATGCTAGCGTACACGTGTCCACATCAGCAACTATGGTGAATGTCGGATGCCTAAAACCTCATAGTCACTTCTCTAGTTGCATGAGAGTCAAATACTAGTTGCATGTTGGTTGTTCATTCCAGTTGCATTCTAGTCCTTCTTTAGTTGCAATCCAATCAATTCATAGTCCAATGCTAGCGTACACATGTCCACATCAGCAACTATGGTGAATGTCGGATGCCTATAACCTCATAGTCACTTCTCTAGTTGCATGAGAGTCAAATACTAGTTGCATGTTGGTTGTTCATTCCAGTTGCATTCTAGTCCTTCTTTAGTTGCAATCCAATCAATTCATAGTCCAATGCTAGCGTACACGTGTCCACATCAGCAACTATGGTGAATGTCGGATGCCTAAAACCTCACAGTTACTTCCCTAGTTGCATGAGAGTCAAATACTAGTTGCATGCGAGTCATTTCGTAGTTGCATGTTGATTGTTCATTCCAGTTGCATTCTAGTCCTTTTTTAGTTGCAATCCAATTCGTTGATAGTCCAATGCTAGCGTACACGTGTCCACATCAGCAACTATGGTGAATGTCGGATGCCTAAAACCTCATAGTCACTTCTCTAGTTGCATGAGAGTCAAATACTAGTTGCATGCGAGTCATTTTATAGTTGCATGTTGGTTGTTCTTTGCAGTTGCATTCTAGTCCTTCTTTAGTTGCAATCCAATTCGTTGATAGTCCAATGCTAGCGTACACGTGTCCACATCAGCAACTATGGTGAATGTCGGATGCCTAAAACCTCACAGTCACTTCTCTAGATGCATGAGAGTCATTTGATAGTTGCATGTTGGTTGTTCATTCCAGTTGCATTCTTGTCCGTCTTTAGTTGCAATCCAATCAATTCATAGTCCAATGCTAGCGTACACGTGTACACATCAGCAACTATGGTGAATGTCGGATGCCTAAAACCTCACAGTCACTTCCCTAGTTGCATGAGAGTCAAATACTAGTTGCATGCGAGTCATTTCGTAGTTGCATGTTGATTGTTCATTCCAGTTGCATTCTAGTCCTTTTTTAGTTGCAATCCAATCAATTCATAGTCCAATGCTAGCGTACACGTGTCCACATCAGCAACTATGGTGAATGTCGGATGCCTAAAACCTCCCAGTCACTTCTCTAGTTGCATGAGAGTCAAATACTAGTTGCATGCGAGTCATTTGATAGTTGCATGTTGGTTGTTCTTTGCAGTTGCATTCTAGTCCATCTTTAGTTGCAATTCAATTCGTTGATAGTCCAATGCTAGCGTACACGTGTCCACATCAGCAACTATGGTGAATGTCGGATGCCTAAAACCTCATAGTCACTTCTCTAGTTGCATGAGAGTCAAATACTAGTTGCATGCGAGTCATTTGATAGTTGCATGTTGGTTGTTCTTTGCAATTGCATTCTAGTCCTTCTTTAATTGCAATCCAATTTGTTGATAGTCCAATGCTAGCGTACACGTGTGCACATCAGCAACTATGGTGAATGTCGGATGCCTAAAACCTCATAGTCACTTCTCTAGTTGCATGAGAGTCAAATACTAGTTGCATGTTGGTTGTTCATTCCAGTTGCATTCTAGTCCTTCTTTAGTTGCAATCCAATTTGTTGATAGTCGAATGCTAGCGAACACGTGTCCACATCAGCAACTATGGTGAATGTCGGATGCCTAAAACCTCCTAATCACTTCTCTAGTTGCCTGAGAGTCAAATACTAGTTGCATGCGAGTCATTTGATAGTTGCATGTTGGTTGTTCTTTGCAGTTGCATTCTAGTCCTTCTTTAGATGCAATCCAATCAGTTCATAGTCCAATGCTAGCGTACACGTGTCCACATCAGCAACTATGGTGAATGTCGGATGCCTAAAACCTCACAGTCACTTCTCTTGTTGGATTTGAGTCAAATACTAGTTGCATGCGTGTCATTTCATAGTTGCATGTTGGTTGTTCTTTGCAGTTGCATTCTAGTCCTTCTTTAGTTGCAATCCGATTAGTTCATAGTCCAATGCTAGCATACACGTGTCCACATCAGCAATTATGGTGAATGTCGGATGCCTAAAACCTCGCAGTCACTTCCGTAGTTGGATGAGAGTCAAATACTAGTTGCATGCGAGTCATTTCGTAGTTGCATGTTGGTTGTTGTTTGCAGTTGCATTCTAGTCCTTCTTTAATTGCAATCCAATTAGTTGATAGTCCAATGCTAGCGTAGACGTGTCCGCATCAGCAACTATGGTGAATGTCGGATGCCTAAAACCTCACAGTCACTTCTCTAGTTGCCTGAGAGTCAAATACTAGTTGCATGCGAGTCATTTGATAGTTGCATGTTGGTTGTTCTTTGCAGTTGCATTCTAATCCTTCTCTACTTGCAATCCAATTAGTTGATAGTCCAATGCTAGCGTACACGTGTCCACATCAGCAACTATGGTGAATGTCGGATGCCTAAAACCTCCCAGTCACTTCACTAGTTGCATGAGAGTCAAATACTAGTTGCATGCGAGTCATTTTATAGTTGCATGTTGGTTCTTCTTCGCAGTTGCATTCTAGTCCTTGTTTAGTTGCAATCTAATTCGTTCATAGTCCAATGCTAGCGTACACGTGTCCACATCAGCAACTATGGTGAATGTCAGATGCCTAAAACCTCCCTGTCACCTCTCTAGTTGCACGAGAGTCAAATACTAGTTGCATGCGAGTCATTTGATAGTTGCATGTTGGTTGTTCATTGGAGTTGCATTCTAGTCCTTCTTTAGTTGCACTCCAATTCGTTGATAGTCCAGTGCTAGCGTACACGTGTCCACATCAGCAACTATGGTGAATGTCGGATGCCTAAAACCTCACAGTCACTTCTCTTGTTGCCTGAGAGTCAAATACTAGTTGCATGCGAGTCATTTTATAGTTGCATGTTGGTTGTTCTTTGCAGTTGCATTCTAGTCCTTCTTTAATTGCAATCCAATTTGTTGATAGTCCAATGCTAGCGTAGACGTGTCCGCATCAGCAACTATGGTGAATGTCGGATGCCTAAAACCTCCCAGTCACTTCTCTAGTTGCCTGAGAGTCAAATACTAGTTGCATGCGAGTCATTTGATAGTTGCATGTTGGTTGTTCTTTGCAGTTGCCTTCTAATCCTTCTCTACTTGCAATCCAATTAGTTGATAGTCCAATGCTAGCGTACACGTGTCCACATCAGCAACTATGGTGAATGTCGGATGCCTAAAACCTCACAGTCACTTCTCTTGTTGCCTGAGAGTCAAATACTAGTTGCATGCGAGTCATTTTATAGTTGCATGTTGGTTGTTCTTTGCAGTTGCATTCTAGTCCTTCTTTAGTTGCACTCCAGTTAGTTGATAGTCCAATGCTAGCGTATACGTGTGCACATCAGCAACTATGGTGAATGTCGGATGCCTGAAACCTCCCAGTCACTTCTCTAGTTGCATGAGAGTCAAATACTAGTTGCATGCGAGTCATTTCATAGTTGCATGTTGATTGATCATTCCAGTTGCATTCTAGTCCTTGTTTAGTTGCAATCCAATTGGTTGATAGTCCAATGCTAGCGTACACGTGTCCACATCAGCAACTATGGTGAATGTCGGATGCCTAAAACCTCCCAGTCACTTCTCTAGTTGCATGAGAGTCAAATACTAGTTGCATGCGAGTCATTTGATAGTTGCATGTTGGTTGTTCTTTGCAGTTGTATTCTAGTCCTTCTTTAGTTGCACTCCAATTAGTTGATAGTCCAATGCTAGCGTAGACGTGTCCGCATCAGCAACTATGGTGAATGTCGGATGCCTAAATCCTCATATTCACTTCTCTAGTTGCATGAGAGTCAAATACTAGTTGCATGCGAGTCATTTTATAGTTGCATGTTGGTTGTTCTTTGCAGTTGCATTCTAGTCCTTCTTTAGATGCAATCCAATCAGTTCATAGTCCAATGCTAGCGTACACGTGTCCACATCAGCAACTATGGTGAATGTCGGATGCCTAAAACCTCACAGTCACTTCTCTTGTTGGATTTGAGTCAAATACTAGTTGCATGCGTGTCATTTTATAGTTGCATGTTGGTGTTCTTTGCAGTTGCATTCTAGTCCTTCTTTAGTTGCAATCCGATTAGTTCATAGTCCAACGCTAGCATACACGTGTCCACATCAGCAATTATGGTGAATGTCGGATGCCTAAAACCTCGTAGTCACTTCCGTAGTTGGATGAGAGTCAAATACTAGTTGCATGCGAGTCATTTCGTAGTTGCATGTTGGTTGTTGTTTGCAGTTGCATTCTAGTCCTTCTTTAATTGCAATCCAATTAGTTGATAGTCCAATGCTAGCGTAGACGTGTCCGCATCAGCAACTATGGTGAATGTCGGATGCCTAAAACCTCACAGTCACTTCTCTAGTTGCCTGAGAGTCAAATACTAGTTGCATGCGAGTCATTTGATAGTTGCATGTTGGTTGTTCTTTGCAGTTGCATTCTAATCCTTCTCTACTTGCAATCCAATTAGTTGATAGTCCAATGCTAGCGTACACGTGTCCACATCAGCAACTATGGTGAATGTCGGATGCCTAAAACCTCCCAGTCACTTCACTAGTTGCATGAGAGTCAAATACTAGTTGCATGCGAGTCATTTTATAGTTGCATGTTGGTTCTTCTTCGCAGTTGCATTCTAGTCCTTGTTTAGTTGCAATCCAATTCGTTCATAGTCCAATGCTAGCGTACACGTGTCCACATCAGCAACTATGGTGAATGTCAGATGCCTAAAACCTCCCTGTCACCTCTCTAGTTGCACGAGAGTCAAATACTAGTTGCATGCGAGTCATTTGATAGTTGCATGTTGGTTGTTCTTTGGAGTTGCATTCTAGTCCTTCTTTAGTTGCACTCCAATTCGTTGATAGTCCAGTGCTAGCGTACACGTGTCCACATCAGCAACTATGGTGAATGTCGGATGCCTAAAACCTCCCAGTCACTTCTCTAGTTGCCTGAGAGTCAAATACTAGTTGCATGCGAGTCATTTTATAGTTGCATGTTGGTTGTTCTTTGCAGTTGCGTTCTAGTCCTTCTTTAGTTGCACTCCAGTTAGTTGATAGTCCAATGCTAGCGTATACGTGTGCACATCAGCAACTATGGTGAATGTCGGATGCCTAAAACCTCCCAGTCACTTCTCTAGTTGCATGAGAGTCAAATACTAGTTGCATGCGAGTCATTTTATAGTTGCATGTTGATTGATCATTCCAGTTGCATTCTAGTCCTTCTTTAGTTGCAATCCAATTGGATGATAGTCCAATGCTAGCGTACACGTGTCCACATCAGCAACTATGGTGAATGTCGGATGCCTAAAACCTCCCAGTCACTTCTCTAGTTGCATGAGAGTCAAATACTAGTTGCATGCGAGTCATTTGATAGTTGCATGTTGGTTGTTCTTTGCAGTTGTATTCTAGTCCTTTTTTAGTTGCACTCCAATTAGTTGATAGTCCAATGCTAGCGTAGACGTGTCCGCATCAGCAACTATGGTGAATGTCGGATGCCTAAAACCTCATATTCACTTCTCTAGTTGCATGAGAGTCAAATACTAGTTGCATGCGAGTCATTTGATAGTTGCATGTTGGTTGTTCTTTGCAGTTGCATTCTAGTCCTTCTTTAGTTGCAATCCAATCAGTTCATAGTCCAATGCTAGCGTATACGTGTCCACATCAGCAACTATGGTGAATGTCGGATGCCTAAAACCTCACAGTCACTTCTCTAGTTGCATGGGAGTCAAATACTAGTTGCATGCGAGTCATTTGATAGTTGCATGTTGGTTGTTCTTTGCAGTTGCATTCTAGTCCTTTTTTAGTTGCAATCCAATCAGTTCATAGTCCAATGCTAGCGTACACGTGTCCACATCAGCAACTATGGTGAATGTCGGATGCCTAAAACCTCCCAGTCACTTCTCTAGTTGCATGAGAGTCAAATACTAGTTGCATGCGAGTCATTTCGTAGTTGCATGTTGGTTGTTGTTTGCAGTTGCATTCTAATCCTTCTCTACTTGCAATCCAATTAGTTGATAGTCCAATGCTAGCGTAGACGTGTCCGCATCAGCAACTATGGTGAATGTCAGATGCCTAAAACCTCCCTGTCACCTCTCTAGTTGCACGAGAGTCAAATACTAGTTGCATGCGAGTCATTTGATAGTTGCATGTTGGTTGTTCTTTGGAGTTGCATTCTAGTCCTTCTTTAGTTGCACTCCAATTCGTTGATAGTCCAGTGCTAGCGTACACGTGTCCACATCAGCAACTATGGTGAATGTCGGATGCCTAAAACCTCCCAGTCACTTCTCTAGTTGCCTGAGAGTCAAATACTAGTTGCATGCGAGTCATTTTATAGTTGCATGTTGGTTGTTCTTTGCAGTTGCGTTCTAGTCCTTCTTTAGTTGCACTCCAGTTAGTTGATAGTCCAATGCTAGCGTATACGTGTGCACATCAGCAACTATGGTGAATGTCGGATGCCTAAAACCTCCCAGTCACTTCTCTAGTTGCATGAGAGTCAAATACTAGTTGCATGCGAGTCATTTTATAGTTGCATGTTGATTGATCATTCCAGTTGCATTCTAGTCCTTCTTTAGTTGCAATCCAATTAGTTGATAGTCCAATGCTAGCGTACACGTGTCCGCATCAGCAACTATGGTGAATGTCGGATGCCTAAAACCTCCCAGTCACTTCTCTAGTTGCATGAGAGTCAAATACTAGTTGCATGCGAGTCATTTCATAGTTGCATGTTGATTGATCATTCCAGTTGCATTCTAGTCCTTCTTTAGTTGCAATCCAATTGGTTGATAGTCCAATGCTAGCGTACACGTGTCCACATCAGCAACTATGGTGAATGTCGGATGCCTAAAACCTCCCAGTCACTTCTCTAGTTGCATGAGAGTCAAATACTAGTTGCATGCGAGTCATTTGATAGTTGCATGTTGGTTGTTCTTTGCAGTTGCATTCTAGTCCTTCTTTAGATGCAATCCAATCAGTTCATAGTCCAATGCTAGCGTACACGTGTCCACATCAGCAACTATGGTGAATGTCGGATGCCTAAAACCTCACAGTCACTTCTCTTGTTGGATTTGAGTCAAATACTAGTTGCATGCGTGTCATTTGATAGTTGCATGTTGGTTGTTCTTTGCAGTTGTATTCTAGTCCTTCTTTAGTTGCACTCCAATTAGTTGATAGTCCAATGCTAGCGTAGACGTGTCCGCATCAGCAACTATGGTGAATGTCGGATGCCTAAAACCTCATATTCACTTCTCTAGTTGCATGAGAGTCAAATACTAGTTGCATGCGAGTCATTTGATAGTTGCATGTTGGTTGTTCTTTGCAGTTGCATTCTAGTCCTTCTTTAGTTGCAATCCAATCAGTTCATAGTCCAATGCTAGCGTATACGTGTCCACATCAGCAACTATGGTGAATGTCGGATGCCTAAAACCTCACAGTCACTTCTCTAGTTGCATGGGAGTCAAATACTAGTTGCATGCGAGTCATTTGATAGTTGCATGTTGGTTGTTCTTTGCAGTTGCATTCTAGTCCTTTTTTAGTTGCAATCCAATCAGTTCATAGTCCAATGCTAGCGTACACGTGTCCACATCAGCAACTATGGTGAATGTCGGATGCCTAAAACCTCCCAGTCACTTCTCTAGTTGCCTGAGAGTCAAATACTAGTTGCATGCGAGTCATTTGATAGTTGCATGTTGGTTGTTCTTTGCAGTTGCATTCTAATCCTTCTCTACTTGCAATCCAATTAGTTGATAGTCCAATGCTAGCGTAGACGTGTCCGCATCAGCAACTATGGTGAATGTCGGATGCCTAAAACCTCCCAGTTTCTTCTCTAGTTGCCTGAGAGTCAAATACTAGTTGCATGCGAGTCATTTTATAGTTGCATGTTGGTTGTTCTTTGCAGTTGCATTCTAGTCCTTCTTTAGTTGCAATCCAATCAGTTCATAGTCCAATGCTAGCGTACACGTGTCCACATCAGCAACTATGGTGAATGTCGGATGCCTAAAACCTCCCAGTCACTTCTCTAGTTGCATGAGAGTCAAATACTAGTTGCATGCGAGTCATTTGATAGTTGCATGTTGGTTGTTCTTTGGAGTTGCATTCTAGTCCTTCTTTAGTTGCAATCCAATTCGTTCATAGTCCAATGCTAGCGTACACGTGTCCACATCAGCAACTATGGTGAATGTCAGATGCCTAAAACCTCCCTGTCACCTCTCTAGTTGCACGAGAGTCAAATACTAGTTGCATGCGAGTCATTTGATAGTTGCATGTTGGTTGTTCTTTGGAGTTGCATTCTAGTCCTTCTTTAGTTGCACTCCAATTCGTTGATAGTCCAGTGCTAGCGTACACGTGTCCGCATCAGCAACTATGGTGAATGTCGGATGCCTAAAACCTCCCAGTCACTTCTCTAGTTGTATGAGAGTCAAATACTAGTTGCATGCGAGTCATTTTATAGTTGCATGTTGGTTCTTCTTCGCAGTTGCATTCTAGTCCTTGTTTAGTTGCAATCCAATTCGTTCATAGTCCAATGCTAGCGTACACGTGTCCACATCAGCAACTATGGTGAATGTCAGATGCCTAAAACCTCCCTGTCACCTCTCTAGTTGCACGAGAGTCAAATACTAGTTGCATGCGAGTCATTTGATAGTTGCATGTTGGTTGTTCTTTGGAGTTGCATTCTAGTCCTTCTTTAGTTGCACTCCAATTCGTTGATAGTCCAGTGCTAGCGTACACGTGTCCACATCAGCAACTATGGTGAATGTCGGATGCCTAAAACCTCCCAGTCACTTCTCTAGTTGCCTGAGAGTCAAATACTAGTTGCATGCGAGTCATTTTATAGTTGCATGTTGGTTGTTCTTTGCAGTTGCATTCTAGTCCTTCTTTAGTTGCAATCCAGTTAGTTGATAGTCCAATGCTAGCGTACACGTGTGCACATCAGCAACTATGGTGAATGTCGTATGCCTAAAACCTCCCAGTCACTTCTCTAGTTGCATGAGAGTCAAATACTAGTTGCATGCGAGTCATTTGATAGTTGCATGTTGATTGATCATTCCAGTTGCATTCTAGTCCTTCTTTAGTTGCAATCCAATTGGTTGATAGTCCAATGCTAGCGTACACGTGTCCACATCAGCAACTATGGTGAATGTCGGATGCCTAAAACCTCCCAGTCACTTCTCTAGTTGCATGAGAGTCAAATACTAGTTGCATGCGAGTCATTTGATAGTTGCATGTTGGTTGTTCTTTGCAGTTGTATTCTAGTCCTTCTTTAGTTGCACTCCAATTAGTTGATAGTCCAATGCTAGCGTACACGTGTCCACATCAGCAACTATGGTGAATGTCGGATGCCTAAAACCTCCCAGTCACTTCTCTAGTTGCATGAGAGTCAAATACTAGTTGCATGCGAGTCATTTGATAGTTGCATGTTGGTTGTTCTTTGCAGTTGCATTCTAGTCCTTCTTTAGATGCAATCCAATCAGTTCATAGTCCAATGCTAGCGTACACGTGTCCACATCAGCAACTATGGTGAATGTCGGATGCCTAAAACCTCACAGTCACTTCTCTTGTTGGATTTGAGTCAAATACTAGTTGCATGCGTGTCATTTTATAGTTGCATGTTGGTTGTTCTTTGCAGTTGCATTCTAGTCCTTCTTTAGTTGCAATCCGATTAGTTCATAGTCCAATGCTAGCATACACGTGTCCACATCAGCAATTATGGTGAATGTCGGATGCCTAAAACCTCGCAGTCACTTCCGTAGTTGGATGAGAGTCAAATACTAGTTGCATGCGAGTCATTTCGTAGTTGCATGTTGGTTGTTGTTTGCAGTTGCATTCTAGTCCTTCTTTAGTTGCAATCCAATCAGTTCATAGTCCAATGCTAGCGTATACGTGTCCACATCAGCAACTATGGTGAATGTCGTATGCCTAAAACCTCACAGTCACTTCTCTAGTTGCATGAGAGTCAAATACTAGTTGCATGCGAGTCATTTTATAGTTGCATGTTGGTTGTTCTTTGCAGTTGCTTTCTAGTCCTTCTTTAGTTGCAATCCAATCAATTCGTAGTCCAATGCTAGCGTACACGTGTCCACATCAGCAATTATGGTGAATGTCGGATGCCTAAAACCTTCCAGTCACTTCTCTAGTTGCATACGAGTCACTGTGTAGTTGCATGAGAGGTAATCTATAGGTGCATGATAGTCATTCTCTAGTTACATGTCGTTTGTTCTTTCTAGTTGCATTGTAGTCCTTGTTTAGTTGAATTCGATTCAGTTTTTAATTGATCCCTCGCGTACAGTTGTCCACGTCAGCAACTACGATGAATGTTGGATGTGGAATACCTCACGGTAAATTCTGAGTTACACTTCTGTAACCCTACTTTTCATTGTTAGCGACTATAACAGCATAGTCGCAAAATTTGGTGCAAATACAGAGGGATGGTTCCGCAGAGTAGTTGAATAGGACACGTAGTTGCATATGAGTCGGTTGTGAAAGTACGCTTTTTCTTCCAGTGCTAGCTCCACGTTCATCTCCTCTATCGTCACCGTTGGTAGTGTAGTGGCCCTCTACTTCAGAGTTCTCATTTCAAAGCTCCACAGCTATTTTACCATGCCTACGACTGCGTCTAAATTTCTTATGTCATTGAGCTCTAGGGTCCTCCGCGTCAATATTTATAGTGGGGCCTCCTTGTACTCAAGGAACAACATACGCTGGAGTGGACAAAGTTGGTCCTGGAACATACATATTCAAGAATGGCTCTATCACCACGTTCGGGTCTCTGACCCCAATTCCTAGGAGAGGGCGTTTAGAAGGCCTAGACGATGATGCTTCGTTGTTCATTCGTCCACCTCTAATACCACGACCTCTAATCCCAGGACCATCTCCGGTCTTTGCACGACCCCTTGATCCTCCATGGACGGTAGTCCTTCCATGTCCTTATTGATATTCACTCGTAGTATGGTGAACTACAAGTCAAAGAGCGGTAGGAAGTCTACCACCCCTTGTAACATTTGAAATGCTTCGAGGCGTCAATTTAACATTTCCCACTGAGCCTAGCCCTTCTTGAGAAGGTTGACGGTGAACGCTCGAAGTTGTAGGAGAAGAAGGGTTAAGAAAACATTGCACTGGTGTATTCCAGTTAGAAAAAACAATACGCACTACAACCGGTGGGGGTATATGGTCTTCATCTTCAGGCGGGTCAATAAACGCAAAAACATCACTGGGATCTAAATGTTCAGGGTGAAAACGCCTTGCTCTCGCTTCGGGCCCCCCCCCTGACATTTCCTGCGATCGGTTGTGCCATTCCTATATTTCCAATGTTCTAGCTATGCCGCCCTTCGACAACTCTATTGCAATCGCGACCACCTACTCTTCCAAGCCCCCTACTACCATCACGATTGCAAACAGATCCTTCAGTATTCTGAATTGCATTGTTCTTTAGATTTCCACCGCCATTTCCAGGTCCATTTTCCCCTTCATTTTCTGGAGGGAGGTCATCGTCATTGTGGGAGGACCATTATCATCATTGGGGTCCGTCACATCTAGGTCATCACTCTCCAAAGGTAGAGGTTGTACTTCCAAAAGAACTGGATTTTGAGGGCTAAGGAGAGGAGGACTTTGGTGAGGATCGGGTCCCCAAGGGCCCCAACGACCATGGAGGACTTTTTCTTCCACTTCATCATCATCTCCGTAATAATTTCTAGCTTCTTTGAGGTGATCGGCCCCCGCCCTCCACAAATCTGGATTTGGTCGGTACTCTTGAGGTGCTCGGTTTGCTTCCACATCAGCCTCTTCCTCAGCTACCAGTACATCAAACTCACAATTGCGTTCATCTACCGGAATGGGGCCAAGGGCATTTGGGTCAAAATCCTCCGAGTAGATATTAGCATTGTACCAACAAACCGGATCAGCCCCCGGTCTTTGCTGAAGTACACGGCTATTGGTATAAATATACACCAATGACTCAGCTTTCTTGGGGGCTAACCGATTTTGGACCTTGTTGTGGACAAAGGAATACATACTCTAATTCCTTTTACATGAGCATGCTGTTCAAGTCAATGCTAAAATACGCACGACAATCTTAGATAGTGCTCAATCTCCAACCCTGTGCCACCATTGGTGGGGAAGCATCTGTATTGCTTGGATGTAAGGTGTCTCCTTAGCACTATATGGCCCCGTGTCCTCCTTGAATTCTGTTAATTCCGCCAGCACGTCGTTAAACTGTACACCCACTACATTTGACATTTTGTGGATGACTCGATATAATGCACGGAGTGCAACTCCATCAACCCTAAGCGCCACGTTATCCAAGAGATACGGATTCAGAAGGGCCCCGACATAGTGAACATCCATAAAGACCATGTCCCACCTTGTTTGGAAAGACTCCTCCATGGTGGTGGCTATGTCATCTCGTAGGTTGAAGGGTGGCTCTCTTAAAGAAAACACATGGCTTCTCAAATTGTGCATTACGAGCCACGCCCGACCCATAACTGGTTCTTTGCCATCAAATATGCGCAATGCCTTCAACACGTCTTCAGTCATGTGCACGTAATTCACGCATCATTGTCAGAAGCCCACATCTTCAATAGTTGACACCACATTACGTACAGTCATAGCTGCTTGCGGTCCACTCTGTCTGTTTCGCAGACCATCAAAGTAATTTTGAACGCGCACATGGTCTTTTAACCGTAGTAGTACTCCTCGAAGTTTCTCCAGCCGGTGCAACATGAGGAAATTACAAGCAAAGCGGGTTTCGTTTGGCACTACGAGCTGAAGGTTCGGCCTCAACTCTCGAAAAGCAAACATGGTTGCATGATGGTTTCGAATGTATTGGCACAATCTTCTTGCCCTCTCAATTAAATCTTTGAATTCACGTACTTTGGCCCAATCTTCCAACATGAGATCCAAGGCATGTGCCATGCAACCCTTCTTGAAAATGTAGGGATACGTGTGAACAATATCGTCCAATGCCCCAAGCATGTTCCCTGCATTATCTGTACACACTTGCGTCAAGTGTTTTGATGAAAACTTTCATCTGGTCCGCTACGTAGCCTATGTCTTTTTTATTGCCAGTAGTGTCAATGGACCCCAAAAATACATCACCGGTAGGGCATGACATCATCACATTCATTAGGTGTCTCCGGTTCACGTCATCCCAACCATCAATGCATATCGACACTCCATAATGCTTCATTGCAAAACCAACTTTGGTTTCAATTTGCTTCTCGATTTGCAACCTCCTGGGTTCAATCAACCTAGTTCTGAACTGATGATAAGAAGGTGGACTGTATTCAAACTTTGCCACTGAGGTTGCCCTCACTGCCTCAATGAAGGCTGGATTCCTTGCCACATGAAATGGCACGTTTGCCTCGTAAAAAAACGATGCCCACTTGTCATCCAACTCCTTCCTCTTTGCAATGTTAAAAGCATCCTTCATGCGTTGCTGAAGTAATGCCCCAGATCTCGTGGAATTTGATGCAGCAAGACTTTGGGACTTCTATATTGGGTCATTTCCATCAAGGAGAGTAACCTCTTCAGCTTGGTCCCCACCAGGGCCCCCTCCCGTCACTTCGTTTTGAGTGGATTGGCTTGAACTTGCAACTAGAGTCACTTTCGATGGACCACCAGAATTGATTCTCCTTTGTACATGTCCTCGGGGCTCAATCATTGCGGAACAAAGTTTGCACAATTTGCAAATCAATGGTGCACAACTCGCGGCGCACTAAGACAAATTGACCTCTTAGACTTTGCGCCATATCCAAAGTAAGCAAACGCGCGCTCGCGTTCATAGCTGAATGTCGCATTGCAAAAAACACAGCTCACTTTATTCCCATTATCAAAGAAATTATACCATGGTTCCCATTCTTTTGTTTGCCTTCGTTGACTTCCCCTACGCGGAAGCGTGCCGGCCCGCGCGTGGCTCGCGTCCACGCACCGACCCGCTGACGTGGGGACGCGAAGCACGCGTGGCCGGCACGTGTCCCCCCGAGCCAACGCGGGGCCTTCCGCGCCCTATTTTGAGGTGGTACCTCCAGCATCGAACATATCAGTGGCTTTAGGGTCATCCAATCCCTCATCATCCAACAGGTCGAAGCACAAAAATCAACCTAATCCAGACTTGCCCCCCCACGAATATGTGCTTGAGGTTAGAGCAATAGCGGTAATCTTTTACAAACGACAAAGCTCTGGAATGATGTCCAGAGAATACGTGAACTACAACAAAGAAGGATACCACAATTTGACTAGTAAAGTGCGGCAAGAGTTGGAGACCAAATTTAGAGCATGAGAGCGATTCAACAATTATCAGGATTACTAGTTGCACTTTGAGTAGTTGGATAAACAAGTGTCGCAGTTGACCACCAATGTTGTGGCAAATTGGTGTTATGACACAAAGAAGAAGGAGGATGGTAGTAGTTGGGACACGCATGACAAGGAGTTTGCTTTGAGATTGATGCAGATTCAAGAGTTCTTCCAACAATATTCTTCTTTCCGTAGAAAGAAACAAGCACCATGGAAAGCGACGCTTGAAGACCAAATACGAGCTCATTGCGTTAGCCGAACATTCAAGTGGCTAGAAAGTTGCGTGAAAGTGATTCCCATGCCAAATCAGACCGTGACTGGATCATATGGGACCGTGAGGAAGGTGGTGCTGACAAGACTACAAAGCATTCCCAGTTGGATTTGCTTTGCTGGAAAGACTTTGAAGACTTCAAATGAGAAGGAGAAGCGCCAAGATATTGTGAATGAGGCGGGGGGGTGTCTAGTGATACATCCTGGTATCATAAGACTTGCGTACATCCATCCCAAAACAATGGAAGGCTACATTATTGGTGAAATGGAGGCTCTTTAATTTCTTTTTTAGCCAAGTACAACTCAAAAGTGAGCGAATCACTGGAAGTGGATGACATCACGAGACAACATGATACAAGTTTGACGCAAGAAGAACTCGGTTGGGTTGCAACTTATCGCAGAAATCGCGTGAACTTGGCTTTATCATTGCTTGTCACAGTGGGAAAATGCCATGAAGCACAATATTTACATAATGACATCACTCCATCCAACGTTTTGCTCCATTTTGATGAATGGAAAGAGAACACAATGTATATAGGGATTTGCGACTGGAGGCTTTCTGGTCGAGTCGTAGAGAAGGAACCATCAAGGTATGGTTATCGAATAATGGAGGAGCTCGAACGGGAGAAAAATCAAGGAAAACATGCAGCCCCTGAATTGTTCTATGTGTACGGAGAGAAGGGGTCAGAGACCTCGCTTGAAGTCATGCAAAAAAAGAAGGTGTATTCCGTGTCTGCTGATGCATATGCAACGGGGTGGATAGCATATCAAATTTGGAAAGAAGAATGGGATTCTAAGTATTTTATGACCAAAAAACCAGAGCAATAGCATAATTTGAGGACTAAGCTATTGAGCCTCTAGAAAGTAGATGTAGGCGAGAGGGCGTCTGGACCTGACGTTCTAGACACTTGGAGGAAGGCACTTCACTGATGGACTATACTTGATTGTTGTTATCATATATAGTTTGTATTTTTTCAGACTTAGTATGTGGCAGTTGTATAGGAAGACCACATTTTTGTACTTAGAAGAGCATATGTATTTCGCAATTGCTACATAAAGACACGAATGTATGGTAAAATTTTTGTAATATAGAATTTGGTCTTTCTTCCATCATGGCAATTGTATGACTTTTTTGAATTTATAAATGTTGAGTAAGCAAACAACTTTGAATGCAAAAGAGCATGGACATATGATAGATGCTGTGGGCACCTTAAAATTTTGAAAGAATTGTAGCCCGTAGCCCGTAAGATGTAGGAAGGAATGACTTTGAAATATATAATACTCTTCAATATGAAAAATGAAGTGAATTCCTAATACTATAAGAAAACGGGTATTTTATGACTGCAAAAATATGACTGAGAATGACTGATGACTAGTTGTAGTCATACTCTTGAAGGCCAACACCTTGAGGAAAAATATAACTGCAAAATATGACTGTCAGTCAGTCTTGGGCCTTCTACTTCACAAGTATACACTATACGACCATTAGAAACACCAAAGTACTTCATTGAGAACGTAGGGAACATGTTCGGGGAACGCTAAGTCATATTGTCAGTCATATTTTCATAGTAGTGTCATTTTTTTGGTTTTGGGCAACCCAAGAAAAATATAGGCAATTCAAAAAAAAATTGGACATGCCATTGTTTAAAATTTTGAAATCCTACTTACCTATTTTTTAGGATTTGAAAACCTAGTCACTACTTTTTTAGGGTTTTGAAACCCTAGCCGCCACTTTTTTAGGGTTTTGGAACCCTAGCCGCCACTTTTTAGGGTTTTGAAACCCTAGCCGCCACTTCTTTGGGCCCTTCTTCCTTGGCTTTTATTGTCTCTTAGTTTATACTTGTTATTGCTTCTTATTTTTTGCTTTTTAGTTGTTGTCTTTTGTTGCATCTTAACTCTTCTTTCTTGTTGCTTCTTAGTTCTAATCATATTTCTTATTTCTTGTTGTTGCTTCTTGTTTCTTGTTGTATCCTAGTTGTTGCTTCTTATTTCTTATTCTGTCTTAATTGTTGTTTCTTGTTTCTTGTTGCATTTTAACTCTTGTTTGTTGTTTCCTCTTAGTACTTGTTTATTTTTCTTCTTGTTTTCTCCATCACCATTCTTATTTTTCCTACCCTAAACTTGAGCTACATATTTTGTGCTGTTGTAAACATTTGAAGGTTGAGTTTTGTTATTCATTCACTAAAAACTAACCTCCCATTTTTTTAATTGTTTATGTAGGCATATTCTGTTGAAACAAAGTCACTGGAGGCTACTTGCAACCCAATAGAGCCATCTTCACATTATTGTAATAAATATAGGCCTTATTGAATTTTGTGAAATGATTCATTGTGGTATATATGTTTTGTATTGATGACTAATAAATGTCAATGAAGAGAGTTGCTTTCCTTCTTACATTCTTCCTTTCCAATATGATTATCTCTTGTATATCTCTAAAATCATATATATTCATTTTTAACTACATGGAGTCTTTTCCAAAATATGACTTTGTATTTTCCAAAATATGACTTTGTATTTTCCAAAATATGACTGCAATTAGTCATAAACTACCAGTGACATCTATATGAACTACCACATCAACCAAAATATGACTCATAAGAGTCATATTTCACGTTAGTAAAATATGACTCACAAGAGTCATATTCCACACCATTCAAAAATATGACTAACAAGAGTCATATTCCACATCTACAAAAAATATGACTGTACCGCAGTCATATGCCACATTATCCAAAATATGACTAACCGCAGTCATATGCCACATTAGCCAAAATATGACTAACCGCAGTCATATGCCACATTAGCCAAAATATGACTGACCGCAGTCATATTCCACGTTAGCCAAAAAATAACTACATGGAGTCACATGCCACGTACGATTTATTTTTGTTTGCCCGGGCAACTCAAAAAAAAGTCAAGCCCTCAAAGATAGTAAAAGTATACGCCTTGTTGGCAAAAAATACGGCTAATTATAGATAATTATACCCCAAAAAAATATGACTGCCAATATGACTGATGTCTGAAGCGACTCGTCGGTAATGACTCATGTCAGTCATATTGCAGTCATCTATAGTGATTTCTGCGGCCAATCATATTTTGGATAATGTGATTTTGATTTTACGACTCATTGCAATCATATTTTGCAGTCATAAAACACTGGTTTTGTTGTAGTGTAACTATTTTAATTCACCGAGCTTCTGACAAAATGCAGGCCGTGTGTGAGAGAGCAAGCCAACAAGGGCCCCTTCACTTTTACTTTAAAATTCATAATGGAAAAAAATGGTTTGATTGAATAAGGGCCCTCTTTCATTTCCAAAAAAATTACTTGAATTTGTGTCTAATTTAAAAAAATGTGGTTCGCGTGAACAAGGATCCCCCCTTGTTGGAAGTTATTACTTATTACTTATAAATTCAAAAGGAATTATTATCTTTTTGCCTACAATGGCAAAAAATATGGTTCAAATGAACGAGGGCCCCTTTAGTGCTCATTAGTGGCAAATGAATTAAATTCATTTGCCTACAAGGAAAAAAAATACGGGTCCACGGAGCAAGGTTTCTCTTCTTTACAGAAAATTAGTTTTTTAGTACATTGTGCGACTAGATGTTTTGTCTTTGAACATTTTAAACTTTAAATTTTTGCACTAATAAGTTTTGAGCTTTAAATCTTTACAATAGAAAATTGAATTAAGAGTCTTGCAAAAAAAGAAAATTCAAAAAAGCTTCATTTTCATTATTAAAAAAAATGTTAAATAGAAGTAGGTAGGAGATAGTATTAAAATCTAAAATAATATCTTTTATATGGAATGAAAATGCATTAAATCCAATGATGAGATTGTTCTATCAAAAAACGTCCGCGCCCCAACTACTTCCGTTCGCGCCCTGACTTCTGTCCGCGCCCTGTTTGGTGTCCGCGCCTCGGCACAGTCTCGTCCCCGCCCTGGCTTCCGTCCGCGCCCATACCAGTGACGTTTGCGCCCTAGATCCTACTTGGCAGCCAGGTGGCGTCAAAGTGGCAGCCACATCACCTGTTTTTTCAATGGTAGAAAGTCAACTTAGTGTTAACCTTATCGGACGGGCGAGACCTCTATCGGACGGGCAAACCAGACATTCGTCCATTATGACAACCCTAGTCGTCATAGAGCTTTCTCTGTGGCACTCTATCGGAGGTAGATGGTGACATTTGTGACCCCCCGCCAGAGTGGGCTGTAGAGGAGAAGGGGAGCACGATTTGGGCAAACGCGAAGTTCCACTTGGCGAACTGTCCACCACACAGTCCTCCACAGGTTTTACTGAGAAATCCATCTTGGAATTTGCTGTTGCAGTGGAACACAAGAAGTTCCCCGCGCTCAAGATTGCGTTTTGGCCGTACTTCAGGAAGGAATCAGCCAATGCTGCGCAAGTTAGACTTCTATTTCAAACTGGAGATGGCAATCTGCATACGACCTGAAACGGAAAGCCAAATGCAAAACTCATGTCAAAAGAAAGTTACAAGCATTTGAGTCAACCAAGAAACAATATAGAAAAGGTCGACTCGACCTAGAATGTCTTAGAAAAAGTTGACCCAACCTACAATACGCATACAAGCCGTGAACTAATTATAAAGGATCCACAAATGAGGTCAATCCGACCTAAACCTCACAGACCAAGAATGTGAAGTAATAAACACATATGAACTTATAATGAAGAAGCATTTCCGTTTTATTCCCGTGAACAATATATTACACAAAATTGAAGAGCACAAAATTCATAAACTATGCACAGTTCAGGTCGACACGAGCTAAATTGCATTGCCAATGATGAAGCCCAACCCCTAGCGTGGATCTAGTATAGCTAATCTAGACTAATAAAAAAGAAAACTCGTTGGCCTATCTTAGATTCAACGACAATCGAGCTGCTTCCATTAGCCGGTTATACTCTCGACGACTTTGTTTGTCGTAGAGCATCCGCCGTCTCATCTTCCTTGAGCTATTCTCCCTGAACGACTTTAATCCTTCATCTTGAGCAGCGTGAAGGCGCCTAAACCAGGGAAGGAGGATGTCCAAGAGAAACGTGTCCTTCGGACCATTTTCCCTATTCGTCCAAGTGTCAGGGAGAATGACATTCTCCGTCTTGTTCATAATGTGCTTACAAGGGCTGTCGTCCATTATGATGGTATTCTCTGACGTGAAATTCCCTTGTGAGCCATTGAACAAAGTACTGAGGTTTTTAAGGAACAGGTCCTTGATTGTATTGGGCTCTTTGAAAGTCGTGATCTTTCCAAAACCATCCCTACACTTCAATGTTGTGCAGGACTCTTGCCCGAGTACGAGATAGGGCATTTCTATACCATCGGAAAGATGTTTACAAACACCTTCAATGTTGAACATTTTCATGGAGCTCCACATTGAGATGATGGCAATCTTTGCTAATTCACTCAAAAACTGCAAGCAATTGGGCCTGATGTAAACTTCTTTCTTTCCCACGATAGCGGAACCGTGGCAAAGTGTCCTTGTGAGGATTCGCCTACGTGACTGTACCATCTTTTGATTTTGATTTCTTCAGACACACATAAAATCCCACTCAGGTCCAGGACAACGTTGAGCCACCTCATGGCCACCCTCGACCTCAATGGACGTTTGACCTCCTCCGACGTCCCTCCACGAGGACAAGGAGAATTTGATTCTCGTTTTCAAACGGGTAAATGTGCAGCCAGTTACTACCCTGAATTGACACATTTTCAAACTAGCGCAAAATAATATAATAAATACTAAAGATAGGGCAACAAAGACAGTGCATGTATGACATACCTTCTTCTTGCAATAGGATTCAAATGCAGCTCTAACGTCTTCCTGCACCTTGATGACGGGTTCTGCAACTTTGACCACCATGGCATCAGTGTCCAGAAACAATAAGTCATCATCCACAACGTCCTCTTGTATTGTCAGAGCAATCTCATGCTCTGAAGCATAGTTTCTACTTGCATAGTAGGCACAAATTCTTCCATGGGAATGTCATCGGGAGACACAAGGAGTTGACTGTATGACGACTGATGTTTGGGTGCAGAAGGAACAACATCAACATTAATAATGCCTGCAATTCATGAATTCACAAAAAATAATCCATAAGAATCCGATATATTAAATTTCCCAGTAGTAGGCACTAGAATACATAATTTAGAAAATATAGAAAATTTAGAACTCTGTGGTTCTGTCCACCGTAAGTTCACATTCAGGAAAATGTATTCGCTTCATGAATATGCACAACTAAGTCCAATCTACCATTCAAGCTAGCTCGAGTCGACCTAAACTAAACAAATGACATCGAGTGATCAACCTGCAAAGGCATCTGCACACGGCGTCACGACCATGCCAACTTCTAGCACATCAACATTAGTGGCCACCTGCGGAACACTAGCAATCGCAACGTTGGTCTCTGGAGGTGGCGGGGGGATGTCCGGCACTTGGTCTCTAGGAGAAAGAGGCGGAGGCGCGACCCCAGAAGGAGCAACTGTTGGCATGCCAACAACTGGAAGAGAGACGGCGCTAGCAGATGGAGGAAGAAGCTTGACAGAGCCGGGAGCAGGAGGAACATTCAACGCAGTCCGAATCAGCCCTGCCAAACTCGACTCCCCAGTATTCAACGAACCCGAGGCCTGACCCTGCAGCAACAACTGAGGAACAACTTGGGCTGGCAAAATCGCTGCGAGTGGCAGAGCACCTCTATTGTTATTCACAATAGCGTCGTAGGTGTTGCCAATCTTTGTTGAAAGTGCCAATATACAATTCATCGTGTGACTGTGCTGGGCGTGCATCTTCATGTTTGTTGCCCGATCTTGCAGCCTCTCCATTCTGAGCTTGTCGATCTCTACGCTCATGGCAGTCAACTTGTCATCGTGTCTCCTTGTCTTTCCCGTTACCCTCCGAGCCGTGGAGCACGGCGGCGTGCTGGACGGCTGCACCTGTATGGGATGCAACTCCTCTAGTTGCCCAGACGACGCAGAGGACCCCCTAATACTGTGAGAGAGCTGCACGAGGGTGAGTTGCTCGTCTTGCACATCGTCGAGGCCGTGGTCGTATTCCTCCTCATCTTCATTGGAAGACAAATTTGTAGGATCCCCGTGAGACGGACCAGCTTGAGAAGATGATTCGCCTTGGGAAGGCTGAGACATTGGCAAATCCCATGCCCACTTTCTTTTCTTCTTTGATGTTGCGGGTGTCACAGGACCTCCAGCCTTCCGAAGGTGCACTTCTTCATCCACAAAGAACCCCTTCGGAAGGAAATCACTCTTGTCTAGTGATTTCCCGAGTTCGACAATAGTTGTCCAGGTATCGGACTCATCGGAGGTACCAACAGCAAAGACATCTAGACCCAGCATCTACAGCACAATCAGGACACAGTCAGCTACACAGACAGGCATGTTGATTGACATTCAGGACGAGTCGATCTAAAACCTGACGATGGAATAATGAACATCTACAATGAAATGTCTACTCAATTAGGCCATACCGACCCTATCCATGAACATAGGAATGATAACAGCTGACTTAGGTCGAGTCGACCTATTCATTCGTGTATGTTCAACACATTCCAAGAGAGATGTTGAATCAAGAGAATCCACGTTTAGGTCGATTCGACTTGAAAAAGAACTCACCATCGCGGCACATGCAAACTTGAACCCGCAAATACTGACATTATGTTCCTAGCACCAATGGCGAATCTTCTGAGGATATTCAGGTAGAACTCCATTTGGAGCTCTGTGTTGTGCATCCAATACTTCAGTTCATTGTAAGCCCGAGGCTTCCTGAAGACCTTTGTGTCAGGGGCTCGATATGCAGGCTTTGGAGTCATGATGATGGTGTTGTCCGGGTTCTGCAAGAACATGAGATAGACCTTCTCAATTGCCTTGCTATTGCTAGTGGAGTAGTCTTCCATCCGCTCAATTTTCACGGGCTAGTACTCCGCGCAGTCCATCTTGAAATCCTTGAGGACTTTGTTTGTCTGCACGTAGTGTAGAGCTTGGTTCTGCTCCACTAAATCGGAGCAGATAAGAGCCACGCCGGGATCTCTTCCAGTCAAGGTTGCTTGGACTCATGGAAGGACTTCATAGTCGAGAAGAAGTACGGCATCAGTGGCGTGCAGTTGCCCTTGTTGAGAACCACTGGAGCATATTGGAAGTTGAAGATTCCAAATTTGATTTCCGATGCCGTCCTCTCGGTCCACGCTCTAGAAGGCCACGGTGAGTTCTAGTCGGCTGCAATATTGTATGGCTTGTATCATGCAACCGCAATTTGCTTGACAAAACTCGAGCGGCGCTCAAGGAAAACTCGAAAGAACTCGGCAGCACAGGGCAATATTTTTGCAGCCTTCTTGTTCTTGGCCTTGGTTTGCTTCGCCTCCCTGAAATAGTCCCCTCTTGGTTGCTCAAGAAGGACATTCATTGTCGCGCTGGTGATGCAACGACTCCTCTTGAACTCCCTCCATTTATCCACATTCACTTTGTTGAATGCGTTGATGAAGCCCAAGTTTGGGTCGAGATGGTTGAGCTCCTTCTTCACCAAATATTTCCTCTTGCGTCACTCAACCCACTCCTTGTGAGTGTAGCAACTCTCAAGCACTGAAGCCACCTGCTTGATTGTCACCTTTGGATGCTTCAGTGTTTGCTTCTCCCCGTTGCTTGTTCGTGTTTGCTTTGGGATGTGCGTCGCGAGCTTCTTCATGTCGTCGTAGGAGAGGTTCCCCATCCAATTGAAGAATTTGTGGGTCAAGTTTCTAGACTCTGACTTCCACCCGGTCTTCTTGTTAAATGGTTGGAGGGTCTCTAGGTCGATGAGCTCATCGTGAGCATTACTCGATATCACCTCGCTCCACAAGTTGAAGACATCATCAAGGGCAATAATGATCTTCAACTCATTTGTTATCTTTAGCTTCTCCTCGGCGTCTTTACCCCGTGAGGCTTTCTGGAACTTCATAACGTCGAGCATTGCAAAGCAAGCGTTCATTGCCTTCACGAACTCCTGCAAAATCTATCTAAAGGGGGAGCCATAAGCATACGTTTAGGTCGACCCGTTCCAACTACATAACTCATAGACTTTGCAGAATTGCGTAACACAATCCTGTTTAGGTCGGCTTGACCTGAATCAAACAAGCAGATTCAAACTTGATACATAAAATGGACATCATGAAATCCACATGATATCTTGAATATTCACTTGATAAATTTATACCTTGAATTTAACCAGGTTGTTCATGTCCTTGGCTTTACGCCTTGTATTCAACATCGTATCCGCCGAGGAAGGATCCTTCGGGTTCCTTGGACTTCCCATTTTCTCCCAAACATTTCGTGCGCCGAGGATGTTAGTTGACCACGAAGGTTTCATGGCGATGAAATGGTTTACCCTGTTGTAGTAGGCGGATATGAACCTCATTTCTTGTTGTCATTCGACTAGACAACGTAGCAATCCCACTCCATGAAATGCTTGAGAATGAACTCATCCAATCTCATTTGCACCATCATCTTGCTGGCCGTCACACTGTACTGGCCGTTAATCAGGTAGAATTGCCCTCCTTTGATTTCGTCCCACGACTCAGGTTTGGGTTTCTTAGGTTGGTTCACGGGCATGACACATAGAGTCTGCTTGGTGGACTTGTCGGGCATATGCACATAGAAATGCATGACGTCCGAAGCGAGACGATCCTCATGGCTTCGGATGTTCATATCCGCCGGCGATGAAATGAATTGCTCAATTGAGATTGACTTCTTCTCATCGATTGCAAACACGTAGGCATCAGTACAAGTGGCCCAGTAGTTCTTATAGGCCTCCGCAGATAGTTTGTAGTCGTGATCACGTTGAGGGTCGTAAGCCTCTAGAATGTTAGTAACCGTTGAAGCAAAACTAGTCTCTCCCAGCACTGCTTCCTCAGGCTTTTGAGTCTTCGATTTCCTCCCGGCACTCGAAGCAAGGTTACCTCTTGGCGGTGGCGGAGGTGGTGTCCTTGACTGTTGATTTCTCCTAGCACCGCGGCTGTTCTGCGTACCTGGAGTCCCCATGGAAGCTTGTTCCTCGCCTCCTTGAGTCGGCATCTCCTGAGACACAATTTGCGCGACCATGTCTCTCTTCGTGGACTTGAGCTTTGCCTTTAGGACCTCGAAGGTCACGAATAGTAACCTCAGACGATTGCACAGCGTCTTGCCAATGATTGTGCTTCCGGCTGGAGTTCGGAAGAAGTTGTTGTCAATCTTCTTCTCCAACTCAAACGTTATATTCATTAAAATGAGAGGATTCCACTGAATTGGGAGTAGTTGAGACGAAGTAATTGGAATACAATGCGTTGAAATATAGTAGACATCAGTGTGAAACATATAATTAGTATCATTAACAAGTACAATATCAGCCTACTATCATGAAGATGGGAACACAATAATCAAACAATTGTGTCTTCCCTTGTACACTTGATTGATTTATACAATCACGTGATATTTTTCGACGTAAACGCCTTGTAAAGTTTTATCACAGTGTACGTAATTACTGCGAGTGTGATTCACTGCAGAATTGCAATGTAAGTAATCTGTGGAGAGAGCTTGTATACCTCTAGACTACGACTCTACAATATGAACATGTCCTATATGTGCGACTTACTCTTGAGCATCTCCATGGCCTTCCTAATCTCTGGCCCACGACTATATCCATTACTAGCCTGCTTGTACTCTCGTCGTGCCTGTCGCCTCTGTAGTTCTAAGAACTTTTGATCCCACCGGTCAAATAATGAAGAAACGCAACTCTTGGTCGCCACTCCGCTATGTGTTTTGGACTTTCTTACTCCCAGGGAAAGAGGTCGTGGCCGAGGAAATGAGGGCAAGTCCAAATTGACAGCAACCTTCTCTTTGCACAATTCACGTGGCACTTCTAACACTAGTGACAATGCTAACAATGGTGACATGGCATTCCCGTACAATTTCCTCTGTGGTGCTCTATCAGAGGCTGACGGTGACATCTGCGAAGCAAAAACACCTCTAGACTTTAATGGAGAAGGGGAGCAGGATTTAGGCAGACGAGGAGCTCCACTCGGAGGACTGTCTACCACACCATCCTCAAGAGGTCTAGCAGAATAATCCATCGTGGAGTTTGCTGTTGCCGCCGAGCAAAGGAAGTTCCCCGTGCTCAGAATTGCGTATTGTCCATAGTCTAGGATGGAATCAGCCGACGCCGTACAAGTGAGGCTAGCATTCATGAGCGGAGACGGGGGAAAAACGCAAATTCTGAGAACAACACACAGTAAGAAACATTAACATTCGAGATCAACAGAGCAAATCCCATCATGGAATGCAACCTCAAATATCCTAGGCAAATTCAGCAGACTGCTTAACAAGTAAGATAACCAAGACTTGAAACCAAAACAGGAAGTCATATTCAAAAATCATATGAGAGTCTTTTATTTCACGAGATAAATGTGCATACAGAGCATTACGAGTACGTGAATTAGTACGTGAGATATTGACTCAACTATCAGGTCGATGCGAGCTAAAGCGCACAGGAATGTACATCTCTCTAATTATGTGCCTAATAGATCGGGCCGAGCTGAACTACACTATCAATACATACAGAGCACTATCCTATCGTAGACTCTCTGAAACTCGCACTGCATTCAAGATGTTGTTGTATGTGCGACGACTTTGTTCGTCACAGAGCATCCTCCTCCCAATCTTTTCTTTGTTAGTCTCCCGGAATGACTTCAGCCCTATGTCCCAAGCATTTGTCAGACGCTTGAACCACGGCAACAAGACGTCGAGCAGAAACGTGTCCTTTGCACCGTTTCCCTTGTAATTCCAAGAGTCCGGGAGAATGACATTCTCGGTCTTGTTCATCACGTGCTTCACTGGGCTGTCATCAACTGCAATTGTATTTTGATGGTTGAATTTTCCTCGGTATCCCTTGAACAAGGTACTCATGTTTTTGAGGAAGAGATCTTTACTCGTGCCCGGTTCCCTAAAAATCCCGATGCATCCGAAATCATCTCTGTACTTTAGTTTCGTGCACGAGTCCTGTCCGAGAACGAACATGGGGTACTCTTGACCCTCAAATAGGTACAAGCAAACCTCTTCTGTGGTGGACTTCTTCATAGAGCTCCAAATAGAAACGAATGCTATGCGTTCTAACTCACGGAGGAACTCAGCGCAATTTGGGCGGACCCAAACTGCCTTCGGTTCGACTAATGTCGGAATGGTTGCCGAGTGCGGCTGCGTCGCGTCACGGGCGTGAAAGTACGAGCCCTTGGACTTTGCATCTTCACAGACACACAAAATTCCATTCAGGTCCAGAACAACGTTGAGCCACTTCTCCAACACCCTGGACGTCAATGGAAGGTCTACCTCCTTCGACTTTCCTCGAGGACATCGAGGATCCTCTCCCTGCTATCAAACGTACAAATGTGCAGCCAGTTACTACGCTGCACTGACACATTTCGATACAATCTGGACATCATGGAAGAACTAAAGAGGACGACCTACTGTCCAAGTAAAGGAACAAAATGCAGTCACTAAGCCCCTGAAAATTTAACAGACAAGAACGCAGAATTACCTGCTCCTTTGGAGAAGTCTGTTGTTGAGCGGGTTCCGCCAACGGAATCTCCAAGAGCTCGGCGTTCGGAATAGAGGTGTCAGCATCCAAAGGTCCACGGTTATCCACGGCGGCAGCGCTTGTATGTGGATTTTCTGCAACAGGGAAACGCTTTGGAGACGTTGGTGGAATCAAGACAAGTGTCTTTGCAGTTCAGGAATTGCCAAGAATTAAATTCGTGAGACATCGGTATATTTCATCGTATCAAAATGAAGTAAGTACAAAATTGATATTCAAAATGAGAACTCAGTGGTTATGTCCACTAGAAGTCTTCCGCAAAAAAATGTTTGTCTATTGACCTGAAGATCTACATCCATATACAAACTATGCTACAAATCAGCTCGAGTCGAGCTAAAACTACACAAATGACATCGAGCGATATTTGCAAATTAACCTGCAGGTGGATTTGGATTGACCAGTGGAGCACTTTCTTCATCTACGTTGGCAGCGCAGTGTTCCTGGACCGCGACAACATCAGAAGTAGGAATACTTGTAGGCTCTTTGTCAGCAACCTCGCCGTGCAATTCCAGGGGATCCAAATCCTCTGCAGGTGGTGCCGGAGTCTCCGGGCATGCAAATTGAGGAGGAGGCGGAGCGGGAACTACGAATTCTCTAGTCAAAGGTGCAAGCGCAGGAGGAGGAGGTGCATCCATGATTTGTACTCCGGGCTCCACCAATAAACTAGATGATCCACTGTTATGGGATCCTCCTGCTGGACCTTGGAGGAGCAGCTGTTGACCCCCCGGCTGCAAAGACGCGAGAGGTTGGATTGCACCCACATGGTGCATGATTGTTTGAAACTGGCTTGCAGACTGCTGTTGTTGCACCATGAACATCCTCCGCAACTCCTCCATTTGCCTCGCATTCTCTGCAAACATCTCTAGGTTGGACCTGCGGTCGTCTATCCGGTCCTTCCTGAGCTGTTGAATCTCCGCCTCTCTTATGTCGTCTTCCTCATTCATCCTCCGCCTCTTCTTCTCTCGGGCTGTGGGAGACGGCGAGGGCGATGGCTGCGTCCCTATGAGCTGTCCAGATGAAGCCGACGATCCCCGGATGCTTTGTGAATCAAACACCATTGGTGTAGTCTGCTCAGTTGGTACGTCATCATCGTCGACATTGTCGTTCAGCTCGTGCTCACTGTCCGATGAGATGTCGATATTCTCGTTTGCTGCAGGCTGCGAACGTTTGGCTGGTGTCCAACTGGCTTTTGCCGCCGCCTTCCCCTTCCTCTTTGACAATGACGGCGTCCCTGACCGCTGAGGTCTCCTCGGATACATGGCCTCGTCAACAAAATAGCCGGATGGTAGGAAGTTGTTCTTGTCAAGAATCATAGCCGCGCTCGCAATCCTTGTCCAGTCGTCGGACTCATCCGAGTCCCCCACCGCAAACACAGTGAGCCCGCTCATCTGCAGGAGAGACAGGAAATCAGTCACTTGCTCACGAGTACATTACAGATCGGTTCGACCTGAACAGCAGTCAGACGAAGTATACATCAGGTTGACTCGACCTGATTTACTAACAAACTATGTGCCTAATGTACAAGAATGATCATCACACTTACCATTGCAGCACATGTGAATTTGGAGCCAGCGAAGAGTGACAGAACGTTCGCCCCGGGTACGCAGAACTTTCTCAAAATGCGGATATAGAACTCCATCCGCAGCTCTGTGTTGTTGATTCTGAATTCGAGCTCATTGTACAGCCGCAGCTTTGTGTATGTATCCGTATTGGGTGCGTCATATGATGATCTTAAGTTGACAAAGTTTCTGTTCCTCGGACTCTGCAGAAACGTCAGAAAAATCTTCTCGACCGCCTTCTTGTTGCTGACGGAGTAGTCACCCATCCTCTCCTGACTGGCTGGCATGTAGTCCGAGAAAGTCATCTTGTATTCCTTCAAGACATCATTCGACTCGATGTCGTGGAGAAGCTGCGTGTGTTCAATTAGATCTGAGGCTATCAGAAGCCAATTCTGAACGTCCTCAAGGTGCGGTTGACCTTTCTCCTGGAATGACTTCAGCGCAGCTGTAAAGAACGGGTTGGAAGGCGTGCACTTCTCCTTGTTCATGACGAAAGGTGTATACCGCACGTCCCATACACCGAACGCCATGTTTTTCAAGTGCTCGTCTGTCATCGTCTCCTTCGGCCAATTCTGGTGTTCTTCTGATTTTATGTCATACGGTCGATAGTGAGCGACAGACATTGGCGGGATAAAGTTATTTTGACGTTCAAGGAACACCTTGAAGAACAAGGCCGCGTACAGCGACATTTCTTCCACAGATTTGTTCTTCGCTCTCGGCTGCTTGGCTTCCGCCCAGTAATCGTCTCCAGGTTGCTCAAGAAGGACGTTCATCGTGGCACTCGTGAAGTTTCGACTTTTCTTGAATTGCCTCCACTTCACCACGTTCAACTCGTCCATGGCGTTCATCAGCCCCAGTGTCGGATCCACGAGGTGCAGTGCCCGCTTCACAAGGTACTTACGCTTCCGGCGCTCGACCCATTCTTTGCATGTGTAGCAGCTCTCGAGCACCCCCGTGATCAGTTTAATTGTCACCTTTGGGTACTTCTTGTTCTTCTTTCCTGGTTCTTGATGCAGGATGTGCTTGGCCAACTTCGTGAGGTCATCCAAGGACAGATTGCCAAGCCACTTGAAGAATTCGTGTGTAAGGTTCCCGTTTTCTGGCTTCCAGGTTGTTCTCACGTTAAACTTCATGCGGGTGTCTGGGTCCATGAGCTCCCCATGCGCTGCGCTCGAAATCACTTCGCTCCAGAGACTGAAGACTTCATCCGGAGCGGTAATAATCTTGAGCTCGTTTACGATCTTTAGCTTTTCCTCCGCGTCCTTTCCTTTCGCAGCCTTCTGAGCCTTCACGACGTCAAGCATGGCGAAGCGCTTGTACATCGCCAAGGAGAATTCCTGCACGAAGGAGAAGCATCACAGAGTAGTGAGTAAGCATGATTCAGGTCGAGTCGACCATATTTGCAACGTTTTGATATGTGCTCGATACAGATAGGGTACGATTTATCAGTTCAGGTCGAGCCGACCTGATATACATACCTTGAACATTGTCTTGTTGACTTTGTTGTCCGTGTTCCGCCTGGCATTGGACTTTTTTCCAACCGGTGCGGCTTCCTTGGGATTTCTGGGTCTACCCATGATTTCCCATACCTTCCTCGCTCCGAGAATGTTCGTGGACCACGACGGCTTCATGGCAACGAAGTGATTCACTCGGTTGTAGTACGCGGAGATGGCTCGGAGCTTTTCACCATCTGGTGACCAGACCACGTAACACTCCCACTGTCGGAAGTGCTTCACAATCTCTTCGTCCAGTCCTTTCGCCACCATCAGCTTGCTCGCAGTTACGCTATGCTGACCGTTAATTACGTAGAACTTCTTGTCCTTCAGGAGTGCCCAGTCTTCGGGTGATGGTTTTTCTGTCTGATCCACGGGCATGACACATAGTGTTTGTTTTGTTGACTTGTCAGGCATCTCCCACAGAAACGTCATGACGTCCTCGGCCAATCTCTGCTCATGGCTTCGAATGTTTAGATGTGCAGGTGCTTCGCTGAGCTGGTCGATGGGGATTGTTTTCTTCTCCTCCCTATCGAAGACGTATGCGTCTGTGTAGTTTTTCCAGTACGCCTTGTAAGCAGTCGTGGAGGCGTTGTAATCATGTTTCCGCTTAGAGTCATATGCCACCGGTACATCAATGATCGCAGAGACGAAGCTTTGTTCTCCAGCTGCAGATGCGCTTCCGTCCTTGTCGAATGGGACGATTTCTGACAACGATGCCAGGTTGCTTTTCCGTCTGCCAGAAAGAGCTGCACCCGTTTGCTTGCTCCTTCTCGTACCGTGACTCTGCTGCGTTCCTGGAGTTCCCATTGATCCCTGCCCTTCCACTGCGCTCGGACTTTCGGTGGAGACCGACCATGGAGTCATGTCCTTATGCTTTGCCTGGAGTTTGGCCTTCAGGACAGCGAAGTCGACAAAGAGAATCCGCAGTTTTGCGCACAAGCTCTTCCCGATCACAGTCCTCCCACTTGCCATCTTGAAGAAGCCTAGATCGACTTTCTTCTCCAGTTCCGGTATCTCGGTTCTGTAGTTTGTTGGTTCTAGGGACCTTATGAAATGAGAGACGTTGAATTCTACAGTCGAGGAGTCTAGGACCAGGGTGAAGTGATACTGATCTTCCTCAGGTATTCCTGTCTGTGTAGTCTTGCAGTGAATTTTGATTATTGTTCCCAGGTCATGGATGACTTCCTTGATTTCTTCGTCGTAGGATATTGGGAAGTATGGTTCCGTTTCCTTGTACTTCACGGCAAAGCACATGATGTTTCTGAAGGCTATCATGTTGAGACTCCAGTACTGAACCCTGTCTGGGTTTTGAAACTCCCAGTACTCCCCTTCTCGGTCAAAGTCGTCTCCGTCCTCCTCAACATTGATATTCTCGCACCTCTTGTAGAAGGCCTCAAGCTTTGGTATCTGCTCATCCATCCTGCACAGGGAATTCGAATAGCACTTGTTACAATCAGGTCGAGTCGAGCTGATTTGCTTTCGTCAACGTGTTTTTTATGGTTTTGTTGGTTTCCTGCTTTTCTACGTTGTTTATTTCAGTCCAGAGTTACCATGTGGTCTATGTATGCCCTTAATGCCGGGACGTGTGATTCAGATCGACTCGATCTAATGTGGGTTATTCGGTGGTCTTCTACACGTGTTGTGTATGTTATCTAATTATATTCATCTGCTTGACAGGCATTGCATTTAAGCATTCTCGGTTAGTGGCTTCGATATTTCTTACGCTTTGCCTTGTGACTCTGGTGTGCTGGTTCAGATCGGGTCGACCTGAACTATCTTCTCAGGACCGTTTTCTTTGTGTCCTGTTATTTCTACTTTAGTTTATCGTCCCGGTCGTGTCGAGCTTTGTGTTAACCAGGGTAACCCTTTCTCTGTTCGCTCTACGATCATCCGTTACTGGTGTGCTGTTTCAGGTCGATTCGACCTGAATGTACTAAGCTGCTTGGCTTTTTGGATTTGTTGTTTTCTTTTGTTTTTCTATTTCAGGTCGGCTCGACCTGAAATATGTGGTCTTCTCGATTTTCGTCTTGATCATTGCGTGGTTTGGTTTGGTTTTTTGGTTTTATTTAGGGTTGTGACATCCTGCGTCCGTTCAGATCGGGTCGACCTGAATGAACTTCTTAATTACTGTTATAATTTAGTTTGTTTTATTTCAGTTGTCGTCTTGAACTGCTGTCGACCTGAACTGTAATCGATCTAAACTGCGTACGGTTTTTATTTACCCTAATCCCGGAGCTGCATATCTACGAATTTACCAAAATGAATCCTTTAGCCCTTTGTCTGCAGTATTCCTAAACCCTAAACCCTAAACCCTAGGCGAGAACAGAACGTGTACCCTAAGCGAACAATATGACTATACCTACACAGAGGAAGCTGAAAGTTTTGGAAATTCTTCGGAAGCTTCCACAGGACTTGATGTGTCGTCCTTGAATCTGCACATTTAGAGCACTAGTGCATTTCAGCTCCCGTCTTTCACTAAGTTGTATTGCTTCTACTGCACTGGAAAAGAACAAGTCACTTGTATGCTAGTTTTCATGAAATAGGACAAACAATCTTCTAAACCCTAAACCCTTAACAAAAACCAGGGAAGGATATCATGGATTTACGGACTACAACCTCAATGAAATTCCAAAACGAAGGAATTAAAAAAATCAAAAACAATTTTTACAAGGCGAACATAATGCCAAAACATGTGATGACAACACAAACCTATTTTGCATTCCACCAACTCCCTGCTTTGCAACAACAACAACAATCTAAACCGAGAAGCTGACTGAAATCCAAGCAATTGCGCTCCAAGAGGTCCGCAAGTTCAAAGAAAATCCAAAACGAAGCAATCGAAACAAATTAAACACTAAACCTAAACCGTATACAGAAAATCACGAATTCTACAACCAAAACCAAAAGATCAATGAATGCAAGCAGGGCGCAAGTGCATGAAATACAAAAATGGCGCAAGTGCATGAAATCAGAAAACACCCGTAAGAAAACGGAAACCTTCACTGCCAAAAAAAACCAACTCCCAAAATGTTACAATACCTGACTTATTCTGCTTCAATGTCAAATTTGAATGAGCGCAACCTTAATGTGGAGCGACGCAAATCCCACGCAGCGACGCCGACAGCCTCCAGCCGAAACCGCAAGTCGAACCGCAAGTCAAAAAAAACGTAAACCGCAAGTCGACACTCCTCGAAGCCAAAACCGCAAGTCGCTGCACGAGTCGCAAGTCGCCGCAAGTCGCGTGACAAAGCCGCAAATCGATGAAGGAAGGCGTGAGTTTCACTCGCTCAAGCAATCGATGAAGCAAGGACAGCAAAATTCTAAACCACGGCGTGAAAAAGAGAAGCAGGAGGTGCACGCTACGCAAAGACAGCAAGAGAAAACTGAATGAGCGAGAAGGCAAGACGAAACGAAGCGAGAAAGCAAGACGAAACGGAGCAATCGAAACCCTCATCGGACACGCAGCGAGGAACGAGCACAGCAAGAGAGAAAGCCAAACCCTACAATTTTCCATATACCCTGATTGCCCCCTAGCTATACCCGGGAGAACAAACCCGGACCTGGGGAACAAACCCGGACCCACCAACAGTTAAGTTCCACCCCCCCTCCAAGGAAAATCACAAGTTTTGAATACGGTATGGCAACTTACATAAATACTGGATACATCTATGGTATGGAATACGGAAACAATACAAGTATGTATACGAGTTACACAAATACTAGATACATGTATGGTATGGGATACGGAAACAATACAAGTATGTATACGAGTTACACAAATACTAGATACATGTATGGTATGGGATACGGAAACAATACAAGTATGTATACGAGTTACACAAATACTAGATACATGTACGGTATAGGATACGGAAACAATACAAGTATATATACGAGTATGGGATATGGATATAGGAGATTGTACTCATTCACAATTATCCCATATGCCCACCCCTAAAGAATTATAAGAGGGGGTGTAGGCAGTGTTTTTTTTTTCATTTTCCATGAAGTGGCAAAGTGGCGATATTAAATGTTATGGTGGTGCTTTAAGTTTCAACATTCATCCACGTATTGGATAGAAAATGTGATACTGCATATCTATAATTTTATTTTCATTCACAATGTGGCAATTTCATCCAAGATTTTTCTTGAACATAAAGTTTTTTGGCGATTTCATCCAAAATTTTACTAAAAATTTCCTATAGGCTTGGTGCTAATTAAAAAAATTTGGTGCAATTGCCGGAAAAAAAAACACTCGATGTAGGCTGGGGTGAAAAAATTAATTTTCAAATTTAAGAAACAATAACATTAAAATTTTGAAACTTAAATTACATTGGGGAGAAGCTGGGGTGAATAGTTCAACTTCAAAATCTATGTGCTCATTGTACAGAATCTCAAACAATGTCAGTATCGAGAAGATACTATTAATACAAATATCAACGCCTAAAGAATTATAAGAGGGCGTGTAGGGTGGGTGAATAAATTAATTTTCAAATTTAAGAAATAATAACATTAAAATTTTAAAACTTAAATTACATTGGGGAGAAGTTGGGGTGAATAGTTCAACTTCAAAATCTTAGAGCTCATTGTGTACAATCTCAAACAATGTCAGTGTCGAGAAGATACTATTAATTCAAATATCAACAAATAGGTGGCTACAAAAATCATCCACTATGATCATCACATGTATTGAATACGATATGAAAACAAGTACAAATACTAGATACATGTACGATATGGGATACAAAAATAATACAAGTATGTATTTGAGTGTTAGATATGTATACAAGTATGTATACAAGTATGGGATATGGATACGAAAGATTGTATTCATTGACAATTATCCCATATGCCCACCCCTAAAGAATTATAAGAAGGCGTGTAGGGTGGGGTGAATAAATAAATTTTAAAATTTAAGAAACAATAACATTAAAATTTTAAAATTTAAATTACATTAAGGACAGGCTAGGGTGAATAGTTCAACTTCAAAATCTTAGAGCTCATTGTGCATAATCTCAAACAATGTCAGTATCGAGAAGATACTATTAATACAAATGTCAACGCCTAAAGAATTATAAGAGGGCGTGTAGGGTGGGGTGAATAAATTAATTTTCAAATTTAAGAAATAATAACATTAAAATTTTAAAACTTAAATTACATTGGGGAGAAGTTGGGGTGAATAGTTCAACTTCAAAATCTTAGAGCTCATTGTGTACAATCTCAAACAATGTCAGTGTCGAAAAGATACTATTAATACAAATATCAACAAATAGGTGGCTACAAAAATCATCCACTATGATCATCACATGTATTGAATACGATATGAAAACAAGTACAAATACTAGATACATGTACGATATGGGATACAAAAATAATACAAGTATGTATTTGAGTGTTAGATATGTATACAAGTATGTATACAAGTATGGGATATGGATACGAAAGATTGTATTCATTGACAATTATCCCATATGCCCACCCCTAAAGAATTATAAGAAGGCGTGTAGGGTGGGGTGAATAAATTAATTTTCAAATTTAAGAAATAATAACATTAAAATTTTAAAACTTAAATTACATTGGGGAGAAGCTGGGGTGAATAGTTCAACTTCAAAATCTTAGAGCTCATTGTGTACAATCTCAAACAATGTCAGTGTCAAGAACTCAAGATACTATTATACAAATATCAATGAATAGGTGACTACAAAAATCATCCACTATGATCACCGTCGGGATCAATCATTGGTCTGGACTAAAGAATACGAGATGCACCCCTCAAAGGTGAAATAGTTGTACCGTATTTACTCTATTTAGAACCAAAAGTTTGGATCATTCAATTATTGCAGTGTGTACTGCATAAGACGTTCTATATCATGCATTTCATTACGAAGTTTAATTATCAGTTAAGAAATGTAAATGTTGAAAGAACTATAAAAGAACTAATATATAAGACTATAAACAACCTTTAGAAAATATTATTTAATTGATAAATTTAAAAAAGGTTCCATAAATTCATAGCCTTTGCTCCGATTAATTTTCATCTTGTGGAATTAAAGTTTTCTAAACTCTTACATACAAATTCTATGAATTCAAACTAAAGATCCAAATAAGGTTACGAATTGCAATTCGAATTGTGAAATTTTAGGGGTCATGCACATTTTGGGGTACATTGTGAATAAATGAAAAGAAAACAATTGAACCAAGTAAACTATATCCTGTACTTTAGGGCTCCCACGTCCAAGCTCATGGAACTTTGACGTGAAACCATGGAAGAATGAATTGTGTAAGTTGCAAATGGGGTGAAGAGTTCGACTTCATGAAATATTCGAGGTCATGCACGTTTGGGGTACATTATGGACAAATGAAAATAAAATGATTGAACCAACCATATCCTGTACTTCAGGGCTCCCACGTCCAAGCTCATGGAATTTTGACGTGAAACCATGGAAGAATGAATTGTGTAAGTTGCAAATGGGGTGAAGAGTTTGACTTCATGAAATATTCCAGGTCATGCACATTTGGGGTACATTATGGACAAATGAAAGTAAAATAATTGAACCAACCATATCCTGTACTTTAGGGCTCCCACGTCCAAGTTCATGGAATTTTGACGTGAAACCATGGAAGAATGAATTGTGTAAGTTGCAAATGGGGTTAAGAGTTTGACTTCATGAAATATTCAAGGTCATGCACATTTTGGGGTAGCTTATGAACAAAAGAAAAGAAAAGTTGAACCAACCATATCGTTTACTTTAGGGTATGTTTATGCCATTCCCAAAGTAACATGAACATGATCAATTTAATTTTTATGAATCGATTGTCTTTGCTTTATTCTCAGGTTCTACAATTTATTATTTTCATACTTTCATTTGTTGGTTTTATGGGTTGACATGTGTGGGGCCTGAAATACTTGTTCTTTTTTTTATAATTTGCTCATAACATTCATAATATGAGCATGATCAAAAATCTAATGAAGTAAGAATCTTTGCCCCATTCGCAATTTCTACAATTTTTTCCTTTCTTTCACATGTGAATTTTATGGGTTTACATTTGACTTTGGGTCTTGAAGTACATAATCCTAATTTTTTTATTTGTGCGAAGCTTTCCCAAAGCAACATGACAATGATCAAATTTAAATTCATGAATTCTAAGTCTTCTCTTTATTTGCAACTTCTAGAATTCTTTTCTCTTGTACTTCCATTTATGAATTTTATGAGTTTTTAGGACTCGAGAGTCTAAAAGTACGTTGCTAGAGTAATGTTTCTCACCTGAAGCATTTCCAGAAATGAGCATGATTCAAAAATTTTCGTAAAAGTGAAGTCTTTACTCAATTTGTAACTTCTGCAATTTCATTTTTACAATTAATGCAAAGAGACTTACTAAATGAAAAAATTGTAAATACTTGTAGGATTTAACAATTGAAACAAATTCATTAAGGATGTACAAGAAAGTCCAAATCCTCTACCCTATGCTCTATTCCCTAAAGTTTACAAATATCTGCAAACCCTAAATCCTAAACCCTAAACCCTAGAATTTCAAAAATAGAAAATTTATGAAAAATTTAAAACTGTAGAGTTTCAGGGTGTTGACGAGCGAGGGGGTCTATTCACCTTGGCCCTCAAAAAGGCAATTCCCACATTTGATGCTGCTGGAAGAAGTCTAAATTAAATAATTAATCTTCCTGCCTTTACGTCGACATATGCCTGTATGACTTTATATTATAGAGAACGAATCTACAAAAACATGGAGCTAACTAAATTCAGCGGACTTTAGTAATGGCAGCAGCTGTCCATGTGTTGTTAACCGCGAATAGTATGCATGCATCTAAGTCCAAGTACATGCCCGCTACTTTATGTATGACGTGTGTGATTTTAAAATTTTTGTACTCTGCTTCCCGCCCTCCCGTCCCCGCCAAGAAGTTATCGGATGTGGCCGCCGTCCGGATTCGGGTGTTGTCTTTCACATTTGCTAGACTCTGCACCTCGGAGTGCAAGTTGTCTTTGTTCGTGGGCTATTGTTTCAGCGTTGTTGATGAGAGTCATTCAAATATTGTGCATTCAGGGTGTTTGGTTACTTCGACGTTCAATGCGATCTAAGGCGCTCGGGCTCCAAGTACGTTTTCAAGGACTCAGTAGTTCCTTTGGAGGATTTCCATTCCATCAGTTATTGTCCAGACGACGAGGATGTAGACTTCCGATCGTGTGCAGGATATGTTCAGTATAGTAGGTCGATGCTCTTGTTTTTTGCGCTGATGGTTGTCTGTGAACACATTAGATCGATTCATAGTTTTATGAGGCATTGAAGGAGTCTGTGTGAATGTGGTCCCAATTTTATCGCCGTAAAATACGGAAGGGGAAATCAGTGTCTCTTATCTAATACCTCCGTAAAGCCCGGGAACATTCAGGTCGAGGCGACCTGAATGGTGTGCAGTGTAATGTAATTTATAAGTTCTTCATATAGGAAATTGGAACTCCAGTCCTCAGGCCTCCCGATGTAAATACTATGATATCCCATACAAGATAACATGATAACCTCATCATTTTAGGTCGGTTCGACCTAAATCGGAGTACACTAGTTCATTGGAAGATTTGCTTAAAATATCTCTAAAGTGGTCCATACTGACATTCGTCATTAACCGTATATTCTGCTGTCTAAAATGAGTATTAGGTCGACTCGACCTAAATGCCTTGAACTGGAATAATGGTTGTCACATGTGTTGAATCATACTTGAAGCAGATGAAGCTGTATCTTTTTCTATGTCAGGATTATCATTAGTTTTGCTACGAATGAGTCCTGTGTAACTAAATACTTTGATTTAGGTCGACTCGACCTGATAGTGAATCTCGTGGATTATACGGATTATGCTTGTCTCCTTATCGAGGGTGTCATTGTCTAGGTTTTAGTTTGTTGCCGGATGATGGCGTTTAGGTCGAGTCGACCTCAGTAAGAACGGTGAGGGTGGATAGACTAAATGCTTATCTAGTTCTTTATTAAACTGAGTATGCATTGTCATTGTCACCGTTCTGGTATTTTCTTTCTCCGAGGTAGTTGCATATTGTGGACGTTAGGGTCGAGTCGATCTTACCTTTTTCTTGTAAGCTTTAATTCTTATACTACATAAACTTTTCTTTGATCTTGTTGACTTACCACCTATTATCTTGATCTCTTCCCAGATGCAATGGATTCCTCGGCAGACGCAGTGGACATGGTGGAGTCATCGGACGATGAGTACTATCCGCGAGCTGAGGAATTCTTATTGTCGGAGTCGTCAGACGATGAACTCCAAAATGCGGATGGAGTGAATGCTGATGTCCCAGATTGTAAAGGTCTTCCACGTAGGCTCTGGAATACTCGGGTTGTGACATTGTACAACGAAGTCGGCCTTCTCGTTGGTCAGGGTACCTGCCACAGTGTGAACTCTGACCTTGTCCTCGGTGTCAGTGGTCCTCTTGGAGACACTCATGTAGCAGTTCACATTTCCAAGACATTTTCTGAAGATGACTTGCCAAAAGAACGGGAGTGCTCGCTACTTGCTTGGCCTATTCATTTAGTCCATTGCCTTGGAGCTAGTCTACGTGATCATGAGGCTTGAGATAATTTCAATCGCCTCCAAGCGGCTCTCCTAAATCCACCATCTTCAACGTCTGCGCGCCCATATACAAGTACCATCCGAAATCCGCCCCGCGAGACTACTGCACGAACAAAAGAACTACTCACTCAAGATTCCATCAACTTGGTGTCCAGCAAAGTATGTAGTCGGCTGAATTGTGTTCAGCCATTCCCCAGGGATAAGATACGAGCCTTTCGTGAACGCATGTACCAAAATTCAACCTTCAAACACAGACAAACCTATCTTGACCAACGTGGAAGACGAATGGTAACAATTGAAGAGATACCGGTGTGCATGCGAGCGTGGATGCATATTTCAGGGGTCCCAGAATCCACCTTCTTCCGCTACCAGACGTACATGAAGGTCGGACGGGAAGCAATGGAGCACGGCAACAAAGGATTGGTGAAGCCAAGAAAGCACACTCAACAAGCTACTGCAACATTGAAGTGCATCCTAGAGAAAGAGGCGGATCACATGCCACATCGTACAAAGACACTGAAGTCGGGGGAAAAGGTTGTATCCATGATTCTCCCCTCCACCTTCCAATGGAAGGGCAAAATGAAAGAACTCAATGAAGCGAATGCTGCTTTTGGATTGAAGGAGGTCTCCATTTCAAACTTGAGCAAGATTAGATGTTCAACGTTTCCCGAGTATGAGGTGAAGAAACCAGGGGACAATTTCGCACGGTGCGCTACTTGTGACAAATTGCAAGAGCTTAGGAGGCGTGCTCTTGCTGGGTCTGTCACTGCTTTGAAGTGGTCACGGAGGTTGGACAAACATCTAGCAATTGCTCGTGCTCATCGAGAGCTATACTATGCAAATCGCTACCGATCACTTACTTCACCTCATGAGTGCCTCACAATCATGCATGACAAAATGGACCACGCGAAAACAGCTTGTCCAGTCTTCTCCCACAAGAGTAAAGATGTTGATGGTCTCATGAAGTTGCCTGTGTCTGTCACGGGCATGATTGCGCATGGTCATGGAGATGTGCATTATGCACATTATGGCTTGGATCTATTCCCAAAAGATTCAAACTACACCATTGGCTCCATGGCAAAGTTGTTGCGAGATTTGGAGTTGCCTCCCAAGTCTTCTTCCCGGCAGTTGCTTGTGGGTTTGGGGTCCACCAATTTGTTTCGTGCAGTGTTGAAGGGAGCTGAGATGTGCGAAAATTCACTTCCTTCTCCGCCAATCAACTTAGTTCCAGCAATGCCTTTGCCCCCTATTCTCAATGTGCAAATGGACAATGCCACAGGTGACAACAAGAACATATACGTTTTCTGTTTTTGGTCTCTACTTGTTGCGAACAAGATCTTTCGAGAAGTGTATGTGAACTTCATGATTGTGGGTCATACGCACGATGATATTGATGCGTTGTTTGGAAGATGGAGCATGCTCTTGAAGAAGGAGAACTTCCCAACAATCCCGGCCCTCATGAAGTCCTTCATGGATGTTGAGTCCATTCCTACTATCCCTCATCTCATAGAAGAGGTGCCCGATTTCAAGGGTTTCATTGCTGGTAAATGGATGGACGGCGATGAGATTCTCATAGGACACACAAGACCACAACAAGTGAAGTTCTATCTAGATTCGACGGGTTGTCCAGTCATGAAGTACAAATTGAAGTGTACGGATGAAGATTGGTTGGGCAAGGATGGAGGAGGCATTAAGTTGTGGAAAGAAGATGCTGAAGGGCGAAGTCAATGGCCGCGCGGTGTACTGTTGTCGGTTCCACAAAAGGCAATGAAAGGCGTGGAAGACATTGTGAAAGGTGTGTCTGGATTCGTGAAGTACTGGGAGAATCTATGCAATGCAGACGTCACTGGAGAATGTCGAAGACGGTACGAGCCAGTGGTGCGCTATTGGTATGGTGTTAAGATTGCTCTGCAGGAGCCACTACCATTGTCCACTGTTTTGAAAGACGGGTTTTGGCCAACTACTCGGGTACAAGCAACAGAAGCAGATCAATTAGACGAAGATGGCGAGGACCTTGAAGAATATGGTGTGGATGACGCTTATGTTGGGCCTTTGAGGGATCGCCCGCAACCATCCTTCAGGGTGGCGCGGGATCTCTACGAAGGGTACTTTGTTGCAGTTCGACCTGCGGATGGTGAATGTCAACCAATTTGGATTGCGAGGGCGTTGTCCGATCCGAACTGCAATCCTGAGAAGCCGAATTGCATGCTCATTCAATACTTTTGTCCGACATCAAGGAATCAGGATGTTCGAGATTTCTATACAGGATGGGACAGTGAAAGAGGTCTACGTTGGAAGGTTGATGAAACCGAACCACCTCTTTGGGAAGAAACAAACGCTTTGATGACAGCATGGAAGTCCCAGAACAGAAGAGATACTCGCGAGTGTAGGATCAAGATTCCTACAGCTCAAATTGAAGTCATCAACCAAAGCTTGGCTTCATGTACTTGACATTCTGGAATATTACCCTCGAATTAGTTATAGTATACTAACTTCATATATTGGATATTTACTATTTTTTTGTCTTCAATTTTATTTATATATACCTACTATTACGTGTTTCCACATTCTCTTCTTTGGATATGTTATATTATTTTACTTGCTTAATGTATGTCCAAAATGGATTTAGAAATGTAATGCGATTGAGAAAAAGGGCAGTGGGTATAACCACTCTTTAGTTTGTTGACGTGTGAAGCACTTGTCACAATTTTGGATAGGGGGCTTGTTGATTGTTACAACTTTCCTGCCTGCAAAGCTCACTTAGCAGTACCAAGTCATGTATCACTTTCAGTCACTCATACGATTTCAGCGGGAATCGAACTCGGACTTCCTCAAGGAGATGAATCGCTTCTCACAACCAAACGTTCAGCTCATGACTTGGTGTTCAACAATGGTTTTAGAATTCATTTATATGATCTTAAACAATAGTATAACCCAAACCTGATTGTATTTGGTGACAAAACTCTCATTTTAATGGAAATTACAATGTTGCAACTAATAAATGTCGTGATTCTCAACCTGAATTGCATACACTTAATATTTGGATTTTGAACATCTAAATGGACAATATTATTTTGAGAGGTTCCCACACTCTCAAAATAATGAATATAACGTTCTCAGGAATTTCAGTCCTGTAGTCGGTGGGTTCAAGTGTCTCTAGGAACAGCGTGATGTTGAAAGGAATTTTCGAGGAGTCCAAGACAATAGTGAAATGGCACTATTCTTCTTCCTTCTTTCCTGTTTGTGCTGTCACACAATGTATTTTGATGATGCTCCCCTTATAGTGGGCGATCTCTTTGATTTTCTCGTCTAAGAAGACGGAATAGTATGTGTTGTTGTCTTTGTACTTGTATGAGAAGCATATCAAGTTTTTGAATGGTATCATTTTGAGGCTCCAGTTGTCCATCTTCTTGGGGTTCAAGAACTCCCAGTACTCTCCAACGTTGTCAATGTCGTCTCCATCTTCCTCATCTTGAGCGACATCGCATCTTTTGAAGAACAACTCAAGTTTTGGTATTTGTTCTTCCATCCTATCATCGCGGACAAACATATCGGTGTTTTAGTGGTTTAGCTCGAGTCGAGCTAAATTGGATAGAGCTGAAGTTGACCTTGCCATCAGTAGTTCGGACTCAACAAGGGGAAGCTCATTCAGGTCAAGTTGACCTAAATGTCACCAACAATTTAAAGTCTGTCCCTATGTGTATGATCTTGTTATCTTATGGAATTAGCTTGATTCGATTTAATCAATATTGGCACGTATTCTTACCGCTCATCTTTCTTGTCTCAGTGGAGTGGTTCAGTTTTCTACATTCTCTGACTAGATTACAGTCACTCTTTAGGTCGGATCAACCTAATTCGATGGGAGCACTTGGTTATGGCTTTCATTTTTTTGCTTGTCTGAATTTGTGCTTTTCTACGCCATTCGGCTAAATGTAAGTTACCGTTTAGGTCGGGTCGACCTGACTAAACGGGTTTCATTGTCGTTGCTTTCGTTCTGGTATTGCTCTTAAAGGAGTTTAGCGTTTCTTCTATGCTCTCTTCCTGTGTTTGGTTTACCATTTAGGTCGACTCGACCTAAATGGGATATTGCCCTCGGTGCTCCATTGTGGACGTAGTTGTTTCATCTGCAGTTTCAATTGGTGTTCTTGAGGTCAGGTTCTATCGTTTAGCTCGACTCAACCTAAGTGGATATTTCAAGTTTGAATCCTGTATATAGTAAAAAGGGGTTTAGCTGACCTAAACTAGCGTCAACCTAAAGTGATCTCGACCTAAAACTGCAAACCAAGTAAATTGAGGCTCACCTTCAATGTCTTGAGAGGATTTGGATGTAACTGAAGAATCTCCTTCTGGTTCTTGTGAAACCGTGAAAATTCCTCAACGTTGAGGATTCTGGACCCCAGAAAAAACAAAAGTTCCCTACATCAAGTAGAAGCAATGTCCGTAATTAGTTAAACAAATTACAGCCTTCAGAAAACTGGACGAAACATTCAAAGTCAGTATTGTCGCGTGTTGATGAATACCAGTTGTACTGAAAACCCAAATTCTAGACTAGCATTGGTTTAAAATCGCAGTTGAATAGCATAAAATGTATTTATGCTCATGTCTACAATGACAAACATACTAGCAGGTCACAGAAAACAGAAACCTCAAAATTCAGGCCTAAATGCAACCTGCAATGTTTGTCCACATTAGAATCCTAAACCACACTTCAATGTACTTCCAGAAAGTACTACACAAAAATATAAAACTCAAATGCACTACACATACGAGCCACACAAAGCAATTTTCAACCAAAACCCTAAAACCCTAGAGAGTGCAGAGGCAGTGAGAAGAGCTTATGAAAATAAACAGTGCAATCAACACTATTTGGATCACCTGAAGAATCATTGTAAAAAAATCTTAGACGCTTGAACATGGACAACATGGACAAGTAGAGATTAGAAAAGAACCAATGCAGACGAGGTGCAAACGAGATGCAAACGAGGTGCAGACGAGGTGTGTAGACAAAGTGCAGCGGCGAAGCGCATAGGTAACACTAAACCCGAATTGAAAAACAACAGTCCTTACTCTCCACCCTCCACGCACTCACTGCTCCTCCACAAGGTGTACAGACAAGGTGCAGAACAGAGCCAAGCAGCGAAGCGCATGAGGGAACCCTAAACCTGTACTGAAATCGAGAGTGCTCACTCTCCACCCTCCTCGCACTCACTGCTCCTCCACCCTCTACGCAAATTGGAAAATGAGAGTGCTCAGCCCAAAGTGACATACACTTAGATGTTCTTCATTTGCATAAAAAAAAATAAGAAAAAAAAAAATTCACAATTTGCGTACCAGATCTAGGCAGGGTGCTGTGTCTTGGTTTTAGTAGAATGCAACAAGACACGATCCTGTCGATTTCTTGAAGTTGTGTGGACGAATTTCGCAATTTGCCGGCGCGGTAAGTGCTCCGTCGAACTCCACAACGCACTGACTCCACCCTCCACGCACTCACTGCTCCTCCGCGCCACCCAATGTGACAAACAACAAAAACAAGATCCTAAACTGCTACAAATTGCGCTACAATTCACGAACCATTAGGCCGCATTAGTCACTCACTCTTCTTAACTCCACTCAATCTTGTACACACCTCTTCCTGCAAAACACTCACTTCCCCTCCACAAATCGAGTGTACACACAAAACAAACGAAACAGGAAGAACACGGTGCGCGATGCAGAAGGGAACAAACACGCACAACGACAATGAACAACACGACGACAAACAATACGGCGAGGGGAACCAGACGGCTGCGCGGTTCGCCATAGGGAGAGAGAAGACTCCATAAACCGACACCAAGCCTTCCGGATCTGATTGCCCATAACCGGCACCAAGCCTATATTTCGACTCGGACCTAGTTCCAGAGCTGATCGCCACCCCACCCCCACCCCCTCCTCCTTCGGCCAAACCTAGTTCCGAACTTTTCATCCCTACCAACTTTGAAACAAACGTATTCCGAGCCTCTCAACTTTGTCAAGCCTCACATGAACATAGTTTCCGAAGCGAATCCTACCCCCCCCCTATGCCAAGCCTAGTTCCGGGCACATAGAACTTTTGTTGCACCTTTTTCAAAGTTGTCTGAACCACTCTTTAACGTACATTGCAAATGGAACTTCAAAGCCAAAGTCTAATTATTGAAAAGCACAAAGTACAGGTGTTAAACTGACCAAAAAAATAGTAGAGAGTAATTTATTCCATAAACAACTTACGTTGTAAATATTTTCTAGCCGATGAATAATATAGAACCTCTATGTACAGGAGAGTAGGGCAACTATTGTTGCTAATAAATTTTCTATGAAAAGGGACAGTCTTCTAAAGGATCAAGTAACATTCCTACGGATTCTCTATTTTACCATTCAAAGGAATTCTTATAATATAGAATGTAAATGGCTGTTTTCATCTTCAATATTAAACATTCAAATCTTGTAGAATTTAAGTTGAATATACAAAATTTGAATTTTAAAAAAGCAAAACTTCACTTTCACTGAATCTTTTTGAGTCCAAATTTGATGCTTTTACATGATAATTTATTTAAATTAATTGATGATGGACTATTTTTAATTTGAGTTTACGGTACTATACTACAAATTCACTTCCAGCACTCACTTCTGTATTTTTTAAGCCAACAATTCACACTTTAATTAGTATAATAGATGATTTTGCCCCTAAACCAATTTGTCCTCTAGTTGAAGAATTACTTGATTTTGTACTTCTTTAACATGCTTACAAAATGAGCCATTCATATGAGAATTGTTAATTCTCATTAAAAATTGAAAACATTTATCCTTCTTGCAAATCTTCACCTATAAATGGCCTATGATGAACTACAGTAAACTTCACTCTGGTTGTATTAATCTATAATTTACACTTTTAAAACAAATGGATGGCTACTCTCTGTAATGACTACTACATTGTACTTAAATAGAAAATAAAAAACAGGCTTACAATAGTCCACATGCATTTCTTACAATTCAGTATATTAGAAAGTCAATACTTATAATACACATAGATGTTTCCTTAAGCTATACAATCCACACTATTCATAATTGTATTTTATGAACTAAACCCCCATATTTGGATTATAATATGAAAACACTCCTAGTATGTTAAAAGATCGTTATCCTTCAAGAAATTATGTCTACATATTGGTGATTGATTTTGAATACAATGAATAGTAATTGCATTTTGTAATTAAAAAATCTTGCAATGGAAAAAAAATAAAAAATTATTTTTCACAATTTTTGTATTCACTCAAAAAAATGCAGAAGGTAGAAAGAAATATACATAGAAGTTGGAAATAGTTCCCACATTTTGAATCCATGGCCTATTCAAATAAATGCTATTTTCTTACACCTAAGAAGTGAATTAAAAAAATTAACAACTTTCTTGCAATAATTTACAAATTCCAACTATTAATGTCCATAGTCATGAAAAAAATATAGAATAGGTGGAAAATATACTAATACAAAAGTTGGAAGTAGTTACCACATTTAGAGTCCCTAGCCATTCTATTTGAAAGCTTTTCTTTTACATTTAATTAATGAATTCAAATATAAATAGACCCATCATAGTAATTTACAAATTCCAGGTATTAATCCTAAAAGTTGTCTTGAATTATAGAAAAGTTGGATACAAACTGTTTTCCTATAGTAAGTGGTTTTGTGGGTTGATTGAATGATGCAATTAATATATAATTGGAATGATTTAAAATAATTTTGTGTTCAAATCCTACAAACAAATAAAAACGAGCCCAAATTCTTTCAAGTTCAATGTGTAAATTCAATGAATGACCCTATTTGGTTATTATGAATAAGTATTTCTATTATAATTGAAATATGAAGTCAATAAGAACTTTAAAATACACATACAAATATTAAGTTCATATGGTTTGGAAAAAATAAGGTGCACAGAGTTTTGAACAAATATTTTGTCAATGTTCAAAAACTGTGGTCATTTAGAAACCATTTGAAATACATTAAAGCTCAAAACAATGTAGTTTAAAGATGACTACTACAAAACCTACCATCATGCTATATTAGTTTACAAATGATGAAACATGTACTAACACACGCATAATTATTTAATTTTGAGCATTCAATTTCTTGAGGGTATTTGCAACTGTCGTAGCACAAGAAAGTATTTATCTTCCTATTAGTTGATTTAACAAGTTAAAACTACCATTAAGATGACTCAAGTATCGTTCCGCAGGGATTTAGTTTGTAGTTCCTTAAGTAACCGGATCAGGATTAGAGAAGTATACCCTATTTTTCTTATGCTAGTCCTTAAACAACCACAAGAAGAAACGGAGAGTCTTACTTCCCAAATCTAAGGGTTTTCCCATCTTAACTCTCATGATTGTTACTCATTTATCTCTATCCAAAAATCTCAAAAGAAGTGTCCTGAACCTTTACCTCTTCCGGTTTCGGTTATGATTATACTTAATAAAACATGAAGTTTAACCTCTATATCAGAGGGATCTGCTAATTGGAATTAAGGAAGGATGCGTAAGATCCTACCCTTCTCATTATTTAAAGTGAAGGAAGTTCCACTGAAAGAAAAACAAGCAAAAGACTCACAAATCAGAACGTAAGTTTTTCCTCACAACTAACCCGGAAATGAATCCAAATCAGTAGGTCACTTAAGAAACCCCTACCGTCCTCCAACACTACAACGATAGATTCACCCAGATTAGTTCTAATAACCGGATTTAGATACCTTACTAATTAGAAGAGCTCGTCCATCTTCCCGTTCCTTTCCCCCGGAAACAGTAGAACCTCTTCAAACGTTAACTAGCATCTGTTCTTAACTCTCAAGAATACACCCAGTCTAAGAATGGTTGTTCTATTCAAAGAGACTCTAAGAAACATCAACAGTAGAACTTAATTCCGAATATATAGGGTTTTCCTCATCCAAACTTTGAGAACCGGATCCAGGTAGAATCCGGAGGAACTCCTTCTTCACTCCAATACACGCAAGACCAACTACCAGCACAAAATAGTGTTTCAAGCACTACCGGCATATCAACCCAGAGTCATGACTTTTCAAACCAACACTTAGGATGTGGAAATCTAGTTTTAAATTGCACAAATGCTGAAATTTATCATAAGAATACCCGGGGCATTGAACTAATTTCCGCCCCTAAATAACTAAAACCTTAAAGGAATCCTAAAAGGCCCCCAAAGAAGCAACTAATGTCCAGGGAATGACACATGGCATTCCCCAATCCAAAACTAAGTTGACTTTACAAAAAGCGGCATAGTCCGCCAAAAGGGATTTCAGATCCGGATTTTGTGGATTCGGTTGTCCTGGTTTATCCTCCTAGAAGTACTTCTAAAACTACTTCCTAAGTGAAAAACTTTTATTTTTCTCCGCCTACCTACTATGCTTCTAAATTAGGATCTAAGTCTATCTTTTCTTCTGTCGTTTCCCATAAGTGTCCACATGGGATGCTCCACCTCTGCAAGCGGGCTGCTTCCTGCTTCCTGATGCCTTAGCGCCATGCCCAACAGAAGGTTTGGTCGGAGTTTTATCTTTGCCGTGCGGTGGAGACTTCGGTTCCGGTTCTGATTCTTCGGACTCCCCTTTGCTGGATCTGGAAGAGCTACCTTCCTCCTCTGAAGTGCTGGGTGACTCTTCTTCTTGATTTCCTTCCGGGGTAACATCTTGCTCTCGCTTATGAGCCCCCTTCTGCCCTTTTCGCGCACTTGCTTCTTTGGACGATGGACCGGAAACTTTGCTTACTGGAGTTCCGGTTTCTTCTTCTCCCGTCCTTGAGTGACTTTGGGTCTGTGAACCAGGCGTCGACCCTTTTCCCGTTCCCGAGTCCACTCTACTTGCGGTCTTGGAAGGTTGTGGAGTCTTCATTGCTTCCTTGCCCTTCCGACCCGAGGACTGAGGTGAAGAAAACTTCGGTAGAAGTTTGGAAGGGGATGCTTCCTTCCCTTGACCGGATCCCTTGCTGGTTTCCAGATGCAGTTGGAGTTGCTCGGCTACTGCCCGCATCTCGAGCAAATTGTTCTCCATCTTTTTCCCGAAATCGACCAGCACTGACACAATCTTGGGTTCCATCTGTGTCCCTTCCTTCAAAACACCCAAGTCGAACAACTTTGATTTGTTCAACACATCACCCGGGTTGCCGATCTAGTTCTGGATCCGGGTGAGCGCCTCATGACTTGCCACATTGAGTAGCGACTCTTCCGTCTTCTGTCTAAGTTTGGCTTGAAGATCTTTTACTTGACTAGTGAGCTCCTCAACTCTCCCTTCCAGTTTCTTCGCTCCCTTATTCTGGACTAGACCCTCAACTTCCTTGTATATGTCAGCTAGGTTGGTCTTTCTCAGTAACTCTCCTATCTTCCGGTTAGACTCTCTTTCACCGGAAAATCACTCCTTGACTACTCTCAGCTCCTCAATGATCCTATCTATTGGATCACTTTTTCGGTCAGTTTTCCAGATGGGATCTTTCTTCCCACTATTCTCAGCTAAGGACTTACCCTTCCCTCGAGATCCTCTTTCCTCTTCCGGTTCCGAGGATTCTGCTTCAGACACTTCTTTTTTCCCCTTAGTTTCCGGTCCGGGACTAATCTCATACTGTAGCATGACTTGTGCCGACTTGTACACCGACCTCTTGTTCTCTCTTAGAAGATCTAAGGATTGATATAAGTGAAAAAGGAAAGGACTGAGTGGGGATGGTTTAGTTTTTCCTGCTGCTACTACCATCTTCAGGACTAAGTCCTTAACTACTTTCCCCCAATGAACCTTCCTCTCACCGAAAAGAGCTCCAAAGAGCGTATTGGCTAATGTGATGGTGATCCGGGTGGGTCTCTCCGGGTTGAGGATGGGTACTAAGAATTCTAAAATTCTACTATGCCTCACGTCTGCACAGTCACTCACTGCATACCCATCTTTGGGGTTAACCGGATTCAAAAACTTACCACTACAAAATTTATCTGTCCAGAAAGCCTATAATTCGCCTTTCGGTGGAAATCCGTAGACGAGCGCCCACTGCTCCGCGTCCAACCGTCTAACTGGGCCCTCAATGTGGCTTCCCATTCGCTGAATGGATTCGTCAGCAATTCCCTCACCACACTCTCGTCCCTCAAGTTCCAGGGCACTTCCAAAAATCCTTGGCATCCAATCTATAATAAATCCTCCTCCAATCTCTCCTTCTTACTTTTATCTTTTGGTATACCCGGAACAACAGTCCGAAGGGCAATCGGCACCATCTCCTCTTCCGCCTCAACCTTCACCATCTCTATACACTCTCCTAAAGCGGAATCCAAATCTCAAAACTCAGTGTCACTCGTCCTATCTGCACACCGGTATTTTTGTTCGACAACCTTCTTCCACTCTTAAGATAAAAACTTCTCAACCGGAAACTCAAAACAGCACACAATCTTCATGCTGAGAACTCTCCACTAACCACAATCTCACAGCTTTCACAAGTCTTCCGGATGCACAACGAAACAGGAAGAGGAACTGATCCCCAATTCTCTTCTCTCAACTTTCGATTCCATGGCCGTTGGACTGACCGTTGCAGTTATCATGCGAGTATCCTAACTGTTTCTTCTTCCCGTTGGATTTCCGATAGGGTCCGTTAGAACGGTTTTGACTTCCGATTCCGTATCCGGTATGTGTCGAATATTGTTGGCTTTCCTGATTTTCCTTTCCGGTTCCGGTATCCGGTTATATGGGTCAGAATAAATATTTCTGCTTAACCATTTTAACTAGCTTGGATACTACCTTATTTTCTATTCTATAGCTGTAGGGTTTTTTATCCTTCTAGCTCCTAGAAGCCAAAAAAAATATAGTAAGTGTGTAGCTCTGGCTTCTAAATCTATACTAACAAACTTAATCTTGTTTCCGAGGTTGTCACAGCAACTTGTACAACTTTGTTGAAGTCGCTTTTAAAATGGAATTCTATGACATTTGGTGTAGGGAGCCATTAAAGTACAGGCCCAATTTCATTCTAAATTTTTTTTAATTCACATGGGGATGGATGAAAATGATGTGCAACTGAAATATTTTTGAGCATTCAAATACTAGAGGGTATTTGCAACTTGTACAACTTTGTTGAAGTTACTTTTAAAATGGATTTCTATGACATTTGGTGTAGGGAGCCATTAAAGTACAGGCCTAATTTCATTCCAAATTTTTTTTAATTCACATGGGGATGGATGAAAATGATGCGCAACTGAAATATTTTTGAGCATTCAAATACTTGAGGGTATTTGCAACTTGTACAACTTTGTTGAAGTCACTTTTAAAATGGATTTCTATGACATTTGGTGTAGGGAGCCATTAAAGTACAAGCCCAATTTCATTCCAAACTAATCATGTAACAGTCTCCTCAGAGAACCAATCATAATGACTCCAAAATAATAACATACTCCAGATAAGTGATTAAAAAGTGCAAGTGAACTTCTTTCCAAAAGTACAATCATGGAACTTCTTTCCAAATTTTTTTGACATCTATTATATTCAAATAGTCTTAAAAGTGACAAAAAATGGCAAATTATATAAATCCAGAACGACCAACTATATTAATAATTTTATATACCCAATACATCAAAAAAATCTTATACTGTGACATTTTGGATTTTTGTTTTGACTATAGTTTTGTGATGATTGATTGATTGATTGTGGGGTATTGTTCTTGGAGTTTGTGGATTACTTAGTATGAGGGATCCATTATTTTTATAATTGTTTAATTGACTTTTGCAGTGCAAAGAAGTAATATTGGAATAAAATGCCTATAGTCGGACCCTAAATGAGGGACATATTTCTATCATGTGATTGTGTATATTTTTCTTCCAACCACTTAGTCTTATTTTGACAAGTGTAGAGACTAATACTTAGATTTTGAAGTGAAATAGTACGTCAGAGGGGTCCAATAATTTTTGGACTCATTTCTTGAGTGCAAGAGAATAGCGTTGAAATGAAATGGCCATGGACTCTAGTAAGTGTGCACTTGCCATGGAAGTAATTCCAACTTACATGCATTTTTTTCCCACACCTTTTGAGTTTTTCTAATAAGTGGTTGATTGTATTCATTGTTCTTGGATTTCGTGAATTACTTCGAGGTGTTTATTACTTTTATAATTTTTGAAACGACTTTTAAAGTGCAAAAAAGTAACACTAGAATGAAATGGCCATGGACTCTAAACGAGGGATGTATTTCCAACTTGTGTGCATATTTTTTCCACCGGATCATAGAATATGCTACTTTAATGTATGTGAGGAAGTTGTTGCTCCTTACTTTAAATCTGAAATTTCTCCACAAACATGCTATTTTATGACCTTGGGCCTAATTAACAAAATGAAAGCTATGTATTGTAGTTCCAACTTCATCTTGAACTTTGAAAAAATTCCTAATATTGAATGTTTTATTATGATGTTTGAACTTACGATGTATTTTCAATGTATATTTTTCCTAATTATAGAATGACACAAAAATTGGGTTTACGCCATAATGTTTCTCACTTTAATATACATTCATAGTGAAATTTTCAATATTTTTGAAACAACTTCGTATGGATGTGGTTTTCGTTAACTTTTTCTTCAAAAATTCTCAAGAAAATCAATTTCCACAAAAAAATGGTATTTATCTACCTAAAGTAAAATAGACATGTAAATTGAGTGGCAAAAAATGAGGCTCGAAATCAGTGTTCATGGGTCCATCATGTATAGGGGTTAATGATGTTGTTCACATTTAAAAAACGACAAAATTATTGATAGCAGTTGCTAAAGCCATCATCTGAAAAAGCGCAATGGCATTGAAAATTTCATGTCGGTGTTAAAAAAAGAACTCTAGAAACATTCTCCAAATCCAAAAAAGAGAATCCAATGGAATGTAGAGTCCTACAGTACAAATCCTTCGGCCCTAAATAAGGCGATGGGAGAATGGAGCCCACGTACCACCCCTGTCTTCTTCCCCATGAACAGTAGAGGTATCTTAGGGAATTCCAGTGAACAACCTTGCTTTCCGAGTTGACATCTTCAAATTTGAATGCAAGCTTTGTACTTCCCGCCGTCTCCATTCCCGCCAGGAAGTGCTCGACTTCTATTGACGTTTGCTTCAATGACTCCTCTTTTCATACTTTCGGAAATGCGATTGCAACTCTGTGTAGGCAGTGCTCCTTTCGTTGTACTTGGACGTTGCATGTTTGGTTAACTTCTTACCTTGTTAAGGATTTATTGGAGCTCGTTGGAAGTTGCTTAGCAGAGAACGTTGGCAACTTGTGTTATGTAGTTTGTTGAGGCGCTTCGAGCTCTAGGTATGATATGCAGGAATCTTGTTGCACATGGAAAACTCACATTCAGTTTTAGTGCAAGGTATGCGCAGAAGATGCACGAGTCCTCTCAACTGCCACTCCCATTTGTATTTTCGTCAGTCTTGTTCAAATTTTGATAAGATGTTTTGGTGTTAATTAATGATGTGAATCGTACGCGAGATTGTTCAGACCCCTACGACGCTTAAGAATTCTCTAGTGCAGACCTAAAATACTTAGTTATATCGCCGTAAATTTCGAAAATAAGAGGAAACATTGAGCTCTTCCTGTGCTTCCTAAAATACTAGAGAAAATTAAGTCGACTGACATCGTAATACACCAGTTATGTTTCATAATTCAGGTCGACTTGACCTAAAACTTGGATATAGTACATGTAATTGTATCATTGGACAATTAGGTCGACTTGACCTAATGAGTATCTGGATTGAACACTGTTGAGACGGATACTATATGACGTGAAGACTTTTTCCTCGAAAGCTTACTTTAGGTCGATCTGACCTAAACTAGAACAACAAAAGTCTGCCAATATTCTTGTGTCATCTAAATCCTGCGGACTCTGTTGCGTTGCTAATATTAGGAAAATGATAATCAAGCATGATGTCAGGTGAAGTGATCACTATTACATGTTTAGGTCGACTTGACCTAAATGTGAAGATGACATGAGTTTTAGAATATGATGAGCTGAACAATGTATACGAAGAAAGTTTCTCTGATTATTTTATTGAAATAATTTCTACGTGGGTGTCTGCTTTCCAAATACCTGTACTGAGATTAGAGAAACTGAATTAGGTCCACTTGACCTAAAGTCTGTAGGTCTGTTTGGTTTATAAACTCTTTCTCTTTCAGGTTGGAGTTTATCTACTTGGATGACTTAGGGGGCCATTTATGTAAACTAACTTAACCAACTCGACTTGTTCAATAGCCTTGGCATTTTGGTTGATAATGCCTATACTAGGTTAATGTAGTTACTTCTATTGCTTTGGTGTATTGAATCCTGCTTGTCCAGACTGTACATCAGGTGGTCTACGTTGTAGATAATCTGGCAGCCTTTCTGTTTAGCCGTAGTATCAATATCATCATGTAGAAGAATTTCTGGGTTTGGATTCTTTAGTATCCTTTAGATTATGCACATTGAATGATTTTGATGGTTAGGACAATTCAACCTAAAATATTGACATGTAGTACTTTGTATGCAGTTTGCACATTTAATGCTTACAGCTCTAACAATTTACCTTATTCTCACGTGTGCAGGTGAAATGAGCTTCCTAGTCAACCCTCTTGAGTATATAGACTGGGGTGACGATGATACTGAAGACCATGTTGAAATGGATGTTGATATTCCCAAGTGTGAAGGAATTTCAAGGCGGCTCTGGAATATGAGTGTTTGTTACCCTCTACAATGATGCAGGTATTCTTGTTGGTGAAGGTATATGCCACAGTGCAAACTCGGATCTTGTGCTTGGTGCCAACGGTCCTCTTGGAGATACTCATGTGACGGTGCACATTTCCAAAACTCATTCTGAAGCGGACATCCCTCAAGAGCAAGTGCGCGCATTGGTAGCATGGCCAATTAAACTAGTTCACTGTCGTGGGACAAGCCTGCATGACCATGACATGAGGGATAATGTCAATCGACTACAAGCTAGCCGTGAGAGCCCTCTGACTTCAAATTCCAATTGGCCGTATACAAGTAATGTTTGAAATCCCCCTCGTAAGTCTTGCATCAAAATGAAGGACCTTCTCAGTCAGGGCTCCATCAACTTGGTGTCTAGCAAAACTTGTTGTAGTAAAAATTGCGTTCAGCCGTTTCCAAGAGAAAAAATTCGAGCTTTCCGTAAACGGATGTATCAAAATTCAACATTCAAGCACAGAGCCTTCATGAAGATTAGAGTTCATAGACAGATGCATCATGATTCGCGAGGAAGAAGGATGGTGACTATTGATGAAATTTGTTGTGTGCGTGCGAGCATGGATGCATATTGTTGGGGTTCTGGAATCTACATTCTATCGCTATCAAAAATACGCATTAAAGGATGGTCGAGAAGCAAGAGAACATGGCAATTTGGGACTACTTAAGCTAAGACAACACACGGAACAAGCGACGGTTATTTTGAAATGCATCTTGGAGAAAGAAGCAGATCACATGCCACATCGTACTTGAACTCTAAAGTCTGGGCAAAAGGTGGTCTCCAAGATTTTGCCGGCTACGTTTCAATGGAAGGGTCAAATGGCAAAAATCAACGAGATCAATGCTGCTTTTGGATTGCAAGAGGTATCTACATCAAACTTGAGCAAAATCAGGTCCACTAGGTTTTCAGAGTACGATGTGAAGCAACTTGGAGATTATTTTGCTCGATGCGCTGTTTGTGACAAGTTGCGGGAGCTCATAAAGAGTGCTCTTGCAGGATCTCAAACCGCTATGTTGTGGTCAAGGAGATTGGATAAACACCTCGCCATCACTTGCGCATGGGCATGTTGATGTCCGTTATGCACATTATGGTTTGGATCTGTTTAAACATGATTCCAATTACACCATTGGTTCAATGGCAAAGTTGTTGCGTGACCTTGAACTACCACCAAAGTCTTCTTCAAGGGCGTTGTTTGTTAATGCAGCATCGACACCTCTGTTTGAAGCAATACTGAAGGGGAAAGAGATATGTGAAGCATCACTCCCCCTACCACCGGTTAGCTTAGTACCTGCGACACTATTGCCACCCATTTTGAATGTGCAAATGGACAATGCCACCGGGGACAACAAAAATTGATACGTGTATTGTTTTTGGTCTCTACTTGTTGCAAACAAGATCTTTCATGAAGTGCATGTGAACTTTATAATCGTTGGTCACACGCATGATGACATTGATGCGCTGTTTGGAGATGGAGCATGCTCTTGAAGAAGGAGAGCTTCCCTACAGTTCCTACACTCATGAAGTCGTTCATGGATGTAGAATCCATACCCACTATCCTTCATCTAATCGAAGAAGTGCCTGATTTCAAGGGATTCATTGCAGGTTCATTTATTGACGGTGGTGATATTCTTGTTGGTCACATGAGGCCACAACAAGTGAAGTTTTACCTAGATTCTAATGGAATTTCTATGATGAAGTACAAATTGTTGTGCACTGATGTGGACTGGCAAGGGGAAAATGGTAGACCCATTAAGTTGTGGAAAGAAGATGCGGAAGGACAAAGTTTGTGGCCCCGTGGGGTACCACTACCAGTGAAACTAAAGGCAATGAAAGGTGTGGAGGACATAACGAAAGGTATATCTGGATTTGAGAAGTATTGGAAGAATTTGTGTAACGCAGATGTTACTGGAGAATACCGAAGACGCTACGAGCACTTGGTTCACTATTGGCGTGATGTAAGGGTAGCAATGCAAGAACCGATATCGAGCACTACAGTTTTGCAAGATGTTTTTTGGCCAACAACACGCGTTCAAGCGACACAAGTGGATCAATTGGGAGATGATGGCGAGGACCGTGAAGAGTTTGCAAAGGATGACGCCTACGTCGGGCCATTGTTTGGTTGCCTAGTACCATCTTTTAGAGTGGGACGCAATCTCTACAATGGGTATTTTGTTGCAGTTCGCCCCGCAGACAGTGACAGTCGGCCAGTTTGGATTGCAAGGGCATTGTCTGATCTGAATTGTAACTTTGAAAAACCAAATTACATTCTCATACAATATTTCCATCCAACATCGAGAAATTGGGATGTTCAAGACAACTACACTGGATGAGACAGCGATAGAGGTTTGCGTTGGAAGGTTGAAGAAACTGAGCCACTAATTTGGAAGCATACAAATGCCATAATGATAGCGTGGAGTTCTTCCATAAGAAGTGACACCGTCCATTGCATGATTAAGATCCCGTCTGTTCAAATTGAAGTCATCAACCAGAGTTGTCACAACACGGAAATCTAATTTCCGTATAGATAGAGTAGAATAGATGGAATAGATAGAAAATTTTAAATCTTTTTGTTTAAGAAATGGTAGTTGTCTTCCAGAGGAGCTTACGTTTGGAATAAGCCTTCATCCAGAAACTAGTTTCCGATCTGGTCACGATAGGGTTTTCAAAAATGGACCGGAACACCGCCACCTACGAGGCTAGAGGACGCGCCTTGGGAACGAAACCCTAATCCTGTTCCAATCCGGGAACTAGCGGCGGTGTTTTGGCTACTTAAGGGTCACCACCACCCCGTCTTCATTCACTTCTTGAATTTTCAAACTCTTCCGCGCATAGATAGTTGAGAGAAAGTCTGGTGAGCGTGCGTTTACGGATAGAGAGAGGTGAGGCCGGATTAGGGTTTACTTTGTCGATGCAGCCATGGCGGAAAGTAGTGCGCCGCGATCTGGAAAAGTGTTGGTCGTCACCCGGATGGTGAGCTCGACTATACCGGTTGACCCTACCGCTCGCCAGGAGTTAGAGCAGGACCTGAAGCAATTAGGATGTGTCGGATTGATCGAGAAGCAATGAAATCTGAGAGGGGAAGAGTTGATCAACAAGACTTCAAATCAATACAAGCTGACAATGCGAGGACAGCCCAAGGGGTGGACAGAGGACGTGTGGGCAGAAGTTTACTTGTTTCGGAAGTTCGGAGAGGGGTTTGCTTCTTGGGTAGATAAGTACGCCACCGGGAAGTTTCGGAACCCTCCTCACGCGAAGGAAGGATACGCAATCAGCAATTTTGTGGACGAGCGCCACAGGAGGGTGTTAGAGTTCTTCATCCCCATACTGTATCCAAAAAAGCCTAGCCGGGTCACAGTTACGGTCGCCAACACCATTTTCGGAGCAATGGAAGAGAGGGTAGTGCACTGGGGACAAATCATGGCGCAGGTGGTGTTGAAGCTCGCGGATCATGTATCCAAGAGCCGGTACAGCCCCATCAGCCCCTACCTCTTCCACTTCTACCACCACGGGGATGTATTGACGTTGGACAAGATGTTGGTGTACAACATCGGAATGGAGCTGGTCAAGTATGACCTGACGGATGAACTGGAGAAAGATGATCCAATTCCCGAGGAGGATCCGAAAGAAGGAGCCTTGGAGTAGAAGAAGCCCAGGCAAAAATCGACGGATCCGAGTTCATGAGGGAAGCAACTTGAGACAGAAACGGGTGAACCAAACCCAGTTTTGGAAGAGGAGAAGCCAGCTCTTAGGGAGATTTTTGACATCGGGTTTGACTGGATGCACCAGGCCCGGAACTTGCACCACAAGGCCATCCAGTTCATGGAGGAGGTGGCAACCGAGCTAAACGTGCCACCCGAAGAAATCATAGAGGAGGTTAGGCGGAGGCCAAATTTGGAAGTCATCCGTCAAAAAGACAAACAGATCCAGACTTTGGAGAGGAGCTGAGAGGAGGCGGAAAGTCGGAGGAACTGGGTACAAGGGGAGTACGAGGCAACACAGAAGAATGAGAAGGACACCATGCAGTTGGTCCGGAACCTCCAAGCGTTGATCGGCCAACACTACAAGAAAATGGGGGTATAAATGACTTGTCCACAATGACTACACCGACAACAATGACTGCAAAATAGTCATTTTGCAATCCTTGTTGTTGGTGTAGTCATTGTGGACAAGTCATTTATACCCTCATTTTCTTGTAGTGCAACCAGCGGATGTCGCCAACAAGGCGAGGCTCTACGATGCCCAACTAGTATTGGGAGGACACGTGGCCGGATCCAAGGTCGTGATGATCCTCATAGATTTCGAGGCTTGGATGCAGAAGGTACTCCAGGAGATGCAGTCCTTGGTAGCACGGGTTGATCCGGATAGGGCGATGAACTTCTCGACTTTTCCGGAAGCGGACCTCACCACCAATCCGTATCTCTAGACTCCGGTGAAGCCAGTCGTGGGAATTCCGGTTGTTTTGCAACCAAGAGGATTGGTATCCCTCCTGAAACCACATGTGCAGTGGGAGTGGTTGATACAGAGAAGCTACTCTCTAGTGCAGAACCAAGGGGATGGACAGAGTGTCCTAGAGCAGGGCGGAACTCCCACGTAGGCTCAGACACAGACGCCGGAAGAAGGAAAGCAGATTAAGAGTAATCTGCTTGACCGGATTGGGGCTATGGAGAATCCGGCGAAGACTCATCCAAACGACTTCATCCACATGCAGGAGGAGACTCCGGTGAAGCCATCGTCGCCGAAGCCTGCTGACAAGCCAATTGACTTAGACTCGCCAGTTAGAGCGATGGAGATTCTCGAATCCAAAAAGGAGGACTTCGAGATGGAATCTGCCTCGGAGACGGATGAAGAGGAAGATTCTCCGGCGAAGAAACGGAAGATCCAAACCCGTGCGGCCGGAAAGCTTAAACCGCTGCCAAAGACCAAGACGAGGACATCTCTGGCGCAGACGGGGAGCAGCTCGAAGAAACCAAAGAAAGTAGGGTTTAGGTAGTAAATTTAGATTTTAGGATTTTCGGAACGGATTTTTTGTATGTGGGCCCGTTTCCGGAATTTTAGGGATAACTTGCATTAGCGTTTTGGATATCTCAAATGCTTCTGCAGTTGGTTAGCGTGGTTTTTGGTTGTCTTTTTGCTTTTTGGTTTTAGTTTATATTTGGTGGGCAGGTCTATTGTCCATTCATTCCATCCTTGTGTGCTTTTATATTTTTCATTTCATTTCCTTACTTTAATCTGAGCCACCAAGTGGACTTTTCACGCTCTAAGTGTTGTATGAGGGCTTGGGATTTGTGTTTGCATGTTTGTAAGGTGCAAGAGGGAACCGGGAAGGAGGAATCCGGATTTATGATTGTTTGGATTTAGGCAAGAGTGGAAGATCTTTAAAGGAGTTAGGTCGGATCTGTAGGACTTGTGCATTTAGAGTCTTTAAACTACTACAGTAATCCGATTGGAGTGGAAAAGGTGAGGTTCCGGAACTAAGAGTAGTTCCGTGCAGAGTTAAGCGGCTGCCAAGGGGAAAACCCCCACTTACCAGAAGATCTGCCAACTGCAGTATTAGACTACTTCCTCGTAGATTTTTTCTTATGTTGAATCCAAATAGTTGTATATCTCTTGTTGTAGTGGAGAGGAGAGGCCGGATTTTCCGTGACCTGCTTCCCAGATAGACCATCCGAAAAGTTGTGAGGAGACGGAAACCCACTTCATCGCAAACTTAGATCTGTTGAATTGTCTTGGGTTGTTTTGTAGAAGTTAGAATACGTGATCGATAAGTGGTGGAGTCCCTTCCCCTTTAAAGATCAAAAGCGGACCACCTGGAGGTAAAACATGGGCATAACAAACCAAAGAGTGATTGTATCCAGATTCCGGAAGCGGACGGATCTGGATCAAAATCTGAAAAGAAGTTAGTTCCGAAAGAGGGAAAAGAGGTTTTGGATTCCCTTGGGGTGTTTTAGAGATAATCCGAATAAATCTAAATTCATAGCAACATAGTAGAGTCTCTGGGATGATATTCCGTGTCATCTAACCACAATTGTGTATTAAAGGTGCTTACACCTAGATTACGCGTACGACAAGAGTCTTGCATCATACACTTGATATCCAAAGACGTGTAGCATATGTGAAGCACATTTTTTAATAATGCTGTAGCATATTGTCATGTTTCCTACAACAAATGGTATTTCAATGTTAGAGTAGATGAATTACGTTTTAGTTGATTGATTTTATATTATTTTTTGTTTTTGCATATCTATTTCTAGTATTATGTGGTTTATTTACTAAGAAGTTGTACTTACATTTAGTATGAATATATGAAAACAAAATTATATTATTTTGTTTTCTCTATTAATCAATCAATTTCTTTTTGATTTTATTTTTGTATTTATGTTTTTGAACTTCTACTTTGATTTGAAATAAAAGAATAGTGGATATATCCACTATTTATATTTTGTTAACATGTTAAGCACTTTCACATTTTGGGTAGGGGGGTCGATTGGTTGCTACAAATTTCCTGCCTGCAAAGCTCACTTAACCTCACCAAGTCATGTGTTTTTTTCATGCGCTCATACAAATTCAAAAGAATCAAACCCGGACCAACCCAATAAGATAAACAACTCCTTACAACCGCGGAGATCATGACTTGGTGTTCAAATATAACATGATCTTCAGTTTTAAGAGTCAAAGGACTACTATTACAAGTAGCAAGATGTACTACAGGACTCCCTAATTAAAAAAAACTCTCATTTTAATGAAAATTGTGCTTCAGAATTAATAAATATAGGGATAAGCAACCTAAATTAGCTAAAACTAACATTCAATTTTTAGAGACTAAACGGGAAATATTATTATGAGAAGGTTCGAACCTCTCAAAATAATGAATATAGTGTTAATCGCGCAATGTTTGATTAGACGACATTTCGTCTTGTGTTCAATACCATTCCATGATCGTTTGTACGCCATGTTCAACTTATGACTTACATGCCACCTTCATGAGAACACAATGGTGACACGACCAATGATAAAGCATTTTGAGGTTGAGACCTACCTTGAAGTTGGTGACAAGGACTACATGATTTGGAGAAGGGTCCTACTAGTTAGCAATTGAATTAAAAACCGATCCACAAAAAAATTGCTAGAGTTGCACCAAGGCTGATGAGAACGGGGCCACAAAATGAAAGGAGGAGGGCACTCTTATTACAAAACTCAAGCGCTTGACTATTTGCTGAAAGCACTCTCCAAAGACAATAAAGACCCTCAAAGTTGTGAAGAACAAAAAGATCTTGGAATCCATTCTCAAGGCAGACGAACCAGCTTTACGAACTCGTGCCAAACAGAAACTTGGGGTAGGAGAGTCATCCAACTACGAACGTGGCAAAGGGAGTGGTTCCCAAAACAACCCAAACATTATCATCTTAACATTTTCATTCCCAGTTTAGTTCAATAGCACTTATCAAAATAGTACATGTGATGTAGGCCCATAGCATATGGTCATATTTCATGCATGCTCCCCATGGCGAAGTTACATTTAGTTGTTTTATTTTGCTTCTTTGATTCCACTTCTACGGCTTCATATTATACTTCTACACTGCAATTTTATATTGCTCTTTTTTTTAAATAAATATATTATGTTTGATTTTATATGAAAAATGTGGATGTTGTAATTGCAAATGAAATTGTTTTTCTTATTCTTTGGAATTTATTGAAAAAAAGTGTTGCCAAGGTTTCAACTTCTACTCTGTTGCTTACTTGCTTTAGCCTTAAGTTCAACATTTAGAAACACACGTCACTACAATCTTCATTATTCAGCACATCTATCCTAAGTCCCTCATCCTGTACCAAAATTCGTTCATATTTATTGGTTCAAAAATGCATTCAATTACTCATCCCCAAAGCAAGGCAAAACTCTTCATCAACCTTTCATTTAAAAAAATTCCAACCTAAATAATCTTTTTATTAAATTGATCAAGTACATGTTTTCAAAATTTAAAATTCATTATATTCACCAAAATTCAAAATCTCAAAATTCATTCTTCCAAAATTCAAAATTCATTTTATTTCTTGGAATATTTTTAGGAACGCAAGGAAACAAGGTTTAACACATTGATTGTAATGAAAATCCATCTTAAAATGAAAAAATGAAAAAATTAGAAATTACTATATTAATACAGCCTGCACAAATTAGTTGGCATATTTTAATAGTTGGTATTGCTAAGTAGTTCACATGGCGCGACACAACAATTTCAAATTTCTTATTCACATGCCACTAGAAAGAAAAACATCTACTTTAAAATGAAAAAAGAATGTACATTTGTATTTATTTATTTACCGAAGGTAAGTGACATTCAAAATAGGAGTAGAAAATTTCTAAAAATTCTACTTTGCTCCTACGTACTACTGAAAGTGCAAACAAAGTTAGATTCATTGGGCTCCAATTCCATTCATTCTTTTTTAACTACATATTTTCCTTGGGTGTTGATACTCCATTTACGCCATTCTTTAAAATAATGATGTACACACTGTAAATGATGCAGCTCGTCTTATGCCACTTGGACTTTCTTGTTGTGTAAATCCACCAACTATTTTAATGCAAAGTGTTCTTAGTTCTTTAGAAGTGCTATAGTAAATCCACCAATTATTTTACAACATCCAAAGTGTTCTTAGTTCTTTAAAAGTGCTACCATAATCAGGAATCAGAGCCCAAGTATCTAGTGCAGAGGTGTATTGTACAACAGCAACAAAGTTTTGATCTTGGATGTTTTTTATCTGCGCATTGAGGACTTGCCTTTGGTTTTGCAACCGGCAATGCTGACAATTGAAGATATCAAGTTTTGACTGGTATACCACGTATTCGTCCATTATGTGTACCTTTTTCTTTTTACACTACCTCAAATAAAAATTGTGATTTTTGGATGCGTCTTTGAATAATTTGCCACTTTCTTCGATGGCATTTGTTACTGCCTCCAACTACCGCTTCAAGCCATTTACAATATTGGAATAAGTGTCTGTAGATTGTACAATCTCTTTTAACTGACGGAGTTCTTCAATCTTCTTATGTAGAGCAAATCTTGCACTCTCCATTTGAGCATCCAACATCTCTACATCATCTTCCAATTCACTCCCGCTAACATTGAGATTGGCCTCTTGAACACCATGGTCCACTTCCATAGGCACTACATCTTCCATGCCTTGTTTGTAGCTATCTGTCAATATCAGGGGCTCTTCCACTATTTTTTTTTCCTTCATCTCATCTCCCAATCCCAAGGCTTTGCACATTTCATCCATCATAAGCTCCTCACTTGTCCCTATGCTAGATTCAATAGGCGACAATGGTTTGACCTTGTCCTTCATAGCGAATACTAAGGAATATCGCTTCCTGGTCTAGATATTCAATCATATGTAGTAAGCCTAAACCTGTAGTATATTAGTGTGATCCTATAAACAACTTATACTTTACTTTTATAAAAGTCCAATGCCAAACCAATTCCAAACACTTGGCATATTCAAAGGTAGAAGCAACACAAAAAGCTAGAATATGAGGTGAAAATATCCCCCCATGATCCAACCCCCAACACATAAGTAAGTAGTCAGTCCCTGAAACGTAGATGAAAGGCAATGCGCACAACAGAAGATGGCGACCACGGATAGGGCAACTACTTATAAGCTCAAAAAGGAGCATGCAGGTCCAAGGCAACCATAGGTACCAGGCGATTGTAGGTCCCAACATATCGCAAGTACTAGGCGACTACGGGCCTTTGTTAATCAAGCACAAATCAAAATCAATTGTGCCAAAATTTTAAGTAATCCAACGAGGATGTCACATTTAATTTTTGGCCAATGCATAACAAAGAATGAGAAAGAATCGTTATGTGTAAGATAGAGCTGCAATTGTTCATTCATAGAATTTAATGTAAAATGGAGAAATCTTACAAAGGTTGCCCGCAAAAAAAGAATCTCCAGAACTTTCACATTAGTAATCCAAACAAAATGAATTAAAGCTTCCCATTTAGACAAAAATATAATTCATGAGAAAAAGAATATTAAAATGTTTTTTTCATTTTCTTGTAAATTATTTTGGCCATCGAGTCTCTCTAAGTTTGAGATTATAAAAACCTGCCTAATATCCATTTCATCCTTCATAGGGATAGTGGAACTTTAGGAGTCAATGGAGGACTTTTTAATTCTTTACTAAAAAATTTAAATGTAAATAAACATTATTCTCTTCAAAAAGGATAATGGAATCTACGCACCTGCTCAAAATATGTGGTGTGATTTCCTACAGCTTCTCTTGAAGATTATGAAACACATTGCCTTAAAGGGAGAAAAATTTTAAATTCAATTGTTGGCCGCTCCTCAGTTACATCACAAATAATAAGCCTAAGTTTTTGTTTGGTGGGCACAAATAGAAAACTTCAAAATATTTTTAAATTTTCCTCCTATAATATTTGAGGGTGTAGGTTACTTTGCCCAATAATAAATTAGAAAGACCGGTCTTTCATGAAGAATTTCAATTCAAGATTCAATAGAATTTAAATTTATGATTCATTATATAGAAGTAGGTGGCATACAAATAGAATACATTGCACATTTTGAAGACTTTGCATGTATAACAAAAAATTTATGTATATTTATATTAAGATTACAAAAGGAGAAGCGCACAATGTAGCCTAACAAAATCATTACTACTACCATTATGACATTAGAATCTACACTCCTATTAAAGAGTCGAGTCATGAAAACTACTTTGGGGGGCTTCATGTACCATGGCTTACATGTCGGTCTCTTCTTCAAGTCAAGATTAGTGAATTGATCCACCTTCAATGCAAAGTACATAGATCCCTTGCAATTTTTGAATAGGTCCTTGTCATATTCTACCATATTACAAATATTCACCCATTCAATCAATTTCCAATGGAGTTTAAGTCTGATTATCTTGTATATTTATGCGTCGCTTGCATAATATTTAGGCTTGTTTTTGAGTTTCGTGGCCCAAACGTATAGGACAACTCGGGAGCCACCTACCATGAGGCCTTCAATTTAAACAACTTCTCCTCTTCTATTTGGTATCTATAATGAGAAGGAGCTCATTAGTCAATATGACTTGAAATTCTCCAATCATAGATTCTAATGTTGATTATTTTGTTGGAGTAATCAGGATAATGCAACATTATATTCATGGGGAACAAGTCAATGCGTAGCACCAAGGACTGGTGCATGAGACTCGTCACAGACACTAGAGCCCACGCCAGCTTTGCCTTGAGCCATCGGAAGAGGCTACCTTCTCTTTGTTGCTCCTATGTAAGTTGGTGCATTCGCTTCACGTCATACCTTTCAACGGTCATTGACATCTTCTAGTGTATTTTTGCAGGGCAAGCAAATTACCACCATTCCACCACAATGAGTACACTTCCATAATTTGTGCGTTAATGGCCAAAAATTTAATAATGGCAGATGATTTAAAAAGCATGCCAACGCCTCTATAGAGCATTGCACTCTCATGTCATGTTTGGAACTTGTATTTGCCACTTTTCCTGCCCAAGCAATGTATGGCAAGATTGTATCTATCTCCTCAATGTGCACCTTGCGTACATTCCCATATCCACCCTCACGTTCAAATCCACTAAGGGCAATTAATTTTGCTTGAGGGGGGATCCATATAATAAGCGATCCATTTTTTTATACAAATGATGCTTTCACTGTAATAGTTTTCCACTTTTGCCCCCTCATTTGAGACTTTGACAATTTCTTCACTGTACCAAGCCACTAGTTCATTTTTGAATTTAATTCCATCGCCTCCACATCTCCTGTATTTCTTGGTCCTTCTAGTTGCAGTTCCAGTATTAATATGGTGTTGAATATGCATGCATGTATAGTGTTATCCAGCCATGGTCGTTGATTATAATAACGGTCATCCATATCTCCAAAATCCTCAGATTTTACACTTGTTAAAAAATTTTTGCTCCAAATTAGCATGCAATTTGAAGCTGCTAGATGCCAAGTCCCTCAAATAGTTGGTCTCTAAGAATGGTGTATTTTTTCCTGCATACCATTCCATAGACACTTCATATGCAAACTTTATATACTTTTGTAGGAGGATATTCTGGATCCTTATTGTGAGCCATCTTGGGCTTCTTGCTCTTTGTTTGCCCTCTATTCCCTATTGCCTCACTTATAGGTATAGGCACTTGAAACACAATTGGATTGTCAAGGTCTTGATCCCAAATGGATATCCGTGTTGTACTGTTGCCTTCTTGTGAATTTAACATCTTGCTCGTTGAAAACAACAATTTGTAGTCAAAAAGGGCAAAAACTTCCTCGTCCCAACAAACACCCCTAACCTACAAGCATGCATTTAGTCACTTCAAGGTGGATGAAAGCTAGTGCGCAAGGCAAGGAGTGGCGAATGCGGGTGGGGCGACTACACAAGTACCCACGGTCGTAGAAGGGCGCGTGGGGGTGTAGGACGACCGCTAGTGCGAGTCTAGGGTAACTGCAAGTGGGGCTTAGATGACTATAGGTTCAATTGGGGTGATGGAGAGTCAGACTGGGCTTTAGGATGTCCAGGACATGCAAAATCATGGTTTGAAACTCCCAAATATTTTGAAGGGCAATCATGGAACCAGAATGGAGGCAAAATTATGGTTTGAAATCTAAACCACATTCCAGGAAAGAGGCAACCACGGGTAGGCAACCGCATGTCAAGAGAAGGGAAATTGAAGGTTTGAAAATCCTGCCTTCTAGGAACAAGGCAATCGTGAGTGGGACGACCGCTTGTCCAAGGGAGGGAAGTTGAAGGTTTGAAAATCCCGCCTTCAAGAATAGAGGGGACTACGGTTCTAGAACAAAAGGAAGCATAACCATATCAAATCCAGACATTGTACTGATGGTGGAATACATTGTAGGGGTTAGAGTTTAGAATTCAAGCTGTGGGAGTACAAAAACTCAAAACATATAGAAAAAGACTAGAATAGGATTAGAATAGAGTAAGAAAAAATGGTTTTCTTGTTAAAACATAGAGACATCGACTTAGTTGTGAATAACTTAAGCACAGTCAATTTCTGGATTGCTAGAATTGTTCCTGATGTTACGCCACCATAGAAAAGACAAATCCGTAATCCCAAAATGATCCGGGTGGATGAAACCTACGGCCTAGTAAGTCCGGTTTAGGGAACTAGGGGACAATTACGGGAACGGTCTCCTACCCATTCTCCTCCGGGAACTATCGGCTGAACGTTGGGTACTTAAGCCCGGCACCACTTCTTTCTTCTCCCTCTTTGTTTTGCATAAATCTTTGTGCAAGTTAGTTGTATGAAAGAGTGGTGAGCTAGCTTTGTGTCAGGGAGAGAAAGGTGAGATCGGTGTCGTTTGCATTGGAGTAGAGGTTGTGTCGGTATACAATGGCGGAGAACAACGATCCAAAAAATCATAGGAATACGGTTGTACCCCGAACAATCTGCCCCAATATCCCTTTTGATCAAAACGTCCGAAAGCATTTAGAGGAGGATCTGATGCATATAGGGTGCATCGGGTTGATACGAAGGCCGTGGGATCTAAAGAGTGAGGAAATGATTCAGAAGCTCATCTTAGGAGTTCCAAATCAGTACAAGTTGACAGTGAGAGGTCGACCCATAGCTTGGACCGAAGACGTCTAGGCAAAGGTATATGCGTTCAAGAAAATCAGATCCAGATTAGCCTCCCGGACGGATAAGTTTGCAAGCAGAAAGTTCCAAAGTTCGGCCAATGCCAAAGAGGGGTACGCCATTAGCGATTGTAAGAACACTAGGCATAGACGGTTGCTAGAATTCTTGATTCCACTCTTGTATCCAAAGAAGCCAATTCGGATTACGGTCATAGTGGCCAATACCATCTTTGGTGCTTTGGAGGATAGATTATTACATTGGGGTAGAGTGCTTGCAGGTGTAGTATCCAAATTGGCAGAACATGTGTTGAGGAGTAAGCACAGCCCCATCAGCCCCTAATTGTTCCACCTCTACCGTCACAAGGAAGTTCTAAGTGGTCAAGAGGTAGTAGCGTATGACGTAGGAGCCACGATCCAACAGCATGGCCTCATGGATGAGGTGGAGTTGGATCATCTGAAATCCAAGGAAGAAGATCATTCGGAAGAGAAGACAGAACCCGTCGAACATCGGGACAAGCGGAGAAAGTCAACCGATTTGGCTTTGAGAGGCAAACTTCCAGCACCAAAAGGTGAAGAGCCCACTCTGGTTTTGGAAGGTGAAGGAGTGTTGAAATCCTTCAATGCTAGAATTAGTTGGATGCGGCAGGCGAAGCGATTTCATAACAACATGGCGGATCTGCTGATCAAGATTACGGATGAGGTGAAGGTGGAGCCAGATAAGCTTGTAGCTGAGATCAAGAAACAATTGGGTCCTGAGGTGTTGCTCGCAAATGATGAGTAGATCCGGATTTTGGAGAAAGAATGGATTGACCTTTGAACGCGGGTAAATTGGACGGAAAGGGAGCTGGCGATAGCAAGGCAGAAGGAGGAAGAGGTGCTCCAACTGGTCTGGAATCTTTTGGTGTTGGTCGCACAGCCAGTAGAGCTTGTAAATCGGTTCAATCTCTTCAATGATTGACTGCTGAAGAAAGGCCATGTAACTAGATCCAAGGTGGTAATGATCTTGGTAGATTTTCAAGCCCGGATGGAGACAATATTGAAGGAAATGGGCAAGTTGTTGGGACACTTGGATCCAAAAAAGCGATGGACTTCTCGCAGTTTTTGGATGTCCCCAACTCTTTGTTTGTAGGGACCCCAAACAAGGCGACTCCCACTATTCCGACTCAATCTCAGTCTGAGGGCCTGAGGTACCTCTTGAGGCCACCTGTAGGTCCTTCCTCAAGCCAAGCACAAACGCTAATGATGAGTGCAAATTCGGTTTCTGAATCAGAGAAAGAGTTGAATTCCAAATTTGTTCCGGTGCAGCTGATAGTTACTGCCCCGCAAAGCGTTTCGTCACCTTGAACAAATGTGGCAAGAACATGCACGATGTTCGGTTTGAAGATCCGTAGCGATCTCATCGATCAGATTGGAGTCCTGTCAAATCTGGCCTAAACCCATCCAGAAGACTTCTTCCACATGCAACAGCCCACATCCAGACAAGACGATACAATGGCGGATCTCGAGGAGACTGCACAAGAGAAGCAGCCGAATGTGGAATGGATTGAAGACTCTAAGGACAAGGAGTTTGAGACTGGATCCACGACGGAAATGGATGAGGAGTCACCCCCACCACTACACAAGATTCAAACCCGGGCAGTAGTTAGATTGACATTGGTGAAACCACAGTTAAGACACCAGTAGATCAGGGTGGTAGTAGTTCAAAGAAGGTGCGTAAGGGAAGTTAGGTAGGTTGTTTTAGGGTTAGGATTTTCAAAGTTTAGTTTCATAACGGATTTTTCGTGTGTGGGCCCAAGTTTTAGATTTTTGGGGGATTGGCCTGTGACTTTCGGGGTCTTTTGGAGTGTCATTGTACGGTCGCCTTGAATTTTGGGTGGCCTTTTAGCTTTTGGTTTTGGTTTTTAAGGGTGGGTAGGATTGTTGCCCATTCCATTCCATCCAAGCGCATTTTCATTGTGTACTTTGTTTTCTTTCTTTAATCCGAGCCACTAGGTGGACATTTTGACTTTATGCAAGAGTTTATGTTGGTTTGCTTATTCAAGAGTTAGGCTGTAAGTGAAGACATGTTAGGAGGAATCCGGATCTTCAGTCAACTGGAATGTGATTTTGAGGGGAAGTTTGTAAAAGGAGTTTTAGACATGGAGAGGAGGTCTTGTGCATAGTACATTTAGAGTAATGGAACGGTAATCCGGTAAGATCAAGGAGTGGTGTTGTCATAGCACAAGAAAGCACTAATCCTCTTATTGGTGATAATAACTAGTTAAAACACTATTTAGATGACTCATGTATTGTTCCACAGAGATTTAGTTTGTAATTCCTAGATGATAACCGGGTCAAGATACGGAAATGATCCTTTATCTCTCACATACTCTCACACACACACAAGAGGAACCGGAAGTCCTAGTCATTCATGCTAACTTACTCCCAATCCTAGCTCATGTAATACTTATGCTCATCTACCTATCCAGAAACTCAAAAGGAATGTCCTAAGCCTGTACCTCTTCCAATTCCGGTTATACTAAGGTAATTTAATAAGAAGTTTAACTTCTATATCAGAGGGATCTGCTAATTGAGATTATAAAAGGCTGTGTTAATTCCTACCTTTCTGAAGTTTATAGTAACTAAAGATCCACTTTAGGAAAAATAACAAAAGACAAAGACAACCAAACGTAAATATTCCCTCACAATGGATCTAGAAACTAATCCGGACTAGCAAGTCATACAAGGAACTCCTACCAGTTCAATGAACCACAACGACAGATCTTATCCTACTCCAATTCCCAAGGTAGACTTTGGTAACCGGATAATTGAATGACCCTGACCACTTGCGTAAAACTTACTTCCGGTTATAGCAGGACTTCATCAATACTTTGATCAGCATACGCTTGCCTACCTGCAAAGCACACCCAACCTAGGAGCGCTTATCTGACACAGAAGTTTACAAGAAAACACACTCAACAAGACTTCACTCTCAGTACTCTCAGTTTTCTAACCAAGCTCACTTCAACTCCCGGAATTGGATCTAGACATAATCCGTGGGCTACTCCTCCGTTCAACACCTGCAAACCACAGCTACCGGCACTAAGAAATAGTTCTAGTATTACTAGCATACCAACACAGAGCCAAGACTTTTTAGACCAACTCTTATGAAGTGGAAATCTGGAATTTGATTTGCAAAATGAAAGAAAACACAAGTAAGAACACCCCAGGCATCAAACTAATTTCCGCCCCTAAATAACTAACATCCCTAAAACCCTAAGAGTTCCAAGGAATAAAGCCAAAGACTAGGGAATGATACGTTACATTCCCTTATCCATTAAACTGGTGACTTTCTACCACGCGACAGATTCCGCAAATAGTGGATCTCAAATCCAAAAATTTTGGATCTCGCTGTCCAGATGCACCTGCCCTAAAAAAATAACTAACAAGCAGCTTTTCCTACCAAAAACTTGAGTTTTCACCTAATTCCCTACATTTGCTCCTACAAATCCTCTACTGACTACTTCCTTGGTTGCTTTTGAGGTGCCTTACCTAATTTGGCTCCCTCCTTTCTAGCTGGCTGCTTCTTGCTGACTGAGGGCTTGGACACCATTGATGCCTTATCCTTAGACGGTGTCGGAGCCTTATCCTTCCCCTTTAAGCACGAAGGAGAGACAACATCTGGCTCTGAGTCATCATCCGATTCTGGTTCCTTGTGTAATCCTAACTCCAATTGGCTATCTTCTTGGTTTGAATTATCAAGAGACTTGCCGTCCTCTGATTCATTGATGACAAGGTTCTCCTCCCTTGCTCGCTTTGGTGTCGTCTTCCGTTTCACTGTGGGTGGTGCCTTTGGTGAAGGACCGGGAGCTTTGCTCTTAGGGGTGTCTTGATCTTCTTCTTTGGTTTGGGATTGACTTCTAGCCTAGGATCAAGGCGTAGACGGTAGACCCCTTTCCCGTTCTAGACTCAATCCAACTGGCTGGTTTTGAAGACTGTGGAGTCTTCATACTGCCCTTACCTCTTTCTTTTGTGGATTGAGGCGAAGAAAACGCTGGCACCACCTTGGAAGGAGTCGCTTCCTTCCCTCGACCGGATCCTTTCCCTGTTTCTGGTTCTGGATGAATCTGTTGCATGATGGCCCTCATCTCCAACAAATTTGTCTTCATCTTTTCTCCAAAATCTACCAAGACAGACACAGGTTTTGGTCCCATCTGCAACCCTTTCTTCAATATCCTAGAATCAAATAGCTTGGCTATGCTTAATACATCACCTAAATTTCCAATAACGTTCCGGACTCGAGTGAGGGCTTTATGACTCTCCAAGGCCATATTCATTAAAATGAGACAATCTGGAGTCTCATTATAGTCATGATCCTAAATTTAGTATACAAAAGGTTTTATTAAAATGAGACAATGCATTATATTGAGACTATGATATGCCCAATGAACTATGAATTTCTGTGCATATAAGAAACAACACCAACACTCTTCAGTAAGCACACTACAAAATTCATATCTCAAGGTATACAGGTTTATTACGTAACATATATATTTTTCTATCTATCTCTTTGAGTATACTTGCTTGACACTATTTGGAGTGAAGGACACTTCAAGGACTCCAATGACCCTCGAACTTAGACCATTCATAATGTATGATCTAATAATAGATCAATTACAAAAAGATTATCTGTACATTTTGGTAGATAAGTCTAAGATTTAGCATCATAAAATACTTAAATGCATTCAACGCTAGAGACAAACAAATATGGAAAATTGAAATTTAATAAATAAACCACAAAAACTTGCAATATAATACAAAAAATTAAAAATACAAATATATTTTATTGCGCAAAATCCATCACAACAAAATTTGAAATAAAGGTCAAATAAAGGTCAAAACAATGAACTAAAGCAATTTGCAAACAAAGTCTACTTATCCATGCTAACCTAATTTATTCTAACAGCTCTATTTTTTCTAAATCCTTTTCTTACGGCATATTATAAAAAAGAACCTATAAACTTATATTAGTCCTCACAATCTTTTTTTGTAACACTTTTTTTCTAATTTTTTTTAACTTTTAAAAGATATTTAAAAATATTTAAAAACATCCTACAAACTTCAAGAACTCATATTCACTTGCTATGGCTAAAAACTATCCATCCTCACTCCGAGGGTACAATGTTCGTTTCCCTAGCCGCTATGGCACCTACAGTGTCTTTGATGATGCCAATTTGTTTCAGAGGAATCTTGATTTTGGGATCTCCAGTCCCTGCCCTCACACGCGGCTTCCAAGCCGTCATGACAGAATTTGTATGATTCCAACTTGTGGAGCCCCCCATGTCTTCACACCATGAATTACCTTGTGCTGTATCCCATCCAAAATACGTCTTCTTGTCAACGTGCTGAAATGACACGAGCTTCCAGTACTTCAGTTGAATGAAATTGATCTGCGCTGGATCTGGACTGGGATTCGTAAGTGCCCAAGTAATCCAAATTGGACGAAGATCACGATCAGTAGGGCGGACATCAATAAAGTAACCCGCACATACATCATGGCCAACACGGCATGAAGGTTGTGGACGATCATGCCTACGACCAACAAATGGTGCATCTTCTGCAAACTCCTCATGCAAAGTGTCGTTGTCTAAGAATTGGTCTTCCACCTCACCGGGGACTATTGAATGTGGCCAAAATCCATCTCAAAGTGTTTCCCGCACCACAAGTGGTTCATTGAGAACGCTTCTCACACCTTCACTAGTAGAAAATGATGTCCAAATCAACAGAATGTGAACAATTTTTTGTTGATTTGCGCATTGCATCGACCATTTTTACACTTTTCAGTTGATTTGGCACAAGCTAACAAAATGGCAACAAACTTTTTGTTGATTTGAATAGTACAACGTCCAAGTTAACAAACCCAAAATATTTTTTTGGTCATTTTCACTTACAAGAGTTTCAAATAAATTTTTGTCATTTGGACAATGCTAAAATCTCCATGGTTGAAATTTTAAGTACAAAGAATTTATTTATTTTACTTTAATCATTCATAATTTGGTGCTTTATGAAATCAGCAGACTTTGGTGGCGGTTTTGGCATCGTAGATTAATGTTTTTCAAAAAGTTGTGAATTATGAAAAGTTGAAGAATGAAGATAGGTTTCATCTCCAAAAATTCTTTTTGGATTTTCAGCCTCTGATCAAAAGTTATGGTCAAAATTCATAGAGGGCTAATTTGGTATTTTGTAAAACCAGCAGACTTTAGAGTTCATTTAGGCATAGAAAAATAACTTATTTCAAAACAACTTGAACTAAGAAAATTTGGGAAATAAGTTTTACTTTCATCTCCAAAATCCGTTTGGGATTTTGATTTTTCGGTAAAAAGTTATGAAAAAAATCCAGAGAGGACTAACAAAGAACAATTGTTTTGACATTTTCAAACACCCTCTCTAATTTTTGTTCATAACTTTTTACCAAAAAATCAAAGTCTCAAACGGATTTTTGGAGATGGAAGCATAACTTATTTCCGAACTTTTCGTAGTTCAAGTTGTTTTGAAAAAAGTTATTTTTCTATGCCTAAATGGCCGTCAAAGTCCGCTGAAGTGATTGAACAAAAACTTTGAATGATAAAATACAACTTGATTTACATTGTGTACATGAAGTACTTCGGTGGTGGAATGGTTGCGACTTGGGGGTGTCAGCCTTAAGGTCTAGGGTTCGAACCCTTGTGTTTCCACTTCTTCATGAGGGTGGTCTGCCATGGCCAGATGCCCTCTATTGCATTGCCAAGTGGCTGGTTGTAATAGATTGAATATTTTGCTTTTAAAAAAATTAATTTTAGAATTTTAATTTTTTCTTGAGATAACCAAATTAACAAAATAATTAACAACTTAATGTTAAAGTTTGTCCAAATCAACTTGACCTCTTGAACAAAAAAAACAGCACTTCTGTATTAAAGTTTTGTTGAGTTGTACACTTTTTCTTACGCTTCCAATCCATAATTACACTCATCAATTATAAACTACAACTTAATAAAAGTGTAATAAATCAGGCCCTGTACTTGAATGACCTTCGATTGAATGTCATGGAGTTTGTACATGATGAACTCATCAAAGAAATTTAGAAGTTCAAAATATTCTCAAGATTCAAAAGCCACAAGAAACTTAATTTCAAGCCCATTTTGAGTCATCCCCTACGATAATTTAAAAAAAGGTGGAATTATCCAAATCCTAATGGCCTTTTATTTTAATGTCATGGAGTTTGTGCGTGATGGACTCATCAAAAAAATGTAGAAATAAACAGAATTACCCATGCGCTATAGATTAAGAAACCAATATCAATTATCAAAAGTGGAAAAAAATGTGGAAGTTGTTAGTACTTTCAAGTATTTGAATCCACAATAAAAATATTTATTTTGTAAATAATTATAATACATCTACGCATTAATTTTTTTTAAAAGATTAATCTATGGCCGGTACTTTAGAAGCCACCAACATTAAATATCATAGAATTTCCTTTTAAAAACGTCTTCAAAAACATTCTAAAAGTTGTGAATCCACTCAAGTATTTGACGCCAAGCAAATATGTAACTTGTGCGTAGTATTAATCCATGATCATTCCCCACGTCAATTAAATAAAATGGGGAACAAACAATTAAGTAGTGTTCAAACTTTAGTGGCCACCTCTATCAACAACATTAAATTTTATAATGATTAGGGATCGTTATTAAAAATTCAGGGCAAAGTCCGTTTCTTTAAAGTTCCATGACCAAATTCAAAAAAATAAGGGATTATTTGAATGCGTCCATGGATTTGAAATCAAAGGCTAGCTAATTGGCAACTTGTACATGTAAAACCTCTCCTTGTACATGGACTTATTTTGTACATTTAGGATTTAATAATTTCAAAATACAGGGCAAGGTCCGTTTCTTTGAAGTTCCATGACCAAATTAAAAAAAATAGGAGATTACTTGAATGCCTCTAGGGATTTGAAATCAAGGTCTAGCTAATTGGCAACTTGTACATGTAAAACCTCTCCTTGTATGTGGACTTATTTTGTGCATTCAAGATTTAATAATTTTAAAATACAGGGCAAGGTTTGTTTTTTTGAAGTTCCATGACCAAATTCAAAAGAAATAGGGGATTACTTGAATGCCTCCAGGGATTTGAAATCAAGGTCTAGCTAATTGGCAACTTGTACATGTGAAACCTCTCCTTGTACGTGGAATTATTTTGTCCATATAGGATTTATTATTTTTAAACTTCAGGGCAAGGTTCGTTTCTTTGAAGTTCTATGACCAAATTAAAAAAAATAGGAGATTATTTGAATGCGTCCATGGATTTGAACTCAAAGTCTAGCTAATTGGCAACTTGTACATGTAGAATCTTTGCTTGTATGTGGACTTCTTTTGTTGCATCTAGGATTTATTTTTCTTAGAATTCAAGGCAAGGTTCATTTCTTTGAAGTTCCATGTTCAAATTTAAAAAAGAAGGGATTATTTGAATGCATCCATGGATTTGAAATCAAGGTCTAGGTAATTGACAACTTGTACATGTAGAACCTTTGCTGGTATGTGGACTTCTTTTGTTGCATCTAGGATTTTTTTTTTAGAATTCAAGACAAGGTTCGTTTCTTTGAAGTTCCATGTTCAAATTAAAAAAAAATAGGGGATTATTTGAATGCGTCCATGGACTTGAAATCAAAGTCTAGCTAACTGGCAACTTATACATGTAAAACCTCTCCTTGTACGTGGACTTATTTTGTCCATATAGGATTTAGTATTTTTAAACTTCAGAGCAAGGTCCGTTTCTTTGAAGTTCCATGACCAAATTCAAAAAAATAGTGGATTATTTAAATAAGTCCAGGATCAGAAGATACATGGGGACCCATCGTCTCTCCCTCCCGACTTGTAAACATCGGGACAGCTATCGGTGATTCCAATACTATTGGTGGAGATGGTGGTGAGTCAGAATGCACCACGACAGGTTCACGGCTTTGCGGTTTTTCATACAACAGCGAGTACGGTGAATTCGAGAACATAAAATCTCTCTTATCAATCTTGCTTGCCACGTTTGAAATTTGCTGATACAGCTTCACGTCAGTCTTATCCACAAATCCGTTGAAAAACGCACCGAACATCTAAAATCAAATGATAACACATGTTAAGTATAATCTTCTATACAGCCTATACTCCTCTAAAGGAAATTTCAACCGTCAACGATTATCCTCGCCTCGAGGATAGTAGCAGAGTCAATCATAAAAATATACAATAGAATATTTCAGAACCAAATGTACAATACAACTTACCTTGGCTGCAAGCATAAATTTTGCTCTGGAGAAGACACCTAAAACATTCTCTCCCGGTCTTGCAAAGGCTTGGAGAATATCCAGGTAGAACTCCATACGAAGCTCTTTTGGCTCTATTCTCCACTTCGCCTTAGTATTTCTTGCGAGATCCTGATAGTATACACAATTAGCAGGCATTGTGTACATATCCTTCATCAACGGTCGAGATGCGGTTGCAAACTTGTTGTCTTTCTTGAAGAGAAAGAACAATGGCACGTCAAGAGTAGTCCCCCGATTTGTGACATTGTTAAGCATTTCTGCTTTATATAATACGTATGTGGACACGACGTACTCATATTGATGGAGTTTAAGAGCAACAAAACTTGTTGCAACCCTTAGGTCCTCCTTGTCATCAAGGAAGAACAGTTAGACATTTGGCTCGAACATTCTTGGCTCCATCTTCTGATAGAGCAGGTATAAGAAGGGATCAATGCCGCTAGCAATAGTCGTAGCAGTTGCTCTCGGCGTCTCTCTGATGTCCACAATAGCAAGATTCAAGAGCGAAACCTTGGGATGGAACGCCTTCCAGTTAGGCGTTTCACCAAGCAATTGCTGTGCAAAGTCCTTGTAGTCAAGATTTGTGAACCAGCCACAGTGTTTGAAAAACTCTTCGTTCAGCGACATTGATTTTATTTTAAATCCTTTTGTGTCCTTCAGAAGAGTCAAGGACACAGGATCAATAATTTCTCCTGCCGCGTACTTCGTAAGGAATCGTTCTTAGTAAACCCACAAAGCATCTGGCAGCGTGATGATCTGGATCTCATTTTTCAAATCCGCAATTCCACCTACTTGGGCACCATCTTTGTCCAGATTAATATTTTGAAAACGCTCAACAACTGCATCAGTAAAACTTTGCAGTCGAAACGGAATTATATTAACAAATACCCAAAAAATTAACATGTGCGGGAGGCATCCTCGACTTGACGATACAAAACTACTCATACTCCAGCACGACAATTCAGCTTCACTTTGCAAAAGACTTTCACAGGCCGAACCAATACAAGACTTGATGACAACATTATCATCGACTCGACGATACAAAGAAATCATACTACATACCTTATAGTTTTCAAGACTGTAGACAACTTTGTTCAAACGTCTTGCATGCTCTCCTATCTTCTCTGCTAGGCATTTGTATGTTATCCAGATGTTGCGGTAGGCAATGATCTGGTTGCTTCAGGTTGGTTGGGCATGGTTTAAATGATTCGTGCAGTTGTAAAATTTCAATATGTTCCGGAGTTTAGTGTGATCCAAGGACCAAACAATCAAGGCATTCCAATGCTTAAGTTCGTTTTTCCGCTTCTCTCCACAACCAGATATTTGAAGCTCTTTTGAAGCTGTAATACTGTGTTGACCATTTATAGTCATGAAATTGTTGTCCCTGATGTCTTTCCATTTTTGTGGTTACTTCATGAGCAACTGATTCTTCTTGTTGACCGGCGTCAGACAAACAATTTGTCGTTGCTTAATGTCAATAAGGTGGACTAGCTCGTACTTTACTGCCTCCGTGAAGTCTTTCTGTAGTGTCCGAATAACGAACTGGTCACTTGCAATAAGACATTTGTCGATGTTCACAGGGATTGGATTAGTCTACAAATTGCCTTTCTTTTTGAAAGTGAATTTATACAATTACTTTAATCCACAATTTCATCTTTACACCATTTCACTTAACTTACAACAAACATCATATTCATTAAAATGGGAGTTTTCCAGTGAAATGAGAGTCATCCTCTAAGGATATGGAAATATCTAGAGGCATTTCAATCATAAACAAGCAAGAATTTGATGTCCATACGCAAAAAGTCAATGCAATGACATCCAAAACAAGTTACCCATCAAGAAATTCCAAAACACTATGCACAAATTGCAAAATGCAACACACTTAAAGACAAATATTCATCAAATGTAAACGTATTTTATTAATACATTGCAAATTGGACATTTGAAGAGGCATTGCTTGCCGCTACACTCATGGAAGCGAAGTATCTCATCTCCATAGTCTGTGTTTGACATTGCAAATAGATTGCCTTTGAAGATGACACCATGGTGACAGAATGAAGTGGATGCTAAGCTTGTGACATAGATGTTAACACATAAGTGATAGAAACATCTATTTTACAATCCATTGCAACACTCTTCCACATGGCACTCGAGACGTAGGTGGTTTTAAGGGTTGCTTGCAGGAGTGCTTACAATGGAAGTTCAACACCCACATCGTTCTTTTGTTACCATGGCATCCTATTCTAAAGCTTCTAGATGTTAGACTAGTATAGACTATGAAGATTCAATACTTTGTCTACCCGGTTTTTAATATTTGAACGGCTTGCAATGCTCCAAATCTAAATGTGTGCCATCCTTACCTAATAACCTAAAATATAAACTGTAATCCTGGGTACATAATATGCTGAAATGGTGTCAAGAATCAAAAATTAGGAGCTCTCTAGAAGTTCTCCTTCATAAATTAAAAAAAAAGGAATTAATTACTCCATTTGTTGTTACATCTTCTTTAGTTTCTTTTAATTTTTATATCACTGAAAGATATACTAAAAATGTATGTAGCTGCCGGGATTGTGATTCACTCTAACATTGAGTTTTACAATGTAACTGCACAATGCTATTTTGTATGTATAGACTTTGAATTTATAATATGAACAGAAACTATATGTGTGATTTACTCTTCAACATTTCCAACGCCTTTCATATCTCAGGTCCTCGACTGTAACCATTATCATTCTTCTTGTATTCTTGTAATGCTTGTCTCCTCTGCAATTCTATAAACTTTTGATCCCATACATTGATAGTCGACAGTGCACGTCGACTCGGGGGCAATCCATCATGCGTCTCTGTCTTCCGCACTCCAAGAGACCTTAGATGTCGTCCCGGAAGAGGTGGTGGATGAGAACGGCCATGGACTACATTTTTGCATTCTCCTTCCGACGCCACTACCTCCACTTTAGGCAAGGTCATCTTTAAACCAACGTTGTCATAGAGCTTTCTCTGCGGCACTCTATCAGAGGCAAACGGCGACATTTGTGGCCCCCCCGCCGCACTGGGTTGTAAAGGAGAAGGAGAGCATGATTTGGATAGACGCGGAGTTCCACTTGGCAAATTGTCCACCACACTGTCGTCCACAGGTTTTAGAGAGAAGTCCATTGTGAAATTCGCTGTTGCAGCCAAACATAAGAAGTTTCCAGTGCTCAAGATAGCGCTTTGGCCGTACTCTAGGAAGGAATCCGCTGATGTTGTGCAAGTCATACTAACATTTTGAATTGGAGCAGACAATGCACAAAAAGTCTGAAACGTAATGTCAAAATACAAACATCATGTCAAAAGAAGAATAAGCCAGTAAGGGAAGTGCATGAGCAATGGTAATGTTCTCCTAAAACATCTCAGAGATTTTGGAATGCACCTACACTCTGGGACATAGAAGAGGTGAACTCAATCTGCAAAAACCGTAAGTGAGGTCGACCCGAGCTAAACCACACAAAGAGAAGTCAAATGGAACAAAAAACAACAATCAAGCTACAATGAAGAAGTTTTCTAGTTTTATTCATCTGAGTGATACATAGTGCCCAAAGTACAAAACGAGCGGCACTCTCTAAACCATACGAAGAAAAATGATACAAAGACCACCTAGAGTCATTCAATATCAAGGATCTACAGAGGACCCTCCTGAAATTAGACATGATAGAGAATCTCAGAAAGTGAAACCTATTGTGCAAAAGCTAATTACACATATTCAACAAAAATTCCCAGAGTCTCTTCGACAAATGTATGTACAAAACAGGTCGATTCGAGCTGAAGCTCATAAAATAAAATAAAAAATCCAAGTAATCACACCCTGAAGCCGACCCAATATGTAAAACGTCTATATAGCCATACTAACGGATACTAAAAGATGCACAAACGACTTCCATTAGCCTATCGTATTCCCAACGATTCCGATCGTCACAAATCATCCGACGTCCTAATTTGCCCATGCTGTTCCCTCGAAACGACTTTAGCCCCTACTCTCCACCAGCATGCAGACGCTGGAACCAGAGAAGTAGAGCATCCAGTAGAAACGTGTCCTTGGGACCATTTCCCTTGTATGATCAAGTGTCAGGAAGAACTACGTTTTCTGGCCGGTTCAGAATGTGCTTATTTGGACTATCGTCCACGACGATGGTGTTCTCGAGTGTAAATCTACCGCGGAAGCGACTGAACATGCTTTCCAAGTCCTTGAGAAACAACACCTTGCTTGTGCTTGGCTCCTTGTAAATCGTAACCCTAGACGAATGATCTCTACATTTGAGTGTCTTATAGGAGTCCTGTCCAAGTATAAAATCCGGCATGCGTAGTCCTTCGAAGAGATACATGCAGACCGCTTCAGCTGTGGATTTCTTCATCGAGCTCCACATTGATATCAAAGCTATTCTTTCTAACTGCAAGAGAAACTCAGAGCAACATGGATGAACGTAGACTAGCTTGGGTCCTACAACAGCTGGAACTGTAGCGGAATGCGGTTATAGGGAGTCAGCGACGCTTCTGGACCAACCCTTTGACTTTAGATCTTCACAAACACACAATATCCCATTGAGGTCCAAGACGACGTTGAGCCCATTCTCCAACACCCTAGACTTCAAGGGAATATTGACCTCCTCCGAGGTACCTCCACGATCAGAAGGGGGAACAGGTCCCTACTAAACAACAAAGGAATGTGCATACAATTATTATCCCTGACTGATATATTTCTTCATCTAAGCGGAACGATACTTGACACCTACACTTGAAGGAAAAAAATATATAAATGACAGGGCAGTGAGGGTACACGGAGAAGCAACAAAATGTATCCATCTGAGTGAACATGTATTGTACCTGATTTTGTGTTGAATCAACCTCCCTCACGTGATCATCTTCTTCCACCGTGACGGACTCAGGAATTGCGACGTCAGGGACAATGATATTTGGACTCCTCACAACGTCCAGAGAACCGCTTGCAGCATTGCCGAATGCAGGATCAGGTCCTCTTTCCTCTTGAGAAACGAGAACATCAACGTCATGATGTAATGACTGAGGAGTTGAAGATATCTCATTCTGAACAAGATCGGGGGATATCACATCAACAATATTGGGACGGCCTGCAATCCAAGAATTTTCAAAATTATAAATGTAAGAACTTCGTGTATTTCTGGCTCATACAATGAGAAAAATTGTACATAAGTTAGTGTGCCTTTGAACTCAATGGTTTACTATATAACATTCTTGCTGCCATCAAAATGAATGCATCCTTAACAAAATTCCTAAACCTATATACATGTTGTCGCACAAATCAGCTCGACCCGAGCTGATGTTGCACAACTTCAGCAAGTGGAAGTTGGTGGGCACCTGCAGCTTCATCTTCGACAGTCTGCTCGACAGCTTGCTCGACGACCACCGCATTCGTATTCGTAGCTGCATCAGTCGCGGAAACAACACCCTTGACTTCACGAGCAAGTACAACAAGGCCTTCATCACGGACCACATCTTCGCGGGATAGTGGAGAAGGAAGAGGAGGAACAAGAGGCAGAGCATGAGCAGGAGGTTGTGGAACTACCACTGAATCTGGACTTACTAGAGAAGACGACCCACTGTTTAGCAATCCGGTGGGAACATTCTCGAGCAGCTTCTGCTGACTCTGCACAACGGGCTCCAATGTTGCAATTGGTCGAATACCATTCATAGCGTTGATAATGGACTCGAGCTTCGCGTTCTGTGATCTCGACTCCGCCGTCATGAATGTCTGCAGGTTGTTGAGCCTCAGATTGGTCGTAGCGTGAAACTCGACATTCTGCGATTGATCCTTTGTCAATCGCGCTTCCATTGCGTCCAGCCTCCGTTCAATGTCCTCGTTGCGTTGAGAAAGTCTTCTTCTCTTTGGCTGCTGACATGAAGAAGGAGTGCCTGAGGGTTGAGTATCTACGACTTGCCCACTTGAAGCCGACAATCGCCGGACCTTTGTTGGGATGAGATTACTCGGGGTGACATTCTCCTCTGTCATTCTGTCTTTGTAGAAGTCCTCCCCATCGTCCTCGGAGTCCGAAAGATCCTACACATCCTAGGATGACGGTCTTGCCCTTGTCGACTGCGTACCCATTCTCCAGAAAGTCGACCCGGTCTAACTTCATTGTTGACATGGCGATGTCTTTCCAGTAGTCAGTCTCCTGACTCACTCCAGCAGCGTACACGTTCACGGAACTCATCTACAAGTCCAACATAGGAGCAGTTGTTAGATACAGGGTAGAACAAAAGAATCACCCAACAGTGGTTTGGTCATTCAGCTCGGATCGAGCTGAATCAGCACGATTGTCCCGTCACTGGTTAAGTAAGACAGTTAGAGAAGCAACTCAAGTAGAAACCAGTGAGGATAATGCACTTGTCAGCTCGAGTCGAGCTTAACCTTAGAGAAGGGTCTCACCAGAGCTGCGGAAGAGAATTTTCCGCCAGCAAATACTGAGAACACAGAGGACCCGAGAGGGCAGAATGTCTTCACTACCCAGAGGTAGAACTCCATCCTTAGCTCGGTATTCTGCAACCTGAATCCTAACTCATTGTATCCTCGGGGCTTTGCAAAGACCGTTGTATCTGGAGCCTCAAACGATCCCGGGATTTTCTTCAGGATTGGGTATTGTGGGTTGGTCAAGAACGTCAGGAGAACCTTCTCCTAGGCTTTCGCTTTCGCCGCAAAATAATTTCCTAAACGTTTGTATTTCGCAGGCTTATAGTCTGCGAAGTCGCACTTGTACGTGCTCAGCACCGAGTTGCTTTGCACATATGCAAGTACTTGGGTCTGCTCGAGCAGATCCGAGCAGATGAGAAGCCAAGCTGGAACCTCCTCCAGCAGTGGCTCGACTTTGCCCTGCAGCGAGCGCATAACTGTGTAGAAGTAGGGGAGTCCGATCGTCCCCTTGTTCGTTGCCAAAACGCTTGGCAAATACTTGAAGTCTATAACTCCTAGTCTCAGATCTCCTGGCGTGTCCACCGTCCATACATTGGTTGGCCACGGAGCATGGTTGTCATCCTTTATGTCGTATGGAGCGTAGTATGCCACTGCGGATGGTGGGACAAAATTCTTCTTCAATCTGAGAAACACATTGAAGAACTCTGCGTCGCCTGGTGAAATGTCGTTGATTGATTTGTTCTTTGACTTCACCTGCTTCGCTTTGGAGAAGTACTCCTCCCTTGGCCGCTCAAGGAGCACGTTCATCGTGGCGGACGTGATGTTGTACTGCGCCTTGAACTTCTTCCAGTTGTCATGTAGGAGTTCACCATCAGCGTTGAACAGGCCGAGCTCCAGTTCGAGATTGTTCAACTCCTTACGCACGAGCATCTTCCTCTTCCGCCGCTCACACCACTCTATTGCCGTGTAACAACTCTCCAGGTTAGAGGAGCTTTGTGTGACTGTCACCTTTGGGTGGTACTGAGTTCTTCTTTTCTCGGATCGGTCCAAGATGTGTTTTCCCAGCTTCCGCAGATCGTCCAGTGACAGATTACCGAGGAATTTGAAAATCTCTCTGTTAATCATGCCCTTCTCCGTCTTCCACCCTTTCTTCTCGTTGAACTTCATGAGTGAGTCCGCATCGGTGAGCTCGCCGTGTGATGCACTGGAAATGACTTCACTCCACAATGCGAAGATGTCTTCGGGGGCCGTGATGATTCTTATCTCGTTCACAATTTTCAGATTTTTGTTGGCATCCTTGGATTTCGCGATGATATGAGACTTTGTGACCTCTATCATGGAGAATCGCTTCTGCATGGCCTTATTGAATTCTTGATTACAAACACCAGAATGACATGTGAGCGTTTGATGCAGTGTCGATATATGAATGCTTGATCAACGCAAATTACGACACTATGAATGGAAGGACTACATATTTAGCTCGACCCGACCTAATCAGACCCTACGTCGTTCAAAGTTACCAGTTGAAAAACATCATTGGGGTGTCAGACGAAACATATCGCGAACTTGACACGGTTGTCGTGTGCCTCCCTTGTCCATCTGGATACTGATACGCTTCCCAATGGAGCAGAGTCCTTCGGATTCCTTGGGCAACCCATATCAATCCAAATAGCTCTTGCTCCAAGAATATTTGTGGCCCAAGAAGGTTGAATCGCCTGGAAGTGATTCACTTTGTTATAGTAAGCTGAGATGGAGCGGAGAATCTCGTCTTTCTCTGTCCAGACAATGTAGCAACTTCACTTCTTGAATTCCTCTATAGTTTCCTCGTCAACTCCGAATGTCGGGTCCTGCATCATCCTACTGGCCTCTATGCTGTACTGATCGTTGATTATTCAGAACTTGCCATCCTTGATCCCCTCCCACGTTTCTGGCTTCTCCTTGCAATTGGTGGGCATGACGCAGACGGTTTGTCTGGAGCTTCTGTCGGGCATGTGGATCATCCAATGCATCATGTCCTCGACAATACGAGTTTCCTTGCTTCTTATATTCCTGGTGGCAGGAACTTGGATTAATTGCGTAATCTTGAGCTCTTTCTTCTCCATCTTGAGCAGGAAGGCGTCCGCACAATTTATCCAGAATTTCTTGTACGCTTTATTGGACTCCTCGTAGTTGGGTTTCTTATTGGCCTTGAGCGACTATGGAATTTCACTGAGCTCCGGTTGAACGCTGATGTCCTCTGTGACAGTCACAGATGCTGTCCTCCCCACGTTTCGTCTGGCAGGTGGTGGAAGTGGTGGTGTACCTTCCGGAACGGCGTCGGCTGGTCTTCGTGATCTGGTTCCCCGTCTGGATGTTGAAGACTGGGTGTCCATGGATATTTGGCTTGGCTCCTCGCTGTCAATGTTCAATGATACGGTCCGGGCAACCATGCTCTATTTCGCCATTGCGAGCTTCGCCTTTAGGACTGCAAAGTCCTAGAAGAGGCTTCTAATTTTCTGGCAAAGCTTTCGGCCAGTCAAGGGATCGCCATTGGCTTTCTGAAAGAACTTCTCACTAACTTTGTTCTCTAGCTCTTTTATTTCTGACCGATATTGTGTAGGCTCCAATGAATTCAAGAGGTTCGTCACTCTGAATGGAATCTCCTCAGACTTGAAGGAAATTGTGAAGTGGTATTGGTCTGCGGCAGGGATTCTCGTCTGCGTGGTCACGTAGTGCACTTTGACGTGGTTGTTATCTCCCTCGGTCACCTCCTAGATTTTCTCATCGTAGGAGAGCGGGATGAAGACCTCCATTCCTTTGAACTGGACGCAGAAGCATATCTGCTCTATGAAGGGGATCATGTGCAAGCTCTAGCACTCGATCTTCTCTGGGTTTTGGAATTCCCAGTAGTCTCCGTCGTTGAGGATGTCGTCCCCGTCTCCATCATCTTCTGGTCGCTTGTTCTCTGACCGCTTGTAGTACGATTCTAGTTTCGGCACTTGGTCCTCCATTCTGCAAGTCATTGACATAGTAAGCGCAGGTCTAATTAGCTCGACTTGAGTTGATCGGAGTTCTGCGCGTATGCATTTGTTTCTTAATCCTGCTTTAGTTGTTCTTACAGTTTCGATTGTTATACCGTTGTTCACTTTCTTACGCAATAACCACGCCAGTTTAGCTCGACTCAAGCTAAATTAGCTTTCTATCAAGCGTGTGTGGGTTTCTGTATATGCTGGAACTATTATTTGTTTATTGTCGCCAATCTTCTACAGGTTTTTTCATTAGATTATCTAGTTGTTTTGATTTTCTCAGATTGCGCTAACGTGGAGTTTGGTACTATGTTTTGTTTTAGTACGCCACCTCTACGCGTCTACCTATTATTCCCTCATATTGTGTCATTCAAGTCGATTCAACCTGAATTGCTTATTGTAGTTTTTCGAAATGTGGTTTACTTGGTGGTCTTGCGCTGCCTCTGGGCCTTTAGCTTGTATTCCCTTGTTTTGTGTCATTCAGGTCGATTCGACCTGAATTGCTTAATGTATTGTTTGGGAATGTGGTTTACTTGGTGGTCTAGCGGAGTGCCACTATATATGATTATGGGATCTTCTTATCTTGTTCTGGCATATGTGCAATTCAGGTCGAGTCGACTTGAATTGCACTTAGCTTCACGGCAGACTGGGACCCGAGGACACTTGTTCTGATGCTGATACCCGGCTAAATCCTTTGATATCCGGACAATATCCGGATTATATTATATTGATACCAGTGTTACAGTACAGGATTCAATTAGCTTGAAAATTTTCGAGACCCTAAACCCTAAGCCGTGAAACGAGGACTCTAAAGTGACACCCTGAAGCCTGTACCCTTGACCCTAAGCCTAGATCCTAAATCCTAACACAGATAGTACATAACAGAGCTGGAAACTAACTTGGAAATATAACAAAAGACAACCTTGAGTATGCTCAAAATGCACCAATTCCCAAATCCTGCAAGATTACCAACATTCGCTAGAATTTCAGCACTTCCAAGAAACAGCATACGCTAATGAATAAGGAACTGAAACAACAAACGCTAATGAAATCAGCAGGTACTGAAATGGAAATGCTTCATTCACCTCCTGTGTGCACAATACATAACAAATTTGCACACTTTCGGAACTCGCACATAGCAACGCAATTTCTTTGTAGATGAAAAACAAAAAATTGTGGTACACTAGCACCGAGCAATACTTCAAACTCCAACTGCAACGTTAACCTAATCAATGCCAAAACAATCCACATTTAGAACTTCCAAAGGAAACTACAAAGAGCAAATCCAGAACTCAAGAACAAAGCTCAAGAATCATAAATTTCAAAAGCAACCCGACGTTTACAAACGCTCTCACACTCACATAACAAACTCATACACATCAGATGACCTAGGCAGCTGCAATTCACAAGCTAAAATCACAAATTCACAGAGGAACTTATGCCCTGAGATTGAAACAAGTGCACAAAACCACAAAAACAAATCCAGCTTTGCAACAAAAACAAATCCAGCACCCAGCAAGTGAAACAAATCTGGCGCCCAGCAAGTGAAACAAGCGCACGAAACAACAAAACCCAGCGCCCAGCAAGTGCCCAGCAAGTGAAAGAAGCGCACAAAACTACAAGAATTCAAAGCCTTGAATAAACATGCATTCAAACTAATTCTGTGAAGTCGACATCTCAAATTCATCTTTAGAACTGCAAAAAATGCAAGAAGTACAAGAACAGGAAGACCAAAAATTACATCAAATTGAACTTGTTCCTACAACCCTAGAGCGGACCACAACACCAAGAACGGGACAAATTCAAATTGAGAACTTACCTTAATCAAATCCGAACTGCAGTTGCACTCGTCCGAGAAGAATGCACGCTCAAGAAACGTCCGACCGAAGGAGCTCCTCTTCTACTCGGCACCGCCAATCAATGAAACAGGAGGGAGAATAGGGAACCCCAACGAGGATCTAGCGCCGAAGAATCACACAGATAGACAGCGCAGCAGGGCCGCGCAAGAATTGAAGAGAGAAATGCACCGCGCGAGAAGAACACAGGGAAGCACCGCGCGAGAACATACATGAGCGACAAACCCTAGCGCTCAGCGACAAACCTAGCCCTAAACTCGTGCAATTGAAACAACAAACAACCAGGGGGAGGAGCAACACGCGAGAACACCGGAGGGCGGAGCAACATGCGACAACACAGGTTTGCAGAAGCAAATTCCGCACCAAACCCTAGCGCTCGACGACGAAGCTGGAGATACCTAGCCCCCTTACTCAATCCCGACCTCGATATACCCGGAAGTTGATATACCCGACCTGGATGTATACCCGGATGTTGATATACCCGACCTGGATGTATACCCAGATGTTGAGTATATCTGGTCTGGTCCTATACCCAATAGGTGCTTATATCCGACTGGGTTCTATACTCAGATCTGCTTTATGTATCTCTTAGGTGAATATCAAAAAAATTCTACTACTAAGGTAACTCTACCTATGACAGGCAAAGTTTTGGACCAGCCTAATGCAGGCAAAAAATTTCATGAAGTAGTACATTTCACAACACGCGTGTAATGCTCATGAAATTTTTTGCCTACATTAGGCTGGTCCAAAGTTGGCCTGTCATAGGCAGAGTTACTTTATTAATAGTAGTAAAATCCATAGTCTTAAGAAACGATTTTTTAAGTGAAAGAATCATTCATCCTAAACCTTCAAACAATTAAATCTTGAAGCATTAAAATTTGGATGTCAAGCAATTGTAGCAAACATTTTCTTCTCACACCAAATTTACAGCCAGGATGCATAGTTACACTTTGTTCTTGCAAAGAATGGTTTTTTGCCAATTATTCTCATACCAAAAATCATTCTTTATGTGCTTTGAGAACTAACCCTATAAAGATGCATTGGACGAAAGCAGTTTGATGAATGACTTCACTATTCTTTGTATACAAAAGATTTCACATATTGGTGAAGTAGTAATTATTGAAAAAATTTGGGGGCCTAACTTTATTATAAGGGACCCACATCATTATTAATGGGTTAAACAGCTCATTTGTTGGTGACATTGGAACTCAGTTATATTCATATTGTATAACATTAATGTCATTTACAAAACATAAAGGTTAGCGTTCATTCAAACTTGAAAGACTATGCATTATTTCTCCCTTGTGCACAAAAGTTCAAAGCATAAATATTACACTTCTTTTCTTTTTAGTCAATAATGTTTGAAAAGATATTCTACACTAATGAAAGATAAATCTCAATTCTGAATAGCATCCGCTAAGACAAAATAGTTTCATATTCAATAATTCCCACTACAAGCATTTCGTGCAAAGTAAGAGATAATTATTGACTATACTAGTTCAAAAATCCTTTCATTTACCAGTGATTATCCTATTCTACACAAATCTAAACTTACTTTGAATATATAGAGGTCCGTACAAATACAGCTGCCTTTCATTCCTAAATTTTTTTGGACACGTGCAAATGGATGCAAGTTACATTTAAATTTAATATTTCCATGGATTCAAATAGTTGGGAGTATTTACAACTTCTAGAATTTCATTCCAATGGCTTTCAAGATGAAATTCCATGACATTTGATATTGAGGGCCATTAAAAAACAGGCCCCCTTTCATTTCTAAATTTTTTTGGACACGTGCAAATGGATCCAAGTTACATTTAAAGTTAATATTTCCATGGATTCAAATAGTTGAGAGTATTTACAACTTCTAGAATTTTGTTCCAATGGCTTTCGAGATGAAATTCCATGACATTTGATATTGGGGGCCATTAAAGTGCAGGCCCCCTTTCGTTTCTAAATTTTTTTGGACACGTGCAAATGGATCCAAGTTACATATAAATTTTAAAACGGTCATTGAAAGGAAATTACTTGCCTACATTAAAATGACTGTGCCTGCAATTTCAGTTTGTTCATATATGATTAGTTGGGCATTTACGAGTTAATATTTGACAATGATATGGAAATTGAGAGGTTCACGGTTTTTAAAATGAAAGTAACCTTCTTCTTGAAAGCATTAATTTTCAATTATTTTGACTGTAAACCACTTAGAAATACATGTCATTAAGAACTATTTATTGAGCCATCAAATCTACACTTCAACAATTCTATGCATAATTTAATTTATCCTTAATCTAAGAACAACTATTTCCCTTCAATGATGTGTAAAAAATTAGTTTACAACTTGTACATATTCTTCCATGGCCGTGATATTGCCAATTCCATGACATTTCAGGTGTTGGATCAATTTTTAAAGTACAATGCACGGGTCACTTATTTCTCATTTTCTTTCAAAATAAAATAAATTAAGGTTGCACAGTTTGAGTGCGTCAATAGATTAAACGTCCTCTAATTATTTGCAACTTCTGCAAGATAGAAGTAGAAGTAATAATAGAATTGTTATTAATAATAATGTTAGTAATAATGTTATTGTAGAATTTTTTCATTTATTAGAGACTAAGTTATATGAATGTGTACAGACTTAAGAATTGTGGCTTGAATGATTATGAAAGTCTATTAATTTTATCTTATGTTTACACAATCATTTGGTTTTTACTAACTCATAAGAAACTAAATTGTTTTACTTTTATTTCAGGAGCAGAATATTCAACTAAGGTCATTGGTCTAAGTAAGTGATCATGTTCACGTTTAATTTTGCATAATTATCAATAAATGCATGTTTTCATTCAAGCATACTAATAGTATGCTTACTTCTAAATAGAAACACTATTATTATCATTAGTATAATAATTGTGCAAATGAATTATTATTTGCAATCCACTTGCCAGAAGGACATTCAAAAATGGATAAGTAACGTTTAAATTAGGCCGTCCACTATTGAGGCGAGTATATTGCTGCAATGAATCATATAATAGCCTTCATGTAACCAACCATAGTTACTCAAGCCAGAATTATAGTACTATGCTTCAAATAAGTGATCCCTAAATTCAACTTCTTTGCAGAAGTATAATTCAACCTCTTTCCAAAACTTCTTGACATGTAATATATTCAGAAGTGACGAAGAATTGCAAATAATATATTTCCACTTCGTGCGCATACTACGGCATTCTGGGTTTATGGGGAATTTCATTAAATTGGCCACATTCCGCATGCCATTTTTAGACCGCCCGCTTTGAATCAAAAATTTGATTTTCAAAACAATTATAGATTTCAAAATTCTAGGAATAACACAGAATTTAAATCGTGTGGTTTAAATTGAGAAAGTGACATCTATGACTATTGTAGTTTGAAGATATCTTGAGATGGTATAGGTTTTGGTTATCTATGGTTGTTGTACATTTCAGACCACCCGCTTTGAACAGTCAAAACTGCAAAAGTTAAGGAATTTGACCATTTTCAAAAAGTTGCCTATGTTTTCATTTTCTAAACTACAATAAAATCTAAAACCTGAAGTCTAAGTGTACGGATGAAATTTTGAATGTACATCCAAACTCTATTTATGAATTGCAATTTTTTTTATTAGTACTTCAAGATATCATTTTTCAATTTTTAAAATTTTGGAGAAGGTTCTATATGTGCAGTGATTATAAAATTGAAGAGTGGATTATTTAGTGGAAGATGCGCTTAATCACTAAACTTGAAAATTGTTAACCGCGAAAATTTTTAGCGTAGAAAGCCTACCTTAATTTTAACAGGAAGTGCAACGTAAGCTGCTTTTTTATCGTTGACAAAAATTTAGTTCCTATTTTTGTTTCTAAAGTTGTGGGAGTCTGACAACTGTTCCTTGTCTAACTTTTTTGTACATTCCTTTGCCTATTTCTAGTGGTATGGTGGCTTTGTTCATCATGATTCCTTGGTCCTCTAATATAAGATCCTCTACGACTATTATATTTTGAAAAAGCTAATAGTCCGTTGGCGCCACTACTCTCCTGTCGACAAAGTTCCCGCAAAGGATAGGGGTGTGGCCGCCTCCTCCGATTGCAGAATTCCATTTGCTCATTTTCGTTCTCTTCGGGCTGTGCTGCGCTAGCGATCATTGTCGCGCTTTGTCCTTGTTTGCTCTTGCCGGTGTGCAGAGACTCTACTCAATTTTGTATGGAATTGGTTCTCTGAACATTGTGGAGGAGAGGCGCTCCATCGCATTGTGCATGCCGAAAGTGTGTATTATTCTTGGTTATGTAAATTGCGTCCTTTGTGTCACAGTTTGTTGGAACCACAGATTGGATTGCAATCGTTGTTGAATTTGGTGACAGTATGAGAACGCCATTATAGTATTTGCTTTCAGGGTCTTATTGATTGCATCAACTGTGTAAGAGTGTCTCGAGTTTGTTGTAATGAATGACTGAGATTCGCATGTCGCAGTTGTTGCAGATCAGATTGGTGTACTAGAAAATTGAGAAGAGTTCATTTGACTTATCCGTTGAGAAATCCGGAATCGAAGGCCATATTCTGAGTCTATAAGGCTTCTGTAAATGTCGGGTAAGTTCAGCTCAATTCGACCTGAATCACTGGAGCCCAATGACATAATGTAGTATTTTCAGCTTGATCCGACTTGAATTACATGAAGGGACTCGTCAGCAACACTGGTTGTCTTTAGCTCGATTCGACCTGAATTAACTTACCTTGTAGTTCATTAAATCATAAACAGTCTATCGCTTTAATGTACACCCCATACGAATCTAATCAGCTCGATTCGAGCCGACTAGTGAGCTCATATGAGCAGGGCCATTTACAATATATGAAAGTAATAAACGTTGAGCAACATACTGAGTATTATTCAGCGGCAATGTGGGTGACCCACTTGGTTTGGTTCAGCTCGACTCGAGCTGATATACTTTGACATGAGTATCTTTGTATATGAAGACAATCTCTACGAGCCTGTCATTCTACGTAGTGTATTCCTGATGCTTTAACCTACTTAGATTCCGTAATGAACCTGCATAGGTATATGTTTCAGCTCGACTTGACCTGAATCACTCTATCCATGTGACAGATTGTAATGTTTCCATCTCAACTCGAGCAGATGTAAATGTTGGTAATTCATTTTATCCGAGCTGTTCGTGAACAACTCTTCTTGTCATCAGCTCGATCCGACCTGAATTGACTATGTAGTCATTTCTTGAGCACGATAGGAATATATTTCTGTGATATTTTCATCCTAGGATTCTAATCAGCTCGATTAGACCAAAATGGTGTGGTCTTGTAAGGAGAACCATTTATACTATATATTTAATAATGAATTCCTAGTGCCGGTCTGAATACTTCTCATTGGACGGTGGGTGTTATATTTGGTTTCAATTAGCTTGGGTCGTGCTGATATACTTTGACATGGATATTTATTTGCTCAAGGACATTCTATACGAGGTTGGCATTTCTATATAATATGTAGATTATTCTATGTCTTATAAATTTTAGAGGATAAGAGTTATTTGCATTGATGTACGCTTCAGCTCGATTTGAGCTGGTGTATAGTGTAAATACTTTGTGTCTTGTTACTTACTTGTATTTGTGGATTTCTGTGGGCAGATATCTTAAATGGCTTCCACAATGAATGATGGTGTCAACCTGAGCGACTCTGACATTGAAGATGAGGTGCTTCATGTCTTGAATGCTGACATCTCGGATTGCGAAGGCATTCCTCGTTGGTCGTGGAATACAAGATGTGTCACTCTCTATAACGCTGACGGCGTGCTTGTTGGGGAGGGTACTTGCCATAGCGTCAACTCGGACCTTATGCTAGTTGCAAATGGTCCTCTTGGTGACACTCATGTTGGAGTTCACATTTCAAAGACTCATTCGGAAATGGACGTACCCAAAGAGTGGATATATTCACTATGGGCATGGCCGATCGAGCTCGTCCATTGCTGTGGAGCTAGTCTTCGAGACCATGAAGCACGGGATGCTTTTAATCGTCTCCAAGCACGTCGCTTGAATCCGTCCTCCTCGATATCCTCTCGTCCGTATTCAAGTGTTGTCCGGAATCCTCCTCGCGAGGCTAACCTTAAGGTGAAGGAGCTCCTTAGCCAAGAGTCCATCAATGCGATGTCCAACAAAGTTTGCTGTCACAAGAATCGCGTTCAACCATTTCCAAGGGAGAAGATTTGGATCCTCCGCGAACGAATGTATAACAGATCAACATTCAAATTCAGAGCCCACATGAAGACTGATGTGCACAGGTCAGTTCATTATGACGAACGTGGTAGGAAGATGGTGACCATTGAAAAAATAGATGTATGCATGCGGGCTTGGATGCATATTTCTGGTGTCCCCGAGGCTACATTCTATCGCTACCTTGCTTATTGGAAGGATGGTCGGAAGCAAGAGACCATGGTAATTTGGGCTTGGTGAAGCCAAGGAAATACACAGAACAAGCAGCTGCTACCTTGAAATGTATCCTTGGGAAGGAGGCAGATCACATGCCACATTGTACTCGTACCCTCAAGTCAGGAGACAAGGTTGTATCAATGATTCTCCCGGCTACTTTCCAATGGAAAGGTCAAATTTCAAAAATTAACGATGCCAACGCAGCATTTGGGTTGAAAGGCATTTCTACTTCAAACTTGAGCAAGATCAAGTCCTCCAAGTTCTCGAAGTACGATGTGAAGAAACCCGGAGATAACTTTGCTCGTTGTGCTACGTGTGACAAATATTGCGAACTTCTGAAGGGTGCAATTGCTGGATCTCAATCTGCTTTGAAGTGGCAAATGTTGCTTGAAAAACATCTGGCTATTGCTCGAGCACATAGGGAGCTCTATTATGCAAGTCGTTACCGGTCACATAATTTTCCGCATGAATGTTTGACAATCATGCATGACAAGATGGACCATGCTAAAACTGCTTCTCCTGTCTTCTCCCACAAGAGTAAAGACCTTGATGGCCTTGTCAAGTTGCCTGTTTCAGTAACTGGCATGATTGCGCACGGTCATGCTGATGTTCAATATGCGCATTACGGTTTGGATATTTTCCCCCATGATTCGAATTATACCATCGGTTCTATGGCAAAATTGTTGCGGGATTTGGAATTGCCGCCAAAATATTCTTCTCGGTAATTGTTTGTGAATTCAAAGTCCACAACTTTGTTTGAGAAAGTACTTGCGGGTGCTCAAATGTGTGTAGCGGCACTACCTCCTCCGCCTGAGATTTTGGTGCCAGGAACGCCATTACCGCCTATTCTCAATGTGCAGATGGACAATGCCATTGGAGACAACAAGAATCGATACGTCTTTTGTTATTGGTCTCTACTTGTTGCAAACAAGATCTTCCGAGAAGTGTATGTGAACTTCATGATTGTAGGTCACACTCATGATGACATCGATGCGTTATTTGGAAGATGGAGCATGCTTTTGAAGAAGGAGAGCTTTCCTACTATACCTTCGCTCATGAAGTCATTCATGGATGTAGAATCCATTCCTACTATCCCTCATTTCATTGAAGAGGTGCCCGATTTTAAGGGTTTCATTGCAGGGAAGTTCTTAGACGGTGGTGATATCATGGTTGGACATACAAGGCCACAACAAGTGAAGTTCTACCTTGATTCAGATGGAGTCCCAGTCATGAAATACAAACTCTTGTGCACTGATCTAGATTGGTTGCCAAAAGGTGCAGGCGGAGGTCTTAAACTGTGGCAGGAATATTTTCAAGGTGAAAGTTTGTGGCCTCGTGGAGTGCCTTTGGCAATCTTGCCAAGTCCAATGAGAGGTCAAGATGACATCCTCAAGGGTATGTCTGGGTTTGTTAAGTATTGGGAGAATTTGTGCAATCAAGACCGCACTGGGAAATATCAAAGATTGTATGAGCTCTTGGTGCATTATTGGCGTGATTTGAAGGTGGCAATGCAGGATCCTTTGTCTACCTCTACGGTTTTGAACGATGGTTTCTGGCCCATGACCCGTATTCAAGCAGCGCCAGAGGATGAGTTAGCTGAAGATGGTGAGGTGCGTGAAGAGTTTGGAGAGGATGATGCATACGTCGGACCTTTGCGAGGTCGCCCACAACCATCTTTTAGGGTGAGTCGGGATCTTTATAAAAATTACTTTGTTGCAATTTGTCCGGCGGATGGTGCTAGTCGGCCAGTTTGGATTGCAAGGGCATTGTCAAATCCAAATTGTAACCTAGAGAAACCAAATTGTGTTCTTCAATACTTTCGCCCAACATCAAGAAACCAAGATGTTCAAGACAACTATACGGGATGGGATAGCAAAAGAGGTTTGCGCTGGAAGGTTGATGAAACTGAACCGCCGCTTTGGGAGCATATGGACGCTTTGACGACAGCGTGGAGGTCTCAGATTAGAGCAGAGACTACACATTGCATGATCAAAATTCCGACAATTCAAATTGAAGTCATCAACCAAAGTCTCGCTTCGTATACTTGATATGAAGAAGTTATACGCATATATATGTTTTATGTGTTTTAATTAAGTTTTTATGTAGTAATATGTATAACAAAAGGAATTTTTATATTAGAATAGATTATATAGGATTGAATTGTTTTATGTTATTTTATAATGCTGTATTGCATAAATGATCAAGCTGTATGTTTTGTGTTTACAAAACAATTGCATTTATACATAAAAATATTCTTTTATCTGTTACCTACTATATTGTGTTATGTTTATTATATTATTTAGTTTATACTTTTGTTTATATATCTTTGTATAAATTTCCTGCAAAATTGTACTTTGATTGGAAAAAATTGGATAGTGGGTATACCCACTTTTTATTTTGTTCCTTTGTAAAGCACTTCTCACATTTGGGTAGGGGCCGGTTGGTTGTTACAACTTTCCTGCCAGCGAAGTTCACATAGCAGCACCAAGTCATGTCTTTTTCTCATGCGCTCATATGAGTTCAACGGGAATTGAACATGGACCGCTTGAATAAAACCACTAAGCACTTACAACCAACCACAACGTTCATGACTTGGTATTATACAAAGAATATGATCTTCACTTATATGAGTCGAAACTCAATTATTACACAGAACTAAATGTACTCGAATCTTCTAGTTCATGATACTCTCATTATAATGGAAATTACACTTTTGAATCAATAAGTGTTTTGTTCATCGATCTGAATTGGCCAAAATCTAAATTCATTCATAAGGGTCTAAATGAACAATATTATTTTGAGAGGGCCCCATCCTCTCATTTTATTGAATATAACATTATCATTAATCAAAACTAATTCTTATATTCAAAGATTACTTACCAGATGAAGGCTTGAATCTTGAACTGCATAATTTGTCTAGCAAATGGAAGAAGTAAGTTATCACCAACCTCAAATTCCTTAACCCCTAAGTGCCTATTAATCACTAAGCCTTTCCAAGTGTGTTCTTCCTATGAAAAAAGAGCATGGACTTATAGTTAGCCCCAGTGATGCAAATTTTTATTTTTTCAAAATCTAAGCTTACAGATGTTTAAAGAGCTAGCTTATTAGTATATATACCAATTTTGGGTGCAAAATTGCATAGGAGTTGTGAGATCGTAACAAGAGAAATGTATGTTTTCTATTTTTAGTATGCTGCCCCTCTCCACAATGTTTGAGAAATTTGCAAATAAATTTTTTTGGGGATTGGAAGTGATATGAACAACTACAAATTATGTTAGCACACTAAAATACACTTTCAAAAAATTTAATTTCACATGAAAAGCTATCAAACTCATTACACAATCCACCTTGCAATTGTTGAAATGCAATTTTTTTTATAAGTAGACATCGCAAATAACTCCAAACCAACACTTGCATGTTTAAATTTTCAATGGTGAAAATCATGAAAACACTTTACTCTTTCCATTGGGACTAATTTCAGAGCAAATGGATAAGTACAACTTTTTAGATTTCAAATCAAGTGAAATTGGCAAGCTTTGTTCAAAGCCGGGAAATCAAGTAAAATTTGCAAACTTTACTCTTCCACTAATGATACATATATGCCTTTGAGGATCTCTCAAAAATCAAATATTTACCTTTATTAGTGAAAAATAAAAGTTTCCAATAGTTAACCTTCAATACTGCCATTGAAAATTTTTTAACCGGTCAAAGGAATTTAACTACCCGTACCCAAATGAGCCTGAAATTTTGCAACGACCATATTTGGTCGCTCAAGTAGTAAGGGGTTAATTGTAGACTGAAGATCCAGCAAATCACTTTGTCAATTTGTCATTCTAGCTTCTAAAACCGCAACCGCTCAGATAAAAGAGTGTCCGTCAATTTGATCTTCAGCAATTACACGCTTAGGATTTAGGGTACAGACAATCAAGTTGACACAAACAATTAAGGTAAACCTACCTACGACAAGCAAAATAACTGATTTGTCATGTTGCCATTACCAAAAAAAATCTGATTTTTTTTCATACAAAGACAAATCTGAGAAATGAAGGAAGCAGTTGGAATTTTATTTTTTGGAGAAAGTATGAGTTAGTTCTGAACTATTCTGCCCAATCGATCTAAAAGAATCTGTAGACTACCCCAAATCAACAAAAAGGGTTTCTATAATGGTCATCTTACCACCTAAAGCAATCACCAGATTTTGTAACATGGCCATGACATGAAGGAATAAAAAAAATAACTTTGTATGACAAGTTTACACTAGAAAGGTGTAAGTGTCCTATGACAGTCAACCCTGTCTAAAAATCATTTAATATGGTACTTGAATTGAGAGTTTTGGACAATAGAAACCTATAGCCTTTATTAAACAATACTCAAAATTATAGGTTCAGATCAAAGTTCAATAAAAAATAAATAGGGGGGCAAAAATCACTTGAACACACATCGTTAGTTATAGATACACTAAGTGATCTCCTCGTGATTAATTTTAATTCAATCAAAATACACATAAAATCAAAAGGATCCAATCACTAGATTTCAAATACGCCAAACAAACATCCAATGCTGCAAAAGATTTGCAACAGACAATTTGTATATTAAGCTTGAAAAATAGTTTTGTATGAATATGTGCAACAATTGGACAAGCTAAGACTGGCAAAAAACTGAGAGAGAGAGACAAGAGAGTTTTCTGACTATTTGACTTCGGCTCAAAAAATGATTCAAAAGCTCCAAGGCACTAAGTCAATTTGCCCCTCTTCTAATCTCAACCATTTGCCTCCTTTACAATCTGTTCACAATATCAAATTGCCTCTAACACTTTGCCTGCTTTAGATGGTCAAATAACCTTCATAGGTATATTCTGTTCACCCTGGTTTTGACGTATGCTTACTGCACAAATTATTGTAGAAAACCAATTAGGCAGCATACTTCTAGAATTTTCAACTAATTGATAATTTCTCAAAAAATAAAAATTTCAGTTGTTCTTTGCATTCTTTTTGTTTTTTTAAATAGATCTTCTTATGTCACTAATTAGTGTAGAAATATAATCCAAAGCTTTAAAATTTAAATTAACCTATAGACCCTAAATCCTAAACCCTAAACTTGTAAATCCGATTTAATACTTATCATGTGTAGGAATAAGCCTAAATCCTAAACCCTGAATCCTAAAATCCTATAGAATGAGAAAAAGTAACTCTAAATCCTAAAATTCACCTTCAAAACATAATCCAAGTACCCTCAAATCTGAACTCTAAACTGTAACTGCAACTGTAAACCCCTAAACCCTTAAGCTTTCATTCAAAAAATTAACCATAAAAAAATAATAGAAAATGAATCTTCAGTTTCACCCATTAGAAGTTACATGGATAGCGGGAAATTATTCCAAATCCCTAAATCTGACCTCCAGCTGCACAAGAAGACAAGTGACTGCACTAATAGCAGGCGAGTATATCTGGACTTTGATTTTTTAGGTATGCTACTAATGGAGCCGCATTTTGCATGACCTAATTCTGACAGAAAGTGGTCCAAAAAGTGAGAACAAAGCAATGTCAGAGAAAGTGGATTCTGAATAACCCGTACATTCGGAGCAAATTTGAATTTTTGGAATTCCGCGCCCATATTTTCCTGCCCTTCTTCCTTCGATAAGTCCGTTGTGTCTCCTTGTCCCCTTCAAGCCGGATGTCCCCTTGCTTCTCCTCTACAGCAACGTCACTTTTTCTCGTTGCGTTTCAAATGATTTTGTAGAATTCCCGCTGATTGCTTCGCCAACTTTTTCACGCAAATTTTTTATGCCTGTGCTGCGGACTTGCCGAGAGTGAAGTGAGTAACCGCAGCAGGTGCGCACGCTTGCCGTAGTTGCTGGAGACTATTTTTTGTAGACATAATGTACTTTTGGTTTGACTAGTTTGCGCATTTAGTTCTGCACGTGGTTTTGGACGTTCGATGCCCTCTATTGTCTTCAAGGATTGTATTTTTTTGCTGAAAAGAATAGTGAAATATAGGATTCTCATTGATTAATAATGTTCAAGGGGATGTTCTACCTCAATCTGACTTCCGTAACATTGAAGTACGCAGTTTCTAATATGTACGCCAATTTTTACGGGATTTACATTTAACGCATATTCAGTGAACAGTACATCCTCGTGTCGATGATAAGGATAGACTGTAGAGAAACTTATTCCTGTCAATGTATCCTTGAGTCGATGTTAATTCTTGAATCTAGAATGTTTTGTGCTTATCGTCGGCTTGAGGATATATAGGATATACTCATAATTAGTAATGGCTAGTAAAGTCTATCCTTAGCTCAACGATAGACGTTTACATATGTAGATGTACGATGGAAAATATCCTCGAGTCGATGATAATATATTTCATCATATTATAAGAATTAGACGACCTATAATTTTGAGGATTTCTTGAATGTTATCTGTATTTGACGAGGTCTTCCACATGGTAAACTGCGTAGATTCTCTATCCTCGAGTCGAGGATACGGCTTGAGGTGATCATATTCAATAGTTTACTTCCTGGACTGAATCAACGACAATTCTGAATCTAGAATGTTTTGTGATTATTGTTGACTCAAGGATATATAGGAGATAATTGTAATTAGTAATGACCATCGAAGTCTATCCTTGGCTCATCGATAGTCATTTACATATTTGGATGTACAATGAGCAATATCTTCGAGTCGACGATAATATATTTCATCTTATTGTAAGAATTAAATGACCTATAATATTGAAGATTTTACGAAAGTTTATGTGTTTGACGGGGTCTTCCACATGATAAAATGCATAGATTCTGTATCCTCGAGTTGAGGATATTTCTCGATGTGACCCTATTTAATAGTTTACTTCCTAGACTATAGATATGATTGGTCTTCTATAATAGTTAACTGTACAGAAATATAACAAAATCTCAATGAACAAGTTTCCCATGTAATTGACACTCAAATGTGAAGACTGGTATCAGTAACTTCAGGTCATAACTCCGATCATTGAGTCGATGATACCATGTAATTGAACAATTTTATTCACTTAATAATTATACAATACTTGTATTATTTACAGTCCAAGATGTAAACTATCTAACACTGTGAACGTAGTTCCCTATCCAACAAATCGTATTGAAATATGACAGAATATTTATGGTTTTTGGTCAAGAAAATCACAAGAAAAGAATAGTATCAGTTACATCACCACAACATTCCGATCCTCGAATCGACGATGCCTTCGAATTGAGAATCATTATTACAATATTTTGGTATCTTATATGATCTAGTCTCTTTAATAGGGTACTTCAGAATGTTAGAAAAGTATTATAGAACCTCTATCCTTAAGTCGAGGTCACATTTTCCATTTATAGGATCACATAAGTATACATAGATCTGACGGTGACCAATCAGAATAATGAACTGATTGTCAAGAGAAAGGTCTAAATTCCAGAAATAAGGTAGCCTCTTCAGTGTTTATAATGTTGTTATTGTGTATTTTTAGTCGTATAGTTCTGATTAGTTTGTGAACATCGTCGCTTCGAAGATAGGAATGCCGAGGTGAAGTCCACTAATTATTTTCACAATGAATTACGTCTGGAATACATTTAATAGATATTCTATCATATTATAGTATAAAATTGTAGTCAATAACTCAATGATGTAGTTTACTTTGATTTCATAGAGGGGATAACTCTGTTTGAGTTCTATGTATGCAGATTAGTAACATGCTGTTGTAATACTTTTAGTTGCCACATCTATTCATGGAGCCGAGGATATGTATTCTTACTGGTAATGTGTATTTCACAGAATGGATGTCCATGGACCTGAAGAGTTCGTTAACCTTGTGCCTGTATTACCTTTTGGAATCGCTGAGTGTGACGGGATTCCTAGGGCAAAATGGCATCCTTGGGCTATCACGCTACAAAACAAAGCGGGAGTGGATGTTGCAAATGAAGTCTTTCAAAATGTTGATCCAAATCTTGTCGTGGACTCGGACCATAGACCTCTCGGTGACGACCGAGTGGCTGTCCAAATCGCAGAGTCTTTGTGTGAGGAGGAAGTTCCGTCCGGTTGGATGTGGTCAATTCATTCTTGACACATCAAACAAGTGTTTCTTGACGGTGTGAGTTTGTATGACCAAGACTAGACAAACATTTACAACATGGCCGTCAACGCCCTTACTTGAAGGGTTCGTAAAAGGGTTTGGTCTTATGAAACCACTCGTGAGAAGGTGGAGCCTGATCTCCCTCCGAAAAAAGAGTCCCTTCTCACTATTGATGCAATCACTCAAATTTCCACCAAAACATGTTGCGAGAGTAATTGCTTGCAGCCATTTCCGCATGGGCAAATCTAGGTCGTCCGAACTCAACTCCATGTAAACGATGGAGTATATAATCAAAAGAGGTGTCTTCTTGATGTGCATGGTCAAATCCACAAAGATCCTGCCGGCAAGGAATGGATTATCCTAAAAGGTAGAAACATGTGTCCCACTGCATAGTGGACCACTCATGGGATTTCAAAGGCTACATTTTATAGATACAAGAAAATGTCCAAAAATGGGAAGAAGCCGGAAGAACATGGAAACTTGGGGTCAAAAAAACCAAGGATGCATACCTTGTAGGCTACTGCCACACTAAAAACTATTGTTGTACCAGATGTTGACAGAATGCCACACAAGACGAGGATGCTAGAATTGGGAGAGGAAGTGCTTGCAATGGTTTTACCGTTGGCATTCCTTTGGAGAGCCCGGCTGCCATTAATCAATGAAGCCAATGCATCACTAAACTTACAGCCCATTTCTTCTAGTGGTTTCAGCAACATTTGACGGACTTCTTTTTCAAAATACGCTTCAAAGGCTCGTAGAGACAGTTCTGCTCAATGTGGTTTGTGTGACCAATACAAGCAATTGAGGGCCGCATGCACTCCACTTTCTTACGCTGCGAAGAAGTGGTCACAAATTCTAAGTACTCACAATGATGGGCAAAGGGCCCATAGACTACTATACTATTCTAATTGACATATGTCCAAACATTATCCTGAGAAGATGCTAACCATCATCCATGATAAAATGGATCACTCGAAGACCGCTTCTCCGCACTTCTCTTACAAGACCAAAGCAACAGATTCCTTCATGAAAATGCCTGTTGCTGTGACGGGTATGATTGCCCATGGTCATGGGGACGTTCGGTACACACACTATGGATTGGACATCTTCCTAACAGACTCCAATCATACCATTGGATTCATTGCAAAGTTGTTGCGTAAAAACAGATGGGTTTTCGCTTTTTGTTCACTTTTGGTCTACAAAGGCATTTTTCGCGAAGTGTTCATCAACTTCCTCATTGTTGGGCACACCCACAAAGACATCGATGCTCTTTTTGGTTGTTGGAGTGGTTTCTTGAAGACGAGTAACTACCCCACGCTTCCAATGCTTATGCAATCTTTCATGCATGCTGGAAATCACCCGATCATTCCTCAGTTGACCAAGGAAGTTCCTGATTTCAAGCAATTTGTGCACGGGTATATGGGCACCGGCAGAGATTTTTTGGAAGGCCATTCCAGATCCCAGCAGTTCAAGTTTCATATGGACTCAGCTAATGGATGGCCTTTGATGGAGTATAAAAATTTGTGTACGGATAGAGATTGGTTGCCAGATCATGGGAAGGGAATTTGCTTGTGGTTTGAGACCAAAGACGGTCTTCCCAAGGTGCCAAGCGGTGTTCCACCACCTCTGCTTCCACGGAATATAAAAGTGTTGGATGAGATCAAAAATGGTTTGAATAGGTTCATTGCGTTGTGGACTGCAATGGCTGATGATCCGCTATCCGGAGATTTCAAGAGGGTCAATGGTCCTATTAAGGAATATTGGAAAATTGTGAGAGCTGCTTTGGATGCACCCTTAGAACCGCGTGCAACATTACTACATGGTTTTTGGCCCACTATAGAGGTCATTGAAGGAGACGAGGCAATTTGTCGGCAGAGGGAGGTCATGGCACATCAAGAGGATGCACAGGACGTGCCATTTGTTGGACGTAGGCGTGATCGCCTATGTGCTTCTTTTTGTGTTGATCGCGATACCTTCGCAGGTTATTTTCTCGTGGTGCTTCCTGCAGATTGTGACCCGAAGCCATTTTGGCTTGCTAGAGGCATTATAAATCTGAATCCGGATCCAGGGCATATGCATATGATTGAAATACAGTATTGGATGCCAACTGGAGAAAGATACATTGATTTAGAGACATATGATGGATGGAACACCAAAAAAGAGAATGTGTGGCGCGAAGATTGGGTAATATCTCCAACATGGTCAAACATGGATTGCATCATGACAACTTGGAAGCCCCGTATTTGAGAAGGGACCTCAGGTCCAAGGGTTGCAATTCTGAAGCCGCAAATTGACATCATCAAAGCATCAATGGTAGCCTTTACGGGTGATATGAGCAACGATGAATCTGCAATGGAAGGTTGAATAGTTTGTAGTTACGTAAGTAGACTTGATTGTAGGGTTTGAAGTAGAATGGACTCTACACTAGAAGAAAACTTCATTTTACTGGTCAAAAACTATGTTTTACTTGTCAAATTTGTGTTGTAATCAACAGAATAGTATCATATTATTTTGTTGAGTTCTCCCTTTGTAACGCAAAATTCTGCGTTCCAACGTTTCAACACAAAATTTGACAAGTAAAATGCAGATTTTTGACAAGTAAAATGCACAATTTTGTATTAGAATGCATTATGAAGTGAGAACTCAACAAAATCAATATGATATTCTTTTGTTGAGTACAACGCAGTTTCTATTAAGTTGAACACAGTTTTTTTCTAGTGCTACATTTACATGTTTGGATATGTTTGGAAACATATATAGTTTTGATTTCATTATAGTAGAGTGTTTGTAACAAATATTTATTTCTATTAATAGTATATGATTTTCTACAATATTTTTACTTCATATTCTTCAATTAATATAGTCATTTTGAAATTTCATTGGTTTACATCTTTTCCACGTGAAAGTGTGGACATCAGCATTCTAAAGATTAGTCTTCAGTTAACATGTTCAAGTCTCATTTTAAAGAAATGTTTCACATGACAACCTCTAAGTGGTTTAATTTATTTGTACGGTTCAAAAAAATAAAATGTACAAATGTTGACTGTAAGTTCTTTTTGCTTTTTTAAGCCGTTGCGCCCTAGGTAGACATGAATTTTGAGTCTTTCAGGTCTCAATTTCTTGAATAGTCTCAAATTAATGAACTCTTTTCTAAACTAAATAGAGTACAGAACTAAAATGAGACCTCCACTTGTCTCAAATTAACAAATAAGGCCTTAAATGCATCCATGGATTTGAAATCAAGGGCCAGTTAATTAACAACTTGTACATGTAAAACCTCTTCTTGTACGTGGACTTCATTTGTGCATTTAGAATATATTATTTTTAAAATTCAGGCCAAGGTCCATCTTTTGGAATTTCCAAGACCAAATTCTAAAAAATAGGGGATTCTTTGAATGCGTCCATGGATTTGAAATCAAAGTCCAGCTAATAGGCAACTTGTATATGTAAAACCTCTATTTGTACGTAGACTTCCTTTGTGCATTTAGGATTTATTATATATAAAATTTAGGGCAAGGTTCGTTTCTTTGAAATTCTATGACCAAATTCACAAAAATAGGGGATTATTTAAATGCGTCCATGGATATAAAATCAAAGTCTAGCTAATTAGCAACTTGTACATGTCAACCCTCTCATTGTACGTGGACTTCTTTTGTGCATATAGAATTTATTATTTTTAAATTTCAGGGCAAGGTCCGTTTCTTTGAAGTTCCATGACCAAACTCAAAAAAATAGGGGATTATTTGAATGCCTCTATGGATTTGAAATCAAGGTCTAGCTAATTGGCAACTTGTACATGTAAAACCTCTCCTTGTACGTGGACTTTTTTTGTTGCATATAGGATTTATTATTTTTAGAATTCAGGACAAGGTTCGTTTTTTTGAAGTTCCATGACCAAATTCTAAAAAATAGGAGAGTCCTTGAACACGTCCATGGATTTGAAATCAAAGTCTAGCTAATCGGCAACTTGTTCATGTTAAACCTTTCTTTATACGTGGACCTCTTTTTTGCATTTAGGATTTATTATTTTTAGATTTCAGGGCAAAGGTCCGTTTCATTGATGTTCCATGACCAAATTCAAAAAAATAGGGGAGTCCTTGAATGCGTCCATGGATTTGAAATCAAAGGCCAACTAATTGGCAACTTGTACATGCAAAATCATTCTTTGTACGTAGACTTCTTTTGTTGCATTTAGGATTTATTATTTTTAGTATTTAGACAAAGGTCCGGTTCTTTGAAGTTCCAGAACCAAATTCAAAAAAAATAGGGGATTATTTGAATGCGTCCACGGATATGAAATCAAAGTCTAGCTAATTGGCAACCTGTACATGTAAAACATCCCCCTGTACGTGGACTTCTTCTGTTGCATATGGGTAGTTGTATGGTTGAGTGGACCAAAACCGGCACTTGGTGACCCAACGAAAGTCCCTGGAGAGTCCATCCGCGATGGCCAAGTTGGCTGCCACGACGGAGCACGCTGCCCTGCAAAGGCGGGAGAAAGAATTTGAATATGATGCGCCCGTAGTTGTGGGTCGTTGGATCTCAGCGGGGGGTTCAATCTACGGCCCGAGGCCCGATGCCCGAGCGGCGGCAGTCCCTGGCCGGGAAGTCTCGCTTGCGGAGTGTTGCACTGGTTTGGCACTTGAGTGCTTTGCGAGGACATATTGCTTTGCGTAGGACTGATTGCTTTGCATGGACAGATTGTGCCAGCGTAGAAAGAGCATGGCTTTAAATCTTAGGGTGAGTAATACGAGTAGTCTTGAGGGCGGTGAAGAGAGGTGTTTTCTGAAGCCTGTGAAGGCTGAAGGTGGCGAAGAGGGGTCCTCGTTTGTAGATCCCATTTTAGCGGCACAAGTAGACCTCATCTTCGATAGAGTAACGCCGCCAACTCGGGGTCAGTTTCAAAAATTGTATGGCCTTAGCAATGAAGGTCCTAACCCGAAAAAGCTTAAGATAGGGGTGCACCTCGAGGAGCAGGATGTAGAAGCATTGTTCGGCCCTTGCATCAACAGAAGTGGCTATAGATATGATCGACTTGAGAATGAGTGGTTGATTCGGGAGAGTGAGGAGAAATACATGATTTGTCATCAGCGAAATGTGCTCCCAAACAACAAGCTGATCAACAAGGCTGAGGCGCGCGGCATTACTTACGAGAAGGTGAAGGCGAAGAAGGTCAATTGGTGTGCTTTTGCTGAGTGGACATGTCGCAACAAGATTAGGAGGAAGGATAACAAGGACGAGGCTCAAGACGTGGTCCCATCACCAAAACAAGGGATTCCACAAGACGGGTCCAAAGGGGATTGCTTCCCAGTCTCCGGCCATAAGAGACTAACTGGCAATTTTGAAGACCTAACGACAATAGTGTTTGAAAGTAGCAATCGGCGGCTGACCACGGACTTCCGAGAGAAAAAGTCCATCGTGGAGTGGCAAGATTTCATTTCTGGCTTAGAGAGGAGCTTGCTGGCATTGGAGGAAGTGGTCCATAATCTGGAGTGGAAGAAGGACAAAGCGGCAATGGAGAAAGTTCGAGTTGTGAGCCAGGTTGAATTTGGAGCTATGATGGTGAATACAGTCGAAGGTCAGCTCAGGGAGCTAGAGGATTTAGTGGAGAGTAAGGAGAAATGTATAGCCGAATTATCCTCGTGCGCCCTATTTGAAGGCAGTAAATTGTGTACAGAGTCTGCCTCCTTAGAGGAATTGCAGAACCAGGTCGTTTTGTAGAAGAAGGTCATTGAATCTCTGAAGATGACCAAGATGAGTGGTTTAGGGCTTAGTGACCACACATCAATCCTTCTTGAGTACGACAGGGCAGTAGAAGCATGCGTGACTGCCGTGAGAAGCTTGAGTGTTTGGAAAACTCAGAAGCTAGTGCTCCAGGGACAGCTACGGCAAATGCAATTAGGTTTCCAACGCCCCGGATTTTTCCCAGCTTCTTTACCTTTTGTGACGTTGAATTCAGATGGAGGAGTAGTGTCAACCACCACAGTTGAGGTTCATGAGTGTCCTTTTTGTTTGCATGGTTTTGATCCAGCTTGGGACTACAGGATTGCAAGTTGTAAGCATGGCTATCATTTGTGGTGCGCTTGGACACACTTCAGTAGTTCGTCACGTTGTTGCCTAGAAAGTTGCGGTATGGAGATGCACAAAGCCTAGTAGGCACCGGCTGGAATTCCAAATGCACAAAAAACCACAGATTTGGAAGGACCAGTATGGGAGGATGGTGAAGACTAGTGGAATGACGTCCAAGGCAAAGGTAGTTTATACTTCATAGTTCGTAGTAAATGTCTTGTTTGTCCCTATGTTCATAGTGATAGTTCTTGAAGTACCAATAAAATGTCAATTAGAATACTCCATTGTGCTCTACAAGATTGTAAGATTCAGTGATTTTCCTTGTATTATGTGGATGTGTCCTCAAGTTTTGGGCGAGAGTCAATGGGGTTCCTTGTATTACGTGAATGTGCTCTAGAGTTTCCAGCAAGTATTGGTGGAGTCCACTAGTGTCTTCAATGTGTCCTCAATAGTACTCTATATTACTTTAGTTCACTTTGGATTCAAAGAATCTCCATGTATGGTTGGTGATAGTCCATTCACCTATGATAGGGTTTCTAATAGTCCATAGAATTCTGATAGTATTCCAATAGTATCTTCGATTCTCCATGTACATCTTCATGGCGTCTCCAATAGGAAGAGCTTAAAACTATTTGTTGAATTGGTCTTCCGTACTTGCAGATTCAGGGATGGTTTCACTTTCTTTCTCTATTCAATCTAGGCGGCATTTGCAACCTACTCGATCTCGGACCCTAAGCCCATCAGTTGGGAGCATTAAACTCAGTCATCAAGCACGGCTGGAGCTACCCTAGAAGAAGGTAGTTTGCGTAGTACTTGAGGAGCCCCTTGGAGAGCAGGAGGCATCACCAGTACAGCAAAGCATGCTACAAATGCCACAAAAACACAGTGTATTGAACGGTAAGAGGAAGAAAGGCGCAAAGAAATCCCCGGCCATGGCTGTATCTGAAGTGTTTGAGGAAATGCAGACAGCAGGGGGCGTTGAATTTGAGGATGACGAAGATCAGGCGGAAGGTAATTCGGGACCCAGCATGACTAGTGAAGATCACATGCAAGAAGATTATGTAGCCAAGGAGTCTCCAGCCAAGAAGAAAAATAGGCGTGGAGGAAGGACCAGCCCTCACCCGAAGCCAGGAAGCGGGAAGAAGAAGGGATCAACCGAGCAAGTTAAAGGGTCTATGGAGAAGGGTCCGAAGGTGCCAGTCACTGAACGTGTATCACAGGCAAAAGTGACTTGCTCAGCACAAAGATAGAGCATGAAGTGATCACCAACAGTCACTGAATGTTTATCACAAGCAAAAGTGACTTGCTCAGCACAAAGACAAAGCATGAAGTCATCACCAGCAGCGGTAGGTTGATTTTTCGTTTGATGACTGATGTTTTACGTTTGATGTGTGACGTTTTGGTATTATGAAGCTTCTGATGTTTTATGTTTGTGTGGCGTTTTGGTATTATGAAAATTCATTCTTGGAAGTCTAATCACATTGATTGTAACCTAGTCATGATGCTCAAGGCTAGGTGCAGGTGTTCTAAGCTGTTGGGGGAGACCCTCAATCGCATTCTGCTCTGTGTTTTGTTTTGTCATTGCTCAAACTCAGCGTATGCTCAGCTGCTGTCTTTGCTATTTGCTAGTAGCCCCACAATGTCTTTCTTTCATGAAACAAAGCGGGAGCTTGCACAGTACCTGGCTTGCGTTGATCAGGAAGTGGATTTTTGGAAGGGAAAGCTCTTTTTTTTTGAAACTGAGAAAGTGCGGACGCTTATATTTGCAAGTGGCGGGGAGAACGTGGAGTGGACCAAGGAGGCCAACGAGGAATTCCGCATGATGGAGTTATGCAACGGTGTGGGGTTTCACTCGTTCTCAATCATCAAGCTGTATGGGGGGTTGGCGGGCATTGGCTCGGACGAGTGGAGTGTGTAGCGCATTGATCCACATGAGGAATTGCTTGACTCCAACGAGGACTTCAACGACACGCACTTGTATTGGTCTGACAATGAAATCCAGAACCCGGCAGAGGCGGGGAGCGATGCAAAGTACTATCGAGATAGAGGGGATCAGGTGGGATTCCTAGTGCTGTTTCTCGGAGAGCATGTTGTGTAAAGAAGTTCAACTTCAATGTAAGAATTCAGAATTTGCTCCCAGTTTGTGAGTCCGCCTTGGAAGCTCATTTGCACTTGAAAGCATTCATTCTACTGAATGTTGTGCTCAGATCCAGCGTTGTGTGAAGCGAATTTGTGAACAAAATAACTGCGTTGTACTCAATGTCATGAGACGGTGAATATGCCCACTTCAGTATTTCTGAATCAAGTAAATGGTAATGGAGCTTCCATATTCATCTGTAATTCTCTCATTTAATTGACCAGGTACTCAAAGGTGGAAGGGGTCCAGAAGCATGACTGTAATTTTTTCAAACCTTGGTATGTTATGAAATGGCACCTCGGTTCATGTTCAAATGTAATTCAGTTATTTAATTGACAAGACCCTAAATGGCATGAGACGTCTACAATCAACTATTTTTTTTTATAAGCCACCTAACTATGCCTCATCACATTTTAAAGTAGGTGAACAGAGCTTATTCTAGAAGCCAATTAACTTAAGTGTGTAAAATGGGGACTAGTAAACTGCCCCACAACCATTGGTCTCCCGAATTATATAAATTAATATAAGATTTTCTGGATAAACATGTGGGGAATTTTTAGAAAATATGTTAAGGATACACATGTACATAGGACTACAACCTGCCCTATGAAGCTTGTCCCATAATGTTGGGTGGAGGCTTAATGAGCTACTATACAAAGATTTTGAAAAGATGCTTAAGCATGTCCAAAGACCAATGAGATGTACCAACCGGGGTTAAACCGTGGTTGGAACTGATCATTAGTCTTTGGGAACCTTTTTGTGAAATTGAATTTATGGATTTCTAAAGATTGAGGGGGAATGTGACATGTACATTGAATCCAAATGTTGTGCAAATTACATTTTATTCCTTGAACCCCATAATTTCTTTGAGTTCCCCATTCTTAGAGTTTCACTATTTTTTGATCCCATAACGATTGGTGGGGCCAACATGGATTCCTATAAGAGTATGGACTTGGTAAGGGCTTACAACTACTAAGACATGTGGAAACTGGGTAACCACAATTAATTGTGATTGGCACTTTCCATTTGTCTATGTAGTTTTTACATGTTGACATCTTTGAGTTTTGATGACACTATAGTGTTCATGTACATATATATATTTTGTACTAGAATGACATGACTTACTAATATATTTTGTACAAATACCAAAAAAGAAATAAAATAGGCCTATAAAAAAAGTGTATGACTTTCAACTCTATGTTGTAAACATCTCTAGTGTAGGACATCTATGGCATAGTCTCCATTTCAAGATTAAATTCATAAAATGACACATCACCCAATTAACTCCCAAACTAAATTTAGAGACCCATCCATGTTGTGGAAAGAAATATGGAAATGAAAAAAAAAATGGAATTATCCCCTTCAAGATTAAATTCATAAAATGGCACATCACCCAGTTAACTCCCAAACTAAATTTGGAGACCCTAAAAGATAGAACCTAACTCCAAACCCTAAACCCTAAACCTACAGCCTGAAACAGAAATTGCCTTCACTACGGTCACTTGGGATTCCCTGTCTTCGGATTCCTTCTGGCTGGAGTTCAATGAGTTGTGATTTCCTGTGGCGGGGAATTCACCTACTTCCGATTTCTTGGGAAGGGCGGATTTACAGCTCAGAGCTTGGCAGCACTATAGGAGTAATTATTGCATTGGAGGTGGGTTTTTGAACCAGAACTCATGGATTTTCCTTGAGTTATAGTAAGGGGCGATTGCCTTAACTGAGAATTCAAAGTATAATGCAATTGTTGATTTCGGGCAAGTGCACAGACATGAAAAGAAGGCAACATATATTCGCTAAGCATCCACAAATGCTATTTCAATTATAAAAAAAGCAATGACATGAGCATCCACAGATGCTGTTTTAATTTTTTTTAAAAGGTATACATGCTTCCTATAGCTTGCCTAACTTAAATTTAGCTCTAAGTCTACTCACAATGGATGCCCTAGTGTGGCATCCACAAATATTGCTGCAACTACCGCTACAAGTTGCTAACGGCTGGCATAGCTTGTCTAATTCGACTCTCTACGTCCACTGCCAATGCATACACCGGATCTTTCCCCTGCACCCTATGCGTCTGCGGAACCATGGGGAACTTCAGTGCCCTTATGTCCTCTACGTGGCAACAAGCAATTTGAGACTTTGCCATGTAAACATAATTTTGAGGCCCCGTATCCTACTTCTGATAGTAACGTCCTGGAACAACCAATTGTCCAGCACAAAATTCCTCTCCCCACGGGCAAGTGAAAGACTCCTGCACAACAAATGGCTGCAAGTAACAAACCAACAGATAGAAGTCCACGCCTTCTTCATTGCCCTCCTCAGCCTTAGTCGCAAAGTTGTCCCCAATCTCCAAACATGACGCCAAGTTCTCCCCATCTGTCCCAAAATCATCCCACAACTCAAGAACAAAAGCTTCTTCCATACTAGCTTGCACATACCCTACATTATCCATTCTTAGCATCTCTACTCTCCACTCCTTACACCATTCTACATTTGTACAATGACCCCAATTTTCATCAACACAAGCATTGCAAAAACAAGCTAGACTCCTCACAAGTAATTTATGAACATCCATGGCTGAGACAGATTGAACAGAGTGCAAATCCTGCGTCCCGCTCACTGTTTCACAAGCAAACTGATGTTCTCGATCAACATCGTCAATGCGCCAGAATTTGCGGTCTACTAGTTGCCTATCCTCGGAGTAAGAGGTCTCTGAACGCTCACTCAATTTTTCCTACAATAGTCTCACAACAACTTCTGCAATCTGCAACTGGGGACCATGAGGATCTAGCTCTACCTGTCGAATGTAGCGCTTAAGAACCGCACCAGCCCCATCATGTGGTCCCTTACCGTGGCCTGACCCAAAGAAATTCCAAATACAATTGCATCCACCCGTAAGCTCGGGATAGCAACTTACAAAATACCAGGGTATTTGGGACTTGAATTGGGATGCACACTCGTCCGACCAAATCCAGTGATTCTTAGGCTTCAAACCACTTTCCTCCAAGCTATCCCAGTGAAGCATTAGGCAATGTTGGGCAAAGTAACTGTCGTGTTTTTTGTCATCTGAAAGGTAGAAATGATACTTCACCAATGTCTTAGAATTGTTGTCATTTGGGTTAGTGTTAGGATTCCTCATGAATGAGATTTGCACCAAAATTGTGACTTGGTAACTAAGCCAATGCATAGACTGAACCTCATTTTGTATCTGAAACAAATAATTCTCAGCAAAATCTACAACAGATACTATTGTGTCTTTTGAAATTTTTTCCAAACATTGCCTAAATTGGCGATCCTCCCATCTTGCCACAAAACTGTATTGCACAAAAAATTGCAACTTAGGCTTGAAGTAAGCTAAAAATTCAGCAGAAGTAGTATCTTTATATACCAGTTGTAGCTTCTTCCGGGGCTCTCCTTTCTTCGTGACTATATCCACCATTTAAAAGCACTTCCACTGTACCCTTTTCTCGGGCAACCTTTCCTCCTCCAACGGGCACAGTGGAAGCAAATCAATTTCGCACGCATCACACTTAGCATACACACAGTTCCTCTTGTGCCACTCACAGAACTCATCCTTTGGGCATAATATAGCCTCTTGTAATTCAGTGGTCCCAGCATACGTTAGCAGTGCCCCTTTACAGCATTGGCAGTCGTCGTTTCCTTCAGGTCGGCAAACCTCATCGCAAAAACAAAAGCAAATTAAAGTGTTGTGCATACCTGACCTCAGTCGCATATTGTTGAAGCCTTGCCTCAGCTCGTCCATCTCCACATAATAAATGCAGCAACAAACATTTCGTTCCTTCAATCTTTTTACATACCAGGGCCTCAAGGAATCAAACATCCTCTTACCTATAATGACGGTGGGGTTGCAAGCGCGGAATCTCAAGAAAAATGCCATCTACACAGTACAACCACATAATTAGAATCTGCCCACGCCTAAACCGGCAGTGGCTCTAGAACTCCCGTGTGTGACCGCAAAAGTATATGAACTTGAACCAAAACCGTAAAGCCCTGGTCACTGTTCACTGAAATTCATTGTAGTTCCACTTACTGTTCGCATTTGTCAATGAACTTCATTGCAATGTCACGTACTACACACAGCACTCACTGAACTGAATTGTAGTTTCACCTAATGTATGCAGTACTCTCTGAACTTCATTGTAGTTTCACCTACTATACGCAGCTCTCATTGAACTTCATTCTAGTTTCACCTAATATACACAGATCTCCCGCTGTGATCCCGTAATCATCCCCTGAACAACCTGAAATTGCTAAAGCACTCATCGAAAATCACTGAAGTATTCGACAAGGGTCAACATCATTATCCTAAGGTCCCTGGGTACTCCCCAAACCCTACCCAAACTTAAGAAGTAGTTCCAATCATTGACAGAGAAGTCAAAGAACTACACCCCAAATCAGCTAATGTACCCTAAACCTTCCTATCAATCACTAAGCGTCCTCTAGAGCACCTGAAGTTAACCCCAAACCCCAATACAGTTCACCCGCAGTTGCATACACCCCGTTGCAGTTTCACCATGATCTCTTCAATCCTCTTGAATATCAAGGGAAGTCCTTCAGCCAATTACTGAAATACATGAGTTACACATAGCAATTCACGGGAGTACACTACCTAACTAATCAAATTTCTAACTGTACAGTCACGAATCTGTAACACGGCCTTGGAGTCCATTTGTATGTACATTCTCCATTGCTTCTATAGCATTCCAGTCCGAGTCACTCAAATAATGAATTGAGTTCCCCAGCACTAGATTGCTTTGGAGACAACTACCCCAGGCCCAAACACTGACCCTGCACTTCCTGTATGAATCCAAAGGTACGTGTAAGATTGTTGACCTTAAGTTCTGTGTTAGCCAAAGTACTGTTCAAAATCACCTATGTAGTTGCAAACCCTAAGCACGGGCAAATGATGGTCCACATTACCGTAACTCCAAAGTAAGTAAGAACCCTAAACCCTAAATCTTGAATTATCAAAGATGTTTGAAAATCGCATATACGCCTGCAAACCTCAAGCAAGAAACCGTGAGGGGCAGAAACAACCCTAAGCCCTAAAGCAATGAATCCTAAGGCAAAGGAAAATGCAGATCAGCTAATGGCGACAGCAGCCACAGTGTTGCCAAAGACCTACAATCCTCACCTGAGTTTCCAGCAAGTATTGCGTTGGCTTCTCTTTGTACAGCCCTCCCCCAATTCGCTTCTTTGCCACTTCTTTTCGGTTTGGGCTCATCCTCGTCTGTGATATCCACCATGAGATCACAGCATTCTTTGTTTTTGTACTAAGGACGTCCACCCAAACCTTCCGCACCAACAGCACCCAGTGGAACGTCTCGGCCTAGTCCATCTTGCACCATCTGGAAATTGCAGCTGACACATTTCGGTGGTGAATACCAAGTAATCGTGCCTTCTTCCGCATTGAGCCGCCTCTCCTCGAACCTACCACTGCTGTCAAGATGGCGTGCTTTGTTACGAGCTGGGCCCTGCTCTTCGACTGCTTAACCTCATCAAGGGATTGCACCAGCCCAGACAATATTTCATGTTGTCCAACGCTTCCCGTCCGCAGCTCTTTTAGCAAGACAAAATTTGAAAGAGGGTGTTCCCACACTTTGCGTAAAACTAACTCCCTCACCTTCTGACCGGGAAACTGGCCTATCTCTTTTGTCATTGAAGCTATAATTGCAGATGCAGCCCTTCTAACATCTCTATCCCTTGTAGAGCATTCTACAACACTTGACCTAGTACTTGAAGAGCATCGTGGTAATCGACTTGCCTCTCTACCCTAAGCCACCCTCTCTTCTCCCTCTCTGATTATCTTCCGAACTCGACTCAACCTCTGCCATTCTCTATCCCTAGCCCTCTTGTCTTCTAAGTTTCTCTCTCGATCTTGCGGCCCTACTCTAATGACTCCGCTGCGTCTTTGGGCATCCCGAGCATTAGCCATCTGCCAACCCTCTCTTACCACGCGCATCACAAAGCCCAAACCCTACCCTAAAACCTTGAAGAAAATGAGCACTTGCGTCACAGAGCAATCGCACGCAGCAATCAAAGAGAGAAACTTTAGTACCGCTAATCTCCAAACCCTAACCCCTGTGCTAAACCCAAAGCCCTTAATGCAATTTGTCCAAGGCAAGATGAAGACCACGTACAGTTTGCTAACTCATCTCAGCCACGTCACCTTCGGAAACCTGTAAGTGCCTAAAGTCCAGGGAACTGAATGTTTCCACCAACCCCCATTCTTGTGTAATGTTCCATTGAGAAACACACCCATCTGTAGGATCCTAAACCAATGGGATTAGCCAAAAAAAAAATCAAAAAATAATATAGTAAGACTTTGGTAGGGACATTTTAAGATCTATATCATTCCAGACATAAAAAAAGTCCCTAACTCACAAATGCAATACATGAATGATATATGAAACATCAATTTAGAAACCTTATTATGATATCTATGTATTAGAGAGTCCCTTTTTTTACTTATAGAAATCCATGCATATAAAAAAGAAGCTTAAACACATGGTGTTGACATTGTGACAATCCATAATAATCCTTACAAAAGTCCCCCTACACTTCATGTGATTCATTTTCTCAAAATTAATTATGTGGTTTCCTAAGCAACCATGTATAGAATGAAGAGTATGAATAATAATTCTAAAAAAACATTTCTTATTATATGCAATAGGGCTTGCAATGAGAGGAGGTCTCTGAAAACGTCAATGTGACAAGGATTTTGGTCCACTCAACCATGCATCTACCCATATCGGATTTAATATTTCTAGAATTTATACAAGGTCCGTTTCTTTGAAGTTCTATGGCCAAATTCAAAAGAAATAGGGGATTCTTTAAATGCGTCTATAGATTTGAAATCAAAGGGTAGCTAATTGGCAACTTGTACATGTCAAACCTCTCATTATGCATGGACTTATTTTGTGCATTTAGGATTTATTATTTTTAGATTTCAGGGCAAGGTTCGTTTCTTCGAAGTCCTATGACCAAATTCAAAAGAAATAGGGGATTAATTGAATGCGTCCATAGATTTGAAATCAAAGTCTAGCTAATTGGCCACTTGTACATGTAAAATCTCTCCTTGTACATGGACTTCTTCTGTCCATTTAGGATTTATTATTTAAAAAATTTAGGGCAAGGTTCGTTTCTTTGAAGTTTCATGACCAAATTCAAAAGAAATAGGGGATTATTTGAATGCGTCCATGGATTTGAAATCAAAGGGTAGCTAATTGGAAACTTGTACATGTAAAACCTCTCCTTGTACGTGGACTTCTTTTGTTCAATTAGGATTTATTATTTTCAGAATTTAGGACAAGGTTTGTTTCTTCGAAGTCCTATGACCAAATACAAAAAAATAGGGGATTATTTGAATGCGTCCATGAATTTGAAATCAAAGTCTAGCTAATTGGCCACTTGTACATGTTAAACCTTTCCTTGTAGGTAGACTTCTTTCGTTGCATATAGGATTTATTATTTTTAAAATTCAGGGGAAGGTCTATTCCTTTGAAGTTCCATGACCAAATTCACAAAAACAAGGGATTATTTGAATGCGTCTATGGACTTGAAATCAAAGTCTAGCTAATTGGCAACTTATACATGTAAAATCTCTCCTTGTATGTGGACTTCTTTTGTTGCATATAGGATTTATTATTTTTAGGATTTAGGACAAGGTTCGTTTTTTTGAAGTTCCATGACCAAATTCTAAAAAATAGGAGAGTCCTTGAATGCGTCCATGGATTTGAAATCAAAGTCTAGCTAATCGGCAACTTGTACATGTAAAACCTCTCTTTGTACGTAGACTTCTTTTTGCATTTAGGATTTATTATTTTTAGATTTCAGGGCGAAGGTCCATTTCATTGATGTTCCATGACCAAATTCAAAAAAATAGGGGAGTCCTTGAATGCGTCTATGGATTTGAAGTCAAAGGCCAACTAATTGGCAACTAATTTGTAATCCAGAAAAGGACAGCGCAAGTGTGAAAGGCCCTGCGAATTTGAAGAACGAAATCCAGATTATGACGCTGCCGGATGACCTTTTGGACTTTTGGGAAAGGTTTTTGCAGAAATAATCCAAGGGCGAGCTCATTGAACCCATATCTGGGAAGAAATTCAATGAGATCAAAGGGTTCAAAAGGAAGTCAATGTCCTTGAGGAAGGAGTTCTTCCGACATTGCGGCCATTTCACGGATATAGACTTTGGAGTTTTTGCACAGCACCTGCTCGGCGAAACACCGAACCAAAAATGTAAATACCCAAAGGTGTCCTTGGCCAAAACAAAAATCCTTGTCACAGACAACATGACTGCAGTGGACTGGGTCGAATGAAGGAAGAGGAAGAAAGTCGTTCGGTAGGAGTTGATGGCCATAAAACCTAGCCTCGACTTTACAGGAAGTGGAGGCGACTTAAATGAGGAGAAATGGAAGTCCTGGAAAGCGAGGCACAGGTTCACATCCGCTACATGGGATTTCCTTATTTTACACCCGAAGAACAAATTCTTCAAGAAAAGGCTTCAAAACAACGCGTGGACCAAACGGGCGAAGAACATGATTAAGCTCTTCCTTGAGGTTGACCACATGTTCACCCAGTTTATGAAACTGAAGTATCGTCTTCCCGAGCAACTTGGTGGAGTGCAGGTCAAAGGGATTGATATTGACGTGAAGGCACTTGTGACAAGCATTCACTACCAGTATCTAAACTGTGAGATTTATCTTGCCGTATTAGATGTAAGGGAGGTCCCAATTGTAAAGGGGACCACGTCTGCCGCCGCAGTGGATACCATGCTGAGATTTCTCTTAGAGAAGCTAGAGCCCAAAATGACAGAACCCCTTGTTTGGCTCTTCATTTTGCGAGAGGACGCCGACGTGAAGGCTTCAAAGAAATTGGCGGCCTCCAAGCTAAAAGACTACGACTGCGTTGAGTCGTCCTACGTATAGGCCAAAGTTGATATGCTAAGAAACTGCACTAACCGCGGCGTAGTAGAGGATGTTCCCTTGCTCTTCCTTTTCAAGAAGGACAACGAGTTTACCGCTTCTACCCGAGAGTTAGTTTAGAAGGAGTATGAAACTCCCGCCAACTGCCAGTATTATACTGAGGTGTCCAAGAACACCAAAGCAAAGTGGAGGATCAACGCAACTGAACTCAGGATGGAGTTCTACCTCCAAATCCTCCATGATTTTGCGAAGCCAAACGACAACGTTCTCGGTATCTTCTGCTGGCCATAGTTCATGCTGGCTGCAAGGGTTAGTCTCATTTCCTCCTATTGTAATAAACCGACTCAATGATAGTTCTAGGACTTTCTGTGTAGAAGTCCACATTTAGTCCGTCGTAGTCCCTCAGAACGTCCTCGCTACATGCATGCACTATCTTCAAGCCGATGATATCTGTGATGGTTTTTCTGGTAGTCCGCGCAGACCATTGATGGTCCTAATCAGTCTTGTTGCTTGGTTCAGATGTTTGGGGCATTCTTTTGTGGGTTTGCGAAATGGAACGAGGCTAAGGGATACTCCAAGATTGCTTCCGTGGCAGATAGAATGGACGAGAATGATTTCATGTTCTCGAACTCACCGTACTCTTTGGGGTATCAAAAGTGACCTAGCCAAATTTTGTCGGTAATCAACTCTATCTCGCCCCCTTCTCCGCCGTCTACCTACGAATCACCCGAGGATGGCCCAACTTCTAGACAGCGAGAATCGGAGTCCGTCAATCCACAACTAACAGGTGATCCTGGCGTTGTGGGTATTGATGAGTTTGGGACTAACACTTTCCAGATTCTTGCGTGGCTGAACACGTCTGCTCTTCCGGCCAAAGCCCAATCGCAGTCGACTGCATGTCGACAACAACCCGCTGCATCTCAGGCCCAGCCAGCTAATGATGAAGATATCAAGACAGACACCGAGTTTGAAGAGCAACGACATCCTCAAGCACATCAAAATCCTGGGGGAGTCGGGCAGATAGGTCCCACATATAGTGGTCCCTAGGATTTCAACAGAGTACAGGACTGCGATGCTCCAGATGAGCAGCAGATCGCGTCTCAGGCATAGTCGTCGAAGGCAAAAGGATCGAGTGTCACCATTGTAATTAGTGACAATGACAAGCTCGATATGCCACGGTCCTCTGATGAAGACGATACGGTGGGAATGCCGGAGAAACCCGAGACAAAGCCTAAAGTTAAAATGGATGGCAAGGTCAAGATTGAGGGAGATTGGTGGACTCACCATGAAGAGGCACGGAAGCGGAGGATAGCTAGACACCAAGCAAGGGAGGAGAAGAAGAAAGTACTCGCTGAGGCTTTAGCAAGCACTCAGGCAGCAAATGCCAAAATCAACAAGGTCCAGCAGGAGTCAAATGCCAAAATCCCTTACTTGGAGTCTCAGTTAACGAAGTTGATCGCAACAATATCCGCATGGTCGGCAGGCTCCCTTGTGCTCCCTGACTCAGTTCCGGTGGTCTCGTAGCAGCTTGCACTAGTGTCTTTGATGGAGCAATCACCCGTGATGAGTCTTCCTGAGTCATTGCCCACGACATGTGATCCCCGAGTAATGGATAAATGCGTCATCAGCCTTGCTCCTCCTCGAATCGAGGATGAGGGAGTCAATTCTCCCTCTAGTCACGAGGTGATTGATATAAGTACCTCCGGGGTTCTCGATACAACTCTACAGGGTGCTGGCGCAATTGATCTAGCTGATCCTCGAGTCAAAGATAAATGCGAAGCGGATCCCGCTACAAGGGCACACTATGAGGTAGTGGATTCTGATAGACCTCATCAAGTCAAGGATATCGCTGGACAAGAGGTCCTACCTTTGGCCGTTGATATCGGCCCAACTGGGCCTTCAGTCATGGAACAAGTCGTTCGCGAGTCCGCCGCTGCTCCTCTCCTGGTGCTGGATTCAGAGACTTCATTGGAAGAGAGGTTGGACTACGGGGAGAACAAGGAGGACGTCTGCAACGATGAGGAAGTGCCGCAGGATGATGTAGCCATCATCGAGTCGAGGCAATCTGACCAGCAGGAGGTTGAATCTGCTCAGGTACTACAGACGGACCCTTATGAATTTGATTGACTCCCGCGTAACTCAAGTCGTACGTGCTTGTCTTGTTGGTTAGGAACAACAAGTTTGTAGGAGGTCAGAGTTCTCATTTGTATGCATACTGCCTGACAGGAGGGCGTGGTCACTCCTTGATTGATGGGCGCTGATGGCGAATCTGTGTGTGGTTCTGATGTCTGTAGACTAATGTAGTATAGGCTTGAGTGTATAAACTTGGCGGAACTAGCAGAAAATCAGAAGTACTCTATGTAATATATTTGACTTGTAAATAAAATGTTCTAGTGTTAATTTCAGTGTGGACTACAAAGTCTAATTGTCTTTTGCTGTCCATGTTTTTTTGCTCAACTGAGAATACATAAAAGCGTGACCCGTCCACTGCCCCTGAAAGCACTTCCTAATGGGAGCAATCATCCGCTTAGTGGATTTGAGTGCTCCGTCCCATTTTCTGGGTCACCTGAATCCGTATTTCAACAGATAGTCCATAATTTCTATGTTGTTCTGTTTTCCTCAGTAGAATCAGAGTGCGGGAAAGTGGTCATGCCGATGAATATAGCGCCAATAGAAATGCAGTCGCTAAGGAAGTGGCTGAACATTGTTTTTGACTTGAACGGGGTGCTCTGTCAAGTTGCCACAAATTCCTACGGGACGAGAAGTAAATTCCAGCCCTACAAGGTGGAAGACAATGTTTGTTGCTACTTTCCCACTTTCCTTGGATCCTACTTTCTTTGGATCCAAGACTGTTTTTGCTCGCCAAGATTTACAAGAATTCCTCCTAGTGGTTTCAGAGGTTGCCAATAGGGTTATAGTGTGGAGCTCCATGATCAAATCCAACGTCAAACCCATAACTGCACACCTGTTTAGCGGCTGCAGACCCCCCTACAATGTTTTTTGTCAGGATGATTGTAGAAAGATAGAGGTAGCACTGCGTTGTTTCTTCGAAATTGGTAGGAAACCGGTGATCATGAAGGTGTTGGCAGAGACATTGTTCCTTAACCCCAATGCGGAGACATCGTTCTCGATGAAGAACATGCTCCTCATAGATGACACCCCGGAGAAGGGAATTTGTAATGAGAGGGGGAACAACATTATCCTTGATACTTGGAGTCATGGGAAGAGGAGGGATAACTTCCTTGTGGGAGACCTCCTGCCCTGGCTCCGGTGTCTCATCTCAAACAGTCCTCCGGGGAGGTTGAAAGAATACGTGGAGTCTAATTGGATTGGCAGCAATCCGCTTGTCCCCAGTGACTTGAATTACCAACTCATTGTAACGGCCATGAGAGATTCCGCCTTTAAAATAGGGGCACGATACGATCTTCCGGCCGATAATTTAGTTATAGGCAGAGGTCGTCGTAGGGCTCACTCTAACACTTGACAAACAACGCCATTTTGTATTTTATCAATCTTGTGTGAGATTTGAACGTGTAAATAAAGTCTTTGCTTGTTTCACATTTGGAGCCCCATCGGCCTCTATGGGCTTGTCTTTTGTTGTTGGTGTTCTACGTGTGGGATGGCTGATAATGAATTTGTGTTTTTTTTTTGAACTTCTAGTCCTCTAGATCCGGGTTGCCAGTTTGACTGAACCGTCTCCTAAACGGAGGTTGACCAGGAGTCTACTTTCGGGGTTGAAAAAGTCTCTCTCAAAAGGATCGGAGATTGTTGGAGGGAGCTGCAGTCCTGCGCCGGTTTCCAAACTGTACATGTTGAAATCGGCAATGGACGCAGCGTTGGCAGCCATAGACTATTCTAAAGGGGACGTAGAAGACGGGGTCGTCGACAGTCCCCCGAGCGTGGTCCGAGCAAGACCCCCATCTGCTCCCCGTCTCCTCTCAAATGGACAGTTTCGACTCGAAGAGAGTCGTTCTCTCCAACTTCTTGAGCAAACATAGCAACCAATAGGCAGCTGAAGTTGCCCGCAAGTGACACGTCTAAGCATCCTCGACTCAAGGATGATATCAATACTTGCAAACCATCGCCGTCCGTCCGCAGGAGAGATATGAAGCGCAAATGTTCTTTGGTGGGGTACACAAAGAGTGAAGAGGTCGGGGCACAAGCTAAAGCTTATGCACCTCGGTTCAAGGATAATCCGCGTAGGTCTTTTCCGTCTTCGGGAAGTAGGTGGCTGCCATCCGGTGACTCCTTTTTTTGTCAGAGGATCATTAGAGACCATAGACGCTCTTTGGACTCTACTTCGACTGGAAGTCGACTTCTAGCCATAAATATTGTAGATACTTCGATTACAAAACCGCCTCTCAAAGGACCAAGATCTCTTTTTAATTTCGGCCTTGCTCTGACTTTTCGTCAGCCAAAGCATAAAGGAAGCGGATCAGTGGATCAGCGGTTCTCTGGTGCAGTGGAGGTTAGAGGTGGGCCACAATTTGTTTCTCGACGCGACAATATCTTCAAAGGCCTCGCACTACTCAAAGCAGTAGAGGCAACAAAGTCCAATTCCACAACCCACATCGATGCATAGGCAAGGGGACAATATTTCCAATGGGTTGGACTTCTTGATCTCACTTTCTATTAATAGCATCATAAATAATGCATAGATATAATATTTTAATACGCAGAGTGCTTCTTGTACAATAGGCCTCTATGTTTTTATACACATTGGATACTTTAAAGGGTTTGTATTCCATGATTGCACTTTAAGTGCCCTTGTAAGTAGGACTTACCTTTTTTTGTTGTTTATGAACTCCTGCGGAGTTCAAGTTTCCAGCATTTAAATTTCTGGGTACGTCTTGTGATCCAAAGTTTTCTCATACTCTTAGATGTTGCTGTAATTATCCGTGCTCGTTTTTATATGGTATCTTTGAAAATATTTAAAATTTTCAACTATGGGTGTTAGTCGGCTTTCATCTATCATTGGGTTCAACTACTATTATTTTGTGGACTCCGTACTTCATTTTTCAAAGTCTCAAAATTCGCATTTTGTCTCAATCTAATGAATAAGGCCTTCCTTGCCTGTCATAGAGGTAGTGTTGTTCGAAGAAGTGCGCAGTAAAATACTTCCTGGCCGTTCTCATCCACCACCCATGCCAGCACAACATCTGAGATCTCTTGGTGTGTGGAATACAAAGACGCACAACAAATTACCCCTGAGTCGACGCGAACTGCCGATTGTGGAAGTATGGGACCAAAAGTTTATACAACTGCAGAGGAGACAAGCATTACAAGATTACAAGAAGTGTGATAGTGGTTACAATCGAGGACTTGAAATTCGAAGGCCTTGGAGATGTTGAAGAGTAAATCACACATGTAATATCTGTTTATATTGTAGATTCCAAAACTATACGTACAAAGTAGCATTGTGTAGTTACTATGAAAAACTCAATGCTGGAGTGAATCACGCTCACAACAGCTACATCCATTTTTAGTATACATTTTTAGTATACCTTTTGGGGATGCAAAAATTTTAAAAACGGAAGTGAGAGATATAACAACGAAAAGAGAGGTTCACTATCATTTGAAAATGTTTATGAAGAAGATGTATTAAGGACCTCCTAATTTTGGATTATAGACACCATTTCAGCATATCAGGGAGCCAAGAATACATTTCATATTCTACAATATTATGTCGCAAAGGCTCATATTTAGATTGAGAACAATACAAACCCGTTCAAATATTACAAACCGAGTAGACAAAGTATCAAATCTTCATAGTCTGTGTTAGTCCTGCAAATAGAAGCTTCGGAAGAGGACGCCATCGTAATGGAAGAAGGAAGTGGATGTCAAGCTTTGACATGAATGTGGACAAGGAAATTATGGAGACAAACTAACCTAGATTCCACTATAAGCACTCATGTAGGGAGCACTAGAAAACACCTACGTCTCAAGTGCCATTAGGAAGAATACTGCATCAGATTGTGGGGTAGTTGTTTCTATGATTTTTGTGCTTAGATCTAGGTCACAAGCTTAGCATCCACTTCATTGTTCTGTTAGCATGGCGTTGTCTTCTGTCGCAGTACAGGATAGGTAAATTCCCCATTACACTCACAAAAATCACCCTAGAGTATAACTAAGTGACTCTAAGGATCGAACCCACGACATTCTATGAAGTATCTAGCCCTATTAATCAACTAAGCAAAGTAATGCAAAATCCTTTCTTCCGGTTCTACTTCTAAAACCGGAGACACAAACACCAAGAAAACTACTGACCGGATTCCTTCTATCTTCCGATTCCAACTAGTCTTCCGGTTGTCAAATCCAATACAACCCCAGGATCCTACCACTTCCAATCCTGGTATCCGTTTAGACCAATCCGTTCTAAACGACTTACAACTATTTTTTCTCCTATCCGGTTTGGTTTTACCTCTGTTTAGCCATCAGAGGAGTCGCCGCTTGCTTTTGAGAGTGGTAGGCCCACCACACCTTCCGTAAGTTATAGTGGCTGAAGACCCACTTTACTAATCTCTACTCTCCTAGACTAATACAGATCCGGATTGGTCCTTCACAGCAACCCAGATAATCATCTGGTTTACAGGTCACACAATGACCCCCCGTACGATCCTTATACTACAACAACTTTGACGCAATCCTAATCCGTGCGAAGCTAAGGCGATTACAAGTACACCCATCCGTTCCAACATCAACTAGAATTTTTCCGTTTATTGCTAGGATGGCGAGACCTCACAAGAGATCGGACACTCGACCGGATTTTCCACCTAGGAGTTCTAGCGCGACTAAAGAATCCCTCCCTATCCGCCTAGCCTAACAATGGCTTTCTCACCCGGAATCTAAAACTCTAGACGTGCTGAGGCACTGAAGTTCACTCCCAACTTATCCTATCCGCTCACATGCACTTAGAATCAGGAAAACACCAAGGGGAGAAATTTCCAGCACATCCGCTCGTGCCTCCCTAATTCCCTCACATACAACCCTGCTAAACTTGGGAGAACGTACAATCAAGAAAGCAAAATAGGAAACACAAAAAAATGCAGAGGAAAGACTTCCAGTCCCCAGCACAGGGATTGATTTATATACACTTGTAAACTTTCCAAAAATACAAAAGGCAAAAAAGTGCCTGTAAAAGTCAACCTTTTTCTGAATCCTAACTTCCGGTCTGTCCTAATACTATCGGATTGGATTACAAGTCCGGATTCGTTCCCATTCTATACTACAAAAAATAACTTATTTTACATAGCTATTCCGCGTCCCAACGAAGGACTCTTGGGCTCCGCCTCCAATTGTTCGAAGACATCTCCCAAGTTCTTGTTCCGCTCCCCGGCTAATGGGTTTGGCAGATCGGAACCGGGAGAGGAATCCAGGTTGATAGGCGTTGTTTGGGAAGGCTAACTCTTCCTTGACTGAGGAGTCTGATCCTTCCCGTCCCTTGTTTCGGTCCCATCCGGAAACGATTCGGGCATGGAGATGTTCAATAGGTGGATCCTCATGGATCCGGTCAACTTCTGCGCGCACTCCTTCATCCGGTTTGCCACCTCTCGCGCTTGGATCAACGTCTTCTCAACTTGCTCGGAGAAGTCTGTCAGGGTCCAAACTATCCGGGAACCGGATAGTTTCTTATCTTCCAAAACCTTCTCATCAAAGAGCCTGGCCTTGACTGCCGCGCTTCCAGGTTCCCCAAAAGTTGTCTTCACCGCTTCGGCGACCTTCTGCGTCTCGTCCGCCATCTCCCGGGTGGCGGTCATGTCTTCTTTGAAGGTCGCAGCTTTTGCCTTCAACATGTCGGCTTCCTCCTGAAGTCGACGGATCTCGGCCTCCTGTTTCCGGATCTCGGCCGGATTGGTGATACAATCCGCCACTTTCCCCGGTAACTCACCGTCCGGTGCAGCATGCACCAGCTTTCCGATCCTCGCAAGGATCCTCCTCTTAGCCTTCTAATCTCCTCGGATGTCGCAGAGGATCTCGACCAATTTCTCAAACGGATCCCCAAGATCCTTCTTCGAGGTACTTGGCTTATCCGCTTCCGATGTCTTCTCCTTACCAGACTTGTCCCCGATCGGCGATCCTCTTCCGGTCAGAGATATTGTCTTATGCCGCTTGGGCAGCCTCTTCGTCTCTTCCTCTTCTTCCTCTTCCTTGGTCTCAAGTCCGGTTTCTTTGTCTTCGTCATTCGATTCCAACTCTCCGTACTTCAGGAGATTTTCCTGAGCCTTCCACTCCTTCTCTTCCGAGTCCAACAAGAGTTGGCGATGCTCGTAAAGGTGGAAGAGGTAGGGACAAACTGGTGTCGGCCTACTTCTTCCGACCCTTGTTGTGAGCTGGGCCACCAGATCGAACATGATCCGAGCCCAGTCCGCCTTCCGATCTCCGCTTAGAGCTCCGAAGATCGTGTTGCCAAGGATTATTGTCACCCTCGTTGGCTTCTCCGAATGCAGGATCGGAATCAGAAACTGGAGCAGCTTTCGGTGCCGGTTGTCCACGCAGTCCTCCACCGCGTATCCGTCCTTGGGATTGACAATTCCTCGGAACTTGCCCCGGATGTACTTGTCTTTCCGGTTCGCCACCCCTTGACCTCCTACCCGGAACTTGTACACCTCTCTCCATATCTCTTCCGTCCAATCAGCCGGAACACATCTGAGCGTGTTGTCAAACTGATTTGTCCATTTCCCCTAGATCTCTTTCACCATCCGCTCATCTTTAAACCCCCAAGGTTTATCTAGCAGACCCTGACATCCCATCCGGGTGAGATCCGTCTTCAGCATCTCCGTCTCCTCCTCGGTTGCATCAAGAATCAGAACGACCTTCCGGAGTTTAACCGGAACCGTCGCTGATGTGGATGCCTCTAGTCTATGCTTCCTAAGCAATGGCATGGGCACAGACTAGATGTAGACGATTCCTTTCCGATTCTACTTCACTCACTCCTAGCCGCACATCCCGTTCTCACTTTTTCTCTCCGATCTCAACCGGAAAACCACACACCAGTTGGTACGCGACTGAAAGCCTACCCTACAACACACTTCTAACATGCAAACACTCACACTCACACTCACACACTCACACAGAGCTGAAAACGCGGTGCGCAAAGAAACACTCTCGCCAAACGGAGTTTGGAAAGGGGGCGCGACTGAGATGCTCCTGGCCTTTTATAGTTTTCATGATCTAAAAGTTGTCATGATGACTTTTATCGGTCCGGTCCCACCATTCCGGTCTAACCCTAATCCGATCGTCTTCCATTCCGGATACGGTTCCGATACCATTCCGGTTCCTAAGTATTACTGTAAGGACTAGATCAGATCCAACTTTCCCGTTACTTTAATGCCTTTCTTAATTTTTCGTTCTCTTCTGTTTCTAAACAGAATCCGCATATTAATTGTCAGTTTCTGTTCTCTCTTCTAGATAAACAAATGGAAACCAAAAATTTTGGTTGCGACATCTTCCAAAGCAATTTATTTGCAGTGTCTAACACAGACTATAGAGATGAAATACTTTGCTTCTAGGAGTGTAACAGTAGGCAATGCTTCTTCAAATGTCCAATTTTTAATGTATTAGTCCAATACATCATTATTCAATGAATATTTGTCATTAATTGTGTTGCATATTGCAATTATTGCATGATATATCAAAATATTTCAATAGAAAACCTATTTTGCATGACATTGCATTGCTTTTCTTATCATTATTAAATTACGATCAAGTCATTTCCCTTTGTTTGTGATACAACTGCCTCTTGCTATTCTCATATTGTGGAAAAAAGACTCTCATGTTGTTGGAAAACTCTCATTTTTATGAATATAGTGTTGGCTACACTTTTGCAAACTTACCTTGGGGGCAGAAGGCCCACAGAGAACTATATTGTGCAAATTGTTATATTTCTGAGAAATACTCTAAAAAGATGCTCACCATTATCTATGATAAAATAGATCACTCAAAGACTGCTTCTCCTCATTTCTCTCACAAGACCAAAGCGACGGATTTGTTCATGAAAATGCCCGTCGCTATTACTGGCATGATTGCTCATGGTCATGGCAATGTTTGGTACGCGCATTACGGCTTGGACATTTTTCCAACAGACTCAAACCACACCATTGGATCCATTGCAAAATTGTTGCATGATTTGGAAGGGCAACCAAAGAATTCATTGCGAGAATTGCCTACAAAGTTTGACCGCGATGGGCTGATCAAGAAAGCCCAATCCGCATTGATGCAAGCTGTGTTGGAAGGCTCATAAATGTGCTTGGACTCCCTTCTTCTTCCTCCACCTGAGTCGATCTCTGCTCAACCTTTGCCACCTATATTAACTTTGCAGCTTGACAATGCGTCAAGGGACAATAACAATCGATGGGTTTTTGCTTTCTGCTCTCTTCTTGTTTTGAAGGGCATTTTTTGCAAGGTGTACATTAACTTCCTCATCGTTGGGCACACTCACAAAGACATTGATGCTCTTTTTGGTCGATGGAGCTCTATGTTGAAGACAAATAACTACCAGACTATTCCAAAGCTCATAAAGTCCTTCATAGCCTGTGAAATACATCCTGTCATTCCTCACTTCATTGAAGAAGTTCCTATTATCAAGCAATTTGTGGAAGGGTATTTGGACACAGGCGGAGACTTCCTAGAAGGTCATTCTTTGGGCCAGCAGTTTAAGTTCTTCAAGGATTTGAGTGGATGGCTATTGATGGAGTATAAGTTACTCTGCATGGACCAGGATTGGTTGCCAAAGGGCGGGAAAGGAATTTGCTTGTGGTCTGAGACTGAAGACCGCCGCCTCAAGGTGCCAAGCAGTGTTCCACGGCCTCTGGCTCCTTGTCAAATGAAGTCGTATGATGATATCAGAAAGGGTTTGAATGGTTTTGTTGCGCATTGGACTAGTATGGCAGACAACGACAAATTTGGAGAGTTTAGAAGGAAGAATGAACTTATAAGAAGTTATTGGAAAGGTGTGAGGGCCACTTTGGATGCGCCTCTTATTGCACGCGCAACATTATAGGATGGATTTTGGCCAGCTTCTAGAATCACCTTTGGGCTAGAAGATACTAGGGAAGACAATGGCACAGTGCAAGAAGAGTTTACAAAGGATCCACCCTTTGTAGGGCGAAGACGTGATCGCCCACACCCTTCATTTTGTGTCAATCGTGATGTATTTGCTGGTTATTTTGTCATTGTACGACCTCATCGTGGCAACCCAAAGCCATTCTGGCTGCTAGGACACTCACAAATCTGAGTTCGGATCCGGTGCATGTTAAATCAATACCAATCCAGTATTGGATGCCTCTTTCAAAAGATCAGCCTGATCCCAAAACATATGATGGATGGGATACAAAAGCAGGGAATGTGTGGGTTCAGGACACACCTATAAAACCAATTTGGGCAAGCACAAGTTGTACCATGACGTCTTTCAAGGCACGTAGAAAAAGGGGTGTTGATGAGGAACCTCTAATTCTTTCAAAAGTTTCCATTCCCAAGTTCAGTTCAGCATCATCAAATCATCAGTGGCAGAAATTTGGGCTAATCGTAATAGCAATGTGTCTTCGACAGAAGAAGAAGAGTAGTTTTTTGTTTCTAATGTTTTATTATTATTATTGGTATTCAAGTAAAATGCTCTTATACATTTAGATTTATGTTGTGCCTTTTTATATCAACCGAGGATATCAGTATCCCTATGTAATATTGATGATTTTTATTAATAGTATTTATTATTTTATTTGTATTACATTTTATATAATGTATTTTTGCTTTTCTTTAAATGAAGTTTTTTTTGTGTTTGAATGTACTTTATGTGAAATGTTTGATGTTAACAATTGCAAGTGATTGTGTACGTTATTGTGTTTACATAAGGAAGTCTCAATTTAAAGAAATGTCCCTCTTCTAAACCGGTGGATGTATTGTATTTTTATGTTTCTAATTTTAAAACACAAAACCTGAATGTTCAAAGCGAGTTTTTGCTACTTGGTTAGTTGGTTTAGTATGAATAAAATATATAAAATAGTGTTTGGACAATTCAAAGCCTCATTTTAATGAACACTAAAATAATTCTAAATATAGAAGGAATTAAAATGAGACCGCAATTTGTCTCAATTTAATGAATAAGGCCTTTTTAGCCTTTGGAGCAAATTGTCTTTGGAAAAGATTGACGTTGGATGTTGCTCAATCCACTAGTCAAAATATGTTGCAATTGAAATGACAAATTCACATCGTTAGTCTCCAGTAACTTGTTCTTCTAATGAAATCTAGATGGTAAAACCATGGAGGGGATTTTTTCCCCAAAGTCAAGGGTCTTTGTTTTGTGCGACATTGCGTCAACTTTGTTGTCCACCAATAATCAAAGAGTGGTCGTTGCTTGTAAAGTATGGGTTCGAGGCTTCTTCATTCCCAGATTACCATGATGCTCTAGTTTGTCCTCCTTCTTGGTTTTTTCTTTGTATCTATAAAATGTAGCCCTGAATAAGTACTCTATGAATATGGCACCAAGCCGTGGGACAAACTTTATGTTTTGACAAGGTGATCATATCCCTTCTATTCTGATCACGATAGATTCGCTCGGGTACGTCAAGCAAAAGAGAATTTTGAATATATACTCCACCATCAACATACAATATGAACCAAATGATTTCAATTTCCCAACATGAAAATGGTTGTACATAGTTATTGGCGCAATACTCCTTGCTAAACACTTTAGCCACTAACTACGAGGTGAGAATGACTTCTTTTAAGGGGAGGCTATTAGGCTCCTTCCTCTCTTACGAGCTTTCATAGGAACAAACTCCAATTCATTTTTGCCGCCCAATCCTATTCAGAGAGGATCTATAGAGATGCATTTGCTTATGATTATACAAACTAGCACCTTTCAAGTAGACCCTCGAAATGGGCCAAGAGTATATTGACTACATCCACTCCAAAGGAACTTCTTCCTCGCATAAAGACTCTGCAATATGAATAGCGACGCAATATTTGATTTTATTCATTAATATACATGTTTTATTATTTATTTTTATTTTTATTTTTAAATGTAAATTAGTTTTTTTAATTATATTGCTTAATTCATTTTATTTTAAGTTTTTTTATTTAAATATAAATTTAAAAAAATTTAACTTCAAGACAAATTAAACAATATAGAAATTTGGCCCACTTGTAGAATCTTGTTAGCTTTCTTCACCAAGAATCCAAAGTGTTAAAAACTTTATTTACATTTTTCTATTGAATGTATCAAGTAGGCCATGACATGCTTTCCTCCTCCATTGAGCTATGATATTGTCCATCTTCCTATCAAATGCTTTTGCCACTTCTACAAGTAGATGCCCTGTGTTTGATTACACTACAAGAAAATGGGGGTAAAAATGAATTGTCCACAATGACTGCACCGACAACAATGATTGCAAAATAGTCATTTTGCAGTCATTTTGCAGTCACTGTTGTCAGTGCAGTCATTGTGGACAAGTCATTTATACCTCCATTTTTTTGTAGTGCTACCCATCTACTTCTACAATAGCACAAACTTTTGCAACTTCTTCCAATTTTGACAAAAAAAAAGGGCCCTCCCTATCAAAGCGTGATTGTATGCTTTATATTGCTCACTGAACTTCTTAGCACATTCCACTTCTATCCAATTGCCATTTCTCCCTTTTTACACTTCTTTTTCAAGAAACTAGAAAAAAATTCTAGTCTTGTATAATTTAATGTCCCTTCTTGTTGTAACAAAACAATTCCCAAGCCTCGCCATCTTCAATACCTCGGGCCCGCAATTCCCCTGTTCTATTGAAGGTCATCTACATGAAAGGATCCACCAATCACTGAAAATCCTTGTATAGTCTATGGTTTTGTTCATTTAAACCTTATGGTAAATTTTTCTTCCAATGCAAGTAATTTTGGAAATTGTATGGCTCTTGGTTAAGTAGAAGGTTCCATTGATTGTATTTGTGGCCAAAGGACATACCTTCAAAGATTCCAAGCATTTTGTAGGAGTACGAAAACTCACAGCATATAGAAATAGGTTAGAATAGGATTAGAATAGAGTCAAAATTTTTGTTTTCTTGTTAAAATATAGAGAAATTGGTTCAGTTACAAATAAATTTACAGTAGGCTGATCTGGCCTATTACAGGCTTTCTAGAAGACATGGATCTGACATGACCTACTCTACTTACTTGGCCCCTAAGATTTCTTTTCTAGAGCCTAAAAATAGTTTTTTCTGGGAACCAAAGCAGTTCTCCATGTTCCCCAAGGCATAGAAGTAATATAAATAGAAGGCCACGTTAAAGTTAATTCACTGGCTCACAAATGAGTATCTGGAAGAAACAAAGGGTGTTTGAGAGATGGCTTCTTCACAGGTCTTTAGCGCTTCACATTCAGTTGAAACTCTGATCTATTGAACATTTTTCTTTGTGTGAGCTTTAAAGTTGTTTTGGTCATTTGTCTAATGTGATTGTAATAACAAGCTGTTGTAGATTGCTGACTACTGACATGCACATTCTAACCAACTTTGTGTTTGTTGGATTGTATGGATGTAGGTGAGGTTCATAGCCTCTTTAGTACTAAATTTCCAATACAATTTTTTCCAAGAATTTGCTACATGTTATTGGACGTTCTAATTCCTTATTCATTCTACAAAGAATTAGTTTTCAGCATGGTGATTTAGAGTTTAGTAACTGTATATTTTTCTACTTGGAATGGAACCAAGTTTTGGTCTTGATTTGATTCTTATTATTTTAAGAAGTACTTCTTTACAAGATGTTGGTAAGAAGTGTTCATGATTTGATGGAATGATGGTTGATGGCTTGATAAGATAGACTTCTATCTTGCCTATGACTTACATGGTCTTTTAAGTTTATGATTTGCTTAAGACTTTTAGAAAGAGCCTTGTATAGGGATATCCCTCCTACCCACCCGAGTTACCTAAATTCTAAACCCTCATACAATAGTGTATCTCTTGAGCCTCATACGCCTTGATTTCCTGTAAAAGCCTAAAAAGTTAATCACATTTGAATTCTTTCTAGCTCAAAATGGAAGATCTACAAGAAATTGACGAAATTGTGTGCACCCAAGACAAAAAAACTAGCCATTGTCACTTTATAAAGTTATTTTAAGCATTCTTCAAAAGATGCATAATATACTTTGTTAGTACTTGGTGAATTTTAAATGAAAAACAGGTCCATGGTTACCAGGTTTACTATAGCTACACATCGCCAACTTTTACAAAAGAACATTTCCTTGTCTGAAGCAAAAATGGATACTCTTTTAAGAAAATTAATTCCTTCACAAAAAATCCCCGACAGTTAAATGCCATATTTAACTACTTTTAAAATTTTAAAAGTCTAGTATTAATAATGGTCATCGCAAGATCCTACGATGGTCACTAGGAGATCTCATGATGGTCATCAGGAAATAATCTAAAACATTGAGAGATCAGTAGAAACATCGTGAGATTTTTTGATGACCATTATTGATTTTGGACTTTCAAAAGTCTAAAATTCATTGAATAGTCCAGAAGCAATAAAATGTGGCATTTAAGATTGTTGTCAAGAGTTGCAAAATTGTCAGAAAACTACAAAGTAGTTTACAAAAATCAAGAATCAAAATCTACAAAGTAGGTATATTAATAACACTTTTCTAAACGTGGATGACAACCATCTATAACATTGGTGTATCAAAAGACCGTTTGAAAGTCAATCCACTTTGTCCCTCCTTCCTATTGATTTCTCTTATACACCAGCGATGGTCTATATTCTTTCATGTAAAGCATTGCACTCCTCATTCTCTAGGTTTTTAATTGATTACTCTTATCCACTATGTATTATAGTGTAAATTTTCAAGAGGTCTCTTGCGTACATTTTGACTACGATTTCTGTACTTCTTGTTATCATTTGTTTGCAAAAAATAGAATTCCTGGATATCCGATAAATGCTCCATAATTAACGGAAGGCATTAATAATGGTTTTGAATTAACCCAGGGAGTATTGAAGATTTCCAAATTCAATTGGAACCAAATTCAATTGCATTTAGTAACTTGACATTTGGCACAAATTTCCACAATCATTGTATACTAGAATTTAATGTATTCATTAGTTATCAGAGATCTTTCTATTCAACTCGGATTGAGTTGAATCACATTCATTGGTGTGATAGACTTCAGAAAAAAATGCCTACAATTCAACTCGGGTTGAGTTGAATTGGAGAGTTTATGACTTTATGTGGAATCTAAAATAGATGTCACTAGCTTCTTAAACATGTAAATGAAATCAACTAATTCAACTTCATTAGACTTGAAGTCCCCATGGTTGAAGAATAATAAAAAGAAATTTTGAACAATTTCAGTTGGTACCTTAAATCAAGAAATTCAAGCCGACTTGAGTTGAAATTACGCTTGAATTCACTTGTTCATTATTAGAGACATTCATAAAACTCAAATATATATGATGTGAAAGTTTGTAGATAGAAATATGTACTATTCCAGTTGACATGAAATTCTGTAGTATGGTGGCTGAGTGATAAGTGCTTAGAACATGGCACTTTACTCCTCATTGGATTCTCTTCTACTAGAATGAAGTTGATGTTGGGGAATAGATTCATTCACTTGGAATCTACATAAATAAACAACTGAAATGTTCAACAAGATTGTAGTTTCTTCTGGATACTAAAGTGTTGTAATGGTCGCATTGGGAACATTTAGAATGTGCACCTTCTTGTACTCCCCTATCTTTAGATTGTATGTCAAAGTTGTGGTTTAAAGTTATTGGACAATTGGGTCTTAAAGTCTTGAAAAGAAATCACTATTTGGATTTCCAATAAACTATAGCTTGTAGACGTGAGCATTTAACTCAACTCAAGTTGAATTGCATTTTCTAATGTATAATTGAAATCAAAAGTTAGAGGTTAAACTTGTCAAGACTTTCACAGAATTCTCTGTAATTATTGTGCAGTCATCATGGATCCCATTTGTGAACCATTACAAGAGTACTCGTTTGACGAAGGAGAAGTTGAAAATGTGTTGATGAGATTGTCGATATTTCTAACTACCAAGGCATACCAAGACAATTGTGGAGCACAAAGGTGGTCATCTTGCACAATGCTAATAGACTGTTGATGGTTGAGGAAATTTGTCATAGTGTGAATTTTGACCTTGTCATAGGTAGTAGGGGCACTCTAGGAGATTTTCTTTTCGTGCCGCAAATCTTGAAGTCCCTAAATCCTACAAACATTCTAGAGGGTTAGAAGTACTCTCTATGTACATAACTCATTACGTGGATGCATTTGATTGGGACAAGCCCACACTCATGAGGTTCAAGACAAGTACAATCATTGACAAGCAAGCCTCTCGCAACCATCTTCATCAGGTACAAGATGCTATCTAAGCATGGTCATAAATCTTCCACCTCCTCAAACATGTGTGAAAGCCAACAATCTATTCACTCTAGAGTCTATCTTATTGAAATTTGAAGTTTAGTGAACAAGCTCAACTATATGGAAATTAGAGCATGCATAAGATTTGAAAGCATACATTGCAAGACAATGCAACATTGAAATGCATGCTTGAGAAGTTGGCTGACTATATGCTGCATCTTACATACACTCCTCCTTCTGGAAAGAAAGTGGTATCCAAGGATTTGCCAGCCACCTTCACATAGAAGGAGACTATTCTCGAGGTCAACACAACAAATTTTGCATTTGGATTAAAATAAGCCTTAACTTCAAATATTAATAAGATTACAAAACTAAACTTATTTGAATGCAGTGTGAAAAAGTCTAAAGACAATAATTCTTGTTGTTATCTTTGTAAAAGATTGTATGCACAAAGAAGGATTGTTCTAGTTAGATTACAACAAAAATGAGATCATCTATTAAAAAAATATAATGCTATAGCACAGGCGCATTGAGATAATTATTATACAAATTGATATAGATCAAGCACCTATCTTCACAAATACTTGATAATCATGCATGACAAAATAGATCATGCAGAAATGGCGTCTGCCTAAAGAGAAAGCAACTTGACATACTCATGAAGTTGATGGTCTCAATGACCAAAATGATTGCTCAAGAGCACGTTGATGTGCATTACACACAATATCATCTTGATATCTTCTTTCACAACTCGGACTACATGGTGGAGTCATTAGCAAAGCTCTTGTAAGACCGCAAACTCCCTACAAAGTACTTATGAAAATTGTTTGTTGGGTTGAGCTCTACTCTTTTATTTTGTATGGTAATGCAAAGAGCAAAAATGTGCAAGTCAATACTTTGTCCAGGGCCCAAAGTCACAATTCAGCAACTTCCTTTCGTCTCATTCTAAAAGTTCAAATGGACAACGCCATAGGAGACAACAACAAATAATTTTTATTCATGTTCTAGTCCTTTGTTGCAAATAAGATCTTTTGGGAGGTATACATTAGTTTCATGTTGGTTGGTCACTCATATAATGACATTGATGTTCGTTTGGAAGATGGAGCATGCAGTTGAAGAAGAAAAACTTCCCTACCATCCTATCCTTTATAAATTCCTTCGTAGATGTTGATTATATGCCTACAATTCCTCACTTGATTGAGAAGGTACCAAGTTTCAAAGCCTTTATAAAAGGTTCAATTTTACAAGGGAAAGAAGTACTCGTTGGCCATACAAAAGTGCAACAATTTAAATTTTATTTGAAATCATTGGGTGTCCCTATCACAAAGTACAAGAAGTATTGCATGGACTGTAATTGGCTTCCACTGAAATATAGGATCAAACTGTAGCAAGAAGACTTTGAAAGACAAAGTGTAGCCTCATGGAGAGCTGCGGCCTATTGTCCACTTCCCAATGCAAGCATGGATGACATTTCTAAGGGGTTATCTAGGTTCATCAATTATTGGGAGGCATTATGCAATGAAGACGGAAGTGGAGGTATAGAAGACGAATTGAGCATTTGGAATTCTATTAGCGAGAATGCAAGCTTGAAGGAGCCAGCTTAATCATCTGAGGCATTGAAAGACGGCTCAGTCCTAGCCTTCTTCCTTCACCAAAATGACAAAGAAAGATAAACTTGATGACAATGGCAAGGTTTGTGAGGATTTTGCTAAGGATGATGCCTTTGTGAGTTTGTGGGGCAATGTCATGATTGTTTGTTGCCATCATTCAAAGTGGAGAGTGATATTCTAAAATATTATTTCATTGTCCTTCAATTGATTGATGGTGATATGATGCCTAAGTATATGGATTGCTTGAGCTTTGTCTAATCCTTTTACTAACCCAAATCATTCAAACTATGTGTTGATTCAATACTTTTGACCTATGTCACGAGCGCAAAATGTTTTGGAATTCTACAGTAGGTTGGACTCCGCCAAATGATTGCGTTAGAAAGTAGGCAAGACCCAAGATTCGATATAGGAGGACACAAATTTTTTCATTATTGCATAGAGGTCTAAGGTCAAAAAAGATGCAATATAGTGTGTCTTTAAAATCCCTTTGGCTTAGATTGATGTCATCAACAGAAGTTTATCTTTGTACAATTCCAGTTGAACATAATATATAGTAAGGGATATTTTGGAAATATTTTGGAGATACTTTATAGTGTTTGAAGCTAAATTAGACAGTTTTTGTGTGTTGTTTTTCTATGGTAATGCTTTTGCATAACCATAGAGTAACGATTATATAGTTTTATATTGCATGTTATAGAGTAGATGGTGTGAATTGGAATATAATTATGATTGGATTTATAGATTTGTATTAATACTACTTCTATATTTTGTATGTAGTACCTTGCACATTAAGTGCACTTATTTATAGTATTTAATGTACTTACTACTATATTATACATACAATATTGTGTATGTTGGTCAGTTGATGCATTTTCTTTATTTATTTTCTTTGTAAAAGTGTTTTGCAAATAGATTACAATTAGAAAAAATTAGTAGTGGATAAGTCCACTTTTTATTTTGTTAATGTGTCAAATACTTGTCACAATTTTGGATAGGGGTCCGATTGGTTGTTAAAACTTTCTTGCCTACAAAGCTCACTAAGCAACACCAAGTCATATATATGAGTATATCTCATAGCCGCTCATATGAATTTAATAAGAATCAAACTTGGACCATTTGAAAGAAATAAATAACCTCCTACAACCAACCATTCAACTTATGACTTGGTACTTAGTAAGGACGACTCATTGCATTTATATAAGAAATCACTATAATCATTCTACACCGTAATTTAAACAAGACTCTTAAATTACCTAAAACTATTATTTTAATAGAAATTGCAACTAACACCTTAAAAATTGATCTCCCCTCTACCTAAATTTACTTGAATTCTACTTCAATTTTTAGGCCTTGAAATGATTAATGTTATATTCGAAGGTCCCCAATCTCCCAAAATAACAAATATGATGTTAAATTACAATATAATAGGTCATTTCTACTCCAAAAAATCTTAAAGTGTATGCTATAATAGATACTCCTAGAACAAATGACACCACTCAACCTAGCTTGGTGATGAGGAAGCAAAAGATGGAATAAGAATGGAAGTTGTGGAGTTAGATAACGAGGAAGAAGTCAAAATGACAAAATATCAGCTTTGTTGTTCCTAAAAAGTAGACTCAACCTCCAATTTGTACATTGAGGTTATAGACTTGTTGAAGAAGATATGGGTTTTTGATGATTGTTATGCTATATTTTGTATCTTTAGTATTCAAATCTTAATGTGGCTCAATTACTTATGATTTGAGATTTTTTTTTGTAGCCATAGTCAACTAGAAAGGATTAGATGTTCATGAGAAGATGAACTAATGGTTTGGTATTGACCGAGACATTGTTGATTGTCACAAGAACTTGCATGTGCCATAGATATCTTCTCCACCAACTACAATACTAGTGAGGAATGTAGATGAGGAGAATGAAGCACTTCATTTTGCAATTCTTTTGCAAAAAAACATCTACAAGACCACTATTGCTTCATTGTCATCTACTTGTATTCTATCAACTCTAAGACCAACCTTGTAGGACTTTGCAAGTCGTACCAAATATTGAAGAAGAAGGAATAAATGGATACGAATCAACTTCATTTGACCTTGCCCTTTGGCATTATTTGAATGGTTAGTTTTTATGTATTTTTATTAATTTTGTATTATATTTTATTTTAATTATTTCATATATTTTGAATGCTTTCATTATTAGGATGTTTTCAAATTCAAAAGTTTGGAATCACCTTCAAGGTAATGGACCTTGAAATAAAAGGAAAAGCTAATTCTACTTCTAGATGCAGTCCAACAATAGAAAAGATGGTATAGACATTGACTGGGACGACATCCTCATACAATTCACCAACAAAGGAGATTTGAAAATGAATAGCACCAAATCATGGCAAAGTGCACAACAAAAAGATACAAAGTTTTTTTCAGCTCCTAATTGAAGCAATGAAAAGAAGAAAAGGCCTTATTCATTAAATTGAGACGAATTGCAGTCTCATTTTAAGTTGATCTAATTTTAGAATGTACTAAGTGTTCATTATATTGAGACACTTCAATAAATTAAGACTTTTGATATGGCTAAATACACAACAATTTATTGGGGTAGTAGGGAAAACGGTAACAAAAACTTGCAATTAACATCTAGGGCTATTAAAACAAAATTTAATTTCAATTTTAATGAATGAAGTGATCACAAAACTCAGACACTTCATTAAATTGAGACACATATTCAATTTTAGAACTCCTTGTGATAAGATAGTTCTAATTTGTTCATAACAAAGAACACGTAACACAAACCACGAGCTTCATATGTATACCTTTTACACCTTATATTTGAGCTTTGGAGTTTACATTAGGGAGTTTACACACTGTGTTGTTATATTTTTACGTCGGGCATTGTACTTTTGATACCACATTATAAAGTGCAAAAAGTTAATACAACATAATTACAATGAAAATGATGCATAATTCATTACATGATTATAGGAATAACAACAAATACATAAATTATGTAAATCAACTTTAATACATTGTCACAAAATAGTGGCAGATATAGCACAACTCTACATGCAAACATCGGAAAACAACTAAATTAATGATGGCATTCTAATTCAATTCCAAAAACACTAGTCTCCTAACAAAACTACCAACTGTTAATCCTTGTGATGTGGATGCATTGTTGTTTGAGCAAGACAAATACGCCGCCACAGATGATTTGATGATGCTAATTTGTGCTTTGGGAATTGAAGTTTTTGGACTTGAAGTTCCTTCTCTAATACGTGGCTTCCAAGCAGTCATGATACAATCCGTGTTTGATCAATTTGGAAGAAATGATCGGTCTTCGCGCCATACATTTCCTTCTTTTGTATCCCAACCAGCATATGAATCCATATTAATGTGTAGACCTGAAGATGGGGTCCAGTATTGGATTTGAATCAAATTCACATGCCCGGGATCAGGATTTGGGTTTGCGAGCACCCTTCCAAGCTAGAACGGCTTACCATCATCATCATTAGCAAGACGCACCACAACAAAATAGCCCGCATAGACATTACGACCAACGCAAAATGAAGGAGGGGGGCAATCACGTCTACGACCCACAAACGGTGTGTCCTCCGCATACTCTTCATGTAGTGTGCCATCCTCCTGCATTTCGATGACGAGGTCCGCCTCAATACTTCGACAGATTCCTCTTGCAACATCGTGCCCGGCTTCGTTTGTAAGGATGACACACCTTGTATTCCAAGAGGAACAAGGAATACCATCACAGAGTGCGACATCAGGAGGTAGAGCTGGCACCCGAACTGCGAAATCATCATGATTATGAAGATCCATTCTGCGGGAAAAATACATGAGAATCATCTTTGAGTCGAAGATAAAGAGACCACAATCATAAACATGGAGTAGGCGATCCATACAAGATGTACAGAAGGATTTTATGAATGGTATGTCCCAAATAAAGGAAACTATTATCTTCGACCCAAAGATAACTAGTTTTGACATTATTAGATACAGAACAATCTTAATAAAAAATTTATGACATGAAACCCCCATCTGCAAAAATGCACTACAAACAATGTAGAACATAAAACTCAACGACCCTCCTTTACAAAGAAACTCGTTTCTCGAAATATTATGCTCAAAACGATTATCATCGACTCGAAGATAATCGTTGTCTCGCTATTACATCTGAGAAAGAGCTCATTCCATTATTTATAAGACGGATTTTCATCTTCCAAGGGTGGAAAATTTAATTAGCAGCACAACAAGTCCGTCTCGTTTATCCTCGACTCGAAGATAAATGACACACGTTAACAGAAAACTATAGTCAGGCTGCAGAGAATTTATGAAACGTTCAGAGGTGGACTTCTGACTTCATATTTCTGCAGGAAGGCGCATAATCTTCATGTCCGGACATGAAGTATACTTCTAATAATGTAGCTCTTACATATCATGTCATTCACTACCTTCATGTCACTTATCCTTGACTCGAAGATAAATAAATGGAATTCATCTCATTGAGGTTTCTGTTTGTGAAAGACAATGAGGTAGTATTGTTCATTACTCAAATGCTACACCGATAATTAAGGCACAATTATAGGGAATAAAACTCCAAATAGAACTGATTCAAACAGCAACACTTCCAAATGAAGTTAGCAATGCCTACAATTCTATGCTTTAGTCCACTACCATGCAATGGACAAACTCGCAGTGCCAAGACAGACGAAAGTCACCAGTGAAACAACAGCAAACATGTCCTACTCAAACCAGAAATAACATAAGAAAACTTACTAGCAAGGCATACAGATGAAGGAACTTGCTCTTAAGAACTCTCGCAACTCGCAAGGAACGACAAATCCATTTGCAGGGAAAACATACGACGGAGCAGTGCATGAAAGATGGAGGAGGAGCGCATTCGCTCAACAAAACTCGAAGGAAATGGCCTCGATGCAATGACAGTCGCGACCTGAGCATTGGGGAAAGGGGGAATCCCTCGCGGAAGCACGGGCGGGACAAATTCAGCGGGATATATCTGGATTCATCCATTGACTTTCTTACCAGCTGGATTGCTATGAAATATCTTACTTTTTTGCACTCCGATTTTACAAATTCTACCCAACTTCTACGCCGATGTATGCATGATTGATCCTTAGGTTCAGGGTTTGAGTTCTACAGGGTTTAGGGTCTTAGGGTTTAGGGTTTAGGATTTAGGGCCTGAGGGTTTAGAGTTCAGGGTTTAGGGTCTTTGGATTTAGGGACTTGGGATTTTGGTCTTGAACCCTGAAAAGAAAAAAATAAAAACTCAAAGGTCCAAACTGCACTTTTTGAGAACATAGTGATTTCAGACAGCTCAGTACGTAGGTAAAAAACAATATTTAAAAATTATACATAATTTGTGCTAGAGTATCTTTTATTGCGCAACAATTTCCATAACTTCTAAATACATGATTAAAAAGTAGTTTTCATCGGTACAAATGAAAATTGGTACAAAAATTATTGCATGACTGGTTACTAAACAATCTACATTATATGCTTCAATTTCTTTTAAAAAAGATCAAAAATTGAGTAACATAAAGGACTATAAAGTTTCTTTTAAAGTGCGGAATCCATAACTTCTTGCAAAATAGAATACCTCATAACTTTCATCTCATAAATCAAAATGGAATCATTAGAAGCTTTATGCATATATATATAAATCTAGAAAAATAATTTCAGAATTTTATTTTTGAAAACACTAATTTTTTAAGAATTTTTTGGGTTGAGTACCGACCAATGAAAACTACTTAACTGGTTTAAAAGTTATTGCATTGGTACAAATGTGACCTTCACTGTGAATTGCAAGCTGCCAATTTTTTTGTAGGAACCAAAAATGATTTTTGTTTTCAATTAAATGCTAATATTGTGCAATAAACACGGTGGAAATTTTTGGAATTTTTTCTTACATATTTTCAAATTAGCATACTACAAGATCCTAGACTTACATGTGTTCTACAATTTTTTTCTTCTTAAATTTGGTACTTGTATTACAAATGGCAATTTTAAGAGCAATTTTGGTGAAAACATAGTTTTCAATTTTTGGAAGGTAAGATTTGCAATTGTAGGCTTCCTCGGATACTACAAATTTTATATTTAAAATTTACAACTTTGGAGCTCATGCAATGTTCATACAATGACCCTTTTTTAAATTTTAGAATTCCATTTGCAAACATGTTCACATGCATAGTAGAGAGAATTTTACAATGGATCTTTAGGCCCAAAAAATGAAACCTAGGCTTCAACTGCATTATGTATACACACAATCTACTTATAAATTCTATGCAGTCATGTAAAATTTTCTTTCTAGAACATGTTTGATTTTTTTTACCAATTCACATACATCTTTATAAATAGTTCTTTTGGACAATTTATACGGAAATTCTTTAATTATATAGTTTAGGGTTAGAGTACTTCCTAAAAATAAACCTAAGGAGTTAAAAGCTAAATTATTATATAAGAAACATGCCTTTTTTGTTACTATGATTTGAATCATTTGATTCCATGATAAATGTAGGAAACAAAAGCACAATTTGAATATACTCATGATTCAAAGTCTTCAAAACATTTAAAACTTCTACATTTCTTACCATGATAATTCCTCCTTCAAATTCTATGACTTCTGAGGTTTGAGTTCTTTAAAATAGAACGTCCATTTGATTTTTAATTTGATTGCATGGTAAAATATTGTGGAAAACTATAGCACACTTAAAATGTGCTCCTGATCCCTCAATCTTCAAAAAATTCATAAGTTGTTCATTTTTTTGTTTGCTAACTTTTCATTCACATTCCATAGCTTTTGTGGTTTTATTCTTTTAACATTGAACATGCATTTGATTTTTTGTAGTTGATAATATGGTAAATGTGGGAATGAATAGCACAATTTATCTAAACCTAAATTCCTTCTAAAGAAAAAACAAAACAAAACTGCAATGCTCTCATCAACCCTAAATATTTAGAGAAACATTTATGACTTTTTACTTCAATTTGTAAAACAATTAATAATGATTGACAGAATACCTTGAAGAAGCAATAATGGCAAAATTCATTGGAAGCATTTCTACACTCGTATTATAAGCATAGTTCATTTCATTTGAAAAAATTAGGCACTTGAGATTAATGATGTCTTGTACATTCGTGCCATTGTGAATGCATGGTGATCCACTCTGAGTGGTTTCTCCCAAATGAATCATCATGAATGCTACTACCTACAAATATGGAAATCTATGTCTCATTACACTTGGAAGTGGACCAATTAAAAATTGGCAAGTTGTAATTGTAATGGAAGTTATGAAGTGAATTGCCTTATTGTAGATCATAGTCCTATTATTTGGGTAATAAATCAACTACCTACTAATATTACACAAACTTCTATATTCATTAGTACTCCATACAACTTCAAGTAACACTATGGTATTCATTAATAATTGAAAATTTAGACATCCTTAGAGGGACCAAATTAAAATTGCTTTTAACGTACCACTTTTGACAATCATTCTATTAAGATAGTCTGTTTGGTAAGGTGAGATCTCCCGGATTGTGCATCCCCCGGTCGCATTCTGGGTACCGTTACAAAGCCCTTGGTGAGGAGGCTGGGGTGCACAGGCCCCAAGATGTTAAAGTTATGGAATTCTGAATTTTTTTGTAAGTATGAAAATTAGAATCTGAATTTTTCTATTGATCGTGGCAACAAAATGGGGGACTGAAAACTATTGAAACCAGTGGCACATTATTTTAAAGCCATGTAGTAAATTGGGAAGAAAATAGCATGAATTTAATACGTGTGAATTTAAAATTGAAGTTTCATAAATTTAGAGCTCCTAGAATATGTTCTCATAGCAACGTCTGTTGTTTTTAGGATACATGACATAAGACTTCTTTGAAGTACAAGCCATGCTTCAAGATTCTAGAAATTGAACTCTTTTGGTGAATTTAAGAGCTTTAGTCCAAAAGAAATATGCGCATGGATTTTAATTCTTGAAAATATATACAACTTCTACATCAATTTTTTCATCTTTTGCATATGAATTCCATGAATTGTGGGGATTTAGGTCCTTAAAGTACATGGCATGGTAAATGTAGGAACCAATAGCACAATTTAAATATGCTCAAACCCTTGAATCTTTGAAATGTTTGCAGCTTCTACATTTTATTACTTGGTAACTTCTCATTTAAATTATAATATGACTTCATTTATTTTTGGTTTTGCATTATTTACTTAGGGTGGTATTAGCATTTTTTAAACCTTTCTTTGTTTTCTTCCTTAGGTGGAGTGATTTTTTTTTTTATGTTTTGCTCTTGACAAGGGGGCATTAGAGCACAAAAAGGCCAAAAATAAAATTGGAGAAAGCAATTTGCATAGTAGCTTAGGGATAATTTTTACTTTATTGAAGAAATTAAAGATTGAAGAGACGAAACATTGGACCTTGTGCTAAACCCCTTCTTAGGTGCCCAAGGCCTGTTTTTAGCTCCTTGGAATTTTCTCTTGAATCAACAAAATGCCAACATTTTGATAAGTTCTATTAATATTTCTTGAATTGTAACCGTACAAATTCAAACTACACATGTTCAAGATCTCATAGAAAAAGACATTACAAAATATCACTTATGCAGTGAAATATTATAATGCTTGACTATGAGGGTGTAAAAATTGTAAACGTGATGATTGGGAAGTCTTTCAATTCTCTTCTCACAAGTTGCAGCTAAATAGTTGGTGGCCAAAAAAATGCGAGGTGAAAGAGCCTAATACCTATACCTCCAATCAATTTTTGGCTTTTTTAAGTGTACTCTCTCATTTTTGTAAATGAATTTTGAAAGTGATTTTTTCCTCCAAAATCATTTGTACTTAAGGCTCATTTCCATTCAAGAGTTCTCAACACTATGGGAAGTCAATGGTTACCCTTGCACAAAATCATGAATAGACAAATTACTATCATTTATTTTTAAGATCAGATTTGTGGTACTAAAAGTAGACTTCAAGAACTTTTCCCAAAATTTATAGTACAAAAAATAGCAAGTTCGTTAAATTTAATTTAACTTCAAAGTTTTGCAAACACAGGATGTTGGAGCCTAGGGCATTTACGGGTTAAGATCCTTGTCTTCGAGTCCTTTGTGGGATTTATTTGTATTGCTACAAGTTTTTTTTTAACAAAATACTAACTTGGGCATGTTCGGGTATGTTCGTGTCGGTTCGGCGGAGGTTCGGATTGGTTCAGTGGTTGGGTTGGTTCAGCGATTGGGTTGGCTGGGGTTCAGTTTGGGTGTGGAGGTTGCCTCGAGTGGTCGTCACTGCCGGAAGCAGGGGGTCAAGTATGAGGAGGACCTCACTTTTGCGTTGTCGTCTCCTTCTTTGGCGTTTTTGTTTCCTTCTTTCGTTTCCTTCTTCTCGTGTGTAGGCTGCTGATTGTGATTGAAATTCTTGTGTTTAGGGTTTGTATACATGTGTAGCTTTTCAATATTTTTTTTTCTCCTGCTCTTGTACAATGGTTAAGTTAGAGCGGTTTAGTTGCAAGTGGTGCGCACCAATATTGGAGTGAGAGTTTCTTCTGTTTTTTCTTGCGCTCTTCTTCGATTTTGTGCTTGCAAGTGGCGCACTCCATTCCTCGAAGTTGCGCTGGCTGAGGACTACTGAAACTAGTGAGTTCCATGTACTACTATGTTTTCAAGGTACCGCATTTGTGTTGCATTTTGAGCTCCATTGTACGTCTTTACAATAGCTGTGATTTTGGGTTCACATTTAACACTTTCATTTGTGTATTTGAGTGCAACGTCTCCAAATTGCATATAGATTGCATCTTCAAGCTGCAGCGAGCATCTTGAATTTGTGTAGCAATTCGCAAGGCAAGGTTGTGCAACGTCAACTTGTAGGTATGCAAATTCAAACCATAGGCTTCATAAGAACTAGGGTTTAGTGACAGGAATTAGGGTTTAGATCGCAGGATTTGCAATTTCAGCACTGCTAAACAAAATTTAACGAGTACATTATGTGATGTGTCCCCTTCGTGTTTATCTTCGAGTCAAAGATAAATGCTAAGAAACATGACCGCTTACGTCCAGCAGGAATAAAAGTAATCTTCATCAATAATTTAGGCAAACTACACCAAAATAGGCTAATGTAACATCACATTGTTCTTAAAGTCAATATTATCTTCGGGATATTATCTTCGACCCGAAGATTAATAGTAAGAAGAGAGTTCTCTTCCACCAGTATACAGTATATTCAATCAAACATGACTAACATAAAAAACGATAGAAAACTACAACTGTCGTGCTCATAATCGACATTATCTTCGACCCAAGGATAATTGGTAAGATAGATGAGGGTTTTCCAGGAGAGAACCAATTAGCTCAACGTGAGGGCAAACAAACCAAAACAGGTCTAGAATCCATTTTCCCTACCCTCACCATCTAAATTATCATTGACTTAATGATAAGCTATGAAAAAAGCCATCTTCGCCCGCAAGCTCATGGTCCATATGCATATAAAATAACATACCCCGTATTACCTACGAGTTGAAGGTATAATATGAACTAAAAGAATAAAGAAACACAGACTTCACATCTAAATGTATGCATTAAGGATACAACATCCGCCGAGTACATACCTTCGACAACCCTCACAGAAAGACATCGTGAAGGTACCAAGTACTTGCAAACATCGTCGAGTCGAAGATAACCACTAGACCGAAGAAGTGTAACAGAAAACTGGATACTAATCAATTCAGCACAAATTGGTTATTAGTATGCATGTTATTCCTGAGGTAACTGGACCCACTATAGTTTTGAATCTTCTAAACAACCCAGTTGCAATTGAAAATGTTGATTCGTATTATCGTCGACCCGAAGATAAGACAATAGCGTCATCATCTCGTTAAGTGACTCTTAAGCATGACTAACGTGCAATTGCTCATGTACAGGGACAGTATAATGGCGGTCGACAACTACGACTACTCCAACACGGCTCCATTCCTTGAGCCATTCCTGAATCCGTTTAAAGAAAGACCCTTTATAGGAGGAATGCCTGAGAGTTTCGGGACACTCTGGAAGTTCAAGAACTGTGTGACACACTGGAATTTCGGAGTCAACAGGTTCAAGGACTTCGTCTACCTCCGTTACCAAATCCAAAACACGCCTGTGTACCACCCGTGGAATCTGAAGGAGAAAGTGGAACTCATCAAACTCCAACACAGGGAGTACATTGTCATTGTCCTCAGAGAAGTCAACGAGAACGGCTGAGCGGGTGAACACTGTCATTCTATCGTATTGAATGATAAAGAAGACAAACCCATGTTCGACATGATCGACTTTGTCAACTTTCTAGCGGGGTCGGATTTTAGAGGCCTAATCGCCGAATTTGAAGCATCCAAGTTCTTCCCGTGGGTTTGTGCGGCGACGGATGTCAATGCGAGAAAGATGATCCAAATCTGGTTGTCCTTGGACAGGTTTGCCAACCAAAACGTTATGAAGATAGACGGACGTCAGAAGAAGAAGGTTGTCAAGAGAAGGACCTCAGAACTTGGCGGTGAGACCAGATCCGGCGCCATAGCTGGCCAAAGTGGTGGAAGTAGACAGGGGCATGTCCGATCGGCTTCAAGAAAGAAGAATAGGCCGTCTGACAGGAACACTGCGGCACCTAGAGCCGCACACTCGAGTTCGGGCTTGACCTCCGTAGGACCCATTGCGACAGCACCTACCGAACCCCTCAAGGACTACGAGGTGTTCGCCTACATTCAGAAGAAGTTTTGGGACGACCACAAGTCCTGCTACATTCTCGGCTAGGAGACGTTCAAGGTGGACATCAAGCAAAGACGAGTATGTCATCCGGAAGCTTGAAAGGGGAATCGTCGAGGCTGTCAAGAAGGAGCTAGAGCAGCTGGGAGACACAAGAGCTCGACAGCGATTATGCTTGATTCCCATGGACGATAAGAAGGACCTCTTCAAATCCCCACCCAAAAAGTGGGACAACATCAAGTTGGGTCAGTTTATGATAATAAACAGCCAGCACAGCGTGGAGGCTTTGAAAGAGCTCCAGAAAGATGGGTGTGGTGAAGACCGGAAAGAAGCACTCCAAATATGGGACATTGTCATCATGTGGACCCTGGATCCGGCGAAGCTCACCAACATCTCACAGTTCTACAATTCCACGAACCACTTGGACCACGCGCAGCCGACGTGGGGAAACCAAATCGTGAGTTGTCGTAATATTTAGATATCATGCAAGCGGCCAACGAATGTAGTATCCGAAGCCGTGACAAGGAAAAACGCAGTAGTCCATGATCTCCTCGACTACGCGGTAAGATTTGTACTTACCTCTTATCTTCGACTTGAGGATAAGTTTGAAGCTGCTCTGCTCTTAGTCCAACAGAATTGGAAGTCTAGTGTATATGTTCAGCAGTTATCGTCGGGTCGATGATAGCAGTGGATATGATCCTCTTGTTCTTCCTGGTACTGCAGAAATTCACAAAGCTCATCGTCAGCTGATTCCAAAATATCAATCCGGATCGGGATGGAGCTCAGGTGAAAGGGGTGGGTGACCTGAAGAACGAGTTGAAGATAATCACGTTGCCAGACAAAATCTTCAAGTACTGGGAGGAGTTCCTTACGAAGTACAGCGCGGGCGAATTGATAGATCCGATGACGTCCGAAAAATATAACAACTCCAAGGAGTTGAGGATCAAGAACTTCTCGTTGAAGAAAGAGTTCTTCAAGCATTTGGGCCATTTCACGGACGTGGACCTTCAAGCTTACGCCATTCACCTCTTGAAGAAGACCGAAAATCGTTCGTTTAGTTACCCGAAGCTCTCTGTCGGGAGAATGAAAATTCTTGTGCAAGGCAACCAACTGGCATCCGAGTGGGTAGAGCGCAGAAGCGAAAAAAGATCGTCCTAGAGGAATTGATGGACATTAAGCCCAGCTTGAAATTTTGAGACGAGTAGGAGAATGTCATCGATGATGTCTAGCGCATGTGGAAGGGCAGGCACCGTTTTACAACCGCTACTTGAGATTTCCTTGTCTCCCATCCACCGCAGGAATTCTTCAAGACGTGGCTCCAAAACAAAGCCAAGAAGAAGCGGGCAAAAGACGTGAAGGAGAAATTCCCCGACGTCTACAAAATGTTCCAGAGGTTCATGAAGTTGAAGTATCAACTGCCAGAACCTGCTGGAGGAGTGACATTTTGGGGAATGGATTTGGACGTGATGGCGCTTCTGAAGAGCAATGAGGATCTGGATTACCTCTCCCGAAATCTAAACCTGGCAGTTTTAGATATTCGGCAAATTTCAAGACCCCAGGCAACGGCGGAGGTTCCTGCTTTGAAGCCATTCCTTATGTTCATGAAGGATAAGTTAGAGCCATCCTCTACAAATGCAAACGTCTGGCTCTGGATCTTAGGGGGTGGAGAGGACATGCAAGTGGCGTTGGATTTTGTAGAGAGTGAATTCTCAACATACGAGACATTTGTCTCCGTTATGTGCCGGCCTACGCTGAGCGACTGAACAACTGCACTACAAGGTCGGATGCCCCTCCGGTGCCACTTCTATTCCTCTTCAACAAGGAAAGCAGATTCGCGATGTCCATCCGTGATAGAGCGCGGGCCGAGTATCGACCAGCAAAGATACCTTACTATACTGAAATCGGGAAGAACAACGAATCGTTCTGGAGTCTCACCCTGACGGAACTGAGAATGGAGTTCAATCTGGAGATTCTCCAGTGCTTCGCAATCCGAGAGGAGAACGTCCTAGGTGTCGGCGCTAATCTCAAATTCCTGCAAGCTGCAAAGGTAAGGTTTATTGTCGACTCAAGGATAATTTGCTAGTTCACATGACAAGCGAACAACAAAATGTTTGTTAAGGTCTATTTGTGTTAGAAATTGTTACTGTTCTAAATCATGCTATGATGCTGTATGTGTCTTTATCCTCGACTCGATGATAAGTCAGCTTATATGTATCTGTGTCACGCAGATATTCAGATCGTTCTATCATGGCATCTATGATAAGGATGACATTAAGTGCCATCAGAAAATTGCTGCCATGGCGGATTTGTTGGATATGAATGACTTCTTCCATTCAAATTCACCTTACTCCCCGAAGTACATTCGGCCTCCATATGTGGAAGCGCCGATGGTGACTTTAGTGTTGCCACCTACAGCGCACAACCTGAAGTCTCTTCCCCAACCTATGAAGAGAAGTAGTAGTGTTGAGAGGTCATCTGATTCCGGATCGCATAGGGGACAGCGTGCCGAGGTACAGGACCAGTACGGGAGTAACTTGGCGAGCATGACGCATTGGGGTGTTCGCCCGCACCAATTGCAACTAGCAGAAGTCGCACATGGCGACGTCGACTCCGATCCTGAAATGGACTTGCTTCGACGACAGAGTGTGCAGCAGTTGCAAACACCCTTAAAACCGTCGGTGGGAGAATCCGATGAGGATGTCGAAACCAATACAGAGTACCTTCGTCACAGGGAGCGTCGAAGCAAGCGTTGGCTTGACGAGGTTCGACATGAGGAGGATGTCAAAACCGACACAGAGTTCGAGCAAGGGCGTGACAGTGATCATCAGGACGACGACATTGACATGCCAGGTGGGAATGACGTGAATTCACCACCACCTGGAAATGTTGTGCCTCCACCAGCAGACGAGCTTCAAGGTGAACAAACGGATGATCTCGCCATCCCCGAGAATGTCAATATTACAATTGACCTCGACGACGTCGACGAGACAACCTTCAAGCGTATCCTTCCACTTGGAACGTCTTCCCCGTCGGATGACGAAAGCTCGAACGAGGACAAATCAGAAGACGAGAAGCCGGAACTAGTCCAGAATGAAGTTGCAGCTGTAGTCCCTCCTGGTGCTCCCTTGTCTGCCAAACCTACGGCTGCACCTACGCCAATTGCAGCGTCGGCCCCTGCGCCAACTCCTGTTGTTGTTGCTAGCGCTTCAGCTACCCCTACAGCAGATCCTCCAGCCGTCCCAATAGTCGAACCGAAGAAGGAATCTGGCTACTGGAAGAAATACGATGAAGAGAGGAGACGGAAGAGGCAGGAGAAGAGGAGGGAGAGGGAAATGAAGGAGAAATCGTGGGCGGATTCCCTTTCAAGGAGTAACGCGGAGGTCAATGAGTTGAAGGCATTGATGAGGACGCTTATTGATCGTCAAACTCCTATTATCTCCGTCGCGGTTCCTCAGGTTGTTCAGTCGCCTGTAGATGGACTAAATTATCCTCGAGTCGAGGATAACATCCTCTGCGCTCCTGTCATGGTGGAAGAATGCGTCCCTTCTGCGTCTTCACAACCGAGTGTGGAGCCTGTAGCATCTTTGGGGATACCTACTATGATTACGCTCCCCGTTGCCCAGGTAATACAAACTCCAGCTATAGTTGTTCCTTTCATCCCGGCAGCCCCGGAAGCGGATGTGCATCATCGTTGACTCGATGATGCTGTTGGCAGTGAAGCAGCTCTTCGGCCAGAGCCTTCGAATCCCGAGGCGGAGAGAGAGCCTACTTCCTTTCTTTTGTCCGTTCCTGGTGGTGGTGGTGCAGCAGTCGTAGAGGAGAATTATCCTCGAGTCAATGATATTGCTTGCGCGCAACCCGTCGGCCCTCAGCTCTTGCTTTCTTCGTCCGGTGCTCGAGAGGCTTCAAGTGCTGAACCTGTCGAGAAATCAGAGCCTACGGATGAGGAGGACAAGCTCGATTTTGGCAGCTACGAGGACGTCCTTGAGAACTTGGATAAGCCGGCTGAGGCAGCAGAGGATGAAACATCACCAGCAAAGGACGTCCAAGGTCAATAAGCTGAGCAGTTAGTCGAGGTACACTCTCGTGACCCGTATGACTTTGCTTGAGTCCTTGGACTGCCATGTATTGAATGTGCAATGTGCCTGTTGGTGACGATCTGCTAGGATTGGACACTCATTTCTATTCCTTCTGCTTGACAGGAGGGGGTGGCCACTCCTTCATTTTTTGGCGTTGACGAACAATTCTCTGCTATGTAGTATAGTTCGAGATAGATTAAAGGCAAGTTCGTGATCGTTGTGGAAGAGCATGATTTGCCAAATGTAATATTTGTACATTGTAAATAAATTGTACAAAAGTCATTTTCAACGGATTCGATCTAATTGTATGCAAGTATTCATTTTCTCTGTGCTCAGCCCAATATCCATAATATTTTTTATCGCCCGCTGGCAAGGAATCCACTTGCTAACGGGGGATGACATTGGATGAAGGGGGTGCAATCTCTCTCCGCATTCTCTTGTTCACAAAATTCTGCATTTAAGCAGGTAACTCCATTTCTCTGTTGCCGTGCATTGATCAGGTAGAGACGGAAGGAGGCGAACTCATCATTCCGGGAAATATTTCGCCACATGTCCCTAAACCGCAGAAGAAGTGGTTGAACATTGTCTTCGACTTGAACGGGGTTCTTTGCGAATGCACGCAAACGTCATTTGCGAAGAAATACAAGTCGTATCGAATCGAAGACAATTATCCTTGTCACCTGATTCCTACGTTGATTGGTGCGAAGGGGGTTTTCGCTCGTTAGAATGTAAGGGAGTTTCTCGAGGAGGTTTCCCAGATTGCTGACCGGGTCTTGATCTGGAGCTCCATGAAGTTACAGACCTCCAGAGACGTCGTTGATTTCATTTTCTGTGATTTAGAATCCCCATTTGATGTCCTAGGTCAGGAGCAGTGCAAGCGGATTGAGACCTCCCGGAGAAAATACCTAGGTCACCCCGATAACGCTAGCAAGCACATTTTTCTTAAAGTGCTTTCGGAGCAGCTATTTCTTAGTCCTATGGCGTACTATAACATAGACAATACCATCCTCATTGACGACTCTCCAGGGAAGACTGTGTGCAACGGCATGGGGAATGCTATTTTCCCTCGTTCTTGGAATCACAAACATCATCGTGACAACTTCCTCATGGAGACTCTTCTACCATGGCTTAGGAATCTGGATGAGAAATGCCGGCCGGGCCAATTGCGTGCTTTTGTGGAGGAATATAGGATTGGGTGCCTCCCACTAGGAGATTCAGATCCTGAATTACAGCACATTGCCTCAAGCATGCAGTTATCCACGCGGAATATAGAGTCAAGTTTTCGTCTTCCCGCACTGGATTTAGTGATTGAGTGAGACCCTTGTAGGACGTAGATTTTGACAATCACAGAACGCGTAAAAAAACGACTTCTGCAAATTTTATAAACTTGTATGCTACATTCTTTTGTAATATATTGGGTGCCTATATTCTAATCAAGATTTCGCCGCTGTGTTTTGGAATCTACGGTTGTCTCGTGTTTGTTATTGCGACTTGTTTAACAACTGTTCATGTGATTTGATTGTGTGCAACTGCCGTAATATGTACTTGCAGATGGGAGGATGTGCTTTGAATTTTCCACCTTTGTATCAGAAGCTGACGCCCAGCTTGCGCTCCAGATCAAAGGCGTCTCTTTCGACACGGTCCAAATCTGATGAGGGGAGTCGTTTGCCGTCACCGTATTCCATGTCGTATGTGATGCGTTCCGCCGTGGACGCCGCTTCCGCGGCCATTGACTATTCTAAGGGAGATGTGGACAATGGTGTCGTCAATAGCCCGCCGAGTCGGGGTCCGGTGAAGACCCCGTTGTGCTCCCCGTCCCCTCTGAAACGTTTGTCGCCCTCATGGTGTTGAGGAGACTTGTTCTCGCCGACGCCGCGTACCGAAGCTGCCACGAACAAGAAACTTTACCTTAACATTGACAAGGCGGCCGAGGATCCTCACCCCAAAGATGATGTTCCGCAGTTCGCGGCGGATGCTCTTGTCCAACTCAGCAACATCGACCTCGGGTCTCCGTCTGGGGGTCATATCAAGAAGGCTGGGTTGTCACGTCCTCTCCGTGATCCTAGCCGTGATCCTCGACTCGAAGATAGTCGAACTCGTCCCTCGCAATCTGCAGGTGGTGAATGTAAACCCGCAACCGAGCGTGGTACTCATCTATGGACTCTAAAGGAATATCTGCTGTCCAAGGTCTCTAAATCATCTGTAGATGGACATCCATACCCACACATGACAAATGTAAATGCGGTCCTCCTTGGTCGGCCTCCTTTGGTGTCTAGATCTATTTCGGAAGCTCCTCGAAGCACCAGGAAGCCAAAGCGGAAGGCCACTGTATCTCTAAGCATGGATATATGCGGTGTGGGGGATTATAAGAGGGGGATGCACTGGCCTTCTCGACGCGAGGACATTATCCGTGGGATGGAGAAGCTCAACGCGTCGGACACAACGAAAACCAATTGTGCAGTCACCAGAGCGGTGGATTATAGAACTGCGATGAACAGTCAATCTCGACACGAGGATGTCCCTCCATACTCAGGCAAGGTAAAAGTGTTCAATGCCGCGAAGAGCAACTGTACAATCAGTAGTGGGAGGGTTTGTGGAAGTGGTTCGCACTAGCTTTCTTGACGCGAGGACATTATTCAAGGGCTAGAGACTTTGAAAGCATTGGAGGCAACAAGGAACACTTGTACAGGCGACAACGAGGCTTAAGCGGACCATTCATGTTTTCGAAGCCATTAGCTTCTGAGCCCTTTTTTGTATTAATAGAATGGTAAATAAAATACATTACAAAAACACCTTATCGAAAAAGTAGTAGAGTGCTTCATATATAAGAAGCCTCTTCCCCTCTACCTACATATATTTTACGAATTTAAAAGTGAATGATTCATTCACTTTTAAGTGGCATTATGAGCCATCGCTACATACACACTGTGTGTCCAATAAGCTACGTTAATTGAGTCTATTCACTAATAAATTGGACAATGCTTTTGATGATTGTACTTTTGGACATTGTTAGGCACAAAAATTACGGCATATCATGGCTTAGAAGGAAGATGTGGAGATATTTAATGCTCTCTTCGAATCTATGATGTAGACTAAATTGGTTGTGGTCAGGGTTGTCTTCCCCGACACCGCAATACGTGACGTCTTTGACGTCACACGGCGTCTAATAGTGGCTCCGCGACGTCCAATAGTGGCTCCGCGACATCCAATAAAGTCAAACTGCTCGTTGGACTTTTCCAAATTATTTTTCTAGTGCCTGGCCATCTGGCTACCATGTGGTGACCCCATGGCACATTCTCGGGCAACTCCAGGTAGGGGCGATCATGGGTAGGGGCGACTACGAGTACGGTAGGGGCGATGCCTCTTTTTTTTTTCTTCCGATTTCGTAGCCATCTGTTAGTTTTATGATTGGAAAATACAATCTTTGGTGATATGGGTGTCATAAATCACTATACAAACAGCTCATATACTTCAAATAATGAATTAGGTTCATTATTAATTCAGTATCCATTACTTAGGAATTTAATTTCCTAAGTACAACAAGTCGAGTAGGGGCGACCGCATCTAGTTGACCGCCCCATTTTGTTTTATTTATCCGCAATCACCCCTTTTCTTACCGCAATCGCCTCTTTGGACCCGCGATTGCTCCCTGCACCTAAAGTCCCCCTGATCTTCGTACTCACAGTCTTTTCTTTTTTTTCATTTTTTCTTTCTGCAGTCACCCCTTGCACCCAAGGTCGTCCTAATCTTTGTACCCGTGGTCCCCCTACTTAAACCCGCATGCGCCTCGCTCCAAGGTCGCCCTTATTGATGTAGTTATCTCTTTTTACGTCATTGCCACGTATGATAAATTCTAGCAACCCGAAATAAAACCCTAATTTTCTACTTGATGGTTTATTTACTTTTATTAGACACTTGTCCTATACGACACACAACGTCAGACATCCAACATGTCACCAATATCTCGGAACATGTCCGACAAGACAACCCTGGTTGTGGTGACATTCATTATAAGAAACCCGTGTTTTATGTGATGTTTATAGTTTTCAGTGAAGGTTTTTAGGTGGCATCCGATAGAACAAATTTGTATTTTAATGTCTATAATAACATCCAATTTAACCTCTGGATGTTATATTGAATATTATTATTGACGTAAAAATACAAGTTTTTCTACTAAAAATTACTTAAAATCCATCACTACAAATTATGAAATGTCACATAAAATACGGGTTTTTCCTAGTAATCAGTGCTTCCAATTATAGCTATGGCAATATAAGATCTAGATGCTATGATTGTTGTTCCACAAAAGTTTGCACAAGAATCAAAATATAGTATATAAGTTGTCACAATTATGTCTTTTTGGTGTATTTTATAAATTTCTTGTTCTTTCATCATTTTAGTCTAGTATTAGTCATTTTTTCTAATAGTTGTTAAGGATTGATGTCAATACTGGAAGATGAAGTCATTGAAAACCAAAGAATTCATATTAGTCCACAAAAGCCATTTGATTGCCGATGTTTGTATAACAAATGGCATTAGCATTTATAGATTTGGGTTGTTCTAAACAAAAATCTCGTAGACAAAATTATATACTCTATATTCTATAATTTGTAGAATGATCGACATCAAAAGGTGGAGAGTCATCAAATTTGTCTAGTAGAAATGATTCTTCAATTAAGTTCACTAGGGCTAACAATTTTATTTTGAAGTAGAGAATACTAAAAAAAATTAAATTTAAACAAAGTCTATCTACCACTAATAAAAATCATTTATTTAGTTGCATAATTTTATAGTATTATCTATTATATTATTATTTAAATAAAATTATTAATTTTAAATGATGATATTATCTTTTTTATTTTAAAAAAATGACTTTCTAGTGATTTTTATTTTTATTTTTTTATAGATTATAAAAATAATATATGTTTTATTATAAAACTAGACAATGATATTTTTTATCTTTATTTTAAAGAATATTATAAAGATAATTTTTATATTAAAAGAATATTTCTATCTTTATAACATAGTTTTAGAGAATTGTTTGTTTGTAAAATATAGATTTATATTCACTATGTTTCAAAATAAGACTAGTGTTTCTTTTGTATTTTATAAAGGAGACCCCAACATTATTTTGAAATAGAAAGAATACATATTCGTACATAAATGTTTTTTATTGGTTGTGAATTTTGTTACAAATTTAATGATTTTTAATAGGTTCAAATTGCTAAATATAAATTTGAGATGGAACAAGCTAATGAAGAAATTGATGCTCTAAAGAATAATATTTACATTTCAAAACAAAAGACCAATGTAAGTATAATAATTTGAATATGGAATAAACATTTTTTTAAATCTATAATTTATATATATTTGAAAACTATTGTACTTAATTTTTTTAAATGTTATTATTAATTTCATATTCTGGATTAAATAAAGTTTAAAGTAAAATTGTAAATATATATATATAAATATTGTTGTATTTTGAATTGACATTTATTACTTTGCATACAGATTTGATATTCATAAAATCAAAACTTTTAATGCGAAAGATTTTTTGACAACATTCATGATTTTTGTTGATATTTTATTTCATTATGAAAATACTCAATATTTATATATACATATGTATGACAAATAAATCATTAAAATTCAATGTATATATAAATACAACAATCCAAATGCAAAAGGGATTTTTCTATTTGTTCATAAATTTGATAAAACTACATATTTCAAATGATAATATGTAAATTTTTTAAGAATTTGATAAAAATTATGCACTATATAATATACAATGAAGAACTTAAATTTTTTAATGATGAAAATATTTTTGATGAAACTAAATTTTTGAATGTCACTTAGAATTAATGGAAGCACTTTCATTGTTTTGTTCTAATCTCTTTTAAATGTAACTTAAGAATCAAATTTTGATGAACTAGTCTTTGTTATGTATCTCTATTTTTACTTACTATACTATTTTGTAGTTTATAAGATGAAAATACTTTGACATATAATATTATGTGTTTTATCAGTTAGAAGCATGGAGAGAGATATTATTATTTTTTTGCTACAATTACAAACGCTTTATTCACAAGGTTGTTAGCATGTTAGCCTGTGAGCAAAAAATTATTTTTACAAAAAATAAATGAAAAACCTATGACTATGGGCTGAAAGGATACACACAACCTCCTAATTCTTTTCTCTTTCAAAATTACCAAAACTAGTACGACCATGAAGCCAAAGTTGTTGCATTATATAGTTATATTGCAGATTTGCAGTATACTATGCTTCATACAAAAAATGAAGTACAAATTTGTATTGGTTCTTCTTTGGCTTTGCAAATAGAAAAACTATAATGGTATTTTCAACATCAATAACCAAACTAGTATCATGAGCACCTGGTATCTATATTGATTGTTTGGACCTCACTAGTTTCAATGATTAAGTTCATTGCTTTCAAAGATTGCGGAGTAGGGTCAAATGATTTGATGGAGAGTTGTGGTGAATGGCCACAATGTTGATATAACATTGAAGCCAATGCTTCATCTTTTCTATCATTGCTAGATGATGAAATTGTTTGACATGGATTAATGCAAGACTACATTTCTTTTGAAATGTTCACAAGCTGTTTTCTAAGCTGTAAGCTTCCTGAACCATCCAAAATTGTGCTAGCGGTTTTTGATAGTGAACATAGAAGAGCGCTACATGGTGGAACTTTGAGATCTTGCATGAGTTGCTTTTGGACTTTGCCATTGTCCATCAACAATTGGGCTTTTAGGCCCCATAATTATTCATTTTTACTTCATTTGGTTTGTCATTTCCAATACTTGGTTCTCTACTATTCTTGCTTACTAATACCACAATTCACACAACACTTGCGTTGCTCACATTCATTTTAACCTTCACCTCACATCCTCCCTTATCATTGTGTTTGTCATTTTTTTCCACTTGTGTTGCTGCCATAGATTGAGACTTAAAAAGTTGAAAAACTTTATTTGTTCATAGGGTCCCATCATTGGCAAATGTTGTTCCATTTGTCTTTGCTATCTCTACATAAATATCTTCCCTTTCTAATGGAATGTTTTTTCTATTTATAAATGATTTTCCATCCACAAATTTGGTTGTTGAAGGTACATTTTTATCACGCCTACAATTGTCTTCATCCAATCGAAATTCATAAATGTCTCTATGATTGACTCCAAAGTCTTCATTCTTTTGATTAGGGCTGTCAAATATTTTATCATTAATTTTGTGCATGTCTTAGTTTATGGCATCTTTGTCATTGAATATGGGCCCAACATCCTTGTCTTTCAAGATAGGCCCTTTTGAATCCTTTGCCTCCACGTTCTCTTGATACCACTTCATTTTATCATTTTCTTTTGATGTCACTACAACTTTGGAATTGATGTAGACATATATCAAATTTGCTACTCTATGTATCTTTAATTTGTTCTAAATTTTGTTATAAACAAAAGAATAGCTATTCCAATTTGGTCCACATGAAAATGATGATACCAGTTGCATTAATATCTTCTTGGCAATTGGAGCCATGACCTTTCCACATGCACCTTTAAAATCCCACCAAGCATATAGCAACAACATTTGTTCACCTAGGTTCAATATGTTGTGGAACGGAGGTTCCTTATGTAACGTTATATTCATTATTTTGAGAGGGTGGGAACCTCTCAAAATAATATTGTCCATTTACATGTTGAAAATCCAAATAATAAATGTAGACAATTCAAGTTGAGAATCACTACATTTAGTAGTTGTAACATTGTAATTTCCATTAAAATGAGAGTTTTGCCACCAAATACAATCAGATTAGGGTTATAGTATTGTTTAAGATCAGATAAATCAATTCTAAAACCATTGTTGAACACCAAGTCATGAGCTGAACGTTTGGTTGTGAGAAGCTATTCATCTCCTTCAGGCGGTCCGAGTTCAATTCCCGTTGAAATTGTATGAGTGATTGAAAGAGATACATGACTTGGTACTGCTAAGTGAGCTTTGCAAGCAGGAAAGTTGTAACAACCAATGGCCCCCCATCCAAAATTGTGACAAGTGCTTCATAGGTTAACAAACTAAAGAGTGGTTATACCCACTGCCTTTTTCTCAATCACATTACATTTCCAAATCCATTTTGAACATACATTAAGCAAGTAAAATAAAATAACATATCCAAAAAAGAGAATGTGGAAACACGTAATGGTAGGTATATTTAAATAAAAATGAAGTAAAAAAAAAATTTTAAATATCCAATATATGAAATTAACATACTATAACTAATTGTTTTGAGGATAATATTCTAGAATGTCAAGTTTATGAAGCCAAGCTTTGGTTGATGACTTCAATTTGAGCTGCAGGAATCTTGATCCTACAATTGCAAGTACCTCTTTTGTTCTGCAACTTCCATGCTGTCATCAAAGCGTTTGTTTCCTCCCAAAGAGGTGGTTTGGTATCATCAACCTTCCAACGTAGACCTCTTTCATTGTCCCATCCTGTATAGAAATCTCGAACATCCTGATTTCTTGATGTCGGACAAAAGTATTGAATGAACACGCAATTCGGCTTCTCAAGATTACAGTTTGGATCAGACAACGCCCTGGCAATCCAAATTGGTTGACTTTCACCATCCGCAGGTTGAATTGCAACAAAGTATCCTTCGTAGAGATCTTGCGCCACCCTGAAGAATGGTTGCGGGCAATCCCTCAAAGGCCCAACATAAGCGTCATTCACACCATATTCTTCAAGGTCCTCGCCATCTTCGTCTAATTGATCTGCTTTTGTTGCTTGTACACGAGTAGTTGGCCAAAACCCGTCTTTCAAAACAGTGGACAATGGTAGTGGCTCTTGCAGAGCAATCTTCACACCATACCAATAGCGCACAACAGGCTCGTAGCGTCTTCGACATTCTCCACTGACGTTTGCATTGCATAGATTCTCCCAATACTTAACGAATCCAGACACACCTTTCACAATGTCTTCCACGCCTTTCATTGACTTTTGTGGAACTGACAACGGTACACCACGCGGCCATTGACTTCGCCCTTTAGCGTCTTCTTTCTACAATTTAATGCCTCAGCCATCCTTGCCCAACCAATCTTCATCCGTATACTTCAATTTGTACTTCATGATTGGACAACCCGTTGAATCTAGATAGAACTTTACTTGTTGTGGTCTTGTGTGTCCTATAAGAATCTCATCGCCATCCATCCATTTACCAGCAATGAAACCCTTGAAATTGGGCACCTCTTCTATGAGATGAAAGATAGTAGGAATGGACTCCACATCCATGACGGACTTCATGAGGGTCGAGATTGTTGGAAAGTTCTCCTTCTTCAAGAGCATGCTCCATCTTCCAAACAACGCATCAATATCATTGTGCGTAAGAACCACGATCATGAGGTTCACATACACTTCTTGCCAGATCTTCTTTGCAACAAGCAGAGACCAAAAACAGAAAACGTATCTGTTCTTGTTGTACCCTGTGGCATTGTCCATTTGCACATTGAGAATAGGGGGCAAAGGCGTTGCTGGAACTAAGTTGATTGGCGGTGAAGGAAGTGAATTTTTGCACATCTCTGCTCCCTTCAACACTGCACGAAACAAATTGGTGGACCCCAAACCCACAAGCAACTGTCGGGAAGAAGACTTGGGAGGCAATTCTAAATCTCGCAACAACTTTGCCATGGAGCCAATGGTGTAGTTTGAATCTTTTGTGAATAGATCCAACCCATAATGTGCATAACGCACATTTCCATGACCATACGCAATCATGCCCGTGACAAACACAGGCAACTTCACTAGACCATCAACATCTTTACTCTTGTGGGAGAAGACTGGACAAGTGGTTTTTGTGTGGTCCATTTTGTCATCCATGATTGTAAGGCACTCGTGAGGTGAAGTAAGTGATCGATAGCGGTTTGCATAGTACAACTCTCGATGAGCGCAAGCAATTGCTAGATGTTTGTCCAACCTCCGCGACCACTTCAAAGCAGTGACAGACCCAGTAAGAGCACGCCTCCTAAGCTCTTGCAATTTGTCACAAGTAGCACACCGTGCAAAATTGTCCCTTGGTTTCTTCACCTCATATTCTGGAAACGCTGAACATCTAATCTTGCTCAAGTTTGAAATTGAGACCTCCTTCAATCCAAAAGTAGCATTCGCTTTGTTGAGTTCTTTCATTTTACCCTTCTATTGGAACGTGGAGGGAAGAATCATGGATACAACCTTTTCCGCTAACTTCAACGTCTTTATACGCTGGAGCATGTGATCCGCCTCTTTCTCTAGGATGCACTTCAATGTTGCAGTAGCTTGTTGAGTGTGCTTTCTTGGCTTCACCAATCCTTTGTTGCCGTGCTCCATCGCTTCCTGTCCGACCTTCATGTACGTTTGATAGCAAAAGAAGGTGGATTCCGGGACCCCTGAAATATGCATTCACCCTCGCATGTACACCGGTATCTCTTCAATTGTTACCATTCTTCTTCCATATTGGTCAAGATGGGTTTGTCTGTGCACTTCAGTTTTCATAAAGGCTCTGTGCTTGAAGGTTGAATTCTGGTACATGCGTTCACAAAAGGCTCGTATCTTATCCCTGGAGAACGGCTGAATACAATTTTGCCAACAACATACTTTGCTGGACACCAAATTGATGGAATCTTAAGTGAGTAGATCCTTTATTCTTGCAGTAGTCTCCCGGGGCGGATTTCGGATGGTACTTGTATACGGGCGCGCAGATGTTGAAGATGGTGGATTTAAGAGAGCCTCTTGGAGGCGATTGAAATTATCTTGAGCCTCATGATCACGTAGACTGGCCCTAAGGCAATGCACTAAATGAACAGGCCAAGCAAGTAGCGAGCACTCTCGCTCTTTTGGCAAGTCAACTTCGGAAAATGTCTTGGAAATGTGCACTGCGACGTGAGTGTCTACAAGAGGACCACTGACACCAAGGACAAGGTCAGAGTTCACACTATGGCAGGTACCTTGACCAATGAGCAGGCCGGCTTGATTGTACAAAGTCACAACCCGAGTATTGCAGAGCCTTCGTGGAAGACCTTCACAATCTGGGACGTCAGCATTCACTTCATCCGCATTCTGGAGTTCATTGTCTGACAACTCCGACAATAAGACATCCTCTTCTTGCGGATAGTACTCATCATCCAAAGAATCCACCATGTCAGCTGCGTCTGCCAAGGAATCCATTGCATCTAGGCAGATACCAATATTCTAGGTGGTAAGTCAATATAATAAAAAAAAGATATAAAACTGATAAGTCAAATGTAAGGTCGACTTGACCATAACGGTCATAAAATCCAACTATCTTGGAGAAGGAAAATATCATATTTGTGACCAGTAAAGTGCATATGTATTACAGTGAAGGAATGTATAAGTAATTAGTAAATCCACCTTCATCACTGCTAATCAGGTCAACTTGATCTAAATGATATTACCCAAAAGCGAACTGAATTCTTGGACTAATATTCTCGATAACAACACAGGACTAAGACTTTTGCAGACCTCAGCAGTTTCACCATCAGGTTGAGTCGACCTAAACTAAGTTCATCACTGACTCCAAATTCAACTTTAGCAAATGATATTCATGAGCTCAATATACATAAATTCCCTGCAACGGATGCCACAAGTATGCTGGAGTTCAAGTGAATGACATAAATTCAATACAAACCATTTAGGTCGAGTCGACCTAATACTGATTACAAACAATACAGAACACGAAAACAAACAAAACTCTAGATGATCCAATCGAGAGATAATGAAACTTAATTTCACCAGGAAACTATCGTTCCCCGTTTCAAATCAAACCGACCTAAACTGATGAAGTAAGCTTCTTATTTTAGTAGTATAATATTCGGATCCATTTAGGTCGGACCGACCTAAAAATACAATACCCCCGTCTGGATCATAAATGGAAGGAATACGTTATCATGTTTAGCATTCAGGTCGCTTTGACCTAAATGTCTCCGGGCTTTACGGAGGTATTGGTTCATGAAGCACTTATTTTCTATTCCAAATTTTACGGCGGTAATACCGGGACCTCATTCACAAATGTTGCTTCAGTGCTTCACGACACATTCAGTCGATCTAATGCAATCACTAAGGACCATCTCCGTGCAACACAGGAGCATCGACCTACTACGCTAAACATATCATGCGCACGATTTCAAGTATACATCCTTCTTGTTATGACAGTCACTGATGGAATGGAAATCCTAGGAAACAGCTATGGAGTCGTCAAAGACGTACTAAGAGTCCAAGTGCCTGTTCATTGCATGTCTGAATAACCAAACAGCCTGCACGCACAATACTCAAATGACTCTCAATAACAACGCTGAAACAAGTGACAACAAACAAAGACAGCTTCCGCTAGGAGGTGCAGAGTCTAGCAAATGTGAAAGATAAAGTCCTAACCCAGACGCGGGCCACATCCAAGAATTTCTTGGCGGGGATAGGAGGGCATGAAGCAAAGTACAGAAGTTTTGAAAACACATACATCATGCATAAAGTCGCGGGCATGTACTTGGACTTGGATGGGTACCCTACTATTCGCGGTATCCAACGCATGGACAACTGCTGTCATTAATGTAGAACACTAAACTTTAGGGTTTAGGGTTTGGATATTTTTTGAAACGATAGGGTTTAGGGTTTTAAAGTTATGAGTTTGGTGATTTTTATAAATGTTATGGTATAGGTTTAGGGTACTGGGTATGGGATTTTGAGATCTTTCGAACGTTAAGGTTTAGGGATTTAGGGTTTAGGGTTTAGGGTTTAGGATTTAGACATTTTTGTAAACGTTAGGGTACAGAATTTAGGGTACAAGTTCAGGCTTTAGGGTTTTATTTTAGGATTTAGGGTATAGGATTTAGTATTTTCTGTACAACCAAATTGAAATTCTTTCAGTTATTGGATCCTACAAGTATTTATAATTTCATTTAGTAAATGTTTTGCGATTAATTGTGAAAGAAAAATTGCAAAAAATACAAATTGAGGAATGGTTTATTATTTATCAAATTTTATGAATTGTGTTCGTTTGTGAGAATGCTATAATTAAAAAAAATTATTCAAACAACATACTTCTACACTTTGGAGTCTTCAATATTTGTGAAATTCATACGTGAAAGTTTAAAAAGATAAATAGAAGTTTCAAATAAAGCAAAGATTTAGATTTCATAAAATTATGTTTGATCATTCTCATGTTACTTTGGAAATGCTTTGTGCAAATAAGAAATTTAGGAATAGGTACTTTGAGGCCTACAAGCAAGTGTAAATGCCTGAAATTCACACGTGGAAGTGTGAATTTTTTTTTGTGGAAGTTGCAAATGGGACAAAGATTCTTAATTCATTAAATTTGTATTGAACATGCTCATATTAGAAATGTTGTGAGCGAATTAAAAAAAAAAAACATGTATTTTGGGACCCACAAGTGTAAACCCATGAAATTCACACATGAGAGTATGTAAAAAGAAACTGTAGAAGTTGCAAATAGGGCAAAGACTTTTCATTCATGATAATTTATTTGATCATATTCATGTTACTTTGGAAATGGCATGAACACATATGAAATTATAATCCACCAGGCACTTTGAGATCCCAGGACTCTAAATTCATGAACTATGAATAAATCGCGTATTCATGGAGCCCCAAGACTTGCACAATTATTTCATCCATGGTTTCACGTCAAAATTCCATGAATGTAGAGGTTGGGCCCATTAATCACCATATGCAATTTATTTATTTTTTTGCACATAAGGTTTCTGAAAATGTATATGAACCTAAATATTTCATGAACTACAACTCCTAACCCCATTTGCAACTTACACAATTCTTTCTTCCATGGTTTCACGTCAAAATTCCATGAATGCAGAGGTTGGGCCTATTAATCAATATATCCAATTTATTATTTCTTTTGCACATAAGGTACCCCAAAATGTGTAGGACGTGGTTGGGTCTATTTTTTTTCGTTTGTACAGAAGATACTTATAATTGTACATGACCCTACAAATTTCGTAAACTATAAATTTGTACCCTCATTCACATTTTTACTCTAAATTCATGAAATTCGTATGTGGAAGTGAAGAAAAAATGAATTACAGAAGTTGGAAACGAAGCAAAGACATTGAGTTCATAGAATATTTTTTGAAGTTATCAATTAATATTTTTGGAATCTTCTTTATAGTTTTTACATATTAGTTCTTTTGTAGTTCTTTCAGCATTTGCAATTTTTATCCCATAATGAAAAGTCATGGTGAAATGCATGACATAGAACGTGTTCTGTAGTACTTTCTGCAAAAATTCCATAAATTGAACCTCTGGTTTCAAATTGAATAAATTCTATACAACTACTTCACTTTTGAAAAGTGCATCTCATATTCCTTAATCCAATTATTGATTCCAACGGTGATGATAATGGATTATTTTCTTAGTCACGTATTTGTTGTTTAAGGGTTAAAGACATGCTATAAGAAAACAAGTGTATGCATAAATTTTAGGGTATAAGATTGGGCAGTAATCACTGACTTCGACCGGAAAGGGGAATGAATGACATAAATCATCTTATACAATTCCTACTGCATCCATTTGTTATAGATTTTTTGTTGTGAATAATTATGGTCAGTACTCTTATATCTTTTATTTTTTCTGATAGGTGCATCGCGTATTCCGTAAGCCTAGATTCACATGGTAACAAAAAATCTTTATTATTTAGGTCACTCTTTCATTTGTAAAGTGTTCAAAGTAGTCCTTCAAGACGCAATGTGTGTACAAGGGTCAAGGGTGTAATATTGATAGGTATTGTCAGCGTCTTTTAATAGATATCAACCATGTTCAACGGCTTAATCCTCCCAGGTATGGGACTGTAGAGTAAGGGTTTGGTCAGACGGGTGTAGGCCAGGTCCTAAAGGGTATGTGTAATGGTTTTGGCTTGGGTATGGATAACGCACTTGCACACCCAATGATACATATTTTTTGGGATTCCGGGACTTGTCCAACTTAATGATATATTTTTTTGGAAATTGGTACTTCTTTGGTATTGTATCATTTGGTGTGCAAAGCAATTGCACACTCATTGATACATTTATTTTTAAGTTCCGGGACTTCTGCAATTTAATGATATATTTTTTTAGAAACCGATATATTTTTTGATATTGTATCATTGGGTGTGCAAGTGTGGTAATTCAGTGATGATTGTGTTCATGTTTCTTTGGCCTTGATGTTTTAAAGCACTTATATAGTCATTGAGTGATGAATATTTTCGGGTCCGCAGTCATAATTTTTTTTTGTGGTATAAAATAATAAGCATTGAATTTCAACATCGGATTTTGGTATATGGTTTGGTGTAAATATTGGTGTAAATTTAGACCTCTACTTGGATTTTGTAGATTGTAAATTACTATGAATAAAAACTTGGTACAGTTTTATTCAACTTAAAAGTATTGTCCATACTATTGTTTGGTTGTGTAAGCATTTTTTTGTTTGTTTAATGCTATTTTTTTTTATTTTCAAAAAATTTGAAGATCCTACACCGGACTGCCGGGTAAGGTTTCAACTCCCAGGTATAGGCTACGGGTGTCCTCCCGGTTATAGGCTACGGGTGTCCTCCCGGGTATAGGCTACGGGTGTGCATCCTTAGTGTTTCGTGTTTCGCCTCTTTTGTCGATTTTGGGTTTCCTTCGCGTGTGCAGCTTCGGGTAACTTCCGTGTGTGAAGGTGTGTAAAGCTGCTTCAAAATTGCTTCCTGAACCACCGATTTCCTCCTCAGGTTTGCGCTGCGGCGGAGGAGGGACATCATGCATCGAATTTGCAGGAAGGAGGGCGCACTTGTTCAGGATTCTGCATTTGGGAGGATCCGCAATTGGAAGAGTGGAAGAGCGCAGGGGGGTCGTTATTTCGGCGAGAGAGCGCGGAAGGGGTTCCGGATGCGTCGCTGCTGAAATCCGGGGAGGTCGTCGCTGTGTCGTGGATCAGGTACATTTCCAAACCCCAATTTCACAGGTTTGAGTTTGCATTGGACTTGCGGTTTTAGTTTTTGGCTTTAGGGTCTCTGTCGGTTGTTTTCATTTTTTTACGGAATGGAAATTTATAAAAGGATATGAGGTGTAAGAGAGGATCATGCTGACAGAAGGAGTGCGAATCACTAGAAGAAAGAGAGTGACGATTGTATGAAAGAGAGTGTATAATTTGAATGACGGAATGGAAATTTGTAAGTGAGGATCACACAATCGTCACTGCAAAAATACTCGCTTGGAAAATCTCCACGGCAAGGCTCTTGTGCGCAATTAGGATTTTGGATTTTGTGAGGCTGGATCAAATCCGTTTTGCTTTCAGGACCTCTTGTGGGAGAAGTGAGCACAAACAGTTCAAAGAGAGCTCAAAAACTCCCAAACTCCCAGGAGGTTCTTTGTTGGTTGCTTTCTGGGTTTTTTTTTGGGGAGGGTGCTGATTCAATGTTCTATGTCTAGTGCCTGGGTATAGAGTGTGTTCAAGTTTGAGTGGTTCAAGTTTTAGTTGTAAATTCCAGTAGAATTTTGAGTGTGTGCAATTTTAGGATTTGAAGATTGCGTTCTCAATTTTGATTTCATTCAGTTTTGGGAGTAGGGTGTTCTTGGTGCGAAGGTTTGTGTTCACAATTTCTAGCATAGTCTTCGCTTTGTAAGATTTTTTTTTCTGGACCCACTAAAAGTTGCGGACCTCCTGGATTCATGATTTCGTTGACAGGGTCTTATTCACAGTTTGTTTTCTGAAGATTGTTATTCCTCTTTCAATGAAGCTCGCACACAGGTCAGTTGTTCTTTCCCTGTACCACACAAAGAACAATGAATTGCTGGAAAAGGAAACTAATTTTGCATTTGTTCTGAATTTGTAGGTTCCACACCGACAGATAAAGGACTTTGGAAGCTTCGGAGAGAATTCTTACCTCGGACCTTTCTCTGCAGGTATAGACATGCATTCTCCAAATTCTGTTGATGTTAGTATTGTTCGCTTAGGGTATAGGGCTCAGGACTACTTCAGGTTAAGGGTTTAGGGTCCAGGGTATACGGTAAGGTGTAGAAATAGGGCGCAGAGATTAGGGAAAATCTAAAACATAAACACTTCAGGTCAAATGCAGTTCAGGTCGACAACAGTTTAGGTCGAGATGTCAGAAAACAAACAAATCCACAAAATTACAGTAGATCTTCAGAAGTGTAATTCAGATTGACCTAACCTAAATAGGCATAAGACCTCAAAATCGCAAAGTGGAAAGAAGAAAATCCACAGAATCACGCGATAACTAAGCCAAACGCTAATACCTTCTGCAGAATCAAGTCAAGAAGAACTGAATATAAAACATAAAATATAGAAGCACACCATCACGTAAACTAAGTAGATAGCGATATTCAGGTCGACCCGATCTAAAAGCCCGTCCAGGCACAAACGAAATAGACGAAGACACCATTCAACCGACCTGACCAATGTTGTTCAGGTCGACTCGACCTGAAGAACCGACAGTGAACCACACTAAACCCGAGTAAAGTACAGCAGCAGTAGCCTCACAAATGTCCTACAAAAAAGAACCAGGGTTGTCCCCGTCACGTCCAATCCGTCCGTCCGGATGTCCGGACGTACGTCAGGATTCAACCCTGACGTCCGTCAGGATTCAACCTCGACGTCCGTCAGGATCAAAAAAAAAAAAAAAAAAAAAAGTTTTTTTTTTTTTTTGTGGATGGTCTGTCCGTCCTTGTGGACGGCCGGCCGTCCCTGTCGACTCGAAAAAAAAAAAAAAAAAATTTTTTTTTATCCTGACGCAATTCTGACGCGTCAGGATGCGTCCAAATTGACGCCAACGGACATCCGGACGTGAAAACCCCACGTTACGTCCGGATAGACAACCCTGAAAAGAACTCAGATCGAACAAACCAAGAAAATAAACACGTAAGATGAAACAACCGTCGGCAACAAAACTAACAAGTAGATAAGTATCAAAAACAGTGACTTAGATCGAGTCGATCTGAATTGCTACCCGCAATTATATATTTGAGTGAGCGAAACACTTGAGTAATGAACGACCATGATAAGAACCAAAAGAAAACCAGCAAGGCTACATGGTGCTCATGATCACCAGGCCTGTAGTAAATCAGATCGATTCGACCTGAAACTAATGGGCGCAGGTTGTACGCATATTGCAGGATGGAAGAACAGATACCCAAGCTCGAGGCCTTCTACAGAAGGTGCAAAAACTTCAATGTCGAAGAGGACGAAGACAACTTTGACCAGAAGGAGATTACTGGGAATTCTAGAACCCAGATAGGGTCCAGTACTGGAGTCTAAATATAAAATTGTACACGACTTGGAGCCAATAATAAAAATTCATTGCAAGATGACACAGACAAGACTTGCCAAGGAAGAGCAGTACCACTTCACGTTGGTCCTAGACTCGTCGAAGGTAGAGTTCAATGTCTCACACTTCATCAGGTCTCTCGAACCAACGAACTACAGAATTGAGATACCAGAACTGGAGAAGAAAGTCGACCTAGGCTTCTTCAAAATGCCAAGTGGGAGGACTGTAGTAGGGAAGAGCTTGTGCGGTAAGCTGAGGATTTTTTTTGTCGACTTTGCTATGCTGAAGGCCAAACTACAGGCGAAGCATAAGGACATGACCCCGAGGACGGTGTCAACCGATTCTCCAAGTAGAGTAGAAGGACAGGGGTCAATGGGAACTCCAAGAACGCAACAGAGCCGCGGGACAAGAAAGAGTATGCAAGCAGCTGCAACCTTGTCAAGCCGAAAGAAAAGCAACCTTGCATCATTGTCAGAAATTGTCCCATACAACAAGGAAGCAAGCGCATCTGCAGTTGACGAACAAAGTTTCATCTCTGTAGTCACTGATGTACTTGTGGCGTATGACTCCAAGCGGAAACATGATTACGACGCTTCAATGGCTGCATACAAAGCTTACTGGAAAAACTGCACTGATGCGTATATCTTCGACAGGGAAGAGAAGAAAACGATACCCATCGACCAGCTCAGTGAGGCACCTGCACACCTAAACATTCGCAGCCACAAGCAAAGAATGGCCGAGGACGTCATGACTTTTTTGTGGGAGATGCCAGACAAGTCCATAAAACAGACATTGTGTGCCATGCCCGTGGACCAGACTGAGAAATCCACACCCGAGCAGTGGCCACTCCTGAAGGACAAAAAGTTCTTCATTATAAACGGCCAACATAGTGTAACTGCGAGCAAGCTGATGGTTGCAAAGGGACTAGATGAAGAGATTGTAAAGCCCTTCCGCCAATGGGAGTGCTACGTGGTATGGTCATCAGATGGTGAAAAGCTCCGTGCCATCTCCGTGTACTACAATCAAGTGAACCACTTTGTCGCCATGAAGCCGTTGTGATCCACTAACATCCTTGGAGCGAGGAAAGTATGGGAATTTATGGGGAGACCCAGGAATCCTAAAGAAGCTGCACCCGTTGGAAAGAAGTCCAATGCCAGGCAGAACGCGGACAACAAAGTGAACAAGACAATGTTCAAGGTCTGTAAATCAAATTGGCTCAACCTGAACTTATAAGGCAAACTCTATCTGTATCAATCAGACAATGCTGGTGTACAATTTTGGTCGGCTTGACCTGAATCATGCCTACTAACTCATTTGTGATGCTTCTCAATCATTCAAGAATTCTCCTTGGCAATGTTCAAGCGCTTCGCTACGCTTGATGTCGTTAAAGCCCAGAAGGCAGCGAAAGGCAAAGACGCGGAGGAAAAGCTCAAGATTGTGAACAAGCTCAAGATTATCACCGCTCTTGATGAAGTCTTCAGCCTCAGGAGCAAAGTGATATCAAGCGCAGTACATGGAGAGCTCATGGACCCAGACACCCGCATGAAGTTCAACGTGAAACCAAATTGGAAGCCAGAGAACGGAAACTTGACCTACAAATTCTTCAAGTGGCTTGGCAAGCTTTCGCTGTATGACCTGACAAAGCTGGCCAAGCATATCCTCCACCAAGAGCCAGGAAGGAAGAACAAGAAGTATCCAAAGGTGACAATGAAACTCATCACGGGGGTGCTCGAGAGCTGCTACACATGCAAGGAGTGGGTCGAGCGCCGGAAGCGGAAATACCTTGTGAAGAGGGAACTGCACCTCGTGGACTTGACATTGGGACTAATGAATGCCGTGGACGAGTTGAACGTGGAGAAGTAGAGGCAGTTCAAGAAAAGTCAAAACTTCACGAGTGCCATGATGAACGTTCTTCTCGAACAACCTGGAGACGATTACTGGGCAGAAGCCAAGCAACCAAGAGCGAAGAAAAAATCCGCGGAGGAAATGTCACCGTACGCGGCCCAATTCTTCAAGGTGTTTCTTGAACGCAAGAATAACTTCGTCCCGCCGATGTTTGTCGCTCACTATTGACTGTATGATATCAACTCGGAAGAGCACCAAGACTGGCCAAGGGGGGCGATGACTGCTGACCATGTGAAGGACATTACGTTTGGCATATGGGATGTGAGATACACTCCTATCGTTCTAAACAAGGAGAAGTGTACACCAGCCAACCCGTTCTTCACAGTTGTCATGAAATTGTTCCAGGAAAAAGGTCATCCACACCTCGAAGACGTAAGGAACTGGCTGTTGATAGCATCTGATCTGACGGAGTACACGCAGCTTCTCCACTACATCGAGTCAAATGATGTACTGAAGGAGTAGAAGATGACTTTCTCAGACTACATGTCAGCGAGTTAGGAGAGGATGGGCGATTACTCCGTCACCAACAAGAAGGCGGTCGAGAAAGTGTATCTGACATTCCTCCAAAGCCCCACGAACAGAAACTATGTCGACCTCAGAGCATCGTATGACGCTCAAAGTACGGATACATACACAAAGCCACGTCAGTACAATGAACTCGAGTTCAGAATAAACAATACAGAATTGTAGATGGAGTACTACCTCCGAATTCTGTGAAAATTTTGCGTTCCTGGGGCGAACGTTCTGTCCCTCTTCGCAGGCTCAAAATTTACATGCGCTGAGATGGTAAGTACATCTCGTGCTCATACGAATCGAGCATAAAATCAATTGCCAATCAGGTCGAGTCGACCTAGTATGTGTCGATTGAGATTGCTATTTAGCTCGATCCGATCTAAAATGATTCCTTCCCATTTCATTGAACATATGTGCGTCTTTCAGATGATTGAACTCAATGTTTCTGCGGTGGGTGACTTGAACGAGTCCGACGACTGGACAAGAATTGCAGAAGCAACCAAAATACTGGACAAGAATGATTTTCTGCCTTCTGGCTATTTTGTTGACGAGTCCAAGTATCTAAGGAGACCTCAGAGATCTGGGACATCGTCATTGTTAAAGAGGAAGGGGAAGGTGGTGGCAGAAGCAAATTGGACACCAGCCAGCCAATTGCAGCTTGCAGCAAACGAGAGTATACACATCTCGACGGACAGTGAGCACGAGCTGAACGACAATGTCGACAATGACGACGTACCCACTGAGCAAACATGCCTACGATATTGGCTTCACAGAGCATCCGGGGGTCGTCGGCATCATCAAATCAGCTCGTGGGGACCCAATTATCGGCGTCGCCCTTGCCCACAACGCGGGAGAAGAAGAGGAGGAAGATAAATGAGGAGGACAACGTCAGAGAAGCCAAGATTAACCAGCTCAGGAGGGACAAGATTGATGATCGCAGGTTAACCCCTAAGCGCTCAAACGACCATTTTATGGTCGCTGCCCGACTTCGGGCAGATTTTTCGGGCACAAAAAAACTTTTTTCAATTTTTTTTTTTTTTTTTTTTTTTAAAAGATTGGATTGTCTTTCAATATTTATATTCAAAACTAAGATCGCTACGGTCAAACAAAAACTATAAAAGAAATAGCACAAAGAGTCTAGTATTGCCTAGTGTTGAAAAACTTACTATTTGGGGAAAGTGTTGGTGTTTTCATTACTGGATCTTATGCATTTTTTCACAAATCAATAGAAACCACAATTTTGACCAATCAAAAAAAAATTCAATTGCTAAAGATAGAAATTGTATTTTTGGTGAATTTTTGAAGTTATATCTGCAAAATTCATTTGAAGAGAATCTAAGAATAATTTTATAATTTTGACCATACGGATATTTTCTTCTTTTTGTGCTTCACATTATCTATTTTAATGCAAACTTCAAAAAAGTTGTAGAACTTATATTTTATAACACATTTGTGTTTTGTCCAAACCCCTTGGGCTTTTAGGGGTTAAATATGGACATGTTTGCGGAGAATGCGAGGCAAATGGAGGAATTGCGGAAGAAATTCCTGGTGCAACAAGTCTGCAAACCAATTTCAGACCATCATGCATCATGTGGGTGCCATCCAACCACTGGCGTCATTATAGCCAGTTGCTGCGGGACAACAGCTACTCCTCAACGGTCCAACAGGAGGATCTAACAACAGTGGATCCTCTAGTTTAAACTTAGACCCTTCTGTGACCACCATGATAGCACCTCTCGCTCCTGCGCCTGCATTTCCGTCTGGAGAATTTGTAGTTCCACCCCCGCCACCTCCACAATTCGCTATACCTGAGACACCAACACCACCTGCAGAGATGGCGGACACTGTGGAAGTACGTGATGAGGTTGTTGGTTGCCAGCCTACAGGAATTTCTATTCCTGATGTCGTTGCGGTCCAGGAGCACAGCACTGCCAATATAGATGAAGAAAGTGCTCCATTGTCCAATCCAGATCCACCTGCAGGTTAATGTGCAATATCACTCAATGTCATTTGTGTAGTGTTAGCTCGACTCGAGCTGATTTGTAGCATACTCTGTATATGGATGTAGGTTTTCAGAAGAAATAGAATCATTTTTTGGCCGGATACTTGTAGTGAACATAACCACTGAGTTATCATTTTGAAAATCAATTTTGTACTTACTACATTTCGATATGATAAAATATACCGATGTCTCACGGATTTTTTTCTTGACAATTTCTGAATCGCAGAGGCACTTGTTGTGATTCCACCAACATCTCCAGAGCGTATCCTTGTTGTCGAAACTCCCCCTGCAAAGGCTTGCGCAATGGAAAATTGTGAGCCGCATGTGTCATTATTAGAGCGTGGACCATTGACTGATGACACCATTGCTCCGGAAGCGGAGCTCCTTGACATTCCAATTCCGCAACCCGCTCAGGAACCCACTTCCTCGAAAGAACAGGTATTTTGCGTTCTCATGGTTTATAATATCACGGTGTTGATAAGTTCATTTTATATTTTTACTTGGATTGTAGGTCGTCTTCTTCAGTTTTTTGTTGCTGTCCCAAATGTGTCAGTGCACTGTAGTAACTGGCTGCACATTTGTACGTTTGCTAGCAGGGACCGGATCCTCCATGTCCTCGGGGAAAGTCGAAGGAGGTAGACCTTCCATTGACATCCAGGGTGCCGGAAAAGTAGCTCAACATTGTCCTGGACTTGAATGGAATTTTGTGTGTCTGTGAAGATGTGAAGTCCAAAGGCTAATACTTTCATGCCCGTGATGCGACACAGCCGCACTCGGCAACCATTTCAATGTTAGTGGGACCAAAGGCAGTCTGGGTCCGCCCAAATTGCATTGAGTTTCTCTGTGAGTTAGGACGCATAGCATTTGTTTCTATTTGAAGCTCCATGAAGAAGTCCACTACGGAGGAGGTTTGCTTGTACTTCTTTGAGGATCAAGAGTATCCAATGTTCGTTCTCGGACAAGACTTGTGCACGAAATTAAAATACAGAGATGATTTTGGGTGCATCGGGACTTTTAGTGAACCGGGCACAAGTAAAGATCTCTTCCTCAAAAACATGAGTAAATTGTTCAAGGGATTCCGGGGAAAATTCAACCATGAAAATACCATTGCAGTTGATGAAAGCCCAACAAAGCACGTGATGAACAAGACTGAGATTGTCATTGTCCCGGACTCTTGGAATTACAAAAGAAATGGTCCAAAGGACTCGTTTCTGCTCGAGGTGTTGCTGTCGTGGTTCAAGTGTCTGGCAAACGCTCGGGACATAGGGTTGAAGTCTTTCCGGGAGAGTAACAAAGAAAAAATTGGGAGGAGGATGCTCTGCGATGAACGAAGTTGTCGCACGTACAACAACATATTGAATGCAGTGCGAGTTTCAAAAAATTTATGATAGGATAGTGTTTTGTTAGTGTAGCTCAGGTTGACTTGATCTATTAGGCACCTAAATAAACAACTGTAAATTCCTGTGCGCTTTAGCTCGCATCGACCTGATAGTTTAGACAATATCTGACGTACTAACTCACGTACTTGTTCTGCTTTGTATCCACATATTTCGTGAAGTAAAATATATCAATATGATTTTCGAGTTTTTACTTTCTATTATGGTCTGCTGCATTCACCTTGAATACTTTGAGATTGCATTTGTTTATTGAATTTGCTCTATTGATCTCGAGTTATAATGTATCTTACTATGTGTTGTTCTCAGAATTTGCGTTTCTCTCCGTCTCCGCTCATGAATGCCAGCCTCACTTGTACGGCATCAGCTGATTCCATCCTAGACTATGGGCAAAACGCAATATTGAGTACAGGGAACTTCCTTTGCTTGGCGGCAATAGCTAATTCCGCAATGGACTATTTTGCTAGGCCTCTCAAGAATGGTGTGGTAAACAGTCCTCTGAGTGAAACTCCTCGTTTGCCTAAATCCTGCTCTCCTTCTCCATTAAAGTCTAGAGGTGTTTTCGCTTCGCAGATGTCATCGTCGTCCTCCGACAGAGCACCACAAAGGAAATTGTATGGGAATGCCATGTCACCAGTGTTAGAAGTGCCACGTGAATTGTACAAAGAAAAGATTGCTATCCAGTCTGACATGCCCTCAATTCCTCGGCCATGACCTCTTTCCCTGGGAGTAAGAAAGACCAAAACGCATAGCGGAGTGGCGACCAAGAGTTGCGTTTCTCCATTTTTTGACCGGTGGGATCAAAAGTTCTTAGAACTACAGAGGCGACAGGCACGACGGGAGTACAAGCAAGCTAATAATGGATTCAGCCGCGAGCCAGAGATTAGGAAGGCCATGGAGAAGCTCAAGAGTAAGTCGCACATATAGGAGATGTTCATATGGTAGTCATAGTCTAGAGGTACACAAGCTATTTACACATATTACATACATTGCCATGCTGCAGTGAATCACACTCGCAGTAATTACCAACACTGTGAAAAAAGTTTACAAGGCGTTTACGTCGGATAATATCCCACGATTGTATAAAACAATCAAGTGTAATTGGAAAGACACAATTGTATGAATCTTGTGTCCCCTTCTTCATACTATATAGGCAGCCACGTACTTGTTAGTGGTACTAGTTAATTGTTTCACGCTAATATCTACTATATTTTGATGCAATATAGGTCAATTATCTGGTCTCAACACCTCCCAATTCAGTGGAAACCTCTCATTTTAATGAATATAACGTTATGTTGAAAGGCTACAAATTCCTCTACTATCTTTGCGTAACTTCTTAGTTTACTTGGGTGATAATTAGTATTTTTTTCTCTGTTTTTTACCTCCAACACTATTTTCCAACTTATGTGTAAATAGTGTAGGGGCATTTAACTTCCGCCGTCAAACTTTGGCCCTTCCTTGGGAAACTCTAATTTCCGCCTCTCGCCGTCAAAATTTTTACTATAGAGCTAAAAGAGTGTTAGAATGGATAAATAATATTCTAACATTAACCTTGCAAATCACAATTAGTGTTATTGTTGACAAGTAGTATAGCTAACACTATTTATCAATTTTAGTGTAGTTCTTTATTGTAAAGAAGGTAGGGGTTCAAGAAAATTCACGCATAATGTAGATCTGTCCATGCCATTTTTCATCGTTTGCAAAACAACTTTTTTAGTGGGATGGCTAGGTCCGAGGCCAAACAAAAAGTCTCTCTTTATAAAGCGGAGATATGTTTTTCTAAATTACTCATAATATGCAACACCTTGTCCATGCATGGCACCTTAGCATCCAAATCACGTAGACCACACCAAACTGGAGCCACCAATTCAACAATTTCAAAAATGCTCTTGCAAAATATATTTTTTTACATTCCAAGACTCACTGTAAGATTTGCATTTGTTGGTGTCTTGTAGCTTTTGTATATAGGACCTATTACACTCAGCCATTCTCTTCATTGCTTCTTTCAAAGAAGGATTTTGGGCTACATAAAATATTATGTTCGTTGCATAAAAAAGAGTTGGCCCAAAGTGTATTCAATTTGCATTTATTTGCTTCTTCAAAGCCATCCAGTAGCCTTCTCTATTTTTGAGGCCTATTGCATGATACCCTTGGAGTTTCATGTTCATTGGATGTTTATGTATTTGGATTACTTTTGAACCTATACCAACAAGTTTTTCCGGTATTGTGCATGACTCTTTTTATGTAGAATGTGACGTGCCCCTTCCATTTAAGATATCGCTTCCAACTATAGGCATGCCATTGCCATTTACATTGTCAACAACAAATCTTTATAGGAATGCATTGCAACAAACAAATAGAGCTCAAACTCCCGATGTCAATTGTAAGAAAAGATTGAGTCTTTTATCACAAAAACCTGATGAGCCATAATATCTTAGGCAGGATCCTAGGTGGCTCAACATATGGCTTACTTTCTTGGCAAACACCAAATTGCAAGCATTACACTTTACTTTACCAATTGATGTGATACCATACCAACTAGACAAATCCTTGCTCATAGTGAAAAATTTGAATTTGCAATATTAGAATCTTATTAAAAATAATCAGACTTGATAAACAAGACCCCAAATATGAAAAACAATGCGTGCACAAAGTCTTGAAAACCAAAGGACATAAGTCCATCAAACTATGCATTACCAAACAAGACATAGAAAAAATTGCAACTCCTAGCCTTTGAAAATCTTAATATTCAATTTCTCAGGAGTTCTTGCAAATGTCTTATTTTCTACTCTTGTAGTCTTTAGCTCAATAGAGCCAACATTGATTGTTGAAGAGGAAAATTGAATTCCTATTTTAGTCAAACAATCGGCCAATCTGTGCCATTGCCATTTCAATTACAAAGCCAAAAAATGCGATTCTGGCAAAAAGACATGCAAACAGGCAAACAAGAAGGAAGATGGTCATTTCAATTGGGGAAAATAGCACCAAAGCACCAAGGATCACCCACTCATTTGACTTGCGGCCACGGGGATTCTTATTTTTTTATTTAATTTTTAACAAATAAAAAGAGCCATTGCATTAGACCAAAAACCAAGGTACAACATGACCAAGCTGGAAAGGCTGAATAATGAAGAGATAAGAGCAAAAGAACTAGAACTTAGGAGTTATTTATCTCTTAGAGGTTATGAGTTTGATGCTTACCTGGTCGATTGCTCTGTATATTCAAAATCAATGAATGATTACACCTAGCTCTAATCAATGGATGCAAATAGAATACAAATTGTTGAGCCAAGTTGAGGCAATAAACTTGTTTGTAGCTATTGATTAGAGCTTTTATCAAGGCCTCAGGCTTTTCATCCTACAATTTTTGCTTTTCACAATTGTAATTATTTTTAATAGGATTATTTTCATTTAAAATTTTGGTAATTGATGGATGGAGGGGAATGCAATTTTTTGTTTAATAAGGATGGGATTACAGAGGATAATAGTTCAGTAAAATCAAATAACTTCATAAGATAACCATAGAAAAAATATATTTGGCAAAAATGTGGAGCCTAAATTAGCATGAATTGAAAGCAAATCAAAAAAAATCATGAATGTATATATATATATATATATATTTAAAAGAAAAAAGACATAGATAGATAGATATCAAAAACAAATTAAAACATACCATGAGTACAACTAATTAGTAGTACTCAATCTTCATGAGATCCAAACAATAATCCATGTAGTTCTATTCTAATACAAACACAGGCCATCTATATTATATTTTATCACCACTATCTTCTTCCTAAATATGATTGGTGGATCCTCTTTAAACAAAAGTCTTGCCTTTATTTGGTGAATTTTGTATCCATGACTTTCTTGGACAATGAGCCCTTCAAAATTAACTTGCATGTCAAGCATGGAAAATTGTTATTATGTTTTTGAAGAGTAGCCATCCTTATCTTCAATCTTTTGTTTTTGCTTTTGCTTGGAAGACAAATCCACTTCCTCTGCATTTAAGGCTTTCAAAGCAACATTCACTCAATCTACCATTACATTGACCACTTCGTCATCACCTTTGACATGTAACAAACTTAGTCAATCTCCTTCCAAAGGGAACACCCTCAAGGGTGAAAGTATGCTACGGCCCATCACTTTTGATGTCATAGTGTCACATTTGAGGAACTAATTTATTTTAAGTGTACGTAAATGTAGATAATTACATGCATAAATTTGGTGTGATGCTTGACATTATGAATGTATTCTAGGATCCAAGCGCATTTTTATTTATACTCAATATTTGATTTTATTCATTAATATACATGTTTTATTTTTTTTTATTTTTTTTTTATTTTTTTTTAAATGTAAATTAGTTTTTTTAATTATATTACTTAATTCATTTTATTTTAAGTTTTTTTATTTAAATATAAATTTAAAAAAATTTAACTTCAAGACAAATTAAACAATATAGAAATTTGGCCCACTTGTAGAATCTTGTTAGCTTTCTTCACCAAGAATCCAAAGTGTTAAAATCTTTATTTACATTTTTCTATTGAATGTATCAAGTAGGCCGTGACATGCTTTCCTCCTCCATTGAGCTATGATATTGTCCATCTTCCTATCAAATGCTTTTGCCACTTCTACAAATAGATGCCCTGTGTTTGATTACACTACAAGAAAATGGGGGTAAAAATGAATTGTCCACAATGACTGCACCGACAACAATGACTGCAAAATAGTCATTTTGCAGTCATTTTGCAGTCATTTTGCAGTCATTGTTGTCAGTGCAGTCATTGTGGACAAGTCATTTATACCCCCATTTTTTTGTAGTGCTATCCATCTACTTCTACAATAGCACAAACTTTTGCAACTTCTTCCAATTTTGACAAAAAAAAGGGCCCTCCCTATCAAAGCGTGATTGTATGCTTTATATTGCTCACTGAACTTCTTAGCACATTCCACTTCTATCCAATTGCCATTTCTCCCTTTTTACACTTCTTTTTCAAGAAACTAGAAAAAAATTCTAGTCTTGTATAATTTAATGTCCCTTCTTGTTGTAACAAAACAATTCCCAAGCCTCGCCATCTTCAATACCTCGGGCCCGCAATTCCCCTGTTCTATTGAAGGTCATCTACATGAAAGGATCCACCAATCACTGAAAATCCTTGTATAGTCTATGGTTTTGTTCATTTAAACCTTATGGTAAATTTTTCTTCCAATGCAAGTAATTTTGGAAATTGTATGGCTCTTGGTTAAGTAGAAGGTTCCATTGATTGTATTTGTGGCCAAAGGACATACCTTCAAAGATTCCAAGCATTTTGTAGGAGTACGAAAACTCACAGCATATAGAAATAGGTTAGAATAGGATTAGAATAGAGTCAAAATTTTTGTTTTCTTGTTAAAATATAGAGAAATCGGTTCAGTTACAAATAAATTTAGAATAGTCGGTTTCTAGATTGCTAGAACTGTTACAAATGTTACGCCACCGTAGGAAAGACGGATCCGGAATCCGGAAATGATCCGGGTGGATGGAACCTATGGCCTAGAACGTCCTGTCTAGGGATCTAGGGCACCGATACGGGAATGGTCTCCTACCCGTTCTCCTTCGGGAACTATCGGCTGCGCGTCGGGTACTTAAGCCCGCTGCCACTTCTTTCTTCTCCCCTTTTGGTTTGTAGAACTCTGTGTGCAACTATAGTTGAGTGAAAGAATGATGAGTTAGCATTTGTGTCAAGGAGAGAAACGTGAGGTCGGTGCCATTTGCACCGGAAAGAATTTGTGTCAGTATCCAGTGGCGGAGGGCAGCGATGTGAAACTCTATAAACATATGGTTGTAGCCCGGCTGGTTTGTCTTGCTATCCCTTCCGATCCGAACGCTCGGAAGCAATTAGAGGAGGATTTGATGCGTATAGGGTGCGTCGGTCTGATACGGAAACCGTGAAACTTGAAGAGTGAGGAGATGATTCAAGAGTTCATCTTAGGAGTTCTAAATCAGTATGAATTGATAGTGAGAGGTCAACCCTTAGCTTGGACCGAAGATGTCTGGATGAAGGTATATTCATTTAAAAAAATTGGATTTTGATTAGCCTCTCGAACGGATAAGTACGTGAATTTAGGGAGTCCGGCCAATGCCAAGGAGGGGTACACCATCAGTGATTGTAAGAACAATAGGCATAAACAGGTGCTGGAATTCCTGATTCCGCTCCTATATCTGGAAAAGCCTACCCGGGTTACGATCATAGTGGCCAACACCATCTTTGGTGCTTTGGAGAATAGATTAGTACATTGACGTAGTGTACTCGCAGGGGTAGTGTCGAAGTTGGCGGAGCATGTGTCGAGGGGTAAGCACAGCCCCATCAACCCATACTTGTTCCACCTCTACCATCAAAAAGAGGTTTTGAGTGGTCAAGAGGTAGTGGCGTATGACACAGGGGCCACGATCCTGCAGTATGGCCTCACGTATGAGGTGGAGTCGAATCATTCAGAATCCAAGGAGGAAGATCATCCGAAAGAGAGAGTGGAACGTGTCGAACGTCGGGACAAGAGGAGGAAGTCAACCGATCCGGCTTCAAGAGGCATATTTCTAGTACCGGAAGGTGGAGAGCCCAGCTTGGTTTCGGAAGGCGAAGGAGTGTCAAAATTCTTTGATGCCGGAATCAATTGGATGCGGCAGGTAAAGTAGCTTCACGACAACATGGCGGACTTGCTAATCAAAGTTATGGATGAGGTGAAGGTAGAGCCAAATAAGCTCGTAGCTGAAATCAAGTGACAACTGGGTCCTGAGGTGCTACTCGCAAAAGATGAACAGATCCGGAATCTATAAAAGCAACGGGACAACCTTTGAATCCAAGTGAGTTGGACAGATGGAGAGTTGTTGGTAGCAAGACAGAAGGAGGCAGAGGCGCTCCAACTGGCAACGGTGCTAGATTGTGAGCATGCGAGCGCGAGCATGAAGTATGTGAGCGTTGAGTTCTGAAATTGTAAAAAATTTAGTAATATTTCTAAAAATAGAATTTTTAAAAATAACAATTATAAAACTTACTATTATTAGTAAATTTTCTAACACAATGATTGTGGACCTATGACCGTGGACCTGTTACCGTGGATCTATTACCGTGGTTATGTACAATTCATATAAATTTTTTATTTTTAATCACTGGTTACATTTATAGAAGTACATATTGTGAAAGGCAAACAGATGAACTACAAGAAAATGCAAATTCTGATTGAAAATAGTCTGTACTGAATACTTCAAGAAATTACAATATTTGTCCAAATAGAAAATGGTACTTCTGAAGCTCGACATCTAACTTCAGTCTACAGTCCTTCAATCATTACCACCAATCACTTAAGGATTGTTGGACTTCTAAACATGTTAAAGACTATCCTCCGAAACTTTGATGATACCGGCCTTTGTGAGAAGGAACTTCACTTCATTGAAGCTGAAGCTTGGAGAATGTATGAACTTATCCTCTGTCGGATTCATTTTGCTGAAGTAGGGAAGTAAGTAATAAAGATGTTTGCAATGCACATGCTGCTGGCGTCCACCAAGTGTTGAAACGGCCATGTCGACAAAATCGGGACAAGTGCACTCTGGATACATGCCAAGTGTAATGCGATAAAGCTTCTGCCTAGGCTCAATTCCGGATTGAAGGGAGATTATGGCTCCAAGTCCAGGGAAGGGGAGCAAGGTAACTCCCAAAATTGCCCCCTTGACGTTACCAGCACTCTCCCATTTATTGCGGTGCTCTATTGTAGGAGCATTTGCAATACGTCAAATAGCTTTGCTCCTTCGAGTAGTTGGATTTGCGTCTGCATGCAAAGGACTAGGATGATCATAGTAGATGGCTTGGAAAACATTGGACATGGTGAACAAACGTCGAGGAGACATAACTGGCCGCTGTTGTAACTGGAAACTAGCCTCCTGCAGCAACAATGTCTCTTGGCGGTTCAAATTAGTGCTTGTTAGTATAGGCCACACACTTGGGACTTAGGGCCAATCAATTACCCAACCACGTTTAGAGCCTTTGTACACATCGTTCAATATCATCTGGGCAAAACCAGAAGTTTGTTATGATCTCCTTGTTTCCGCCATACTGTTTTTTTCTACCACGGTAGGTTGGAGCTAGAGTACCTCTAGATCCCTTTGCAATTTTTGCAACACAACGGATGTTTGAACTTCTTTGTTGCACGTGACACTTGCAACTAGACTTGTGCAAAATTTTTGCAATATGCCATTATAAAGTATCACAGTCACTCTCCATTGCAGTTGTCACATGTGGTACATAGGCAGAATCAACCAGTGTGTCTGCTTCATTAGAGGCAACCGTGGGTGAACGTGTCGATTGTGTTTGTACTCAAGGCTAAGAGAAGTTTACCTTGTCCGGACGATGGGAATCACCATCTGACCCAATGGGGAGGTCAAGCTTGCACTTACTACTACCAAATACTTGTTTGCCTTCCAAATGCGGAATACGTGATGAAACACCGGCCCCTCCAGGAAGGTCATTAAGTGCTTCCGCAATCTTCTTTGGATCTCCGCTACGTCTAGCGCCTCGTAACTTGAACTCCTCTTTGGATGGCCTTGACCTTGATACGTTGCTTTTAAGAAAAGCTCAGTAATTGGGCATTTGCATGAAAGCTCGAATGTAGTCATCAGAAGTGGTGGCAAACAAATCGTTGCCCCGATTACCCGACTGCTGCAACCACCTAATATGGACTGTTTCAGATAAGTTGCATGACGGCATGTCCGCCATCTCTTGAACATTTAAATCCTGAAACAATGATACCAAAGACAAATAAAAATAAAAATTAAATATCACCGCAGTTCGAAGTTACAATGAAACATTTAAAATTTGATCTCTCTACTATGCGGCAAAGGCTCCCCTCAGCGCCGAGGGGAGAATCCCCAATACCCTACCTTGATTAATAGCTCAAAACAAGGTAGCAATATTCGTTCCGAATTTGGTATCAAGTAAAATAAAAGTGGATTCACAATATTTAAGAATGAAAGAAATGAGGCAAAAAAATACCATTTGCATAAACCCGCCCCATTGACGATATCAAAAGTGCCAAAATGCAAGCCACAATTCCAGTTCCCTTATAGCATCTTCTGAGGCTGCTCTAGATGAAAGCCACCAAGATCGTATTGCCAGGTAACGCATCTCTGCTTCGTCCATAGATTTGGAGTCCTTGTATTGCTTACAAAGTCGAGTATGTTGGTGTTGTAAGTTCGGCTTGATGAGCTTCTGTGTATGGCGATGCAAAGAGGTACTCCAATGTAAGAGACATGTCCGCTCCTGGTTCACCATCTCTATTTTAGGATCTCCTGATCTATAGACAATACGAACGGCATTCCAATTTGCTTGGGTGCTGTCAGCCATGAAGCCTTTAAAGTTCGGATTCTCAATGCCATTGCGTCTCATGACTCCGTTCAAAGATCTCCACATGATGCATTGAACCACAGTGTCCTCAGATTGCATATCACACACAGCAATCGTCATCACTTCCTACATCCTATATCATAAACATGGCAGGCCATGGTTGTCCAGTCTTTAACCCACTTCACATGGTCAAACATGAGCCATGCGTTCTCCAGATCTCCACCTAGTTGCATCCGATTGACAAGGTCCACACCACTCTTCGGACCTTCTACTAGCATTTTAAACAAATAAACCTTCTCCTTGCCTTGACCAGGAAACACACTGTCATGGATGTACTCAAACCTCAAATTTCTTTTCATATTCATGATACTATCTATTATCCTACTTTTGCCACTTGAACCGAAAGACGAAATAACATTTCGGATATTAGGAGAACTTAGTGTCTGGAACTTGTCCATCATATCATCTAACAAATTCCCCCACAACATCTGCTTGTGACCTTCACCGTTGTATATCAAGTGGTTATCAAGAAATTGCTTGCTAGCTGCCAGGGCAATGGCAAAGTTAGTGGCACTAGGGGTTCTTGAAACCTCGCTAGCAATGAGTCCGACTACAGCACCTAAGGACTCTCTACATGTTCCCAAAGCTACAGGATGCACGTGATTCCCCAAATGAATGCAAGCTCTAGTCATGCTTATTGAATCTCCGAAAACGTAATAGATTTGAGCATGACAAACATTGATACAATGAGGCGGACATTTGCATATCTTACAGAGGAGAGTAGAATCCTTTGGAGGGAAGGCACCAATACAAAATGGCCTAGGAAAAAAACCACACCACTCAGTTTCGTTCGGCTGAGAAGAACGCTTCAAGTAGTCGCATTCTAAATTCTTACAGATAAGATGACTAGCACAGGAAGATTTTCTAAACTTTAGGCCATTGTGATTGTTGATGTTAGACATCATTGTCCTACACCAAGCGTGACCATTGTACCGTTTATCCATGCCTTGTAACTTCCTAGCAGTAGCCGACAAAGTCGAAATTGGAGGAGAAGGCAACTCAAAAACTATATCTCCGTTAAAATTTATAGGAAGGTACTGCACCTTGTGATGGATGAGTGCATCATAATCTATCGTAGCTACTTAGTTCCGAGAACCATGCACCAACGCTAGCTTCCGTAGGCAACCAACAATACTAATTGCGGATGCACAACCGGGATATGTTGGTAGACGTGAGTGCGTGGACTGAGCAGGACTACTAGAAGGTGTTAGATTTAAACTAGATGGTGTCATGTGGGCACCCTCGGAGACTCTAGAAGGAAGTGTTGTTTGGTTTGGAGACTCTCACTCGGACTCACTCGAGTGATCTATGACATGGTCATTTGGATCTTGCTTGACGGTGACAAACGGGAGAGGAGTGACAACATTTGTAACATGCTCGCGTTCTAAAGTGTTCCGGTTGTCACAATGGGAAGGAGGCATGTCCATTGTAGAATGCTTGGAATGCCAATGTAAGATCTGAGTGGAGTCTGTACTCATCACAGACGGTAAACCATAAGCTCGATAGCACCCTCGACGAAGATGCCAGACATGATTGTCATCAACTACTATTCTCTGCATATGGATTGATTCTCTCAAAATGCCAAACTCACCCAGTATTTCCTCTTCAACGTAGATATTAGAAATGGCAAAACCAAAACGTACATGAAGAAGGTGAGCAAACACCACGACAAAATCTTCATCTCCTAGAGGAAGTATGAGAGGAACCTCGTGGCCATCTGCTTTCAGGGAGGCCATTTTTCATGAATCAAAGAGCAAGATCGACAAAAACAATATGACCTAAACTACTACAACGGACAAGGAAGGTTGAACCTGGAGCCTCTCCCAAGCGGATGTGATAATAAAGATTTTGCACTGTCAATATCTGCAATTTAATATCCATTATTGAAATACAATTTGAAATACAATGTACTTTGAAGCGCCAATGAAACAGACAGTTGTGGTTATAATTAAGGAAATGCGCTCACTTATCCATTTAATACGATTAATACCAAAGTCAAATGAAATGAATTTTATTAAGGTTAGTAGTTTGTTTCTGGCTCCATAAGAGCATGAAGTAATTATAGAACTTTTTTGTAACCAAGTTTCTGCAATAACATAAATGAAAACGTTCCTTCAAGAATTTAAGTAGCGTCGACTATGCAGTCTCAGCTTACGGTAACACCAGTCACCAAGAATCTGAAAACATGATTATTGGCAGACGCCAGTGAAAATGGAGTAGTCTTTTTTAGTACTGTGCAATTTTATATATGGGATTAGACAATCCTGAAGGTAATTGAAGGTTCAAAGCATGTACACCTGAGACGAATTGGAATATCAAAAGTTCTGGTGCCTACTTAGCAGAATCAGTTACAATAGCATCATTTGTTTGAATTATGTAGAATGCATAGATTGTTCTACCTGAATATAGAACCCCTTCTCCCATTGATAATCAACAATATGGTTGACTGTATATACTATTAGTCATATGCTTACGCCAGATTGCGCACACGATGGAATTGTGCATAGACATAGGAACAAGAGAAAGAGAAAAAAAATGTTTTTTTCTTCTAGTACAGAGTTGCAGAGGTTAAGAAATAGGAGTAAGAAGGTTGTATTACTGTGTGAGTCCAAGTCGTACGAAGGAACTCCGACTGCTGGAATGCAAGAAGTCGACTTGTAGGGAGAAATCAATGCTCAGAGTGAACATATTGTAAACGTCCCAGAGGAATGGACGCTAAGATATAGCATTGGCCACGGGCGACCGCGAAATTCTGTAAGTAAATGTACTCTCTCTTCACAGTTGCTATTCCCTTCACAAAATTGTATATTGGCAATACCATTTGCATACTTACTGATGTATTTGGATATGGAAGTACGTATATTAATAAATTAGGTAAACATTGTCAAAGTGAATAATTTCCTAAAATAATCTCATCGCCACATAGTAAGCTTCGTAGAATCAAAAAACTGAAGCGTTAGTTTGGCTCTTCAGGAAGTTCCTTAATCACGGAACACTGACGTTGTTTTCTTCTCAACAAGGAGACCAATATGGCGAGAAGATGCACAACAAGGAGCGCGATCGTGGAGGCGCACAGGAGTGAAGAGAATGATACAAACAACAACGATGAGGAAGAAGGGGCGCAGCAGGTGAAGACAACAGATGCGGCACCAACTGTGGGTTCGGAGGTATTAACATTCTACCTTCACTGTCAATCCTCGCCAATGCCAGAAACCAGAATATGGGGATTCATGGTGGTTTTCTCGTTTTTGGGGTTGATCCGTGGACTTTAGCTTCCGTTAGAGCTTCTTCTAAATTTTAGGTTTTCACCGATAGCATCAAGCCCGCCTTCCCCTGGCCCTGCCTTTGATGCCGAGGAGAAGGGGCCACCCCAAGGGTTTGATCATACTAGGTGAAATCCGCGCACACCCTCTCTTCGTTTTTATTTTGGTTTTCCCCGACAGCATCAAGCCAGACTTCCCCTAGCCCTGCCATTGGTGTTGAGGAGAAAAGGCCACCCTGAGGGTCTGATCATACGAGGTGAGCTCCCGTGCCACCCTCTCTCCGTTCTTATTTTTATATTCCCCGACAGCATTAAGCCACCCCTCCCCTGGCCTTGCCTTTGGTGCCGAGGGGAAGGGACCTCCTTAGGGGGTCTGATCATACAAGGTGAGCTCCCAAGCCACCTTCTCTCCGTTTTTATTGTGGTTCTCTTGGATAGCATCAAGCCACCCCTCCCCTGGCCCTGCTTTCGGCACCGAGGGGAAGGGGCCTCCTCGGGGGTCTGATCATAGCAGGTGAGCTCCGGCACACCCTCTCTCTGTTTTTATTTTGGTTCTCTCGGACAGCATCAAGCCACCCCTCCCCTGGCCCTACCTTTGGTGCCGAGGGGAAGGGACCTCCCCGGGGGGTCTGATCATACAAGGTGAGCTCTCGAGCCACCTTCTCTCCGTTTTTATTTTGGTTCTCTCGGACAGCATCAAGCCACCCCTCCCCTGGCCCTGCTTTCGGCACCGAGGGGAAGGGGCCTCCTCAGGGGTTCTGATCATATAAGATGAGCTCTTGTGCCACCCTCTCTCCGTTCTTATTTTTATATTCCCTGACAGCATCAGGCCACCCCTCCCCTAGCCCTGCCTTTGGCATTAAGGGGAAGGGGCCTTCCCGGGGGGTTAGATCATAGCAAGTGAACTCCAGAGCCACCCTCTCTCCGTTTTTATTTTGGTTCTTTCGGACAGCATCAAGCCACCCCTCCCCTAGCCCTGCCTTTGGCATTAAGGGGAAGGGGCCTTCCCGGGGGGTTAGATCATAGCAGGTGAGCTCCAGAGCCACCCTCTCTCCGTTTTTATTTTGGTTCTCTCGGACAGCATCAGGCCACCCCTCCCCTGGCCCTGCCTTCGGCACTGAGAGGAAGGGGCCTCCTGGGGTGGTCTGATCATACAAGGTGAGCTCCCGTGCCACCCTCTCTCCATTTTTATTTTGGTTCTCTCGGACAGCATCAAGCCACCCCTCCCCTGGCCCTGCCTTCGGTGCCGAGGGGAAGGGGCCGCCATGTCACAGCATAGGATAGGTAAATTCCCCATTATACTCACAAAAATCACCCTAGAGTATAATTAAGTGACTCTAAAGATCGAACCCACGAGATTCTGTGAAGTATCTAGCTCTATTAATCAACTAAGCAAAGTGAGTAGCACAATCCTTCATTTCCGGTCCTCTTCCTAAAACCGGAAACACAAACACCAAGAAAACTAATGACCGGATTCTCTCTCTTCCGATTCTAACTAGTCTTCCGGTCGTCAAATCCAACAAAACCCCAGGATCATACTACTTCTGATCCTGGTATCCGTCTAGACCAATCCGCTCTAAACGACTTACAACTATTTCTCTTATCCGATTTGGTTTTACCTCTGTTTAGCCATCAGAGGGTTCGCCGCTTGCTTTTGAGAGTGGTAGGCCCACCACACCTTCCGTAATTTACAGTGGCTGAAGACCCACTTTACTAATCGCAACTCTCCTAGAATAATATGGATCCAGTTTGGTTCTTCCCAGCAGTCCAGATAGCAATCCGGTTTGCAGGTCATGCAAAAAAACCCCGTACGATCCTCTCAATACTACAACAACCTTGATGTAATTCTAATCCGTGCGAAGCTAAGGCGATTGCAAGTGCACCCGTCCGTTCCAACATCAACTAGAGTTCTTCCGTTTATCACTAAGATGGCAAGACCTCACAAGAGATCGGACACTCGACCGGATTTCCCACCCAGGAGTTCTAGCGCGACTAAGGAATCCCTCCCTATCCGTCTAGCCTAACAATGGCTTTCTCACTCGGAATCTCAAACTCTAGATGCGCTGAGCTCTATCCTATCCGCTCACATGCACTTAGAATCAAGAAAACATACCAAGGGGAGAAATTTCCAATACATCCGCTCGCGCCTTCCGAACTTCCTGACGTACAACACTGCCAAACATGGGAGAATGTACAACAAGAAAGCACAAGGAGAACACAAAAAAATGTAGAGGAAAAGACTCCTAGTTACCAACACAAGGACTGATTTATATACACTTTGAAAACTTCCAAAAATACAAAAAGCAAAAAGTGCCTGTAAAAGTCAACCTAATTCTGGATCCTAACTTCCGGTCCGTCCTAATACTACCGGATCGGAATACTAATCCGGATCCGTTCCTATCTTATCCTACATGAACCTAACTTACTTTACATCGCTATCCCGCACCCCAACGAAGGACTCTTGGGCTCCGCCTCCAATTGCTCGAAGACATCTCCCAAGTTCTTGTTCCGCTCTCCGGCTATCGGGTTTGGCAGATCGGAACTGGGAGAGGAATCTAAGTTGATCGGTGCGGTCTGGGAGGGCTAACTTGGCTTTGATTGAGGAGTCTGATCCCTTCCTCCCCTTGGTTCCGACACGTCCGGAAACGACTCCGGCATGGAGACCCTCATCGATCCGGTCAGCTTCTGCGCACACTCCTCCATCCGTTTTGCTGCCTCCCGTGCCTACACCATTGTCTTCTCAACCTGCTCGGAGAAGTCTGTCAGGATCTAAACTATCCGGGAATCAAATAGCTTCTTGTCCTCCAAGACCTTCTCATCGACAGTCTCACCCTGACTGCCAAACTTTCGGTCTTGCCAAAAGTCGCCTTCACCGCTTCCGCGACCTTCTGTGTCTCATCCGCCATCTCCCGGGTGGCGGTCATTTCTTCTTTGAAGGTCGCAACTTCAGCCTTCAACATGTTGACTTCCTCCTGAAGTCGACGGATCTCGGCTTCCTGTTTTCGGATCTTGGCCGGATTGGTGATGCAATCCGCCACCTTTCCCAGCAACTTGCCATCCGGTGCCGCATGCACCAGCTTCCCGATCTTTGACAGGGTAACTTTCTTTGCCTCCCAATCTCCTCGGATGTCGCACAAGATCACAACCAGTTTCTCAAAAGGATCCTCAAGATCTTTCTTTGAGGTACCTAGCTTCTCCACTTCCGGGGTCTTCTCCTTTCCGGTCTTGTCCCCGATCGGTGACCTTCTTCCGGTCGGGGAAGTCGTCTTATGCCGCTTGGGAAGCCTCTCCGTCTCTTCTTCATCTTCTTCTTCTTCCTCGGTCTCGGATCCGGTTTCTTCTTCCTCCTCATCTGATTCCGACTCTCCGTACTTCAGGAGATTCTCTTGAGCCTTCTACTCCTTCTCTTCCGAGTCCAACAAGAGTTGGTGATGCTCGTAAAGGTGGAAGAGGTAGGGACAAACCGGTGTCAGCCTACTCCTTCCAACCCTTGTCGCAAGCTGGGCCACCAGATCAAACATGATCCGGGCCCAGTCCGCCTTCTGGTCTCCGCTCAGGGCACCAAAAATTGTATTGCCGAGGGTGATCGTTACCCTTGTCGGCTTCTCCGGATATAGGATCAGGATGAGAAACTGGAGAAGTTTCTGGTGCCGGTCATTGACACAGTCCTCCACCGCATATCCGTCTTTGGAGTTGACCGCTCTCCAAAACTTGCCCCAGATGTACTCGTCCTTCCGGTTCGCCATCCCGTGACCTCCTAACCGGAACTTGTACACCTCCCTCCAGATCTCTTCCGTCCACTCAGCCGAAACACATCTGAGCGTGTTGTCAAACTGATTGGTCCATTTGCCCTGGATCTCCTTCACCATTCTCTCATCCTTAAATCCCCAGGGTTTCTCTAGAAGACCCTGACATCCCATCCGGGTGAGATCCGTCCTAAGCATCTCTTTCTCCTCCTTTGTTGCGGGGAGAACCGGAATGACCTTCCGGAGTTTAACCGGAGCCGATGATGTGGATGCCCCTGGTCTATTTCTCCTAAGCTGCGGCATGGACACAGACTAGATGAAGATAGTCCCTTTTCGATTCTACCTCATCCAGTCCTAGCCGCACGTCCCGTTCTCACTTTCACTCTCCGATCTCAACCGGAAACCTGCACAGCGAGCGGTACGCGACCGGAAACCTACCCTACAGCACACCTCTAACACTCACACACTCGCACATACACTCACAACGCTAAAAACAAGGAGCGCAAAGAAAACTACTCTCACCAAACGGAGTTTGGTAAGGGGCACGACTGAGGTGGTCCTGGCCTTTTATAGTCTCCCATGACCTAAAAGTGGTCATGATGACTTTTACCGATCCGGTCCCACCATTCCGGCCCAATCCTAATCCGATCTTCTTCTTTCCAGATACGGTTCCAATATCGTTCTGGTCCCTAAGTATTATTGCAAGGACCGGATTCTATCCAATTGTTCCGCTACTTTAATGCCTTTTTTAATTTTCCGTTCTTTTCTCTTTCTAAACAAAATCTGGATACTAATTGATAGTTTCCATTCCATCTTCTAGACAAACAAGTGAAAACCAAAAATTCTGGTTGCAACACGCCCCGAGGGGTCTGATCATACGAGGTGAGCTCCCGTGCCACCTTCTCTCTGTTCTTATTTTTATTTTCCTCAACAGCATCAAGCCACCCCTCCCCTGGCCCTGCCTTTGGCGCTGAGGGGAAGGAGCCTTCCTGGGGGGTCTGATCATACAAGGTGAGCTATAGCCACCCTCTCTCCATTTTTATTTTGGTTCTCTCAGACAACATCAAGCCAGCCCTCCCCTGGCCCTACCTTCGAGGTCGAGGGGAAGGGGCCGCCCCGAAGGGTCTAATCATACGAGTTGAGATCCGCCACAAGTCTTCTGTATACTCAGTGACCTTCTTCGTTGTCCTGTATGTTTCAGATGGAAGTAGATGCACCGGTTCCAGTTTTGGAGTCTGGAATGGAGCATGTAACCCTCGTTGTCGATGACAATGTGATCATGAATACTGACCAAGGTATGGGGGAGGCTTAAGAGGAATTCAAATCAGAGGATGCCTATAGGAGGTCACAGAAGGTGAATTCTGTGGCCTCCATCGCCAATTTACGCCTGAAGCCTAATTCCATATCTTGGCTAAGGATTCCGTTATGTCGCCTTGTCTAAATGCCCATGGTTAGACCCGCACTTCAGAGTGATCTCACCAAATTGGAAGAAGAGTTTGTTCATGGGTATAGAGATGGATCGAATGTTTTTTATATGTCACTCTGTCGCAGTCCGAATTTTTGGTTTTCAGTTGTTTATCTAGAAAACGGAACGGAAACTATCGATTAGTATGTAGGTTTTGTCTAGAAACAGCAGAGGACGGAAAATTAGGAAAGACATTGAAATAGTGGAATAGTTGGCACGAATCCAATCCTAGTGGTGACACCCAGGAACCGGATTGGAATCGGATCCTTGGCCGGAAGTAGTAGTGGACCAGATTGGGGGTATAGAACCGGATTAGGGTTAGACCGGATTGGTGGGACCGGACCGGTAAACGTCATCATGACGATTTTTAGGTCAAGAGAGACTATAAAAGGCCAGCACCTCCTCAGTCGCATTCCTTTTTCCAAACTCCGTTTGGTGAGAGTGTTTTGTCGCGCTCCTCGTGTTTCGGCGCTGTGTGAGTGTTCGCGTGTGTGCGTGAGTGTGCGAGTGTTAGAGGTGTGTTGCAGGGTAGGTTTCCGATTGCGTACCGATCGCTGTGCAGGATTCCGGTTGAGATCGGAGAGAGAACGAGAGAACGGGACGTGCGGCTAGGACTGTGTGAGGTAGAATCGGAAAGGACTGTCTTAGATCTAGTCTGTGTCCATACCGCAGCTTAGGCGGAACAGACCAGGTCCATCCACGTTGTCACAACACGGAAACCTAAGTTCCGTATAGATAGAGTAGAATAGATGGAATAGGTAGAAATTTTCAAACTTCTTTAGGTTAAGAAATGGTAGTTGTTTTTCGGAAGAGCTTACGTTTGGAATAAGCCTTCATCCGGAAACCAGTTTCCGATCCGGCCAAGTTAGGGTTTCCGGAAATGAACCGGAACGCCGCCACCTACGAACTAGGGATCCGACCTACGAGGCTAGGGGATGCGCCTCGGGAATAGAACCCTAATTCGATTCCAATCCGGGAACTAAAGGCGCTGTTCTGGCTATTTAAAGACCACCACCCGCCTTTCTCTCTTCATCTTTTGAGTTTTCAAACTCGTTCGCGCTTAGCTAGTTGAGAGAAAGTCTGGTGAGAGTGCGTTTACGGATAGCGAGAGGTGAGGCCAGTAGTTTCCGGGTTCCGAATGGCGGAAAGTAGTAATCCGAGATCCGCGAGGGTGTCGGTCATCGCCCGGATGGTCTGTCCGGCGATACCAAATGACCCGGAGGTCCGGAAGGAGTTGGAGGAGGATCTCCGACGGATGGGATGCGTAGGGCTGATAGAGAGACCCTGGAACTTGAAGAAAGATGAGTTGATTCAGGAACTCATTGATGGGACGGCGAATCAGTACGAGCTGACTGTGAGAGGACAGAGGAAGGAATGGACGGAAGACGTCTGGGTAGAGGTGTATCAGTTTCGGAAGTTCGGGAACGGCTTGGCTTCCAAGGCGGATAAGTTTGCAACAGGGAAGTTCCGGAATCCACCCAACGCCAAGGAAGGCTATGCAATCGCGGACTGCATCAACGAGCGTCACCGGAGAGTATTGGAATTTATGATTCCGATACTCTATCCGGAAAAGCCGAGCCGGGTCACCGTAACAGTGGCCAACACAATTTTCGGAAGCCTGGAGGAGAGGGTGGTGCATTGGGGAAGAGTTATCGCGACGGTGGTCACCAAATTGGCGGATCACGTCAGCAAGGCTAAGTACAGCCCGATCTGCCCCTACCTTTTCCACCTGTACCATCATGGAGATGTACTGACACCGGATGAGACTCTCATCTACGAAACCGGATGCGAAATCCTCAAGTACGGATTGATGGATGAAGTCCAGGAGGATGTCCCAGTTGAGGAAGAGGAGGAACTCGAGGAGGACCGGATCAAGCGGAGGGGAACCAAGCGGAAATCCACGGATCCGGGTTCAAGGGGGAAGCAGCCCGAAATGAACCCAGTGGAGCCGGACCAAGTTCCGGAGGAGAGAAGAAATTCCGGAAAGGAGTTCTTCGACGTCGGGGACCAATGGATGGTACAGGCGCGACTCCTACATGTGAGGACAACCGCGTTCATCCAGGAGGTCGCGGACGAGCTGAAGGTTCCGCCCGAGGAGATTATCGATGAGATCCGACGAAGGCCGGATTCGGATACGATCCGCCTGAAGGACGAGGAGATCCGGAATCTGGAGAAGACCCGGGATGAATTCCAAGCCCGGACCAGTTGGGCGGAAGGAGAATGTTCCTTGGCGAGACGGAATGAGAAGGACGCCCTCGGCATGGTTCGGAGTTTGCAGTCGCTGGTCACCCAACCGGCGGATTTGGTTAACAAGGCGGCCCTTTACGACGTACAGCTGGTGACGGATGGACACATCACTGGATCGAAGGTGGTGATGATCCTGATGGACTTCCAAACGAGGATGGAGAGAGTCTTGAAGGAAATGCAGGCGTTGGTGGCTCGGGTGGATCCGGAACAGGCGATGAATTTCTCATCGTTTCCGGATCTGTCAACCAATCCGTACCTTCAGACTCCGGTGAAACCTGTGGGCGAGAGCTCCATCCGCTCGAAATCAGAAGGACTTGGGTCACTTCTTCGGCCACACGAAATTCCACAGGGATGGTTGGCGCAGAGGAGTCAGATCGCCGCGAAGATTCCAGCCCAAGGTACTCCGACTCAGGCGGAAACACCAGTGGAAGCGGTAACCCCCGCACAAGTACATGGCGGAACTTCCGATTCCGTAAAACAGACACAGTCGATGGAGGATAACAACCTCATCAGGAGGATGGGGTTGGTGGCCAATCCGGCTCGGACAAGTCCCCAGGATTTTGTGCATATGCGCGAGACGGATGCACCAGAAGGGGAAGCACCAAAGGGGAAAGAAGCTCCCATCGACCTGGACGAGATGGAGGATGTAAATGAGATCGTGGATTCGGACAAGGACGACTACGAATCCGGATCCATGACGGAAACAGATGAAGATCTTCCGCCCCCTCCCAGGAAGATTCAGACTCGCGCGGCTCTCCGGTCGACTCCTGTCAAGGCCAACCTGAAGGAAGTTACGAATCAAGGCGGAAGTAGTTCAAAGAAGACGCGCCGCGGAAAGTAGATAGGACGGATAGTTAGGATTTTTTTAGTTTCCGGAACAGAATTTTCCGTAAGTGTGGGCCCGTTTCCGGATTTTTAGGGATAATTTTCGGTGCCGAGTATCTCGGCTTCTTTTGTAGTTGGTTAGCTTGATTTTCGGTCCCCTTTTCCCTTTTTGTTTTGGGTTTTAAATGGTGGGCAGGTCTGTTGCCCATTCATTCCTCCTTATGCAATTTGAAGTTTCATTTCAATTTCCTCATTTCAAATCTGAGACACCGAGTATACTTTCCATGTGTTTAAAGTATTTTTGGATGACTTGGGTGGTGTGTGTGTGTGTTTTCTTGGAGAAGTTGTGAGGGACTAGGAAGGAGGAATCCGGATCCCATAATTGTTTGGAATAAAACAGTAAGGGAGAATCTGTGGCGAAGTTAGGACGGATCTGTGGGACTTGTGCATTTAGAATCTTTAAATTACTAGAACAGTAATCCGATTGGAGTGTTGAGGGTGAGGTTCCGGAACCACTTCTGGTTCCGTGCGGAGTTAAGCAGCCGCCAAGGGGAAAACCCCTACTTACCGGAAGATCTGCCAACTGCAGTGTCGCCTACTATCTCATAGAATTTCTCTTGTGTTAAATCCGGATAGTTATGTATCTGTCGTTGTAGTGGAGAGGAGAGACCGGATTCTGTGTGACCTGCTTTCTGGATAGGCCATCCGGAAAGTCGTGAGGAGACGGAAACCTACTTTATTGCAACATTTAGATCTGTTGAGTATCTTGGGTTGTTTTGTAGGTGTTAGACTGTGTAACTGATAAGTGGTGGAGTCCCTGCCCCTTCAAAGAGTAAAAGCGGACCCCCTGAAGGTAAAACAGGGGTATTACAAACCGAAGAGTTACTATATCCGGATTCCGGAAAAGGACGGATCCGGATTAGAAACCGGAAAGAAGTAAAGTTCCGGAAGAGGGAAAGAGAGGTTTTAGGTTCCCTTGGGGTGTTTTAGAGATAATCCGATTAAATCCAAATTTATAGCAACATAGTAGAGTCCCTGGGACGATTTTCCGTGTCATCTAACCACAATTGTGTGTTAAAGGTGCTTACACCTAGATTACGCGTGCTTACACCTAGATTACCCAAAGTCGCCCGTCCACGTCACACCCGCATGCGCCCTACAATGTGCCACGCGGACGCCACATGGCATCCACGTGGCTTAGGTAAAAGGGGGGTAATTTTTTAAAAAGTCAAAGGTAAATTTGACTTTATGTGACGTCGCGGAGGGTCTATTGGATGTCACGTGACGTCTGTCTGTCGCGATGTCGCCAGGTCGCGCAGAACAACCCTGGGCGCCGATACCCGTGTCTAGAATAGTCAATGTCTAAACAAAAAAGCTTTCTTGTCCACCACCTATGAAGTCCCCGCCTATACCTTGGTGTTCCCACAACGTGCTCGCCTTATTGTGACAATGTCCCTACCCATTTGCCTTTGCATCTCAGGTGTAGGAAAATGAAACAAAATAATAATAAGGGTTTGGAAAACTAAGACTACAACATCAATGCACAGGTCAAATAGGACCAACGTGGAGTTAAATTGCCTTTAGAAAAATGTCTCTAAGTGGTTGGCTTCTATGAAATCTAAAGTTCAATTTTCAATGGCATTATCTCCTTTATAGAAAATGTCACCCCATTTGTAGGATTGTGGCTTAGTTATAATAATCAACCATCAAAATAAATTAAAAAAAAGCGGCCTACAACTTCTACCTTGTATGCAACCTAGAAGATTATTTGATTATTAAAGCCTAGGGGATGGACTATGTGGATTTTGTGGCAAACTAAAAAACATGATTTGCATTTGTTCATGTAGATTTAGAAGTAAAGAATCTACCCTTAGTATATTGTATTTGCTTCTACAAGATAGAAGGGGATAAATTACTAAAGTTTTGGATTAGTAAAACTTAGGATATTTGAGTTAGGTAAAATGGTTAAGGAGGGAAATTAACATTTCCAACCTAACTAGAACCCGGAATCCGAAATGACCGACCTGGACAGCAAGAAGACTTTGCAAGGTACCGGATCCGGATTCGGAACTCAATCGAATGCCAACGGATAGTATTGGACGCTGAACGGGAAAGAAGAACGGATAGAAAATCCACATGATAGTCGCAACGGTAAACTCAATGGCTACAGAACCGGATTCAGGGATAGGTGAATGGAGGCCATTCCTCTCACTTGTTTCACTTTGCATTTGAATTTTTTTGAGTCTAAGGAGCTATGTGGTTGTGTGAGTGCTTTGGCGAGTGAAGTTGAAGTGTTTTGAATTTCCGGTTTCCTAATACATGGCTGAGAGAAGAGTAGGAGAATAGAATTCGGATACTTGTGAGCGGATTCTTATACTGGAGAGAGTATTTAGACGTGTGATCTTCTCTTAGAGAGTTGGGAGAGATGGTGAAGGTTGAGAGTGAGGAAGAACTGCATCTGGTTGCCCTTCGGTCAGTGATTTTGGGCGTGCCCAAGCGGAAGAAAGAGAGAGAGTTCGTGGATGAGGATCTGCAGCAGATCGGATGCCAAGGTTTGCTCCACGTTCCGTGGAACCTAAGGGACGAAGTGATGGTGTGAGAGCTCCTTATGGATTTGTCAAGCAAGTGGCAGGGTATGGTGAAAGCTCAACCGTAAAAGTGGTCAGTGGAGCTGTGGGCAATGGTGTACTGTTTTCTGCCTGAGGGAGAAGGATGGGCTTCCCGGCTAAACAAGTTCTGCAATAATAAGTTTTCTAACCTTGTAAACCCCAGAGATGGCTACGCAATAGCGGATTGTGCAAATCAAAGGTACAGGAGAGTGTTAGAGTTCTTAGTCCTAGTCCTAAATCCAGAAAGGCCAACCCGGTTCACGGTCATCTTAGCTAATATTATTTTTTAAGCACTATCCGGAGAGAGAAAGGTGCATTGGGGATTGGTAGTACGGGACCTAGTTTTAAAGATGTGCACCACGGCCGGAAAGACCAAACCATCTAGCCTTAGTCCATTTCTCTTCCACCTTTACTAGTCCTTAGATTTGCTGAGGGAAAAAGAAAGGCCATGATATAAATTAGCGGCGGTGATGTTCCAATACAAGATTAGTCTGGGACCGGAAGAAGACGTTAAGGGAAAAAAGTGTGGTGAGGTGTCTTCATAACCAGAAGAAGTGATAGAAGTCCAAGGAAAGATAAAGCACTGGCTGAAAAGAGTGCGAGGAAAGATCCAATTTGGGCAATTGACCGGAAGGATGATCCGTTTAGCAAGGTCATAGAGGAGCTAGAAGGGATTAGGTATCAAGTTTCCGGTGAGAGAGAGTTCATCCAGAAAATGTGTGAGTTGATAGGAAAGTCCAATCCATCTGACCTTTATAAAGGAGTGGAGAGTCTCCTTCAGAACAAAGGAGTGAAGAAGTTAGAGGAGAGAACAAAAGACTTATCTAGCCAGGAAAGAGATCTTCAGACCAAGTTGAAACAGAAGTTTGAAGAAGCAAGACTCTCTCTGGAGTACCATGAAGCTCTCACCCGGATCTAGAACTTCATCGGGAATCCGGGTGACGTATTAAACAAAGCCAAGTTGTTTGATTCTAGAGTGTTGAAGGAAGGGTCACAGATTGGGCTGAAGATCGTGGCTGTCTTGGTAGATTTTGGAGAGAAGATGGAGACAAATTTGTTGGAGATGAAGGCCATTGTACAGAAAATTGATCCAAAACTGAAAACAGGGAAGTTATCCGGTCAAGGGAAGGAAGTGAATCTTCCAAGGTGGTTTCGACATCTTTTTTGCCCATATCAACAACGCAGAAAGATAAGAGTAGCATGAAGATCCCGTAGTCTTCATAGTCAACAAGTTGAATTGAGTCTGGAACAAGAAAGGGTCTACGCACGGATCCCAGACCAAAAGTCAACCCTGAATAGGGGAGGAGGACCAGGACACTCCCAAAAGTAAAGTTTCCGTCGGCTCCGGTCAAACTCCAGAAGGTCGTTCCGGTTCTCCCTTCGATAGAGGAGGAGATGGAGATGCTCCAGTTGGATCTCAACTGGATGGGGTGCCAGGGTTTGCTCGACAAACCCTGGGGTTTTAAGGACGAGCGGATGGTGAAGGAGATCCAGGGGAAGTGGATGAACCAGTTCGACAACACGATCCGCTGTATTCCACATCAATGGACGGAAGAGATCTGGAGGGAGGTTTATAAGTTCCGGGCAGGAGGCCACGGGATGGCAAACCGGAAGGACGAGTACGTCCGGGGCAAGTTCTGAGGAGCGGTCAACCCCAAGGACGGATACGCGGTGGAAGACTGCATCGACGACCGGCACTGGAAACTGTTACAGTTCCTGATCCCGATCCTCCATCCGGAGACGCCGACAAGGGTGACAATCACCCTCGGCAACACTATTTTCGGTGCCCTGAGCGGTGACCGGAAAGCGGACTGGGCCCGGATCATGTTCGATCTGGTGGCCCAGTTGGCGACGAGAGTCGGAAGGAGTAGGCCGACACCCGTGTGTCTCTACCTCTTCCACCTCTATGAGCAACACCAGCTCCTTTTAGACTCGGAAGAGAAGGAGTAGAAGGCCCAGGAAAATCTCCTGAAATACGGAGAATTGGAAACGGACGAGGAGGAAGAGGAAACCGGATCCGAGACAGAAGAAGAAGAAGAAGATGAAGAAGAGGCGGAGAGGCAGCCCAAGCGGCACAAGACGACGTCTCCGACCGGAAGAGGATCTCCACTCGGTGATAAAACCGGAAAGGAGAAGACACCGGAAGGGGAGAAGACAAGCTGTTCGAAGAAGGGACCGGTCGACCCGTTCGAGAAATTGGTGAAGACCCTCGTCGACATCCGCACGGACTGGGAGGCAAAGAGAATCGCCCTAATCCAGATCGGAGAGTTGGTGCAGGCAGCACCGGATAGCAAGTTGCCAGGGAAGGTAGCGGAGTGCATCACCAATCCGGTCGAGATCCGAAAGCAGGAAGCAGAGATCCGTCGACTTCAAGAGGAGGTCGACATGTTGAAGGCGGAAGTGGCCACCTTCAAGGAAGATATGGCCGCCACCCGGGTAATGGCGGACGAAACGCAGAAGGTGGCGGAATCAGTAAAGGCGACTTTCGGTGAGACCGGAAGCGTGGCAGTCAGGGCCAGACTCTTCGACGAGAAAGTCTTGGAGGAGAAGAAACTATCCGGTACCCGGATAGTCCGGATCCTGACTGACTTCTCTGAGCAGGTGGAGAAGAATTTGGTCTTAGCACAAGGAGCGGCGGACCGGATGGAGGAGTGTACACAGAAGTTGACCGGATCGATGAGGGTCCACCTATCGGACATCTCCATGCCGGAATCGTTTCCGGAAGTGCCAGACCCAAGGGAAGGAAGGGACCAGACTCCGCAGTCAAAGCCAAGTCAGCCTTCCCAGACCGCGCCGATCAACATCGAAGACTCTCCCGGTTCTGACATGCCAAATCCGATGGCCGGAGAGCGGAACAGGAACTTGGAAGAAGTCTTCGAGCAATTGGAGGCGGAGCCCAAGAGTCCTTCGTTGGGGCGCGGGATAGCGATGTAGAATAAGTTAGGAAAGATAGGATAGGAACGGATCCGGATTAGTAATCCGAACCGGTAGTGTTAGGAGGACCGGAAGATAGGATCCGGATTTAGGTTGACTTTTAACGGCTCTTTTTGCCTTTTGTTATTTTTGGAAGTTCTCAAAGTGTATATAATTCAGTCCTTGTGCTGAGGACGGGGAGTCTTTCCATCTACATTTTCTTTGTGTTCTCTCTTTGTACTTTCTTGTTGTACGTTCTCCCATGTTTTGGCAGAGTTGTGCGTGAGGGAGTTCGGAAAGCACGAGCGGATGCGTTGGGATTTCTCCCCTTGGTGTTTTTCTTGGTTCTAAGTGCATGTGAGCGGATAGGATAGAGTTGGGAGTGAACTTCAGTGCCTCAGCGCGTCTAGAATTTGAGATTCCGGGTGAGAAAGTTGTTGTTAGGCTAGGCGGATAGGGAGAGAGTCCTTAGTCACGCTAGAACTCCTGGGTGAGAAATCCGGTTGAGTGTCCGATCTCCTGTGAGGTCTCGCCATCTTAGTAGTAAACGGAAGAATTCTAGTTGACGTTGGAACGGACGGGTACACTTGTAACCGCCTTAGCTTCGCACGGAATAGGATGACATCAGGGTCGTTGTAGTATTGAGAGGATCGTACGGGGGGTCTTTGTGTGACCAGTGGACCGGATTGCAATCTGGATTGCTGTGAAGGACCAAACCGGATCCGTACTAGCCTAGGAAGGAAGAGATTTGGAAAGTGGGTCTTCAGCCACTATAAGTCACGGAAGGTGTGGTGGGCCTACCACTCTCAAAAGCAAGCGGCGAACCCTCTGATGGCTAAACAGAGGTAAAACCAAACCGGATAGGAGAGGAAATGGTTGTGAGTTGTCTAGAGCGGATTGGCCTAGACGGATACCCGGACCGGAAGAGATAGGGTCTTGGGATTGTGTTGGATTCGATAATCGGAAGACTAGCTGGAATCGGAAGATAGAAAGAATCCGGTCCTTTGTTTTCTGGGTGTTTGAACTTCCGGTCATAGAGAGAGGACCGAAAAAGATGGATATTACTACTGACTTGGCTTAGTTCGTTAATAAGGCTAGATACTTCACAGAATCTCGTGGGTTCGATCTTTAGAGTCACTTTGTTATGCTTTAGAGTGGTTTTTGGGAGTATAACATGGGAATTGCTTATCCTGTGTTGCGACACACTCACTAATGAGCAGGGGGAGACTGAGATGGTGACTGATGCGGAAAGAGAGGCTTGGGGGCCGATGTGGAATGAAGAGAACAACATCTTCAATGCGATTATCGACACCACACCAGGCTTGCAAAACTTCAAGGGGTCCAAGTTCTTCGTCTGTGATGGCAACCATAGACTTCTGGCGTGGACCTCTTACATTAGTAAACACCACAACCGTGACAAGGATTGGCATATATCAGTGGACTCAATCATTCTTGACACAAATGGGAGGATTGGTGATGCCATGCATACTATGCACGACATCAATAAGTAAGTGCTCCCATTCAGGCACTTTTTCATTTTTTGTTTCCCATATGATCATTTTGGAAGAATTTGACGTTTTTGTTTTCTGTTTCAGGCATACAAAAAGTTTGTTCATCAAGACCAGTCTTGTTCATACGCTCTATTGTGTTCAGAAATATGGCATGCTTCCTCTTGAGAAGTTCTCTGAGCATTTGAGTGAGTCCAAGATTTCTCAGTGCCAACAAAATCTTCGTAAAAGTTGGTACTCAATGTTGATTGAGGTGTTCACTTCATTCATCTATCGGGTAAAAATCAACATGTGTGTATTCTTTCTATGTATTAGCTGTTTAGAAGCATTAATCCTTCCAATATTTTTCTCACTCGCATGTTGTTTTGCAGTATGAGATAGCAGCGGCTGTTGACCTAGCAGTTAAGTTGTATAGGAAAGAGACACCTGTGGAGCTGCAGTCAGAGATAGGTGTCATGGCTACAATGAGGTTAGGTACGAAGGAGAAGACATCAAAGTTAGTTCAGAAGTTGGGAAAGCTGATTGTTGTAGCCAATTCCAATTTGGGAAAAGAGTGGCTCTAGGAGGTATGATAACATCTCTTTAGACCTCTCTTTCTTTTGTTCTTGTTTCATTTAGTTCATTCAACTTAAATTGATATTTGCTTTTAGATCGAGCATCATTGGAGCTCCAACATCATTCCAGAAATAACTCTGGAGAAGTAGCAGTCGATTGCAACATGCAACGTTAGCAAGGAGCATAAGGTAAAGTGGCTCACATGGTGGAACTCATCAGTTCAGACAAGGGAGGCAAGAAGGTTCCCATTGAAGCCAACTGGAGAGATAGAATTGAGGTCTTTCCTAATGAAGGCGTGCTGGTATGCAAGGATAAGTGATCTTCTTGTATTTCATTGATGTTTTATTCATCTCATTTTCTGGTTGTCATCTATTCCACAGTGACATTACATGGTTATTGCAATTATGATTGCGACGTAATCTATTAGTATACATCATGACTTTTAATGGCCTTGTAGATACATGACACGGGAGCTGAAATGTTTGATAACATTGTGAAGAAAGACCAGCTAAAGTTAGCTATGGACTCTCCTCAGGAGCCCGACAGTTTTCCAGATTATGTTGAGGACTGGAGAATTCGAATATGGGACCATGCTTTCTTGACCCAATTTAGGGGATACGATGTCTTCAGAAAGTCAGATGACTTCAAGAAACACAAGGGCACTGATCTAGTTGTGAAACAGGTGATCTACCGATAAGAATTTTGATATCTTAATGCCATTGTGATATGCTTAATTAAGTTCGTTTATTGCCGTTGTTGGATCATTTTCTAAATTTTGAAGAATTTGGTCTGTACAGGTATTTCAAATATGAGCCGTTGCCTAAGGGGGCAATTGAGAGGCACGATCTACCTGCATTTTTGGGAACATGGTTGGATGTTTCATCCGAGCATTGCATGTTCTCGGGGTCGCAATTGAAATGGTGGACGAGTTTGCATTTGAAAACCGGTGCGTGGTATTTGGATTGTCCGCCGGAATTCATGTTATTGCCTGAGAAGCATCTGAAGAAGACGATCAATACCCATGCTGTGGTTGAGGATGTGGACGAGTTTGCCGATCTTGATGAGGATGCCAAGGCGAAGGCAATCAAGAGGAGAGACAACATCAACAAAAAAATTGCGCTCAAGAACTCCGAGGCGGTAGACAAGGCAAAGGAGAGAGCCACGAAGAAGATAAAGAAGCTTACTGAGTCTATGCAAGTACTACCAGCGGAGAAGGACAAGGGGAAGGAGAAGGATTCCCGAGAGGATGGCTTACGTTCATCCACCAAAGACGAGGGCTCCCACCATTAGCGGTCGAATTCACGTGGCACCAATTGTGATTCTGAGTATGCTTCACTCAGCAATGACGAGATGCAGCATGGTCCATCCACTGTGGAGTACCTGCAGGATTCAGAGATTTTGATTGACGAGCTGGTTCTAAATTACTCTCTTACTGATGTCTTGGCCGATCTTCTTCCCCAAGTATACCACGACATTGTTAGTTTTGTTGACAAGGTTTGCATTTTCACTTTCTTTCATTTTTTTTGGTGGTTGTCCTTCCAAACAATGATATGGTCTATTTCCTAACCGGCTAAATGATTTTGCAGCACATAGGAGAGAAGGAGTGCTTCTTTGGTGGTGTTCGGAGTGATAAACCCCGAGTAGACCTCGTCATTGCGGACATGCCCGAGGGTTTGCTTGTCTCAGGTTTATCAGTACCTGCAAATAGTGTTCCGAAGTGGAACATGGTCCACCCTTCTTGGATGGATGCGGTGTTTGAGTTCGCTGATGGTCATTTGCACGATGACGGTGCATTACTCATTATTCATTCTCGGAGTCCTGTCGTGAAGGCTACGATTTTGAAGTACGTTGCAACATATTCATTTAAAAAGATGAAGGATTGGTGGGGAACGAACTGGCTTCACCTGGCCTCACCAATGTCTACTAGATGTACGGTATGATCATCCTTCACTTTTTCCTAGTTTATTCATTTATTTGTCTTATGTTGACAAAAATGATTTCATTCTTGAATATGACATCTTCTATTGCAGGTGGTGCATTTTTTGTTAACTTATATTTCAATTGTCTTAATTGATGACATTTCAGCTTCTATGGGTTTGTTATGGCAACTAATAGTTTATATTTGATCATTCAATTTGGACTAATTCAACGTGTACCTTTGCACTCTTGCAGACTCAATTCTTCTGCGTCATGTTGTTGTTCAGGAACTTGGATGGTATTGGTCCTTCCAAGTTTCAATTCCAGCCATGCCCAAAGCTGAGGGAGCTAGGAGTAGATGTGGCAATTGATGATGTTATTCAGAATTTCACGAAGAAAGAGACGTTGACCATGGATAGCAAATTCAAACCTTGGAGGGGTGCAAGAAAGAAGGATCCCTGTTTCATGCAAATGTTGATAGAAGCATCAACGTTTGCCAACGATGTTGTCATTGATTGCACTGTTGCGACAGGTATTTGCATGAGCATTCACTGTCTTCTATTGTTTATGTGTATTCTTATTTTTTCTCCAATTCTCATTGAATATTGTAGTAATTCGATTTGTTTTGATCTGTGGATTAGGGGCTTTCATCTACGCCTGCAAGTTTTTGAGCAGACACTTCATTGCACTTGAGGAAGACAAAGGCATTTTTGAGGCAATTTTGGCCTCAATGATTCGTGCACAAAAAGATGTTCCACCTAAAGTCGCTGCCGTTGTACAGGATTCTGACGATGATGAAGGTCAGGAAATTGAAGTTCCCCACATTGTGAAGAAATCTCGTTTCAGTAAGTAAGTCTACCCATGCTTGCTTTTGTTCCAAACTTTCTAAAGAGAGATGTATACTATTCATTAATTTCACTTCAACTTTTTCTTGTAAGCTTCTTTCTTTGTGAACGTAAACTTTTTGTCATTCCTAATTATCATTTTTTCATTTGCAGCATGACTTGCAATTCGGTGGCTCCCCGGCCATTTTTCTCTCTACCATCGTTTTTTCCAAGCCCGGAGAAGCCCTTTCTGTTGCCATCGTATGTAGAGGCTGTAGCTAGGACATTGGCCTGTCAAGAGGATTTTTGTGGACGGAGAAAGTCTAAGTCTTTAGACCCTACAATTCTACAATTTATAGATGAGATAGTCCTAGAATCAGAGCAGGAGATCTCATCGATTGAGAGTAGTGACCACTCTCATTCTATGTCTTCATCATCTACATAACTCTATTTTTTGTTCGTTTTTGGGCGTTGATTTTTATTTTATTATTTATTGTACGTTGTTTTTTGTACTTCAATTAGAATTATCTACAAAATCCAGATCAAACAACAAAAATTAATAGCCTTACTTCACTGCAATCGTGATTTGTAGACTAAATATCTTTTTCTTTATAAAAATCCTAACATAGTATGAATAAAATTTGAATTTCACTAAAAATGGATTGAGTTACTCTACAATCAAAAAATTTAAATCACAATTTTTTTTCCATCATACATTGTGAGGTGTAGTCTTCATTCCAATTTCCACGGTCATAGGTACTTCATCAATTTTGAACAAAAAAAAAGTATGCTCGCATGCTCACACGCTCACAGGCTCACAAAATAGCAACCCTGCTTCCTCTACTTCCAATTTGGGTACCCTCTTCCTTCTTTGTGTGGTTCAACCACTCGAATATGGTATTTATATCTCCCCAACATGTACTTTTGGTGTATTCTCCACACAGATGTTGATCAATCATGCTCTTGAACTTTGTCAAAGAGGTCTCAACAGCATTGCATTTTTCATCCAACTTCATTTCAATTTTACAAAGCCCTTACATTGCTCAAGATATTATAGAGAGTTTGTCTTGAAGTTTTTGTATCCATGTCAACCATAAGACTTCAATCCATTCTATGGCATGTATTCATCTATGTTCATTGTTCATTTCTATCGATCCAACTTCAACTAGGCAACAACCTTTTTTGGAATTACCTTGTCCAATTTTTGTTTTATCTCTTCAAACTCATGACCTTCACCTTACATGGAAGCATCTGTAAATATGGAGATAGTGTTAAGGGTGGCGGTACGTACTACCACTTCACCTTTGCCGATGTCCTCAACCTCATCTAAATTCTTGACTTTTCTCCATGAATGGGACGTTGACATGGCCCGCAGTGAGCTGCAACTCCGCTATTTGATTCTTCAAACTGTCAATAAAATTCATGTGGGCAAGCATTATAGACTTTTTGCGCTTTCAAGTCTTCTCCAACATCTCTAACTTTTATACCAAGTCCTCACGCTCTACCATCAACTTCTAATTGTCTTCATCAAAGGCCATCAAATGTTTTAGATTGTTCACCTTGCTGTTGAAAAGTAACAAGAAATCAATTAAAATAATAATTCATAAAAACCAAGGTACCGATTAATAGCTCAGTCAACTTCTTGGCTAATTCTTCTACCATTTCCATAACCATTAGAGAAATTTGCACTACAAGTGGAGCTAAACATGTCAATGAGTAAATGGTTTGCAGAAAATGGCCAAATATAGCTCCACATTTGGGTGGAATAGAGCTATTGGTCTTGTTCTTGAGTTCAAATTCTCTATGTTGTTCCTCAAATTTTTTTCACCAAAAGGAACACTCCAATAAGTCTTTTAGTTCCTTGGTACTAGGCATTTGACAAATAAGCTCCGGTTGGAACTTGCCTAAAGCTAACAAATGCAAATACTTGCTCTCAATGTCTCCGCCATCAATGGTAAAATTTATTGCCACATAGATGGATTGCTTTTCATTTCTTTGTGGTGGATGCACTTCAAATTTGGGACATAAAGTTGAATTTGATATTGTTGGCAAGGAAGGATTTTGAGGTTTATATGTCAGACTGTCTAGAACATTGCTATCTATAAGACTATTAATTGTAGCATTGGCCCTTGCAATTTGTTCTTCATTGATATCTTCTTGTGGCAAAGAAGATGCCTCACATTTTTTCACAATATTTCTCCCAGTCAAAAGTGAAAATTGTGTTGTTGTTGAAAACGTACTTCAATGCACCTTGCGGGCCAATATGAGTTCTGCATACACCATGGATGCCACACTATAGTTCATGTGTCTCTTATTCTTTGCCTTGTTTTCAAAGAAGGTCCGCCACACCTCCTCCAATTCATAGAAAAAATGCAGGTGGTTGCAAATCCATGGCTTAACCCCTAAAGGACTGAGGAGGATTTTTATGGAGACAGTCCAAAAACTGTGACTTTTTGGTATATTATTCAAAAAAGAAAATCAAATTTTTTTTTGGAATTTCAACCATACAAAACTAAGCTAAAGTGTTTTACCATAGTGCAAAAAAAATTTCAGCCCTTTTCACCACGCGGATTGAAAGATTATAGCATTTGAAGTGAGAAAAAAACTTTTTTTCAATCCTGCAAAACAGGGTCAGCAGACTTTGGACTCATTTAAAGTCAAATTTTTGCTCTACACAAACATGAGATTTTTGGCCATTTGTAAGTATATGATATTAGGTTCACTCACAAAAAAATTTAGAAGAAAACATGGGATCTAAATTATTCTAAATCACCTTGCAACGCAAGGAGGTTAAGTGAATTGGCAATACACTAGTCATTTTTTTGTGCAATGAGGAAATATTTTATTTGAAATCCAAACGGTGAGAAATTGGAGACAAACATTTTGAATATATGGAAAAAATTTCAAGAATTTTGACTTCATTGATTGCAAGATAATAGGACTTGAAGTTAGAAGAAAATGTTTTTTCTTGAAACTACCCCAACATAGCTAACAAAGCTTGCCTCCTCTTAGAATGTGATTTGACAACTAAAATTTGTTTTTCTTGGACAATTATATGCCATATTTTATTAGTTATATACAAACCAAATTTCAGAACCTGATAATCTTTTTTGCAAACGATTCCCCAAAGATTCCCAAATTGCTCGAGCTGCCAAAAAAGTTCAAGGCAACATAACTTTTGATCCGGGCACCCGATGGAAAATAAAATATTTTTTCATGAAGGAGGTACATGTTTATACTTAGTGTCCAAATTTCATGAACACCAAACCAAAAATGAGTTTATAGGAACCTACCCGAGATCTCTTGCATACGTTGAACGGACACTTGGTCCTTTAGGGGTTAAAACAATAATCTTATATATGGGTCATCTGGCAATCCTGAGGCTACACTTTATCAATGTGGTACATTTTAACATATTGCTTGTAGAATTTAGAGGTCTAGTATTTTCCTTCTCTCAATTGCTTTTGGCTTTGATGCAAGGATCATCTAAAATCTCAAAATGAAGCCCATGTATGGTCCTTTTTGTTTAGTCCTTTTTTTTTCATTTCCTAAAATCATCCCATTACTACCTGCACCACTTTAATTAGGTATGATTGGCAATTTGAATTTGTAAGCACTTCAAATTAAATATTAATTGTACAAGAGCGTTGTGAAATGTGTGTACATGAGTGAATTTGTAAATGAAAATTCGTAATGATAGTTGAAGGATCCCATCCCTTTACCATGTACCGACAACTAGCACATGTAGCAACAATAGTACATCTAGTTTGGTACCGCAGAAGAAAAGAAGTGAAGAAGAATGAGGAGATCGTTTGCCATTATACTTGTTTGCAACCAATCCTTGGCACAGTTTGACAATGGACCTATCCCAGACCTTGCAAAGTAGCCTTGTACCTGCGATTTGCTAAGCAAGAATAGACCTCGCTATCTGCCCAACCGTCCGTTGTATGATGGATTTGTCCACCTATTTGTCAAAACAGCCAGTGTTCTATTTAATACTTTTATCTGTTCACTAATTTTGGAGTCTTTCTCTAATAAAACATTGAATTCTAAAAAGTGTAGATCCGCTTCTAAAGACCGCTATCCAAGGCTACAAGCATCCAATGTAATACTGATGTATAAAAGGATAATTCAAGTTATTATTCCCTATATTTGAACTTGTATTCTAAGTACCAGGGTTGTCCAGACGTCCGGACGTACGTCCAGAGTCCCAGGACGCTGGCTTGCGGACGTCCCTGGGCATTCGGACGGACCCCGACCCCCCATCCAGTGGATGGTCGGACGGGGGGTCGGGAGGTCAGACGGGATTTCGGACGGAGGGTCAGAGGTCGGACGGAAATGCGGACGCTCCGTCGGAGGTCAGACGGGCTGGAGGAAAGTCGGACGAGAGCGGGTGTCGGACTGGCGATTTTTTTCTTAAATAAATATTTTTTCAAATTGAAAAGCCTTTAAGGTATTCAATTTCAAAAAGAAATGGGTAGAATAGGAAACTAAATACTCTCTAGGGTATTGAATTTTTTCTAAAAATAGGTAGAATAGGAAATTGAATACCTTGTAGGGTAATCAAATTTTTTTAAATGGGTTGAATAGGAAATAGAATACCCTACAGGAAATTCAATTATTTTTTAAAAATGGGTAGATTAGAAAATTGAATATCCTCTAGGGACTAGTGTATTGAATTTTTTTTAAAAATGGGTAGAATAGGAAATTGAATACCCTCTTACCCTCTAGAGTATTCGATTTTTAACCCAAAATGGGTAGAATAGGAAATGGAATACCCTGGAGGGTATAAACTTTAAAAAAATGAATCAATAGAGTAGGAAATTGAATACCCTCTAGGGTGTTCAATTTTTTTTAAAATGGGTTGAATAGGAAATTGAATACCCTAGAGGAAATTCAATTTTCTTTTAAAAATGAATAGAATAGAAATTTGAACACCGTAGAGGATATTCAATTTTTTTTTAAATAGGTAGAATAGGAAATTGAATACGCTCTAGGATATTGAATTTGAAAAATAAAATGGGTAAAATAGGAAATTGAATATCCTTTAGGGTATTGAATATTTTTTTTAAATGGGTAGAATAGGAAAACTGAATACCCTGAAGGGTATTCAATTTGGAAAAAAAATGGGTACAATAGATATATATAGTACCCTCTACTCCTCTAGGGTATTCATTTTTTTTCTTAAATGGATGTTTCTTCAAATCCAATACCCTCAAGGATATTCCATTTTGAAAAAAACCTAGATAGAATACATATTGAATACCCTAGATTCCTAGAGGGCATTCAATTTTTTTAAAGAAATGGGTACAATAGGAAATTGATTATCCTAGAGGGTATTCAATTTTTTTTTAAAATGGGTGGAACAGGAAATTGAATACCCTAAAGAAGTAAAGGGTATTCAATTTTTTCAAAAAATGGGTACAATAGGAAATTGAATACCCTAAAGGGTATTGAATTTTTTGTTAAAAAAGGGTAGAATAGAAATTTGAATATCCTAAAGGGTATTCAATTTTTTTTAAAAATGGGTAGACATTACTGAAAACCTAAATATAATGTACTCCATTTGCATTGTCCTATTACATGCACGTTCATATGACAATTCATACAACTTCTCACAGAACCTTATGAATCCAACATCCATCAATAAGAATTTATGCATTTTTGGTTAAAGTGGTTTATATATTTCATATAAAAAATGATGGAGAAGATATACAATTTCCGGACACTATAGAATCCAAAATGTACATCCAATTGCATATAAATTGGTATATACTGGAAATGGAAAATAATACTATTTAGGCCATATGGTCCACAAACGTAAATACTCACTTCTACGTTGATTAAATACTTCTACAGTTCTATAGTCTATATAGTACGCTCAAGTACTAATATGAATGTCGGAAGTGTTCATCTGGTATTGGCCAATTGTAAGAATTGGTAAATCGATTGGTAATTTCAGCCAAACTACCTCGTGAACCGTTGTCTTCATTGCAAAGTCGCTCCAAGTATTGATGAAACACCATTGCCAAATCCTCATGGCTAAACTTTGTATGTCCTTGGATTTCCCGGTGTAACTTGTGGTAGGCCACTGACATGCATTGTTTGTTGATCTTTTGAGCTATTCGACCCACCGCATATTCCTCTGATTTTCGTGATAAATTGGAAATGATTTCCACATCCGCATTTCGCTTATGCAAATATGCAATATTGGGGTCTACCCACCACCTCCTTTGCAAAGCTTCTTCCTTCTCACCCGCAGATGTGAACGTGTACAAGGATTTGGGTGCTTCGCTACTTACGGAAGTCAAGCCCCAATCGCAAACTCCAATGTAGACTAGGGACTCGTCTTCGGGAAAGTGAAACATGATGTTGTCCGGGGAAAGATCATTGTGGAGATGTCCAGCATTGTGCACTGCATTCATGATGTGCAGCAATGCCCATGCAAGCTCCGTGCGCTTCCTCTTCCAACGAGCGAGACGGAAAGCTCGGATCACCTCTTCGGGATCAGCGTTTGCACAAGCCAAAGCAATACCTATGTTGCCTGGATATTGCACATCCAAGTTCAACATTTGCCGCAGTGTTCCGCCGTTCCACCAGTATGAATACCCTTTGTTGTTTGTTGCATGCACTGCATAAAATCGTATGACTCCATCATGTGGAATCCTCACCGCCATTGACTAGTTTTGGTGTTCCAATTTTGCGAGTTTTGGTTGTATGCCATGTTGGCGAGATACCTTTGATGCAAACTCCCAAAATACGGGTAGCCCAAGACATCCTTCAATTCGGACCCTACGAATTGTTGCATACCCGCCCATCATGACTTTGTCATCTTGTGCAATCACCCTTGCTGTTTCTGGAAGCGCTACGAGATGCCGTCGCCCCTTCTGCAATTCCGCCATTCCCTCAACGCTCTTCCACCAAAACATTGACCCTTGCCTATTCCGTGAATTAGCAAATGGACGGCACCGTTGAATAAACAAGTCTGCCCTGAGAATGACTTGCTCGAAGTCTGCATCCTGTGCATGGTAGCTCTTGCTGAATTTTTCTACAATCACTTTGGCATTCCAAAATGCATCGTTCACCCTGTTCGCCAAGAATTTGTTGAAGCGCGGTTTGTCCATCTCATGCCTCCATTGCGGAACGTTCAGTGCTTCTAACATCTTCTGCGCCATGTCGTCTTTGAATTTTTGAATGCATTCCTCTTGATATCTAACATATTTGCTATCCAGGGATGTGGTGGTTTCGGACTCATAAAACTTGACAATAAATTCGATCAAAAATTCTTTGCAAGCATCTATGGGATATTCCTTAGTTATCCTAGCTTCTTCATCATCTGACAGCACCCGCTTGCCTTTCTTTCCCTTCTTTGGCCTCGGCATCTTGCTGAACTGTACTATCAATGAATATTCAAAAGATGAAATTGAACTCGGGATTTCACTTCAAATCAAAAATAATGCATACACCGTTAGCCCGTCACGTCCAAACTGAAAAAAACAGCAATAAGGGGCCCCTTGTAATCCGACTCTTGCCTTCCCTAAGAAAGGAGCCAATGGAGGATAAACCACCAAGCTCTCCGCTCCTCTTGTTAAACACAAGGGAGAAGGCAAGAGTGAGGGCGATCGGGCCGTCCACCACTCTTATACTTGTCGGACGGCCTTCTCGGCAGTCGGCCCGATTCTCCGCCGTCCGATCAGCCGGTCGCGACTCGGCCGTCTGATGAAACCGACCGATCGGACGGCTGTAACGGGTATCGGACGGGGTATCGGACGGGTGGTTCGTCCGGGTTTTGGAAAGTTCGGTCGTCCGGGTTCTCGGTCGGGGTCAGGGTCGGATGGGGTTTCCAGTTGGGACAGATTCAAACTACATATGTTAGAGGTCTAATACAAAAAAAAAAAAAAAAAAATATCACGGATGGAGTTCAAGATTATAATGTTTGACCATGAGGGTGCTAGAACTACTAAAATCTTTCAATCTTCTTCCATTGAAAGATAAATCTAAAAATTTGGTGACCAAAACAATATGAGGTTAAACTGTTAAACAGTTAAAGGGCCTAATAGCCCTAACTTGTATAACCCCAATCAATTTATGGCTTCTTCAAATGTACTCCACAATTTTATTAAATGGATTTTGAATGTGGATTTTCCTCCAAGATCTAGTATATTTGAGGCTCATTTTGAAGAGCTCTCAACAGAAAGGGAAGTCAAGATTGCAAATTTGCAATGGGTACCCTTGTACAAAAACTTGAATAGAAAAACCACTATCATTTATTTTCAAGATCGGACTTTTGTAGCTAAAACTAGACTTGTAGAAGAATTTTCTAAAAGTATGAACTACTAAAAATAGCAACTTGGTTAGGTTTTATTGAACTTCAAAGTTCTGCAAACATCACATTTGTGTGGCTTTGGCATTTAGGGGTTAACACTTGGAAAAAAATTGGAAATGAATGACAAGTACACTGAGAGACCAAAAAAATGAGGAATGAACGTCACAAAAAACTTGAAGCCCTAAAAATTGAAGAATGACTAACAAGATCAGAAAACCCCCAAAAATTAGGGATGGCATGACAAGGAAAAAATAAGCCAAAAAAAATTTGGGAATGAACGACCAGGAAAAGGAAAGTCCGAAAACATGGAGATTGGGGAATGCATGACAAGACAACATAAAGCCCAAAAAATTGGGGAATTCATGCCAAGGGAACATGAGGCCCAAAAAAATTGGGAATGAATGGTCATAAAACAAAAAGCCCAAAAAAATGTGCAAGTTCATGACAAGGAAACATAAAGCAAAAAAAAATTGGAAAAGAATGATGGTCCTCTGAAAACAAATAAGGATGGGGAATGAATGATAATGAAACTTCGGTTTTTTTGCGATAGGGTCTCTCATTTGTTGTCCAAGTATTGAAACTCCAGATTTAATAAGAATTGGAAATGAATGGAAAGGAAACTAAAAGCAAAAAAGGTGGATGGAATGAATGATAATGAAACAGAAGCAAAAAAAGAAGAAGGGGAGGTAATATAAATCCACCACCACAACTAGAAACAATACCAATTTATGCTTCGGATTTAAATGTGAAGTTTTCATTCACTCAATTTGGACTCCAAGCATGATTCAGAATGTATGGACTATGTTTGGGGGGGCACAATGTGATGCGTCAATCATTTCTTGGAAAAATAACTTATACAGTGCATTTTTTGAGGTCAATACGGAAGTCATTATGTTCTTTGTTGGAGATTTACATACGCCACTCAGTTGTAGAACGCGGACCGATACCATATGTATATTAAAAAAAAACATTGGTTATACAACAACGGTATTCAAGGATAATACCATCACATGGCTACCAATGTACTTCTATATGGACATAAAAACTTAATCCCGCTAACTTAGAAAATCAGGAACTGCAATTCCCCAACATCACTTTACAATGCTTGCCAACAACAACAATCCACGGCCATTACCATCAATGGATAAGGTGCTCAAGCTTGCACTATAAGACAAAACACCGCTTCACTCTGAATCAGAATCGGTATCATCTCTCTTATTTGGGCTTCTAGAACCACACCCATAAACACCAAGATATGGTCCTCCTCCGTAGGTGTCTCCCTGTCCACTTGGAGCCACTCCTTTTTCGTAATTTGGGCAGTAAGGACCTCCAAAAGGAGGAGGAGCAGGAATGGGAACATCGTGTTGGGACCCTCCTTCACTTGAACCACCATAATAAGAACCTCCATGATGATGATATGAAGCGGGTGTAGTACTCCCAAGATAGTTTTGGGAGCCACCTTGGCTAGCATCGTCATACCGCATGCTTCGAGAGCCACCTTGGGATGCATTACTGTATTGTGAACTTCTTCCTGAATCTTGTGGGGCACGTGAACCACGGTCAAGGTGGTGCGATCGGTCATGCCCATGTTGTCGACCACGGTCCTCCACGCTACGACGCATTGCCTCTCGCATCTGTTCCTCGTACTCAATGTCTTCGCGAGCTTCTCACCGTTTGTGTCTCTCTCCAAATGTCACAGGTGCTTCAACATCGGGAACATCATTGTCGTCCAAAACATCATCCTCTGAGTCAAGCATTACAACCGACGGTATTCCAGAATGTCCTCGATTGGACCACTCTGGCAAGCAATCGCTCGCTCCAACCCAATTGGTATAAATCATGTGCTGTCGGCGATTCAGAGTTTTTACATTTTTCCCATACACTGTTTTCCAATCTACGTCTTTGTGGAGTACAATCTCCGCCCACACCATGGCCATAGTCGAATAAGTCATGACATTCGTTTTCGACATTGGTAAACCGCATGCCGATAGAATCTCTTCGTACCAGCGAACAAAATGGACGCTATTGCACGTGGTCATTTGCCCTTCCCAACGTCGAGCTTGTACCTCCGCACATGCACGTGACCACAATTTGGAGATGTATGTCATTTTCACATACTTTTTGCACGTTGTGCAATCCCACACTTTTTTGGGCTCTTCTTGCCATCCCGGCTCCACTACGCAAAGAGGATTTTCCCATTCTGCCCAATTCATCTCTTGTGATATTCCCTTCGGTGCACTTTCTCCGCGTGGCATGGTAACTTTGATTACGTTTTTAGGGGTCGATTTTAGAATTTTAATTGATTTTTTCAACACATCCGTGCAATGCTATGAAGTTAGAATGTGGATGAAAAAAGGGGACTTGCACATTATAAAAACAACTTAGTTTCGATTTTCAAAACCGGACTTAGGACTAACAGCACCTCAATCTCGAACCACAGGCCAAAGCCGTTCACACACCAAGCTGGAAGGGGCGCGCAGAATCCCGAAGGCGTTGGATCAGCCCACTACGCAAGGGAAACGACTGTGAAAAGTGAGCCGACCGACGCGCCCTTAAATAGTCGGACGGGGCGTACGTCGCTCTGGACATCGGACGACTCTAGGTTCGGACGCCCAAATCGGACGGCCACGAAGTTCCGGATGTCCAATCGCACGGCCACGGACGGAAGGTGGACGACCAAGGGAACGGAAAAATCGGTCGGAGTGACGGACCGATCGTCGGACGGGGCAGCGGGTGATCGACAGCAACTTCGGACGACCAGAATCGGGCCTCGTCGGACGGCTCCAGTTTCGGACGCCCAGGTGGTCAGACGACGTTCTGATCAGACAGCGTGGATACTGGGGCAAGAAAAAAGGAGGAGTTTTAAGGTAAAATAGCCCATTGTTGTTAATTTTCCAACTCAGTGAGTAGACCAGCCTAATTCTGTCACCTCATTTTGTCCATAAAACATCCAAATCTGTCCACAAAACATCCACTTTCATTCGTCTTATGACAGAAATTAAAGCGTTCTATGATAAAATCTGATTTTTTATGACAACAAGGGATAATGTGTCACTCTATTAATGGTCAGTATTTTGTACTTGACTTGGGCGGTTATGGGTTCATTAGGGAACGTTTATTTCTGTAGTCTACTGACGGTTTTGTAATTTCAGTCCAATTACTTCAAAAATTTATAGAAATTACAGTTTTAATCGAAAAATTATAATTCCACTTGGGTTTGATTTGTGAAACAAGCACACACCTTTGAAAAAGAGGTACCACTATTGAAATTGGCCCCAAGATATTCAGATTGCAAGTCAGGGGGGTGATAGGTAGTTTTACCTTAATTCAAACTGCATTGATGCCAGAGGGAATTATGATTTTTGAACCTCTTGTAGATTCCTTTCCAAAGCTATGTTGGAAGAACCTGAAATTATTTTCAGAAATTGAACCCTAAATCCTAAACCCTAAACCCTTGACCTAGAATACGTTTATAATATTCATTTGTTCAGAGTATGTGATGATGTCAGTTCATGTAAAGAATCTCTACGTACACTACTGAATTGTGTAGGCACATTTTGAAAGCTTCCATGCATACAAGTCTATAACTCCTAAAAAATTTGGCAAACATTTAGAGTTCAGACTTGTACTTATGCAAGCTTGTTGAAGTTTAAAATTTCTAATTTTATATTAAAATGTGATGATTAACTCCTATGCAATCCCCGTTTTAGACTTTTAGTGTTTTCTTTAAAAACATTGCATCACAAATGAACAATTGTCTGTTAAGTGTCGTAGAATTGTACATGATGAACATGTCCAAATAGAGGGGCATCTAGAAGCTCAGAGAGACAACTTAGTTATTCTTGTAAAAGAAATGTGGATCAACCACATTCATGCACAAAAAATGGGTATCCTTATGAAATTAGTGACAACACCATAATAAGGAGGCATACGGGTATTCTTATTTCTTTAGGAAAAAACATGACTTAACGTTAGACCGTAGTGGGAAAAAAAATTGGATATCCTTATGAAATTAAAGATGACACCATAACAAGGGGGCATATGGGATAATGGTTATTCTTATTTATCTAGGGAAACACATAAATCAACGCCAAACCATATTAAAAAAGAAATGATTGGATATCCATTTTAAAATCATTGTGGCTTTATTTCGATTTCAAATGGAAAAATTTAAATCACCGTGGCTTGATTTTGGTTTGAAGTAGCAAAATTGGCTTGAAATGGCAATATATAAATCATCGTGTCTTGATTTGAATGTGAAGTACCCAAATCTAAATCATGGTGGCGTGGTTTTAGTTTCACGTACCAAAACTTAAATTATGTTGCCTCCATTTTAATATAAAGTAGCAGAAATTAAATCATGGTTATTAGATTTTGGTTTCAAGTGGGAAAATTAAATCGTAGTGGCTTGATTTGAATGTGAAGTATCAAATTTAAATCATGTTGGCTTGGTCTTAGTTTCACGTAACAAAATTCAAATCATGGTGTCTTGATTTTAGTTTGAAGTAGCCAAATGTAAATCATGGTGTCTTGATTTTAGTTTGAAGTAGCCAAATGTAAATCATGGTGTCTTGATTTTTGTTTGAAGTAGCAAAATTTAAATTTTGGTGGCTTGATTTTAATTTGAAGTAGCAAAATTTAATCAAGGTGTGTTGATTTTAATGTGAAGAAGCAGAATTTAAATTATGGTGTCTAGATTTGAATGTGATTTAGCAAAATTAAATCATGCTGGCTTGGATTTATTTTTAAGTAGGTGAATTAAATGAAGGTGGCTTCGTTTTATTTGTGAAGTATCCAAGTGAAATCATGGTGGCTTCGGTTTTATTTGAAGTGCACAAAATGAAATAATGGTGCCTCCATTTACGTTTGAAGTATTAAAATCAATTCATTTAAACTTTGTTCTAATTTGAAGAGATCAAATGAAAATCATATCATGGTCGCACTCTAAATTTCATTTATCCGCCCCCCCCCCCGCAAAAAAAGAAAAAAGAAAAAACGTCAAGCCAAGGCATGATTGTACATGAGTTGCAAATATTATTTACATGTGGAAGGAGCAGGTGTCCAATCTTGAGGGTTTCGAATGGAGAATTTCGAGTTTAGAACATAAATGTTTGTAGTTGGATGGTACTACAAACATCCTCCTTCTAAACTCGAGATCACCCCTTCCAAGCACTCCATTTCAACACCTCCCCCCTCCACAAGCAAATCGTGATTTCCTCCCAAATACAAACACAATTTGGTTGGACGTTTTTTTTTTTTTTTGGATGGTTGGCTACCACGACCAAACCAAATCCCACAATCAGGGAGGTGACATCATCAAACAAGGTAGATGATGTCACTGGGAATCGAACTAGAGACCACTTCAAACTCAAATGAGTTCGAAGGACAAAGGAGGCCACTACTTCCGCCTAAGGTAGGAGGCTGTAAAACAGAGCGGGCATTAAGAATGGACCCTATAAATGACTGTGAAATGGACATGAGATGGTTGTGAAATGGACTAGTACATTCATTGAATGAATCAAGGAAAAAATTCTAATTAATTGTAAGAGCCAATCATTCTCTTTGGTTACCCCATTTTTATTTAGAATTGCAAGTGAACTGTTTATGAAAGACCTAGGGTCACAAATAGGGACCTACGACCAAACTTGTTTGAAAATTCATAAGTAATTCAAAAATGATCGGAAAAATACAAAACCACTTGGGATAGATTCCTCGTCAATTTCTCTATGTCTGAAAAATGAGCTAAAAATATTCCCGTCCAAAGAAATACATGAAAAACGCAGACCAGCCCTTAGATGCTCCATTTCTGAGCCTCCTACCTTACTCAAGTTGACCTCTGATGTTGCAAGTTCATGAGTTCATGATTTTTTTATCTCCTGATTTCAGCAGCCGTTGTCGCATTGGATGCTTGTTTCATGAATAATGGGCCTTGGAAAAGGATCCTAAGATCACTGAATCTTATATTTATATACTTCCGAAAACTTGATCGGACGGCGAGTCGGATGTCGGTCGGACGAAGACCGACCGATCGTCGGACGGCGGGTCTGAACGGCGCTTCGGATGGGGGTCGGACGCGGATCGCAAGCGGCATCGGACGGCTGGTAGGAGTGTAGGACGGGCCATCAGACGGCCGGTCGGATTGGGCATCGGACGGGGGTTTAGGTCGAGGAATTGGACAGCAGTCCCAGAGTGGTCGCCGGCGTCCAACAGCCGGCCGTAATCCGCTTCGAGTTTGGACGGCCAAGTTCGGAGGTCGGACGTCTCGGTCTGGCGGTCGGACGGCGTGCTGCCCGTCCGACCCCAAGCGGTCGGCCTCAATCTGTCCGACGAACCTCAGGTCCGGGGACGCTTCGCGACGTCCGGGACAGGTTCGGTACTGGACCTGACTTAGGTCTGCCGTCCGACTGCTATAAGGTCGCACGGGATGTTCATTTTTCCTCACTTCTTCTCTCCTCTCAGAGGTATTAGAACCGTGTCAGATGTTCTGTTCTTGCTTCACCGCGCGAGCTGCTCCTACATGGTGGAGAGTTGGGGTCATTCATTTTTCATAACGACATACGCTCTTTTTTCGATTGAAATACACGTGGTTCAAGGGGGTCACTTTCAGTGATTTTTGAAGCGGTTACAAATTCAAAGCGACAGTCATGAGCGGTGAAGTTGTTGCGGATATTAGTAGGATGAATCCAGGGGCGGAAAGCAGTAAGAAAACTAAACGGAAGGGGGCACCCCACGGGCTCCATTTGGAGATTACGGACGACCCTAACATCAAAGCGGAGCCAGATTGGGAGAAGGAGACTGCGGAATATTGGAACTCCAGGATGTGCAAGAAGTATGTAAAAATGTACCACATCAACAAGTTGTGGCCCAAGGAGTCCCATGCCGCTCAGACAAAGTATTGCCTGAACTGATTATTGGTGCCGTGGCTTTCATGAAGTACACGCAGGCTATATTACCATTCCTTGACAACAAGTACGAAAAGCTGAAAGACTTGGTTGCTCTAGCAGAAGAAAATCAGACGTTGAAGGCCTTGAACGATTCCAATGACAACTAGAAGGCACAATGTGATGAATTGAAAAAGAAGTACGAAAGGCTACAGAGGATCTATGAGCGCTCATTTGAGCAGCCGATGAAGGATATTCCAGGGTTGGTGCCCATAACACAAGAGGTGCAAGAGACTCAAGAGAGTGATCAACTCTCTCTTCCTTTTGAAAAAGATGCAGCTGTGGAGGGCCACAAGAGCAGGGAAGTAAACCCTAAAACCGCCATTTGTAATCCTACTCCAACATTGCAAGATGCTTCCATGCAAACGGAAGGAAGTGAGGTCGAAGAATTGAAGCAAAAATTGGATGAAGCGACCAAAGAGAATGCCCATGCTTGGTCTGAGGTGGTGCGCTTGAAACGAATAGTGTGGTTGGATAGCAACATGCCATCGGGCAGTGCGGACTCTCGATGGTTGGCATGGGTACAGAAGCTCAAAGACAAACCGACCGTAGTATCCCGAGCAATGAAAAGGCTCCTGAAATTAGCAATGAAGTCGGAAGATGAATGCAAAGCCGTGGAGAGCTCTTTTTGGCGACTGAAACAGATGTTTGAGGCACATCCGAGGGGGTCCACCGACATTACGTATTGGGGAGACATGGATACAATGTTTGAGCGCTTGAACCATGCAAATAACAACCAGCATCTCCACATCAATTGGACCTTGGAAGCAGAGGAAGGATGGGTCCCTTACAACACGTTTTCAGCACACATCAAGAAGAATGAGAAGGAAGTCGTGCACGCTCGTGATCCTAACGTCGGAATCATGGAGGGCACGTGTAGCATTTGCCTAAGTCATACTGGTCCGGAAGGAGCCCTAACAATGGGTCAATGCCGCCACATTTTTCATGTCACATGCATTGTCAAAGCATCTCTCATTCAATCACGGTGTCCCGAGTGTAAAACTCCTTTCTGCCCAAGGTTCTATGAAATGCTTGGGATCTTAGAAGGTATGCCCCCCGGCCACGAATACAATCGATGGAACCTTCCACTTGACCAAGCGCCATACAAATTTCAAAATTACATGCATTGGGGAAAACCTATAACGTGGAATTCATTAGACCAAGTGCACAACCTAACCAAGGCGTCTTTATGTGAAAATGATCATTACGTGTGGATGACCAAGGACAGAGAAGTGGAGTTGCGGGCCAGAGGTATTGAGGATGACGAGGCTCGTGAAATGTTTTGTCGCAACATGGGAGGACATTGGAGCATGCAACACAAGAAATTCTTCCGATTTCCGGAAAAGGAGGTGCGTAAAGATGGAGATGGCAATTGGATAGAACAAGAGCATGCTCAAGAGTTCCATGAGCAATACTCGGCGTACAATCACACTTTGATAGGCAGGGCCCTACTTTTGTCCAAGTTGGAACAAGCCGCAAAAGTTCGTGCTTTTGTGGAAATAGATGTGATGTCAACTACAGGGCATTATTATGTGGACGTGGCAAGGGAATTTGATAAGAGGGTGGGCGACATCATAAGTGCATGGAGGGTGTTTCTAATGGGAGGAGATCGTCCTGCATGGTTATACATGCAAGATGATGACGCAGCGGTCAACGCCTTGGTCCGTCGAGTGGATAGTGCACTCAAAGCGTTGAAGGCAGGGGAAGTGGACTTGTCTCCCAAGCGGAAGCAGAAATGGAGGTTGGAAGACGACGATGACCACTCTCCGGAAACAAAACGACAGTTTGGCCTCATTGACTTGGAAGCTAGGTCCGCAGGGCCCACCGTTGGAACAAGTCTTGTGCATACGCCTCGCCGCAGAAGTGCAAGACTCATGGGTGATGAGGGTCCGTCTCGTGTAACGGGGGAACGTAGTGGTAATAATATATAGTGCCGGTGGCCTTTTTTTGGAATACGGTAGAATTGCGTGGAGTGTTGTTTGGATCTCAGGAGAATGTAGTACCACTAAAGCAATGTACCCATGGTATTTATGAGTTTCTTTTAATATAAAAATATGTGCAGAATGCAAATATGTTTTGATTTGCTAAGAGTTTATGGTATTTTGTGCTATCCCTTTTGGGCAATTATGTGATTTGCGTCCTTCTATTACAAGTTACTTTTCTGTCACTGTTGGATGAATTCCTAAATGCTAGGACACATGCTTGGTAGATTTTGTAGTAAACTTGTTAATGTGTAGAATAGGGAAAATTTCAGAATTTTTCACCTTGTAAATTATAAGGTATTAGATTTGTAATTGCTGAAAAAAACTTTTTCGGGCACAGCCCAAAAAAGGGCCGCTGCACTTGACAAGGTCACATTTAAATGGAAAAATGTCCAAAATGGTGGTTACTCCTTAAATTAATTCTTGAAACCAATTTGGATACGTGCTTGAAAATTTTCAGATCATTTGGAATTGTACAACATATATGAAAAAAATAGGAAGACGCAAAAAGTAGAGGTTGGTTCAAAACACTAAATTGAAAAAATATAATTACGCAATTGAAAAACCTCAATCCCAACGGTTCTACTGTTGCCCTAAACAATGTACCTATTTTGTTTTAATTTTTTCCAAAAACTATTAAAAATTGAGTTAAATACAAGACTTCAAAGTTTATTTTACAATAGCAAATCCATAACTGCCCGCAAAATAGAAAACACTTTGTAATTTCCATCTCAAAAATCAAAATGGAATAAGTAAAAGCTTTTTACGTATATATAAATCAAAGGAACCAATTTTAAAAGTATATTTTAGTGTGCTAACATGATTTTTAGTTGTCCATCTCACGTCCAATCCCAAGAAAAATTTGTTTCCTAATTTGTCAAACATAATGGGCATGGGAAGTACACATATATTTTTTCAACTTTTTTCAACTCATATGCAATTTGACACTAGAGATTGGTGTGTATATTAATAATAGTAATAAGCTAAAACATTGAACACATCTACGGTTTGATTTTGGAAAACAAACAATTTCCTTGAGTGTAGAGAACATACAATGCGCCAACTATAACTCCATAAGTCTATGCTCTTTTTTCACAAGCTAGATACGCTAGATAGGGCCTTAGGCATGTAAGGATCAAGCCCTTGAGACTTGAGCCCTTCACTTTGTGAACCCAAACAGAAATCGGTCGGTTCGACCGACCGTCCGACTATCGGACGGAGAGGCCGTCCGACCTGTGCACCGCCGACTGACCGTCCGACGTTTGGACGGAGAGGCCGTCCGACCTGTGCACCGCCGACCGACCGTCCGACGTTCGGATGGAGAGTCCGTCCGACCTGTGCACCGCCGACCGACCATCCGACGTTCGGACGGAGAGCCCGTCTGACCTGTGCACCGCCGACTGAACTGCCGACCGAATTCTGAACCCTATCCGACCGATCATTAGGACGGTCCGACGCCGTCCGACCCCGTCCGATTCTGCGTCCGACAGTCCACCTAACCGTTGGGACCGAAATAATGTTCTTCATTCCCTGTTCGACGGTCACTAGCGACCTTAGAACTATAAATTCCAGACCCTTGCCATTTGCAAGCACTCTTGAGAAACTGAACGCTTTGATTTCCAATAGCTAGGTTCCGACCCATTTTGGGTCCCTTGCTTGGTAATGTATAGTTCAGTGGACAGGGGGGCTTTGGTTATCAAGGCTTTGTGCACACATTGTGTGTCTTGTTTTGACAAAATTTATCAACCCGTTACTGCGTTACTTTTACAATTTCATTCGAATATAAACAATCCGAATTGGTCACTATGAGCAAGGATTGGTCTTGTTGGTATGGTACCCCATCGGTTGGTAAAGTGGAATGCAAAGCTTGCAAATTGGTGTTCGCGAGGAAAACAAGCCGTTTGTTTAGCCATCTAGGATATAAAGGTGCATCAGGTTTGAGAGATAACGGAATAAGCCTTTGTCCGAAGTTGACATCTCAAGTTCAAAATCTATTTCTTCGCTGCAATGGAGATATACCACAAAAATCTATAGGAGACAATGTGGATGGCAATGGCATGCTTGTGGTTGCCAATGATCTTTCAAGTGGGAGGCAGACGTCTCTTTGTACACAAGAAGACTCGTGCACAACACAGCAACAATCCTTTCGTGCGGCCTCTGATGGAAATCCAAATACACAAACATCAAGCGAACGTGACACTGTGCGGGGATCAAGCAGTAGGCCGCAGAGGCAGAGCAGGCTATCGGATGGATTTGAGACGGCCAATAAACGTATTCTAAATGCAATCTAGGCCAAATTCTTTTATGCGGCCAACATCCCATTTGCTGTAGCTCGAAATCCAGCATTCAAAGAAGCAGTGAAGAAAACAGCTGAGTTTGGTAGGCCCTACATCTCGCCATCGTACAATGACATACGCAATAAATTGCTTGACGAAGCAAAGGCAGAGGTGCAGACAAATTTACAGAAGAGGACCGAAGACAACATTAGAAAGTTCGGAGCAACGCTGTCCATTGATGGATGGAGCTCGACCGGGAATCCGCCATTGATAAATGCCATGCTAGTGTCCTCTGCGGGGGAGCAGTTCCTAGGAGCGGTGGATACGACTAGGGCCGATAACAACGCTACGTATTTGGTTGCTCTCCTAGAGAAATTCATAGTCCAAGTGGGCCCTCAAAATGTGGTGCAAGTGACTACAGATAGTGCGCCTGTGAATCCCGCAGCATGTGCTCTAGTGATTGCTACATATCCACACATTTTTTTCCAAGGTTGCGCGGTACACGCCTTGAATTTGTTGCTAAAAGATTGGGGAAAACAAGCATGGATAATGGACCAAGTGGACAATGCGGAAACCGTAGTGAAGTTCTTCAAGATGAGGCATAAATCGCTTGCAATATATCGGAAGTACGAGCCCAAGTATAGCTTGTTGATGCCGAGTGAAACAAGGTTTGCCTCCAATTTCATCACAATTGCACGTTTGTTGAAGGTGAAGGGTCCATTGCAACAGACAGTGACGGACCCGCAGTGGAATGAGTACGTGAGGAAGTTTGGCCGGACATCGAAATCTTGCAGTGACTGTCGAGAGGTATTTAAGATACTTATGAGCGAGCATTTCTGGCGCCGTTGTCAGAATTTTAAGGACTTGGTGGGTCCTGTTGTGCATGGGCTACGTGATTTGGATGCGAAGATGCCCTGCATGGGCAAGGTTTTGCACATTATGAGAAATCTAGAAAAACACGTCTCCGGTTTGGTTGGAGAGCCTTTTTGTTTGAACAAGGCTCTTGCCGATCCGCTGCTGGCGTATTTTAAAGACCGACGTAAAATGGTAGAGACCGATCTGCATTTTGCAGGAGCTCTTCTGAATCCCTACCTTCTGGAAGACAAAGAATTAGCCGACGATCAAAATGCGATAGAGGCATGCAAGCGTGTTCTCATGAAAATTTGTAAACTAGGAGATTACGCCGCGGTTGTGAAGGAGTTTGTTGCTTTTTGACTTAGGGAACCGCCATTCCACAATATGTTGGAGCCGAGTGAACAGCAATTGTCGGCACATGCTTGGTGGGATTTTGAAGGCGAGTGTGGAAAGCTCATTGCTCCAATTGCCAAGAGGATATTGGCACAACCGGTCTCCTCTTCTTCGTGTGAACGAAATTGGAGTAGCTATTCTTTTGTTCACAACAAATCTAGGAACAAGTTGAAGCCACAGAGAGCAGATGATTTGGTGTACGTATACACCAATTCAAAAGTCTTAGCCCAATCCAAGGAAAGGGATGAGAAAAAATGGTATCAGGAGAACGTGCTTTTCGAAGATACAGATATGCCTATCTCCGAAAATGAGGATTCGGAAGATGGCGAGCCCACATTCGATGATGGAGGTGCTATGGACAATGACATGCACAATTCGGATGTTGAAAATCATGAGGCTGCATTTTATGATGGAAATGCTGTGAACTATGATGAGCCGATTTCGAAAGATGAGCCGTTTCAAAGCCCTAATCAGAATGATGAAGATTTGGGAGCCAATGATCGAGACGTCTACGATTATACATCAGATGAAGACAATCGTGGATGTGATGAAGAGAACCTTCCGATAGCCAAATATATGGATGGGACCGGGTTGTTGACTAGCGAAAAGATTTTAGCGGATAAGGAGGCAATGAATGTACAAGATGCGGCAATAAATGGGGCAATGCTTATCAATGGTGGGACTCCTGAAATGAGTGAAGAGATTCCAATTCCCAACTCTCCATCCACGGTAGTGGCACAAGCGGAACAGATTGACAAAGACAATGACAAGGGCGGATTGGGGGTAAAGGTCCCAATGAATATGGGGAACACAAGGGTTCAATTGAAAGCGGTATTCTCGAACAAGAAGAGTGGTGAACCAAGGATTGAGAATATCAAACCACGTGAAGTAGAAGAGAATGAAGACATGCGTTTTATGAAGTCTAGGAGTCCAATCCTAACCCGGAATGGAAAAGGAAAGGAGCCACTTCTGCGAGATCCCCAATTACCACCGCGTACTGGTCTTGCACCGGGTGTACGTACACTACTTACAACTGTTAGTACAACTTTGGATGGTTGTGGAGGTTCATCATGTGGAAAACGGCAATTCATTAATCACAGTCTATCCATTTCATCACGTAGTGATGATGACAAGGACAAGACGTTGGCTCAAATGTTCGCTCAAAAATCTAGGCATTCATCACAAGGTCTTCTCAAATCAGCAAACCGTATACCGCAGTCCTTGAGCGCAACGAAGGTAATCATTCAAGGAGGCGAAAAAGCAGGACAATTAGTTGTGAAAGAGTCTAAAATAGACAAAAAGAAAAGAGCAATAGAGCCTTTTGTTATGTCTCCATCGAAGAAAGCGAATGTGAGTAGAACCCCCCTAGATGCAGTTCAGCCTACTCCGATGACGAAAATAAAACCGGTCACCGACCTTAGGGAAAGCATTGGAAAGTCCATATTACAAGTGAAAAAGGAGAGTAAAGCATTCAGATCACGTAAATCTAGGGAAGTACATGGTTCCGGAGTGAGAATTCTACAATCTTCATCAGACAATATGGAAGAGGCATCCAGCGATGAAGACACCGGATGGAAAAGAAGAGGTGAGAGTAGCGGGGCTGAAGTGAAGGGAGATAGTGATTACAATCCTTAGGGACTGAAGGGATGTAAACCTAGATGTCCAAATACTTATGATACATAGATGGCACTATGTGGCAATCGATTGTTTATTGCCGCTTCATTGTAGTAAACTGATGTTTGGAATACCATTAAGGTTTTTGGGTTTCCAATACAAAGGACAAATTCAATAAAATTTGATTCTGTGCATTTTATTGTAAATGGAGCATGACATTCTAAAATGTAATTGTACAATGCAACAATATTGCCTTCAAAGTCGTTTAAGTTCTGTGCATTTTGAAAATAAAAAGAACGCTTACATTGAGTGTCATTTCCACATTTTTCAATGACAATTGCAATTGAAGAGATTTTAAAACCAGATCTTCCTAACCCTAAAACTCATTCGCAGAAGTTAACT